>CM060904.1:1067195634-1067894134 GCA_030737815.1 Allium fistulosum
AAATCTCCACAAAAGAACTAATTCTCTACTACGCATCTCCTTCCAAATTTAAACAATGTAAGGATTTTTTTCCCCTAAATTTTTATGTTTCAGTTTTCCATTTGTTCAAAACTTAGAATAGTTATACAATTTTAAAACAATTAAATTATAATCAACTAATTGTATGCAGCATATTAATAAAAAATATGTAAATAAAAACATTGATAAGATGCTTGTGTAAAAGACAGTAAAGAGTAATGATCCAATTAATGGTCCCAACGATATAGAAAACGACGAGTAGAACTCTATATACAAGGTTTATTTTTTATATGTATTTTAAAAGCACTTTGTTAACTTATTTTCGTACCCACAGTAAGAAACTTAGCAATAAACTAAGAATAAACAATGTCATAATTTAGAAGAAGAAAAAACCTATACTTAGAGATGATAAGCACACAAGTAAAACACATCAAAAAATTGATATTCTAACAATTATGTAACAATGTAGAAAGTTTACATATCAATTAAAATTGAACTAAAAATTCTTCATGAGTCGCTACTTTTTAAATAATATATAATCAGCACATCATGAGAAACTATGCTTTTGATTGATTTAAGAAAATCAATACTTTTATGTCCCAAGGATTATTTTTACTCGCATGTGCCTCATATATGATCATAACAGCCATTTTGATTGCTAACTAGAAAAGAAACATTCGCTCACTCACCAGGTAAATCTTTCTCCATAACCTTCCACTCATGCTGAATCCTCTTTGTCCAATCTTTAGATGCCTGCAATAAATTTACATGATGAAAAATACAATTAGAGAGATACTGACTGTGAGCAGACCAAAGTTTTAGATTACACAAGTACCTTTTTTAATACTCTAATTCCTTTAATATGTTCTGGCTTAGAAAAATAATGATCTTTATCACCCTGAACAGTTTCAAACTGTTGAAATGCTTTAAATTTCAAATCAGCCTCATCATCATCCACAATTATGACCTGCGAACTAGATGGTATTGCTTTTTGTTTCAAAAATGAGCTAGATGGTTCGCCGCGATTCGAATTATGCAACCAAGGCACATTTGCTTCAACCCCAGATGGAATGTTCCATCCATCAAATTTAGAATCCAAATTATTACTGAATTCAGCTAGTTCTGCATCTAATTCGATTCCTTTATAATAACTCTCATCAAAGTCGAACACACCATAATTGAATCCATCAGGTAAATAGAAGTCCTGTGAGATCGGCATGGAGCTCTGGGCAGCATTCAACGGAGCAAGAGCAACATTATCAAAAAGATTGTGTGTACTAGAACCCACTTTGTAAAAATCATCCTATACAATTAAACATAATTCACAAGGATAAGCAGACGGTAATACAGTAAATTTAGCGATTAAGGAAATTTTGAGATAGCCTGTTTCTCAACCTTATAAAGACTTTCATTAGTCTTGTCATATTTCATGGGTTGCTTATTCTTGTATCCTGAAATACTTCCATCTATAACCACAACATCTTGATCATCATCTTTTTCAAGGTCAATAATTTCAGGTGCATCAACCTAAAATACCAAGAACATCAAAATACAAGGAATATTCAAATTTTGAAATATAAGGACTAAAGCTTGGATCTCGATTAAAGGATTCAATATACAATATATTGATCCAAATGAGAATCGTGGGAAAGACTGAACAGCTACATTAGCTAGTAAGGTATTATTATAAAATTCATAGCCATAGATCAAACTATGACACTGTTCTAGTAAAGGGGAACCATGGTGTATTGAATTCTCCAAAATGTATTCAAAAATTGCATTTCAATTCTAACCCAAAAAATGTTACATTACAAGTTAGCAAAATTATCAAACAACTAAAAGATAGCAATGAGTTATTGGTAAATGTTCACTACTTTGCACTCCTGGTATATGATATAAACAACTTACCAAATAACGACTGAAACAAAAAGATGCATCCATTAAAAATGATAACTTGAAAAAGCACATCCAAAGTTGGTTTTCACCAAATAAATAAATCAATATCTATATATGTGTGTGTATAGTGAAATGTGCATAATTTGACACCACAGGATAAAAACAAGTGTTTAGTTCAATTACTTCACTAAACAAAAATTTACAACCAAAAATAAGATTAGGCCATCTAATGGAATGAATTATTATTTTTATTGATTTGCTTTCTTATGGAATTCCTTTTAAAATACCATATCGAGGACTTTCATGAGGTCTTGTCCAGGATTATTTTTTATTCTCAGTTGAGATCAATGTCAAACAAGATATGTCACATATATTATATCTCCTATGGCTAACACCGTAAACTGAGATTAGCCAAGATCATCAATATCTGAACCCTTAGTAGAAGCCTCAATCCATGAGTGACAACCACTAATTCCTACTGCTAATTGATCATTATGTAGAGAGATAATATATATTATATTTGAAGCAGTATTTGAAACAGTAAACAAAAAAAACAACAGTCAACAGCACATCAATGTCATTTAAGTAAAATCACAATATATAATTTAGTTTATGCTTGATCTAAGAAAAGTATCTTTGTACCATCATGGGTCCTCGAGGTTACCTGAAAATTCTGTATACCTTTTGTGAAAAAGTCCCAGAAAAACTCACAAACAATGCTAATAAAAAAAATATCTACAGAAAATAGAGTTGAGAAACCCTAAGCAATTGAAGACGAAAGCCATTTTCCATCAAAATCAAGATGTATTTAAATTTGAAGCAATAAACAAAGAACTACAGTCAACAGCGCAGCTTTGGCATTGAAGTAATATCATCACATATAATTTAGTTTATGCTTGATCTAAGAAAATGGTTTGGTATTGTCATGGATATTCATGGTCACCTCCAAATTTACTCGCCTTTAAGTGAAAAAAAAATCATAAGGCTTATAAAGAAATATAATTAATATAGAGATGAGAAACCTTAAGCAATTGAACGCCAAAGGCATTCCCCATAAAAAAAAAGCAAGCTGGCACACAACTTTTATCAGAATAAAATGTTAGATATTATGTGACTCAAGTATATGTTAAATCAAGGAAATTTACTGATTGATACACTCCATAAAATTATATTTATTTTTCAACCTCTATAATTCCTCCTGTAATCTCTCTTGTGACTCCTCCATCATTCAAAAAATAAAATAAAAGTTGGGTCCAATTTGTGTTCTATTTATTTATTTCTACTTCTATTAACTTATTATATGATCTATTTGTCATCAAATTGGTGGCTCTAGATCTTGGATTGTTATTTATTCTGCATAGACTAGAGTTTTGGCCTACCAAAATCCTGATACAGTTGGCATTAGAGCAAGAGAATAATTGGAAATTGATAGGGAATGGCTGGATCAAAAGAGATAAGTATGTTGCGAATAGAGTTGATGGAAAAGAATATTTTAGGATATGAAAGCTGAAAATGAAGGCGATATTGAAAGACAAAGCTTTCAAGGTAGTTTCTGATCCATATAAATTCAAACATCTTAAATCAGATAAATTGAAAAGGATGAATGATGAAGCTCTTACAATAATTCAACTATCTTTCTAATGGGAGTTTGCTCATATCATAGATGCAAAGCCACTATGGGATGCCTTGAAGGATGCATATCAGGATAGGTCTTTCATCAACCACATTATTCTTCATCAGCAACTTTATACATTTAATATGAAGTCGAGTACTACGTTTTTTGAGCATCTATATCCTCCACGTACATTAATTATGAATTTGATAGTAGCAGATGTAAATATTACCGATGAGCCTAGATAACAATTTTGTCGTGTTCTTTGCCTTAATGTTTGTTAACTCCATGAATTATAGAAGAGATTTCATAAACCTATCCAATGTTAAAACATGATTGCATAATGAGATGTTGATGGGTAGGTTAGCTGATAGTGATAGTGTGAATAGTGATTTAAAGGCTTTGTCGGTTAAAAAGGAATGTTGAAGGGGTGCATGTTATCATTGTCATAAGGAGGAACACTGTGTGTGTTCATTTATTTGGAAGAAGAGAGATGGAAAGAAAAAAGCTACCGCGTCGACAGCGATCGTAGATAGTTCAAATAGTGACGATGATGATGATACATCAGTGTTTTCAGCTAGTTTGCATGATTGTACAAAATAAATGACTGATTCGGATGCCTCATACATATGACGTAAGAGAGGAGTTGTTTCGTTACGTAATGGAGTGTAAGAGAGGATATTTTTTTGGGAAAACGACACATTTTGTTGTATGGTTGGCGTAGGAAGCAACGATTCAGATGTTTGATGGTGTTATTAGAACTATCACGGATGTAAACATATTCCAAACTTGTGTAGGAGTTTGATATCTATAGAAGCTTTTAGTAGAAGAGCATTGAGATGTGTTTTAGATGACGAGAGATTGAGAGTAATATAGGGTTCATTGGTAATGAAAGGGTGTTAGGGTAGGTAATGTTTATTTGCTTTATGAAGATATAGAAGAACGAAAGTTGGCAGTTGTTCTTGATTCTAGTTCGTGACATCTTCAATTGGGACGTGTTGATTAGTAGAGTCTTGAAGTGCTATATAAGCGAGGTTTAATTGATGGTGTGTGTTAGTCAGAGTTAAGCTTTTGTAGAGATTGTGATCTTGGGAAGCAAGGACATGTTTTATTTGATGAGACATACATCGATAAATTTTCTAGAGTGTGTCCATTCAAATATCTAGAAGCACGTACCAGTGTCATCGTTAGGTGGAACAAGATACTTTATTGTGTTTATAGATGATTCCTTGCAGAAGATCCAGGTTTATTTTATGAAGACTGAATACGAAATACTTGCTTGGTTTTGTAAGTAGAAGACCTTGGTATATGAACTATCAAGAAAATAGTTGAATGTCCTTAAATTCATAGTTGTCAATGCCAAAAAACCCCAAAAAGCCACAGGCCCTTCCCTAGCGCTTTTTTGCACCTGGAGCTTTTTTGGGCGTCTTGAATGAAATTTTTTTCATACTTCAGCCAAAAAGTTGCAACGGAAAATGCACTAAAACTCAATTTTTGGCTTTAAAAAAGGCATATAAATGCAATATTGAGAACAAAACATCATACAATTAGCATAAACCAAATTAAGAGCGGCAGTGGCGGAAATCGAGCGGCGGCAGTCAACGAAACTAGGCCCTTTTATTTGTTTGAGAGTTCGACATCGAAAAAGAAAACTATGGTTTTTTTTCATAATACACTTCAAATCAAGGTTTGAGGTTCCGACCGGAACTATGAGATTCCGACCAACTCGTATCGGTTTCGGCCGTCACCTGGACAGGATTGGGGCAAAATCTCGTCCTGTTCAAACAATCGAAGAAAAATCAAAAAAATAACCACAATCGAAATCAGAAGAAGGAAGGAAAGCGACAGCAAAATACATGCGAAACTTACCCATGTCGACACCGATTTTAGTTTCGACAATAGCATCGACTTTGGCAGCGATGAGATTTTGGTTGCGATGACTTCAAATTTGGCTACGACATATTACTCGACGTTGATATCGAGAAGAAGAGAGGAGACGATGTTTAATTTGGCTTCGGTAATTGAGGGCTGGAATGTAATTGAGTAATATAGGGCTGGAATTTAGAGCTGGAAAATAATCTAGGGCTGAAATATAATCGCGATCATATTTAATTCGGTCCATGATTAATTAGGGCTGGGATATGGTTAAAATATTTAGGGCTTTGACCATCTATTTGGGCATTTATTTGGGTTTGTGTTGGGTTAAGCTAACAAATATATTTACCTACCAAACAAACATAATTGCATTTATAAGGATTATTATTACATATACATTCAAACCCATAAAAAACTGAAACTAAGACCGAAACCGAAACAAAAACCGAAATTGTCCGGAACTATGAAAATTTCAAACGACCGAAACCGAGTTCTCGAACCTTGCTTCAAATCGACAGTCAAACGAGCCATTTTTTCCATTCTCCTGTTGGATTTTTGGCTGCTATTGGGCCAAATGCTGAAATTTTCAATTTTTTCTCAAATGTTACACAATGTGCGCTTTTTTGTTGCTTCACAAGTCGAGCGCATTTAGGGCTTTTTTAGCGCCTCACGCATCGTAGATACTTCAGAAGGTTAAAAAACCTCTAGTTGGTGCCTACGGCTTTTTGGCATCTAGGCGGGGGCTTTGTTAAGATAGCTTAGATTAGACAATAATAGTGAATTTGCATCACAAGAATTCATTGATTGTTGTGATTTCGAAAGAGTTTTGGGAGGTCACATCGCATGGTGAATCGCTGGCAGTTAAGCGAATGGTTCGGACATTGCTGAAGACTAGTAGCTTATGATTGACTAATGAATTAGAAATGGAATTTTGGACATAGAGTGTATCTATGATGGTTTATCTCATCAACCGAACATCTTCCATCCATTGTCGTAGATATAATCTCGGAGAAGAGATATAGAAATGAAAGTTTATGAATTTTTTAAAATGTTCGGTTGTTCAGCTTACGAAAGTGAGGATAAGTTGGAGCCTAAGGTAGCAAATACATAGGCTATCGTGAAAAATAAAATGGTTATGGTATATGTTGTGGTGTTTAACGTATACGATTAGCAGGTGTGTGTGGATTAGTGAGAAGTCTTTGTTGAAGGTGAAACATCTATCAAGTGATGATAGGATGAAGACAAACCAAACACGACAGAGTGAGTCATCAGTTTCTTTCCATATGCAGAATGAGAGCAGCGTAGCCGATGACACTATAGTTGGTAAGAGTTATAGTGCAAAAGTTCAAACTTGGTGAAACTCTGGTTCAATCAAAGCCGGTTGAAGAACAGATAACACCTAGATGGTTTGATGATCCTGTGGGCTTTAGTTGTGAACATGATTATGTTACTGATTTGGCAACATGTACACTTAGTGTCACGTGGTTTTAAGGTGAGTTTGATGGTGCAGACTTGGGAAAATCAAAGAAAAATCTCAAGAGAGAGATTTTGAGATAAAGATGTAACATCGGGTATATCTTCGCTCGATACGTAATGGAGCTATTGGTATCACATGGTTCTCCATTAAACTTTTGGTTTATTTTGTCTATTACATCGATTATAGCGAAAAGTTTGGTGTTTCTTGCACGGTGTTTGTGCATAGTTTTTCTTTTGTGCTTGCAAGTGAAGGTGAAGAGAAGTTGAGTCATGTTCAAACTTGATTAGCTCAATTTTGAGCTAATTGTGTTTGAAGGTGCGGACCCAACATGTTTTCTTTATTAAAGAGTTAAGAATGGTGATGATTGCTATATTTGAGTTAATGTGGAATGTTGAAATATGTGACTTAAATGTATGTTAAATCAATAAGGAAATTAACTGATGTATACAATCCACAAAATTGTATATTTTTCTACATATGTAATGTAATTCCTATTGTAATCTTTCTTGTAACTCCTCGATTATTCAAGAAATAAAGAAAAAGTTGGGTTCAATTTGTGAGTTCTCCTGTTTATTTTTTTCATTTCTATTTATTTATTATTTGATCTGTTTGTTATCTGTAATTTTAGATCTTATATTATTATTTATTGCGCATTTTGCATAGACCATGGATTTGGTCAACCAAAATCCTAACATGAAATGGTTTGATTAAATATTTTTAAAGACAAAGAGGATTGCATACATATGGCCTCAACCCAAATGAATTAAGTTTATCGGTTTTATTTAATGCTATGTTCAGAATCCAGCGGAATATGGTCGTGTGTGTTGTACAGTTGTTGACCACATAATATCGCTCAAAGCAAATTCCTACCAGATATATAATTTTGCACAAAACTCTTGGAAATAATGACCGTGAAAATAAATTAATTGTGTTAATGATAAATCAATACCTTATTAGTGATTTTGGATCATTAACATGGTAAGCCAATACCTCAAATGTGACATGTCTTCAGATGAAACAGAGTTTAAACTACTAATTGAAACCAATAAAACATTGTTATATGTATGTTATCCCGCCTTTTGACAAGGCAGTATACCACAAATTTAACTAAACAGGTTTCCTGGTCATCAAGTCAGAAAGTCCGAAGAGATTATCAAATTCAGATATCAGTTATAAACAAGACTATGGATAATAGTCAAGTGGATTCAGACAAATGACATCTCAGAAATGGCTAAGTATGGATTGACACTTCCCCCGGCAGGGGATAAGATCAGATCACTGTGGATATGGACACTTGACTCAGCAGTTCAACTTAACGGAAATCGATCGATATCTCCGAATTTCGCTCAAGGAACTATACAAACAACTCAAGAGACCAAAAGAAGGCATGGATAGGGACCCACCCTAGGGATCGCCAACCCCAATGCTCAAGCATGGGGATCGGTGCCGATCCCCTATAGGGATCGGGGCCGATACCTCATGGAGGCTCGGATGGGTCCCTTTTTTTTGGAGGGGGTCGGCATGGCTCTGGTTTTCTGCACGCGGATTTTCAACTGGATATTTTTTCTTCTCCTATAAATACAATGAGCATAACACTCATTTCTGGATCTTCTTTCCGACTCTTCTTCCTCCATTATTATTTTAATGTTATTATCCGGATTGTAACTGTAATCTACAACATAAATAAAAGAAAAATCTTCGAAGTGGATGTAAGCCGAAATATGCCGAACCACTATAAAATCTGGTGTTCATTTTATTTCTTACTGTTTTAATTTTCTATTCTTCATAATTTGTTCTTTACTTCATTCTATTTGGAATTAGTTATTGGAATTATGGTGCTTTCATATTATTTGAGTGTTGGCAGTCATTTCTGACGCAAACATTTTGGTGCTTTCATTGAGAGGACTTGCACTCCCAAATTTGAAAGCTTGAATACTTGGATCTATGAAGCAATGGCTAGGTAATTAGCAAGGAAACCATTGACAGATAAAAATCACCATGGGGGAGTCAGGAGGTTTCCTCGGGAGTTAGAGCTAATCAACCCTCTGTCTACATCACTAGAAACGAGATAGAGACTACGATGGAGGCAATGTAGGAACGGATGATGAAGAGACAAGAGAAGATGATGCAGAATTTCCTCATGCAAATCAAACAGGCTGGAACAGGAACTACTGGCAATTTGGATCAAAGAGATGGAGTAGTAGGAGTTGCATAAAATCAGAATCAGGAACATGGAAACAGAGCTAACGGGCAGGAGAACGGAACATAGGGGTGAACCTCCAACGAGTAGGAGGGATCGGCACCGATCCCTTAGGCTTGGAGGGCACACCCTCGGTCAGGCTGGAGCGAATGTCGGTAGGCCAGTGATTGACGCTGTGCAGTTTGATGTGGATCGAAATGTGGATGCACGTCCGAATGAGTACATTCCGAAATACCCTCACGGCGTTGGGGGGGCAGACTGGTAATATAGATTGAAGGCTTCCAATGGATGAGAATAAAAGGATGGCTAAGCTGATATGACAGATAATGAGAGGCGGATTGCCCAACATGAGTCTGTAAGATGTCAATCAGAGTCCATTCACTCTGAATATCAGGCAAGCTGGGAACTCACCGAAGTTCAAATTACCAACACGGTATGTGTACGACGAACGGTCGAACGCTATAGTACACATGATGTGGTATATCCGGCGTATGAAAGTGCTGTGGGCATCGGAGAAAGTCATGGCAAGGTGTTTTTCACTTTATTTGATGGAGTTGGCTGCGCTCTGGTTTAGGCAGCTGGACAATGGTTCAATCAGAACATGAAACGAGTTGGTAGTTCGGTTCATGAGGCAGTTTAGGGTCCACATTTCGAGACCCAAGAACGTAATAACGTTGGCAACACTAAAGCAAAGGATTGGGAGTGCTTGAGAAGTTCCTTAACACAGTTTAATGCGGCAGTTGCTTCGTTGGATTGACCGAATCCATCTATGGTCTTAATGGTTGCGATATCCGGGATTACCGACAATACGGATTTTAAGATTTCATTGGAGCGGGATCCACCAATGAATCTCGGGGAATTTTTCCACAAAGCTGAGAGGTTCCTATGGCAGAAGGACGCATGAATTGACAAACATGAAGTAAATGTTGTGCGAGCCCGAGGTGAAGGACCATCTGGAAAAGGGTGCAATAAGGATAAGGGAAAAAAGAAGCTGAACGATGGTTATGATGAATCAAAAAGGCAAAGGAAAGAACGGGAACCGAAGTTCTCCACTTACTTGAAGCTGACGAAAAACTTGGAGCGGATGTATCTGGACACAAGAGGACAACTCCCCCATCGGAAACCGCAAAGAAGGGATCTTACGGAGCGGGAACGTAGGTCTGGAAAGTACTGCCTATTCCACGAACTGAATGGACATACTACGGATGAACGCAAGCACTTACGGGATATGGTCGAGGAACATGTGAGGGATGATAGACTGCCACAGTACGCGTGGACTCGGGCTGCGGCAGTGGAACATGAGCGGTCACCGTCCGCGTCCAATGGAAATGGCCTTGGATCGAGGTCCCAGATCATCATCTCTTGATCGAGATGGCATGAAGTAAATAATAAACTCCACAATAAAACGGCTAAGTTACTTACACATGTACGAGAGTGAGGTCGATCCCTAGGCATGCTCTGAGATGATGAACCATCATGCCCGGAGAGGCTATGTTTGGTTTTCCTTGTTTTCTGGTTTTATGGCTGTAAGAACTTAAATTTAATAATTTAATTTAAATCCATATTAATGCGATGAACAAAACAGACCGCGGTTGTCCCGACCGGAGAAACGGGCAATAACCGCAAGATGCGAGTCACTTCACCAGAAAGCAACAAGATGAATTCGTACGTCATGGATTAAGCCGTCGATCAGAGAGTCGAGGCCGGAGAAAGAAAGTTAGTACGAAATTGATCGCGTTATGTTCAGGAAAACTGAACCGGAGTGCAGGAAGTAATGCCCTTTTGCCGAAGAACGACAGGATCGGCTTACTTGTCGTTGTTTCCCTTCACCAAAGAGTGATAGGATGATGTCTAACAAGAGCTCGAAGAGGCTATGATCGATCCAGAAGGATCAAGGCGTCGCTATATGCCCCAAAAGGGCCGGAGTGCAAGAGGTAGGTCGCTTCCTCGGAGAGCGACGGGATTGACCTACTCGTCGTTAAGTTTGGATTGGACTTAGCGAGGGTCCGAAGAGACCGTCAATCGGTCCGAAGAGACCATGAACTTGAATGATGATTCAGAGAGATCATGGATTGACTTACTGACTTCCAGGATTTCAAACGGCTATGGGTTTGGATATTGACCCAAAGAAGTCACGGATTTGGAAACGATCCGGAGAGATCGAGGATTTGAGACAACAATCCATGAGATCGTGGATCCGGTTATCGGCTTGGAATGGATATGAGTTCGGCTAATAATTTGGAATGGATTCGGAATTAAATATCGACTCGGAACAGTCATGGATTTCATTAACAATCCAGAGAGATTGAGGATTCAACATACAAATACCAACTCCCAGGCGAACACGGGACGGCTCATGGCGATTCGGTTTGGCAAAGGAATGGAAGTTGGATTGGAATATTCGGTTGTTGGTGGATTTCAAACTTCGGACTTATGACAATTCAAACACACCTTCCTATCGCAAGGCATGTTTTGGGGGGAAAATGTTATTCCGTCTTTTGACAAGGCGGTATACCATGGATTTCATGATTATCAAAGCAGAAAGCCCGAAGGGATGATTATCAGGTTCAAAAATCAGTTATAAACAAGGCTATGGATGATAGTCAAGTGGATTCAGACGAATGACATCCCAAAATTGGCTAAGTATGGATTGACACTTCCCCTAAACAGGAGAACGGATCGGATCGGATCACTGTGAATATGGACACTTAACCCAGCAGTTCAACTCAACGGAAATCGATCGATATCTTAGAATTTCGCTTAAGTAACTACACAAAAAGCTCAAAAGACCAAAAAAGACCTGGAGGGGGACCCACCCTAGGGATCGCCGACCCCAATGCTCAAGCATTGAGGATTGGTGTCGATCCCCTATAGGGATCGGAGCTGACCCTCGAGGAGGCTCGGATGGGTCCCATTTTTTCTGGAGGGGTCGACATGACCTTGGTCTTCTACACGTGGATTTTCAGCTGGATATTTGTCCGTCTTCCTCTATAAATACAGCGCGCATGACACTCATTTCTGGATCTTCTTTCTGATTCTCTTCTTCCTCCGTTATTATTTTAAGGCTATTATCCGAACTGTAATTGTAATCTACAACATAAATAAAAGAAAATTCTTTAGAGTGGACGTAGGCAGGAGTACGTTGAACCACTATAAAACATTTGTGTTTATTTTTTATTGTTTTAATTTTCTATTCATACTTTGTTATCTACTTCATTCTGTTTGGAATTGGTTATTGGATTCGTGGTGCTTTCATATTATTTAGGTGTTGACAGCCATTTTTGACGCTAACATCGTATATGGTGTAACTGGATTTAAAAAGGGAATTTAGAGATACTTCAAGTACAAAATAAAATTAAAACTTCATTTTGATTAAATGGCCCCAACAGATTAAAAGGTGATCCAACTGTAAAAAGGCTGAAAGTTTTATCAAAAATAAATATGAGAACACCCTCCAAATTCGAACCTGATCACTCTTGCGCTTCCTGGATTGCCAAAAAGAAGACGACGCAACCGACAACTCCACTAAATCAGCATCCTCACAACCTGAGCTCGAACTAAAACGAAAAAACCTGCTCGATATAATAATAAAAACCATTGGTACTAAAAGAAATCAAAACGGGACCCTAATAGCTCTTTAAGGCACTCACTTCGCTGCAGGCGGCTGCTCCATAAAATATAAACAACGTGATTATTAGATCGGATCAGATTGCCAACGATCAAGTCCGATTACGAAATCAAAAATGAATATTGGGGGAAAATTGAAAATTGAAATGGAGATGAACAAAGAGAATAGAAAAAGACTTTTGACGTTGTCGTTAGGAACTACCCTTTTAACTTTTTTTATATTTTTTGATTCCTACGTTCTTGCTAATTTCGTTTATCTAGTTTAGCATTTGGATTAATCCTATGCCTGATTCTATCTCTAGACAGTAAATTATTCCAAATATACCGAAATTTTTACCAAAATCATATACGCCAATTTTTTACTTAGTATACTGTATACACCCTACATAATACAAACTCATGTAGAATAAAATAAAACATTTATCTTATTTTACCAACTTTCTCTCATGCATTAATCAAACTAATGAATTCTAATTTCAACATTCCTCAAGTTGACTTTTACAAATCTCAAATTCATATACTTTTAATGGAATTTAAAATATTTACTTATTTATATACATCAATTTGAGTTTAATTTTTGAATACTAGAATGTTAAACTATTTAAATTTTAATGTTGAATTTAAACTTGATTTGATTTGAATAAAAGATTGAAGAATATAGTACTCCGAGTAATATTAATTTTAGTAGTTAATTTTAAATTTTAATTTTTATATTCAATTAAAGTGAAAATGCTAAAATTGACTACGCATAAATAAAGCTTAAAACGACATAAATATACTTTAATATCCAAAAAAAAAATTAATTCAATCGGTGATGTATAGTAATTTTAGTTACTTTATGAAAGGAATTATATTGACTGTGCACAGTGCAGACAAAGAGGAATTATATACAATTTTCATGCTTTAGTATTGATTCTTTTTTTTGTAAGAGCATTTTGGTCTAAAGTTTTATTTAAAATTTTATGGTGTAAGTAAAGTAATTTACGATGTATGAATAGAATTTGCATAAACCTATTTTAACCACTTCATTTAGAGTATTATTATCTACACACACCTAAGCTATTGTTACTGCCACTTAAATGGATACTAAAAATAATTAAGATAAATTACTACAAAAACCCACTTCGGCCAGTTATTCAAACTGTGTGAAAAAATAGTCACATGGTTTTGCATAATCGAATAATGCGAATATAAAAAAGCCAAACTCTAATTATAAACACTGTAATAGCTTCCCTATCAGCAATTAATCATAGAGCATATTGAAATTAATAATTTAAATAAAACCTAATTTATTGTTGTTGAAAATTACCACATGAATTGATTGTTTTTTCTATTACAATTCAAACTAACAAGGTATTTATGTGTGCTATAATCTCATCAAATTCAAGATTGAATTTATTGTAGTATGTATGAATGTTTATTTTTACGATACTATGTAATTTAAATTTAATTTTTGTAACAACCCTTGATTTTGGCCTATATTTTAAATTTTGACTTTATTTTATTTTAAATTATTTTAAACTTGTTCTATTTCAAACATTTCATTTTAAATATAAATGTTGACTATTAAGTGATTTATAGTTCAAACTAGTATAAATTGGATATTTCATTGAAAAGTGAATTTCTATTGAAATTGGTCAAACTTTGACTTTTGAACTTTAAATTTAAATATTTCAAATTCTTAAATTTTATCTTTTATTATGAAAATAGATTTAATTCCATGGATACAGCTTTTCGTTTCGTTGGAAACGGAGTAAAATTGTGAAAGTTATGTATATTTCAATATTGTGTGTAAACTGATGTATTTAGCAATATTGTCTATTTTAAATTATATTTTATTTGTCATATTTTGTTCTAATATGTGTTAGTATTTTATTTTATGTATAATTTTGTCTTTTAAATAATTTAAAGTGATTTTATAATTTTTCCAAAGCGTATTGAATTTATTTTCTATTTTTAAAGGCTAGTTTCTATTTTTCTGCTATTTTCTTCAATTAAATTATATTTAATTAAAATTTATTTATTCATTTTGTGAATGCATTTTTATTTTATGTTATTATCTTTGTTTATAAATGTTTTACAAGTCCATAAACTTTTTCCAAAGTTCATTGCATTTATTTTTCATATTTTCAAGACTAGTTGCAATTTTTGCTGTTTTACTTAATTAAATTTTATATAATTAATAATTAATTAATTTATTTTTGTTTATTTACTAAATTTTCGTATTTTTATCTGAGTTTATATATATATTTCAGTTATATAAAACTTAAAAAGAAATTAGAGGAAATATGAAAAGTTTTAAACTATTGAAATTCCTATGGCTTTTCACCTCCCGACCTTTCACTTTCTCAACTCCTCTCTTCAATGTTTTTGGCCATGCATACCCTATTCTTTTCAGCGGACTTCTTTTCATTTTTTTCATGCAAACACTTCTCTTTCTCCTCCAAAAAAATCACGGCCATGGCTTCAAAATTTTGGGTAAAAAATTCCTTCTTTCTTCCTTGTTTTCTATGTTTTTTCTATTGAAACTGCATATGCTCTCTACCTTCATAGTTTGGTTCCTCCTCCTCAAGGCTTTGGCCGACCACCACGACCCCCTTCCTCTGACCATCACCCATCCTAGCAACCCTCCTCCTCAGGCCTAACCAATCCAAGTCCAAGATCTACACAAAATCCACCAAAAACCATCACAAACTATCACTTATGACCTAGAATTGTCATCTCCTCCTTCTACCACCTTTTGCCACCACTACCTCCACCACCACCACCTCTGACCTGACCTTCCACCACCTCTGGCCCACACTCCAGCCACCACCTGACCACCACATACCATGGCCAAGCCACATCAGCAAGGGGCCGAACCCTATGGTGCAACAAAAGCCACACTTTGCCTTGAAACCCTTTGGTATTCCATTGCCTTCAACACCTTGTAACTTCCACTCACCTTCATCACCTTGTAGCCGCACCTTTTCCAGACCATACCTGATCCAAACCATGCCTTTAGCCGTGCCATTTCAGATCTGGAGCTGAAGCATAGGTGGTAGGAAGCAAGTGCAAACACTTTGACTTTGTTTATGCATCCATTTCTAGCATTGTTTATTGAATTTTTGGGTTGAAATCTTATGTTGTTTGTAATTGTTTGGTTTGAATGTGACAAGGCAATTAGCTTTGGCTCTCCCACACTAAAATAATTATCGTGCTCTCGTGCCTCTGGAAATCTTTGTTGTGCGTTTGTGGTTGTCATCTCCAGCTTGAACAAGTGAGTAATTCTCACCAGACAATGTGTACTTATATAACTAGTAAACTGACACCATTTGAATCTGTAAAATTATATCATCCTGTTGTAACTGTTATATTATGATCATATAATGTTTACCCCTATTATTACATATGTTATATCATCTATTACTGTTATCTCATGCTATTTTGTTTATTTATATCAGTTTATCACACTGCAAGTTCCCTGTAGATTAGAATCACTATGGGTTGAAATGATACATACCCGAACGGACTTTAGAATAAGGAAAAATCGTTATGGGCTGAAATGATAGGCCTGAACGGTTTTTATTTATTTATTTATATTACTTGGGATTGCGGGTTTGAAATGATAAAACCCGGTTTTTCTTTGTAAACTGCGGATTGAAATGATACATATCCGTATCACTTGACCTAGGCTAGAAAATTATATACAGACCCGTGGTTTATATATTTTTCTGAAATTTTTAAAATACTTTTTTTTAATGTAAATATTATGGTATTTTGATTTAAATTTCATTAAAATGATTTTTATAAAGTATTTGTGATTTTCTACAAATTAAATAAGTGAATTAAGTAAATGGTAAAGTAGAATTTGAAATATAAGTTAATTTTGGAATTTATGATTTTGTTTATAAATGGAATTTTTGTAAAGTAAGAAAATATGACAAATTTGATTTAAAGATGAATTTAATGATATTTATTAACTAATAATAATGTTTTAAAGGTGTTAATGATTTTGTATAAATTAAAATATGGAATAAATGAACATTTAAGCTGAATTTGGAAATATAACTTAAATTGAATTTTGTGAAATTTGTTTAAAAGTGAAATTTTAATTAAGTAAAATAAATGGAAATAAGCTATATTTTTGGAAAATTAAAACTTAGTTGTTAAGTTAATAATTTAATTAAAGAAATGAAAATTTAATTGTTATTAAATTTGATTTTTGTATGGAAATTTGACTTTATAAAATCATAGAAATAAAGGTATTTAAATGATTGTGTTAAATGTGAAATATATGCTTTTATAAGTTAAAATGATTTATATTAAAAGTTAATTATTTGTGGAATTGTAAATAAAACTCTGAATATGATTTAACAGCATTTTGAAATGTAATGTAAAGGATATTACAGCATTTTGTAAATGTTGTAGTGTTTTAAATGAACTAAAAGGTTAATTTGAAATAAAGGCTATTATAGCACTTTGTAAGTGCTATAGTGGTTAAACTTAACATGTAAGTTAATTGAAACTTAAAAGAAATCTATTACAGCATTTAACGCTGTCTTTTGTTAATTAACTGTTTTAAACTATAACTTTACGTAGCATTTTATAAGTGCTACGGAAACTATATTTTGTTGTTTTAAATTAATTTTAATGAAAAATAATCTCTGGAAAATGATATAATTTTGGGAAATTAAATGTTAAATTTCTAAAGATAATGAAGAGATATTTAAGTGGAAGAATTTGATTTCTAATGTGAGTTTAAAATGGTATTTAAATTTAATAAAATGAATGGATTTAAATGGTATTTAAATGAATAAAAATGAATGGTATTTTGAATAATATTTTGATATTGTGAAATGAGTTTGAAATGATACTTGATTTCTGACTTATTTAATTTATTTGATAAATGAATATTTGAAGTATATATTAATTGAGTTTATTTAAATGATATTGGATTTATGAAATGTGGGAGATTTAAAGTTTTGAAATATACTAAAGATTGAATATTGTATTTTATGGATTAAATCTATATTGGAAATTGATAAGATTTGAAACGGTTTGTTGGTAAACTGTAATTGAATTGAAATTTGATGGTTTGAATTTAATAAGTTTGTAAATGTATAGAATTAAAAGATGATTTTAAATATATGATTTCGAAATGCTGTGATTTTCAAAGTATAATGATTTCAAATGTTTTGTTTCAAAAGAGTTATAACTTTGAAAGTATAGACTATTTGAAAGGTGAATATATGTTTGAAATGGAAATGATGTTGTTTTGAAATGAACATAGTTTTGAAATAAAATGATTTTGGTTTCGAAGTATAACTATCAAAGGTATGATATTTTGATATATAAAAATGATTTGAAATAAAGTTTGAAAAGATATGATATTTTGATGTATTAAAATGATTTGAAAAGAAGTTTGAAAGGATACGATATTTTGGAATATTGAAATGATTTGGAAATGATAAATCTTCATTTTGATAAAGACATGATTTTGAAATGATATCTTATTTTGAAGTAAAGTATTGTTTTTAAAAGTTATAACCACGGGTTATAATAACGATTGGTTGGCAAAGAGACCGGGATCGGATATGGACATACTCTCTGTCGATACCGAAAACCACTTTGACAACCGTGTACGCGGTGGAGATTCCAGAATGAAGTAGGATGGTGGCGACGTTCTTAAGGTATGTTACGTGGACCCAACTCCCGTGAGTTGGCATAAGGTGGCAAAAACAGGAGCGATTGACGGATCAAGGAGGTAGCACCTCTTATCGGACACACTTCTTCGATACCATTCTATTACTTGTGATTGATTTGGTGGCCACCCTTGATTGGGAGTGTTGTTCGAGGTGGGCGGTAGTGGCTGCTATGCGTCACCACTAGTCCGGATGCGTAATTGGTATATCTACCCTGGCATTGCCTAGTTGTGCCGTGTCACCTACCATATCGAGCTTTACTACGATTATGATTTTAAGATCCGACCGCGTTAAGGTTCTCCATCCCCTTAACGCTATTTTCTATATGATTATACTTTACTGATTAGACATTATTATAATAGCGAATATTACTACATAGTAGATAGTTTAACGGATCCTTAAAGAATGGGCGGTCCCAAGCATTCTTTAAGTTACTTGTACCTTATTACAGTCCACTTGAGTTGGTTTACCTTATATAAGTATATATTGTCCTGACTCGAGTGTTTGTATTTTTATTTATGCTCGGGTCAGCCTGAGTTATTCACAGATTTGGATTTCCACTTCTTGGAGGTTCAGAATTGCTGGAGATTTATCAGCTCATCTATCTTTACCCTTTCCAGCCTGTTGTTCTATTCTAGCTCTTGTATTAGTAGACTTCTGTGTATTGAGACTTCCGTTGCACTCTATTTCTCTGTTGTATCTTATGTACTCTGATATATTTATATAGTAGCTTCATGAACTACTATTTCTTTTACTTCCGCTGCATTATTGTACTTTGTGTCTGTGATCTGTGATTATATTTATTTACTGTATATTCTGAGATTTGCCAAAATTTATTTACAACGCGGTATTTTGAGCAATTCAACTCCGGCATGAGTGTCTACCTATACACTTATAATGGATGCGAATGGTTGAAAATATCGGGTTGTTACAATTTTGGTTAAATTAATAAATCGTATATGGAATTTAATTTTTTATTTTAAAAATTGGGTTTTGGAATTGAACGGTTTCGCAAAACTATATTTTGTGTATTTCGTTGTTTGCCAAACCGTTTGCATTATTTACTAAAAATGCTCAATATTTTACTTTATAGGTTGATTAATTTGGCTATTTACTTAACATTTATATTGAATGGACTTAGTTTTGCAGCTAAGATTCCAGAGGTAAATAAATTCGGTCATTTTGTATTTTTTGGGGAAGAGAAGTAGATAAATTCCCGTTTTATATTTTTGGGAAGAGAAAACGAGGGAGGAAGAAACAAAAATTAAATTGGTGGATGTGGGTGGACGTTGGAACAATTTAGTAGATGTGAAGAAAAACGGGTGAAATATTTATATTTGGTATGGGTAGACGGTACCCACTTTCATTTATTATCTTTCTTTATTAAGAATTTTCCCTAATTTGCCAAGTCATCACTTTATATTCAAATGAGGTTGCCAATAATTTATTAATGATAAAAATTAAAACATTACTTAATTGAAAATTTTAATTTATGTGTAAGGTTGCAGTTACCCAGTTCAAATCTCTTATCCTCCTTTTTACACGTTCCATGTGCCACACACATCTCAACCATTTGTTTTCTATCATCATCCATTCATCTGATATGGTGGATCCTACAAATTCAATATTTTGTTGTGACGAGCGGCTGTGATTTTTTGTGGCACATTGGGATAGATAACATGGGGATAGAGGAATTGAACTTGCATTCCAACAATACTGTATATGCCATTTTCCTTTAGAATTTTCATTTTTTTGTTTTACTCAAACTACTTACTAAAATTTAATTATGTTAGATCATTATAATTTATTTTCAAGAATATTTTTATACCTGCTTAACACTAAAAGGCTCTTCACTATCGAGGACATAATTAACTAATAATCAGATCCATGGTTAAATACGAATGTAACGACGTAGATATTCATAAAAAAGCTTAACGTTACCAACTATAACCACATAGATAAATCTTATTTTTGGTTGTAATTTCCATGAGTTTAAATTTTACACTCTTCGAGATAAATATCCCAGTGATAATTTCGTGTTACATTAACGTATATTTTGTTACTTCTAATGTGTTTATTTGATTTCAAAACGAACCAATCTTGCACACTGACTCCTTAACACATACTCTGGATAATCCTATATATATATATATATTAAAAATTGGTTCTTTATTATGACGTCAAAGAACCATTAGTTGATCCACCTCCTTAAAAAAATACCAGAATAGTAAGGAAAAAGAGTACGACATTAACTAATGCTATACAATGTACACATATTCTGCAATAAAATACATTCCGATAAATAAGTTCTTGCCCCAAAGTAATATTTCTTTTAAGTCCAGCTGTAACATCCCCCACTTGGAGGCCCAAAACTAACGGCTACGGATGCTGCAGTCGTCCATAGTTATTAATCCTCGGCGACCAAATACAGTAATTTTAGATACATTGATATAATAACATGGATATGAAAAAATTTAAATTCATTAAACAACTTTCTCATTCCATTTCAAATCATTTCAAATTCATTACATAATCCCAGATTCGAGAACCACGTTGGAAGAAAATATAATTATTACAACATACGCCAAGAGCGACATATGAAGATGCCCACTTGGATGATCAGAGTCTAGACATAGGCCATTAAACAACTTTGCCTTTACAACAAAACACGGCGGAATCAAAATAGAAATGAACTCTATATAGCTATCATGCCTCCTGCACGTCTTCGGAAGCTTATTTGTCTAAAGAGGTACCTGAAAACATCAACTCTTAAACTACTCAAAATCAATTGAGCACCCAAGAGTTTAAGGGGAAAACATAAACTTTGAGTCAGACATAAAGTCCAGTATGAATAATAATCTACCATCTCAAACCATTTAGATATCCAGTGAGATCACGCCGCTTAGCGGAACAGGTTTTCCCCTCACTAATATCTTATTCAAAACATTATAAAACCATATATTGTGCTCCTACATCCATAATGGTTAAAACATAACAATTCAAAATATTATGATGATATGCAAGCAAGTAAATCAATTCTGGATTTCCCATCCCCATGCATTCTGACTATATGTCTTGGTTATAGTTTCTAGGGTCATTATTAACCTATTAATTTTCATGGGCTGACTAATAACATGCTTAATCCTTATGGACTCCCTGTCCGGTTTCATAGTTTTCATGAGATCACTAAGAACCTATTGGCCCCTGCCAATAACTTCATTGTTTCATGGGTTCTTCCTGAACCTATTGGTAACTCCAATAATTTCCCTCTTATCCTAGTTTTTGTGGGTTTACTAGGAACCTATTGATTACTGTCAATAACTTAATCCAGGTATAGTTTTCATGGGTTCACTACAAACCTATTGGCCCCCGCCAATAACTCAATCTAATCATAGTTTTCATGAGTTCGCTATGAACCTATTGGCCCATGCCAATAACTTTTCCTAAATATAGTTTTCATTGGTTTACTATGAACATGTCTAACTGACAACTTCTTTAATCAATATCCTGGCATCCTACATTCTAGTCTATCTGACCTTCTGGATGCAATTTTACTCATTCAGGAATTAACTTAATTTATATTCACTATTGGGTCAACTTAGCTGGTTATTCTGTCCTTCCCCAAAATACAGTTATGGGTCCATTACAATGTGAATATATATATATATATATATGAAGAAGTAAACATAATAATATAAGAATACCAACATTTGTGGTTTAATATCCTTGAAATCATTGTATATAAAACTTGGTTAATCCCTTTAACCTAGTTTTCAAAAACTTCATACTTAAAATCATTTCAAAACTCTTTTATTATCCCATGGTTTTCCTTTAATCTTGGGTTATTTGTTTTGAAAACTAAGGCTTTCAAAACCTTAAATTTTACTTTTGAAACCATTGGAAAACTTCCTTTCGAAAGCATTAAAATCTTCCTTTCAAAACTCTAGGCACCTGCCTTTCGAAAGACATTAAAACCTTTCTTACGTATTAAAGCAAACCATTCAATTATAGAAGCATAGCTTCGAAACCATATGAGAGTACCCCTTTTGAAACCAATGGGTTTAATTTAAACCATAACTTATTGGTTCCAAGTGAATACAAACGAAAGTAACCCTTTCGAACAATCCATTCGAAAGCTTAGAACATTTAAGTAAAACATTGAAGGATAGCATCGAAACCCCCTTTCGACACCATTGCCTTTGAAACCCTTAAACCCATTCGAAAGCCTTTAGGAAATGACTTAATATAAGTTTAAAATAAAAGCTACCCTTCGAAAGCATTGATGACTTCAATACATTCGAAAGGCCAAAAGAACGACAGCAGGGTCTCGATTGGATCGAAACCACCCTTTTCGAAAGCATTGTTCTTTATATAAAGGAACTCATTCGAAAGCTTATACTTTAAAAGATGGCAACCCCTTTGAAAGCTATTTAGAAAACCCTTTCGAAAGCATATGCTTCGACTCCTTCGAAAGCTTTTGGCAAAACAAGACAGGCGCTTATCATTTGAAAGTAAACAAATGTTTCGACCCCATCGGAAGCAAAGGTTTCGACGCCCTACCTTCCGCCTTTCTCCAATCCACCACGTACCATACTTGTGATGCCTTGTGTATCGGCAATGTTTGTTTCGACTAGGTTGAATCGAAAGTAATGGGTCGAAAGGTGCTTCTGAAAGAAGCGGAACCAACTTTTCTAGGTAAAACTGATTTAATGCCAATCAAAGCAAACACTTTATAACTAACCTGCCTAGTTGTAAACATTTGATTGGTTGCCATAACTTTTCAAATTCTTTACAAAAATAACTGCCGCATAATTCCAGATCTAAACATGGATTAATTTAACAAATAAGCCTTTCTTTTAAGCAAAACCAATAAAACAGTTAAGTCCTTCCTCTAAAATAATTTTATTTCCTAGTAAATTACTTAGAAAAAATCCCAAAAAATTACAGAAATTCACTTTCAATATGTTATCTGATATATAAAAATTCCAGACCCAAATTCTTCATAAAATAATCGAAATAAATTTCTAAACGCAATCATTCATGTTTTCCTTTGAAAATTCATATTAAATTTTCCATAGCTTGGAAAATTACAAAAATTGAAATCCATCTCCATAATCATATTTTACATGACATATAATTTTCTCATGGCATTCTAAAATCATTTATAATTGGTTTTACCCTTAAAACCGTATAAAATCATATTTAAATAATTTTGTTTAAATCAAACATGTTAAAGCCCGAGCATATCATCATGCAAATCATCATAAAAATGGATTTAATCTTAAACCCAAAAACAAATGATCATAAAACAAAATAGAGATGATATAGATTATTATTCACCTTGATTATGACAAGGACTTTGAGATTTGATTGAGATTAATTCCCCTTGCTTAAATCCTTAGCTTTACTTAAATTCTTCTTCTCCTTTTTCTCCTAACAATGGCCGTCTATGCTTTTCTTTTGTTTAAGTTTTGTATTTTGTAAAATGGACGTGAGTGGTATAAGGAACGAGAATATAAGGGTAATGAAAATATAAGGTAGCAATTACCCTAATACTCTTCGTTAATTAATTAACATGTATAGCCATCTGTAGCCCATTTATTTAATTAAGCTCAGCCTCTAAGTATTTATTCAAATCTCAATCCCCTTATCACTTTAATTATTTACATTATTCTTTTTAATTTATCTAATTATATCTCCTGAATAATGTTATCAAAAATTAGGGGTGTTACACCAGCCCAACATGTTCATCTAACTTATCCACTATCATTCGGCTCTATTCCCCACTGCTCATAAATCTCCTTATTCTTCAATGTCTTCCTAATAGTTGCTGACCCAAAAAATGGACCAACACCCTGGTTTGAGTTTGAAAGCGCTAGCCCTGTTCTGACAGAGCAATATCACAGATAATAGATATTGAAAAAGAACAGTAAAAGAAAGAAGACGGAGAATTTTTATAGTGGTTCGACTGTTAATAAAGCCTACGTCCACTATATAGTTTTACTGTAGACTGATTGCTGTTACAAGAGATGTTTGGTTACAAGGCTTTTGATTATCCTTAGCTAGATTGAATCCCCAAAGTTGGAATCCACTGGAGAATCACAGTGAATTCCTTTGGAGACTGTTGTGAGGAAGATAGAGAGTGAAGAATGTTTACAGTAGAGCTTCAGCAACCAGTCTAGAGAAGATCCCGTTTATGTTGTAGGTAAGATGATATTTATATGGATCGGAGAGCTTTTGGGCTAGGCCACATCATGACCAGCTCGCAGGTAGGTAGGAGACGACCCATGGAGGATTTGGCTTGCAATACAAGGTAGAATCATGGGTCGTTGGGGACCCATGGCCTATGGGTCGCTGGCAACCTATGGCCTATGGGTCGCTGGCAACCTATGGCCTATGGGTCTCTAACGACCCATAGACTTTGCTCGTTTGCGAGCCAATGTCTTGGCTTCTTTCGTAGTATTCATTGGTTGTCTAGTTTGAAAGTTTGAGGGGAGGCATGGGTGCTGATGATCCAACCACTTAGGATTTTTTTGGAGTTTGGAATTGGAGATGTTTCCTTAGCCTTTTATCATGGCTGTTACGTTTCGATGGAAATTCACTAGTTGTTTACGTTTAGCTATTGATTAGTTCTAAACCATTTTGATAAGTTCCTTTGTGGTTAAGTTCTAAACCATATTGATAACACGAGATTGTTTTGTCTCCTGTTGGATCCTCCTAGGTAAAAAAACCTGGATAACATTTGCCCCCCAAAGTATGCCTTCATTGAAAACAAGGCGTGTTTTGGAAGTAACTTCTTTTGAGTCTTCATTTTGTCAATTCTAGTTTATCGTGTCGAGGTTACCATGCGAATTAGGCTTTGATTGTTGAATTTTCGATGTGAATCGTCAGAGTCCACCTCAAGATGTTATTCTCGATTGATTGACTTCTGGCAGCTGTTCGTTTTTTATATTTCAATCTGAATTTCAATTCCTGGTATTGATGATGCAATCTTTACTCCTTAGTTTACACAAGGGTTTAGGTCGGTAAGTGGGTGCATGATGTAGGTTTGGAGTTGTCCTATATAGTTTTGATTTGACCGGTAGTGTAGCTATGTTTTGTCTCGAAAGATTGTATGCCGTTCTGGAGCGAAGTCTTGCTCTTGGCCTTTAACTTCTTCCGTTCGAGAATTTGGTTAAGATCCCGTCGATGTTTTTGAATTCCAATGCGGAGATTTATTCCAAAATCGGATATAGTGGACGATTCAATCGTATCGCTCTTCCTATTTCTATATCCTAGTGATCCTGAAAAGAAAAGCTTCCCGTGTCGCTTCGGACGGTGGCTCCGTTATCGATCGTTGATCGATAACGGGTAAGTATGGAAGAGATAATTTCAAAAGACGATATGGATTGTTTTTCAAATGTAAGTAAGCTATCTACACTAGATTTTTTGTTTGCAATATTCAGGATACTGGACTCTTCTTATGTAGATAACACACTACATCTGCCCCGGTCAACGCTTAGGACCCGATTGGTCAACATACGTCGACTTCCCCTGGATTCCGAGCGTTAATTATTCGAGGATATTATTTAAAGTAAAACATACCTAACAGGGTTGAATGCCAAGTTTTGTTGTTGAAAATGACTTTTCGTTCTTCCAATCTTTAGTCTGGCGGAGGAACTTCCACCCCTCAAGAAGTTGGGTCCTTCGTAACTTAGGCCTCCCTTATTGTCCCTATCATATTGGGATGCTTGATTACCATTAAATTAGAAGGCACGGTTTCTCTTATAGAGTTTGTAGTTGGAGTTCAATCAGGCATAGTTTCAGCCTTCGAAAACTAGTGCATGAGTTGTCCGAGTGCGATTGTCCTTCCTTTGTGGTTTTTGGAATTCGATCTTCACGCTAGCTTCTATCTCAAGGGACTATTGGCTTAATTCCTCGGCTTCGAGAATTGCTTTTTATTGATTTGTGAGGTAGCTTGGTTTAGCCAGTTCTGTAGCTAATCCCTACTTATGCTCAACTGAGTTCGTTTCAACAAAGTGTTGGTGTAATTGCCTCAGTCCGTAGGGCTGATTACTTTGGCTACTGAACCAACATGTTTTAGGAGACTAGGTCTCCTAAGCAATAAGTTTTTGCCCTAGTTTGGTTAATACGGTAGCTCCTATCTTCAGGAATTAGGGACTTTGTTTCTTAATCCCAAGATCTGAGTTTTGTAATGATGTCGGTATGTATTAGAAAGATGCATTTCTGGCATCTTTTGCTAAAGAAAATTCTTTTGAGTCTGATGTTGAGATCCTAATCATGTGTAGGTTTCTATCTTTGGAAACTCATACATGGATGACTCAACTCTGTGGATTTTTGCTTGATGTTGTGAATCTTCAGATAGCATGAGATGCCAAAAGGTAGGGCTGAAGATTCAATCAAACTCTTGCTTCTGTTTCTGAAAACTAATGTATCGATAGTTTCATTTTGGGCTTTCTTCCTAGCATCGCCAAACTTCATGTAATGGCATATTCCTATAAGTTAGAACCAAATAATCTAGTTAGACCGTAAATGGGTCACTGATCCTTCTCGTCATCACCAGACTATGAGAGATGGTTGATTTCTGAACGTTAAATCCTTCATTTCCTTTGTTGGCGATTTTGTTGCAAAAATGATTTGTTTTGTGATACAGAACTGTTATCTAACCAACCTCGCGGTTATTCATGTTTGAACTTTTGAAACATTTCTTTCGATTAGGTATCTGTGTTTCTATCCCTTCTTGAGGGACTAGCTATTCCAAATGACTGTATTTGGGCGATTGAGAGAGATGGAAATCTATGGGGCGAATTGCTCATTTGCCCCCAGTCTGGCTTTCAATCCCATTCTGGAATTGAGGAAGTTCAAGGATTTTATTTATGACCTTCCATGATTGCTTCTAGGGCTGTTATGGTAATGGTTACCGTTACCATTTCACAAATACCATTACCGTACCATTTTTACTGGTAAGCGAAAATTGCTTACCGTTACCGATAGGCTGGTATACCGAAGACTGGTATACCGATAATCTGGTAACCGTTACACTGGTAATGGTAAATTACCGTTTGTCTAAAAAAGGTTAGTAACATAACACGTATTCACACCATAACGGTGCTTCATTATACAATTTATAGTGTTACTTAATAAAAAACATAAATGAAAAAGAAGTGAAGTGTATTTAACATTATTTCACCTGGTTAATAAACTAAATTTAATCATTTGCTTGGTTCTAAATGCCTATAATAAAGCATGTTACATGAATATACATGTATTATAAATTGACTGGTAAAATTACCGTTACCGCTGGTATTGAAGAAATGTTACCGATGATTTACCGTAAAAAATGGTAAATTTACCGTTACCATACCGATTAAACTGGTATACCGATTTCACTCGAAAATGGTAACCGATTGGCTGGTAATGGTATGGTAATGGTAAATTTACCGTTACCATAACAGCCCTAATTGCTTCCACTTGTCCTTGGCCATTCATGCTCTTCTTGGTTGCTGACATTGTTACAGAAGTTCTGTTCATATGTCAACTCATGTCTTTGAGAATTGATAATCTAGCTGCTTTGTACCAAGCAACATTTTCTCGAGGCCGCCTATCTTTTGGCTGTGTCTAAATTCTTTCTAAGTTGAATTTAGGAAATTTGGTTATGCACCAGCTTTTATCCCTAGAAATTAGTACACGGGCAATTCAATCCTTGGATTTCCTTTCGACGCTGCTTTATTCCTGTGCAGTGGCTGATTTCAATGATGAAAGGTCGAACCGTCCGGCTGACCTATGAAAGGATTTTTCTTCCGATCATTGTCTGTCATTGAGCACCGGTAGTTTTCTAAAGGGAAGGTAGAAACTCAGTTGAGGTCCAACATCTATCTTCGGAAGCCAGTGCATTGATAGGTCACTACGATGAGTGCTTCTCATCAGCCCTGTAGATTAAAGTTTTCTTGAAAGATAAAAGAAGGCCTTGGCATTGCCGAGGCAACACCGATAGCCAGGAGTTCGGGTTCGATTTTCCCCTGTCGATTCGGTGGTACTTCTAATCCAGTTGGATACTAATTTTGGTCTTTGAAAACTAGCATTTCGATGATTGCATTGTAGAAGTATTTTCTTAGAGCTGTCTATCTTTGGGCAGTGCTAAAGTCACGTTGGTGAGGGTTGAATCATTCATCCGATCCTGTAGAGCCGAGTAGATTCCTTCTAACCTGATGTGGTTAATTTCTTAGTGTTTCTTAACTCCGGGATACACCATTTTATGAAAGGATGAGAGTCTCAGGAGTCTCTGTTACTTCGCTTTCTTTATAACCGTCAAGTGTTCCCTTTGGCGGTACCAGGTCATTGTTTAATCAATTCCATGGTTACTCTTGTGTAGAATCAAATTTCCATCAGTCTATTTTTGTTGTAGACCGACTTTCCTTTGCGGAACCCATTATTCTCAAATGCTAAATTTAAAGGACTTATAGAAGATTAGATGATGTGGGGCGAGTTGTTATATTGCCCCTGGTATGACCACGTTCATTCCTATACTGATCATGGATTGGTAGAGTTCGGTAGTGTTTGTCTTGAATCCATGACACCGATCCTTGCATGTTTCGGGCCATATGCATTATGCTAGACTAATAGCATTGTTGCAGATATCAACCTTATTCATTGGTTCCAACCTTTGGGAATCAATGGTTTAGCTACTCGATTTTGAACGTTCTCTCCTTACCATTTTCCATCTTCAGACAACAGCTGGTTTTTTACAAGTTAGGGTTTGAGACCTCATTTGAGCACCTGCTTCTATCTTTGGAAGCTGGTGCATTGATGATTTGATTCTGGAAATGCTTTCTGTCGTCGTCTACCTCTGTATGACGGTAAGTTCCTCCTTTTATTGCAAGTTGGAGCGATCTTTTATCATGTAATGTGTTATGTGCCCCTCAGTCCACGGGGCTGATTATTCTGAACAATTGATGTAAGACTTGATGTTCTGGGCAGCTCCATGAATGCCCCTAGTCAAATGTACATCGCAGTTCCTATCTTTGGGAACTCGTGACTTGGATGTCTTGAATTTTGACATTTTGTACATTAACTTTGGTCAAAGATGAGAATTCTTTGCCGACTTCTTGGTTTGTGAGCTTTGCAGCACTACCGAAGCAATATTGGTTCTTTTGGGTAGTGGGAGTCAATCCCTGTTAATCGAAGTGCGCTGCTTTTGAGAGCGCATGGCTTACAAAATGCATGGGCTTTGAGAGTGCGCGGCTCATGGGACCGATACGACCCGTCAACCTGGGACGGGTTGGAACTTCTTGACACTATGGAGTTAGTTGATATTACTGGTAGTGACACCACTCTCGAAACGAGGCAGAAACTACAAACAAAGGGCGGAAAAGGGAGCGGTGGAAGGAAGCGCTGAGGAGCTTGTGTGGAGACCGATCTCACTTTTGTTCTTTTTGAGTCATTTTGTTCAAGTGCAGAGTCTGCACTTAGTGTTTTTGTCATGGAGTCTGTATTTTCTTTTTGTTGGCCGGTGTTGTGTGGGTACGGTTCCCACGTTTGACCCTGTATAAAAGAAAATAATAAGCAATACATTGAAATTCTATCTGTATTCTTATTTGTCTGTTCATGTGTGTTCTATGCACTTGTGTTTGTTTTGTTTGCACTTATCCAATTTTTGTGATTACCACTAATTTTTTTATTTAGAGTAACAATTCTTTGTTTGGAGTAACAGAACTTGTGAACTTATTGTTTTCAACTGTTTTTATTTAAGTACCGGTGTATGCCCCTAGTTCACATGGCTGTTTACTTCAAACAATTTTTAAATGACCAAAAACATAAGGTTTAGAAAACTCTTATATTCAAACCTGAAATTTGGCTAAGTTACAACTTGATCGCCCTTTCTTTGGAAGTTTTGCAACTTTAGCATGTAATCCCAGTTTTTGGCGATATTCTGATAAGCATGTGATTTACGCATGGGCAAGTGTTTTCAGTCTCTGAGTGCCTTCCTTCGAGCAAGGAGTGTAAGTTCAGATGCACTGCTTACGAGATGCGTGGCTTTTTGTGCTCCTTGGCGTTGCCTATCTCCAGGAAACACGAGGAGCGAAGAGTTAGTCTTAGTGCCCCTCGGCGTTGCCTATCTCCGGGTAACATGAGGAGTTAGTTTTTATGTGCGGCTTATGAGATGCGTAGCTTTTGGTGCTCTTTGACATTGCCTATCTCCGGGCAACAAGAGGAGTTTGAGTGTGCGGCTTACGAGATGCATGGATTTTGGAGCTCCTTGGCGTTGCCTACCTCTGGGCAACGCGAGGAGTTTGAGTTTGAGTGCGCGACTTTTGATGCTCCTTGGCGTTGCCTATCTCCAGGCAACGCAAGGAGTGTAAGTGTTGATGCGCGGCTTACGAAATGCACGGCTTTTGATGCTCCTTGGTGTTGCCTATCTCCAGGCAACACGAGGAGTTTAAGTTTGAGTGCGCGACTTACGATATGCACGGCTTTTGATGCTCCTTGGTGATGCCTATCTCCGAGCAACGCGAGGAGTTTAAGTTTGAGTGTGCAGCTTACGAGATGCACGACTTTTGATGCTCCTTGGTGTTGCCTATCTCCGGGCAACGCAAGGAGTGTTAAGTGTTGATGTGCGGCTTACAAGATGCGCAGCTTTTGGTGCTTCTTGGTGTTGCCTATTTTCAGGCAACGCAAGGAGCGCAAGTTTTGATGCACGGCTTACGAGATGCATGGCTTTCGGTGCTCCTTGGCATTGGTTATCTCTGGGCAATGCAAAGAGCGTAAGTTTTGATGCGCGGCTTTTGGTGCTTCTTGGCGTTGCCCATCTTCGGGCAATGCAAGGAGCGTAAGTTTTGATGCACGGCTTATGAGATGCGCAGCTTTTGGTTCTCCTTGGCGTTGCCTATCTCCGAGCAACGCAAGGAGTTAGTTTTTGATGCTCCTCGGCGTTGCCTATCTCTGAGCAACGCGAGGAGTTAGTTTTTGATGCTCCTCGGCTTTGCCTATCTCCGAGCAACGTAAGGAGTTAGTTTTTGATGCTCCTCGGTGTTGCCTATCTCTGGGCAATGCGAGGAGTTAGTTTTTTGATGCTCCTCGACGTTGCCTATCTCCGGGCAATGGGAGGAGTTAGTTTTTGATACTCCTCGGCGTTGCCTATCTTCGAGCAACGCGAGGAGTTAGTTTTTTGATTCTCCTCAGCGTTTCCTATCTCTGGGCAATGGGAGGAGCTAGTTTTTGATGATCCTCGGCATTGCCTATCTCCGGGCAATGCAAGGAGTTAGTTTTTGTTATGCTCCTCGGCGTTGCCTATCTCTGGGAAACGCGAGTAGTTAGTTTTTGATGCTCCTCGGCGTTGCCTATCTCTGGACAATGTGAGGAGTTAGTTTTTTATGCTCTTCGACGTTACCTATCTTCGGGCAACGTGAGAAGTTAGTTTTTTAGTGCTTCGATGTTTGCTGGGGCAACACTGGTTTTTAAAAGGCAAGGATCGGGTTCCACCGATCCAACGGTTTCAGTTGATTTGACCCCGTCGACTCAACAAGTTGCTTACATGAACAAAGTTTTTTAGTCCTTCCGTGTTTCTGGAAGATGTGCATGCCCGAATAGATCAGGTTGCCATGGTGGAGAATTGTATAGTTGACCGCATGAAGATGGATTGAAGAAAGAGCCTATGGGAGTTCAGGGCCTGACTCTTAGCTCTTGCTCCAAACTGCCTTTAGAGAATGGGTCTTTTGACTGGCATACGGCCTAAGAGGAAGATGAATTGGTCACCAAGAGCGGTAAAATAGTAGTTGGAAAGAAGTGGGCAAGTATTATGCTAGTATTTCGTTTGTTGCACTGCTAGGTCATTAAGTCCACAGTTGTTAGAATACCAGAATTTTTGATCGGGCATAACAGAATTGTGGTATGATTAGTCTCGGCCTTTCTTATGGCTATTCAAGTGTGTGCCGTGCCCCCCATGCCACAGGACTGTTGGCGCGCTTGAATTGGACCAATGGTCTCTCCACAACTTGTTTGGTTGCCCACGGTCCAGTGGGTGCAGTTTTCTCAGGTGCCGAATCTTGGCTTGATTTGAGTTGGCCTCTGATTGATCACAAGGTCAGTTCAGTTTTGGCTTAGTGTCTTTGAGCGACTTTGAAGCTCTGAGATTTAGCACTGTTTGCCTCATTGGTCATTGTAAATGATTCCGTTAATTTTGCGAAGTGACTAGTATGAATGTCGATTTGTGGCCTCAGAGCATGACTTTGTTGACTTCAGGGGGCTTTGGATTAGATGACTACCGATTTTCCAATTCACCTTTTCGGATATCAGTCGTACATAAATTTTGTTGATCTACCGGTTCGCCCTCATGACGCTTTAGTTCGTGAAAGAACTTCACGTTCACAAAGGGTTTTTTGGATCAAATGATCGCTGATCTAACAATTTACCTTCACGATGCTTTAGTTCGTGAAAGACCTTCACGTTTGCGAAGGGTTTTTTGTGGTCGGATATCCGACGACTGGACGACCTTGAAATGATAATTTATCGATTCCAAGAGGAGTTCTGGGTCGTGTATCCGACGGCTCGACGGTCCTAAAGCAATGATTCATCGACTCCGAGAGGAATTTTACTGATTCAGCTTAAGGGAATGCAGTTTTATCGGTTCCTGTAGGCTATGGTGTTAGACCTGTTGGTTCGAAGATCCTTTGGATAAGACTTCTCGAAGCCACTAGCAACGCCAGTTCTCAGAAGTTGGATTGACATAACTCTTCGAGGGCATAGAAGCATTTCTTTCGCCATGCTGTCTACAATACCCCTAGTGTCCCGGTACAGCTCATTTGGAAAAGGAGAGTTAACAAGGATGGATGAGAAGGCATCGCTTTAGGTTGTTGTCCCATTTCTTAGTTGCCAGTTAGCTAGAGTGTGATTTGATAATCATCCTTTCGTCTGATTTTGTCAGTTAGTTGGGGCACTTTTTTGCTGGGTCTTAGTAGCCTTGCTTGGGCAAAAGGTCCCTAGTGTCCTGTAGCTCCTTCACCGTTTGGTATGTTCTTTGGCACACTGCCGGTTTTGCCTTCTTCTAATTGCACTACTTCTAGTCTTTAGATTCGGTTTGTACTTCTTTTGCCGATCTTAGGTTGGCATTACTGGAATAGGGAACGGTTGAAACCCACTCATCAATTCACGGAGTTTGCATTCTAGTCCGCATTCTGGGTACTTAGAGTCATTTTATGAGCGTTCGACTTGTGCTTAATTTGTGTTCATACTTCGGTCCATGCTCCGGGGAGTTAGAGTTTTTCCGTCAGATCATTTATACTCTAATCCGCGGTCATGAATTTAGAGTACTCTAGCTCGCAGTTAGGGAATCAAAGATTTTTGTTGAATCATTTAAACTCTAGACTGTGCTTCGGTGACTTAGGGTACTCTAGTCCGTTCTTCGGGGACTTAGAGTTTTTGTTGAATCATTTATACTCTAGTCCACGCTCCGGGGACTTAAGAGTACTCTAGTCCCTGCTCTGGGGACTTAGAGATTTTTATTGAGAGCAGTCCTATTTCTACCCATTTGATTTGTACTTCACTTACCGTGTCGAGGCAAAAGTTTTCAAATGAACGGTCGAACCACGTTCATTCATGGGAATGGGATTCTGCCCTAGCATTCGGGATGAAACATGGCAATCAGACGGTCGATTCACATCCACTTGATAGTTGCGACTCTTCCTATTAAGTCAGGAAAAAAGCAAGCGATGAATGACTTGATCACATCCATTCTGGGGTCGGATGATCGAGTCTTGCACAATTAGCTTCGTATTCTTTCTAGCAAGCAAAGATAACGAGTTATTAAGCGAGCAATTAAGTTGCGTCTGTTTTAGGTTGCAATCAGGTCCATTTGTTGAAATCTAGGGTTGATCAGCAGGCAGCCAGTCGCGACTTCTTCGAGTCTAATATGAAGGTTGCCGAGTGGACAGTCAATCATGTCTACTTTCTATTGGATTCTAAACTTGTCAGGTTCTTTATTCTGTGCCTCGACATCCAAAATCAGGGGTATATGGTGGCTGATGAACGATCGAATCACGTTCATCTTAATGAAACCCTATAGGCTCGATCACGGTCTGTGGAGATTGGCAGGCGGCCAACTCTAAGTACTTGGTCACCTGCATTATTTTGGAAGTAGTTTAGTTCAACTTGATCATAGTTCACAACATAATTGAAATTGAAATTAAAATAAAATAATTCAAAGAAGATTGGAATACTCATTGGTAAGTGAAGCAACATTGTGTGCTCACTATTCCACTATGCCTCTGGCTCCTTTCAGTGGGATACCGACCGTCAATGGTCCAATTGATAATCAGAGTTCTTTTTTGATAGGCATCAGATGTTCCCTGCTCGCCATTCTACAGGGATTGAACATACCGTTGAAGCTTTCCCTTCTGAATTAGCTTTTCCGATCACATCTCGGAGGTGTTTGTAATTGCCAGTGTTAGGACCGTGTGCATCTTAGAATATACAACATTTTCCGGGTTTTCTCTAGGCTTCGGTGGACTCTCTCGAGCATGGTTTTCAGTATTGCTCGGAGTCTTGAGTATCCAAGTAGAGGCTATCAATTGAATCATTCAAAGGAGCATATGAGTCGAATTTTAAGATCCTGGGTCGTCTCCTGAAATCTGAGTCCTTGGCTAATGGGCCGTATTGTTCTTTCTCCTAGTCTACTCTACCTCCTCCTTGCTTAGCTTCTAATTCACTTTGTAACAGAGACGATCCAAGGTCGTAGGAGGCTCTCAAGCTAACTAGCTACCAAAATCTGTCTAGGGTTTGATTCCCCTCATCGACGCCATCAGTATGATATCCTCGCTGGGATTGCTCGCTTTAGTGACGACGACGACATTGAATCTCTATAGGAAGTCTTTGAGTGGCTCACCTAGCATCTAGAATAAATTAGATAATGACATCACATCATTGGTGTGAGTCGCAAGCATTCTAAACTTCTCGACAAACTTCTGATTCGGTTGATTGAATGAGAAGATGGATTTGGGCGATAGTCGCATGATCGATACATCTTCGAGGAATATAGGAATTCATGAGATGTAGCCCAGGGTTGGTTTTCCCTGAGTAAAGCAATATGATTGGTACATTGAATCTCCTCAGATATATTGCATACTGGATGGCTTCAATGAATAGGTTTCGATCGGGGGAGATGCTTTAGTCATCGGCAATCCAGTTCGATTTTAAGTTACAGCTACTTGTTATGCTTGTGAATGATGTATGCATGCCTGAGATATGAGCAAAGCAAGATGTAATGGTATTGACAGATCAGTGATAAGTTACTGGAGTCGGACCCGAGAAAATCTACTAGTTGCTTGGAGTCACCAAATTCAAAGACCCGATGATCGGCGCTTGGAATCACTTTGGTGTTTGCTTGGGGTAAAACATGGTTTACCCTAGTCTGGATTTGGGTCAAAGTTTCCTGGGTTTGCTATGAGTCAAATGGGTGATTACCTGAGTTTGACTTTGAGTCAGGACTGAAGTGAGTTTTACAATGACCATTTTGACGATTTTTGATGATTTTCGACGATGACCATTCGTGATTCGACAATGGGAGCTCCATGATGGGACTGGAGACTGGTCAGTTAGGAGTCATTACAACATACCATGGGAGCTTGGCCTTGTAATCGATCTGGGTTTATGTCATATCTTCTTGGTTCTTCTACCTCTGGAAGTACCATTTGAGTAGCAGTTCCTCGTCCTTTGCTTAACACTGTGCTACGGCATGGGTTCGAGAGCTTCTTCTAGCCTTTTGCACGTTGGCCTTTTCATCCAATTTGTCTTCCTCAAAATTGTTTTCCATCTTCAGAGCTGGAGAGAGCCATCCTTTTATCCTTCCATGGGGTTTTCACCCCTAAGTTCGGGTTTGTAGCCGGTGCTTTTGCAGTAGGTGAAGTGCTAACGGTTTCTTCCGTCCTCATTCTTAGAGCTCCGCCGATTGCTTCCTTTCGATTATATCCCCTTTGAACGACCCAGACGGCGGTCTCGCTGGCCGGCCAGCAAGTCGGGGTCCAACGTTGCCCTGATGGGGGTTTGGGGGCAACCCCCCGAAGTTCACGATACATGTTCAAAATCATCATAAACCGAGCTAACTGTATGGATCGCTAGCGATCCCTAGCTTCTGGCTCGATAGCAACCTGGAAAATTAGTATCGATAGCTGGCGATCCATAGTACATGGATCGCTAGCGATCCATGTACTTAAGTGATTTCAGACTTTGTGGCGACCTGGCAAAATAGTATGGATCACTGGCGATCCATAGTACATGGATCGCTAGCGATCCATGTACTTAACTGATTTTAGTGCTTTGTCTTCTGGAGTTTATGGCGGTCTGGTGAAGAGGTATGGATCGCTGGCGACCCATAGTGCATGGATCGCTAGTGACCCATGTACTTAAGTGATTTCCGAGTTTTGCCTTTAGGATCGCATCTACTCTCTCATGTTGATATTCTCCATCACCTTAGCATGTGTTTGCTTGCTTTTCCTCCGATCCTTTTTGGTTGGTTCTTCTGTTCTCAACAGCAAATCTTCTAAATAGAGATTGAGGATCTAACTTCTGAACTTATCTGATCCAAAGTAGATAGCTAGATCTAAGCCTAAGTTGGGTTCTCAGTGAAAGCACCAAAATGGTGACCCAAAAAATGGACCAACACCCTGGTTTGAGTTTGAAAGCACCAACCCTGTTCTAAAAGAGCAATATCACAGATAATAGATATCGAAAAGAACAGTAAAAGAAAGAAGACAGAGAATTTTTATAGTGGTTCGGCTGTTAATGAAGCCTATGTCCATTTTATAGTTTTACTATAGACTGATTGCTGTTACAAGAGATGTTTGGTTACAAGGCTTTTGATTATCCTTAGCTAGATTGAATCCACGGAGTTGGAATTCACTGGAGAATCATAGTGAATTCCTTTAGAGACTGTTGTGAGGAAGATAGAGAGTGAAGAATGTTTCCAGCAGAGCTTCAGCAACTAGTCCGGAGAAGATCCCGTTTATGTTGCAGGTAGAATGATATTTATATGGATCAGAGAGCTTCTGGGCCAGGCCACATCATCACCAGCTCGCAGGGAGGTAGGAGACGACCCATGGAGGATTTGGCTCACAATACAAGGCAGAACCATGGGTCGCAGGCGACCCATGGCCTATGGTCGCTAGCGACTCATAGACTTGGCTCATTTGCAAGTCAATGTCTTGACCTCTTTCATAGTATTCTTTAGTTGTCGGGTTTGAAGGTTTGAGGGAAGGCGTGGGTCGTTGATGATCCAACCACTTAGGATTTTTCTGGAGTTTGGAATTGGAGATGTTTCCTTAGCCTTTTATCATAGTTGTTACGTTTCGATGGAAATTCACTAGCTGTTTACGTTTAGCTGTTGATTGGACTAAAAGATCTCTCGGCTTCGTTGATCCCAGTCGTTGTCTTAGCCATATAGCTTGGCTCTTGTTAACTCCTTGTCGTAGCCTTTCTGGTTAAGTTCTAAACCATTCTGATAACACGAGATTGTTCTGTTTCTTATTGGATCCTTCTGGGTTAAAAACCCAGATAACAGTAGTCTTTATCGATTTTCTTATCATAACAAAGATTTATGTTTGTATTAGCTTCCCCTTTTGGATCTTGTTCATCTTCTTCGAATTAAATATCTGGGTGTTTCTTTTCTGCCAGAGGTTATGTACCATGGTTACCAAACTTGTAGTTGTGATCTAGAGGATCTGATCATCATAAGTAAATTCTCTTCCCAATTCTTTGATTTCTTTAATTAAGATCTTCGAACTTGATGGGTTTAGTTTTAATTTAAGTCTCATCAAAGTCTAAATGTATGAGTTATAGGAGCACTTAGAAAACAAATGTTCTTTATTCTCCTTCTCTGATTCACATAGCACACATGTAGTCGAGCAATTCATACCTCATCGTTGCAGCTTGTCAATTGTATTTATATCATTCTACATCACTTTATAAGCTGTAATTCCATATGATCTTGTGTCATGGAATGTTTTCTGATTTTTCCTTGGCAGCCTCTCATGTTTGTCTGAAGTCTAATTGGTTATTGCTGTGCCATTTCCACATATCTGAATAATTTTCTATGTGCATACTTACATGTCTTACTTGCTCTTCTATTTCTTTATGGAATGGTAGTAAATTCGGATTGATGCTATTGTTTTGAATTACAGAACTAACTTTGTAATTGCCAGTATTTGTGACATGTAGCCTATCCCAACCAAGTAGATCCACCATCAACTTGCCATTTATCCAATGTTCAAACCTTGTATTTCTTCTCCATTTGCTATAACTCTTTGAATTAGCTTTCTCCCCATGTCTCGGGGTCTAAGAATAGATTTCATAGTACATGAGATGTTATTATCCATAACCATCACCTAGAAGTTATTAAGTGAGCAATACTTATTCCACATCCATGTTGTCTACATTGTTTGCTTTGATACTAGTTGCCAAAGTAATTTTAATTCGCAGGTGTATCTGATTAGATTCTCTAATTTACTTATGCCTATACCACCCTCCTTTTTTGGCTTACATAATTTATCCTATAATATTTTGTTTTTCTTCCACCCCATGAAAAATCAGCATTAAGCTAATCTATTTTCTTTAATGTAGCAATCAAAAGTTGGTAAAATAGAAGCCTCTATAGAACCATAGGATATATAACAGTATTTATCATTTTAGCTCTGCCTACTATTAATAAATATTTGCAGTCCTATTTATCAACTTTGCTTATTATTTTTTGAAACAGGGATGTACAATCTACATAGTGAAGAAAATTGCTGGAGAGAGGTACTCCTAAATATTTCATCGTTAATCTACTTTCACTTATTTCCAAAGCTTGTATTATTTCTTCCTTGCATGATGTATGCTTACTAAAGTATATATTAAATTTTAGGCTGTTAAGCTATAAGCATGCTCCTCATTTAGCTAATTAAGAGTTCTTCTCAAAGTAGTTGCACTTTTAACATCTGAAGTAGCAAAAACCATAAGATCATCTGCTTGTATACAATTTTCTTTGTTCTAACTGTTCTTTCTATAAGTAAAGAAATAAGGGGATAGAGGATCCACTTGTATTAGTCCTCTGTTGGAAGAAATAAACCGTTTATGCAGACCATTCAGTAGCAAGGAAAAGGTAGGGGCTGTTATACATTCAAAAATTAGATTTATCAACTTCTGGGGAAATCCCATTTTATCAAGCATTAAACAGATAAATTCTCTATTATTCTGTCATATACTTTTCCCAGATCAATTTTAACACAAAACTTTCTCACCCTTTTTTTGGTCAAAATTCTTTATTAATTCATGAGCCAATAGAATATTTCCAGATATTAATCTTGTAGGTATGAAAGCGGATTGAGCTTTTGAGATAAAGATGTTTAAAAAAACATTTAATTCTGTGGCATATGATTTTAGAAATAATTTTGTAAAATACATTACAGCAAGCAATAAGCCTATGATCAGTAATATGAGTTGGCTTATCGTTTTTTGACACCAAAGTAATGAATGTGTTGTTCAGCCCTTTAGGAATTTTCCTTGTTTGAAACACTTCCTGTACTGCTGCTATAATAAATTTTTTATATTTCTACCAGTGAAACTTAAAGAATTTTGCTGTGGATCCATCTAGCCTAGGAATTTGTCATCTTTAGTTGAAAATGTTGTAATCTTTATTTCTTATTCAAACAATGGTTGAGATAAGTATTCTTCCCCTTGTGCATTTATCTTCGTTCTACAGTTTACTTTTCTAGTTTTAGCACTGTAATGTCTTTAGAATTATATAAATTTGTGTAGTACTTGATTGTTTCTTCTTAAATTTGTTTACTATCATATAGAGCTTCACCATTCTGATCATTAGTGCTTGTATATTATTCCTATATCTTCTCATTGACATTTTGGCATAAAAGTACCTTGTATTTTTATCTCAGTTAGAAAATGATATGTTCTCGTGTGTTATTCTACCGAAGATATAATAGCCTTTTGTATTTTGTTGATAATCGGGTTTGGGCCTTTGTAATATCATCCAGCCCAACATCCAATTGTATTGTATATATTAGACTGTAGAGTCTTGTAAACGTTACAGTGATTCATTTTTATGAAATACAATATCATTCTCATTATCACAATTCTTTCTGATCTTCAATAATCAACAAATACAGTACTTTGTTATTATCAAAATCTAATATGGTATCAGAGCAATTCAAGCCTCACGGCAGCAATATCAAAAATTGAATTCAAAGAATTCAAAGCAATCTCTGGAGCCTAACAGCAGTGATCTTGATACAAGATCAACACACAAACTCTTCATCAAAAAGATATCATCATTTGAAGGCATCTTAACCCATCAGGTTATATCTCATCATTTGGGTTAATTATAGAATTTGCAATATTTTGTGAAAAACAGGTACCATACCAGGAAATCACATAGATTTCTGGTTGCAACAAGCTTTTCATCAAAAGTACAAGCAAATTCTTGCAAGAAAATTCAGAAAAACAGAAAATCAATTCAAGAAAGCAGTCAAAGACTCAAAGAAAGTAATTGCCGTGCCAAGATTCATCAGAACACACTCATCATTTAAATCTTGGCTGCAACAAACCTGTTCTTGTCTGTAATAGAATAATCTTGAATCAGTAAATCTTCTGAATTAGTGATTTTCTTGCATCAGTCATTGAAATCTGTAATCATGGCTGAAGGAGATAATGCTTCAGCAACTTCAGATAACACCAACAACCCACAACAGTTCACTGATGCAACAGAAAAGTTGATCAAAACTGTCATCAGTCCTCAAAGCCAGCTAATCACTGTGCATCTAGAAGAAGACAACTATCTTTTATGGAAATTACAAGTTGAAACAGCCATGCAAGGATATGGATTAGAAGGCTTTATTCTTGGATCAATCTCAACTCCTCCAAAATTCATCACTGATTCACAAAACAAGATGATCAATAATGAAGAATACACAAAATTCTACAGACAAGATAGATTGATAAGTTCCTAGCTTCTATCATCAATTGACACAAAGTTACTGTCACAAGTCATAGGGTGCAAATCAGCAAATGATATATGGATCACAGTTGAAAGGATATTCAATACTCAGTCTGTTGCTAAAATCATGCACTATAAAAGACAATTGCAAAATATTACTAAAGGAAATCAACAAATGAGAGACTATCTTTCACAAGTTAACAATATCTGCAATATGCTAGAAGCAGCAGGACACAAAGTGTCTGAAACAGAACAAGTCCTGAGTATCCTGAATGGACTCAGTGAGGAATATGAGGCAGTTGTTGCAGTTGTGTCTTCACAACCAAGTTTACCACCTGTACAATTTGTACATGCCACACTCCTTGCACATGAAGCAAGAATAGATCATAAAAGATCCCAAGAAACAGATCTGTCAGTCAACTATGCATCCAACTCAAGAAACAAAGGGCAAAATCAAAATAAGCAAAGTCAACCTTATCAAAGAGGAGGCAGCTCAAATAGATCTAGAGGTAGAGGCAGGTGGAATAACAACAACAATAGACCCAAATGTCAGATCTGTGAGAAAATTGGTCATACTGCTGTTAAGTGCTATTTTAGATTCAATGCCAACTATGTACCAAATCAAAATCAAAACAATCAAGGAAATGGAAAGTCTGGTGCTAATATGGCTCAAATTCAGTCAGACACTAACAACAATGGTGAAGTCAACCAAAGCACAACCACAACATCAGATCACATACATGATGAAGGCTGGTACCCAGACTCAGGAGCAACCAATCATATAACAAATAATCTTGACAACTTAAATCTTGGCAATAAGGAATATAGAGGTAAACAGTCCATATGCATGGGGAATGGTGAGTCAGTCAACATTACTCACACTGGAAGAACCGGTATTAATGGAAAAAGACAACTTTATTTAAACAACTTGTTGAGAGTACCAAAAATAAAGAAAAACCTTATGAGTGTGTCACAGTTTGCAAAAGACAATAATGTATACTTTGAATTTTATCCTGATTATTGTTTAGTTAAAGACATACTAACTAATGAAAATCTTTTGCAGGGTGAAGCAGTCAAAGGTCTATACAGATTCAATCTCAAAAACAGTAGCAAATGTGAGAGAAATCAGAGGTGTTGTAATATAGGTGAAATGAATCAGTCTAAAGAAAAGGGAAATGTGTTTGATTTGTGGCACTACAAACTTGGCCACCCAAACACAAATGTTGTGAAACAAGTTCTTGAGAAAAATAATATTGTGTTTGATGATATTTCCTTACCATATATATGTACATATTGTAAAATGGGGAAAAGTCATAAGTTACCCTTTAATGACTCCCTAACCAAGTATTCAAAACCTTTAGAATTAGTTGCAACTGATTTATGGGGACCTACCCCAATTTATTCTGACTATGGTTATAAATACTACATATCTTTTATTAATGCTTATTCTAGATATACATGGATTTATTTTTTAAAGGCCAAATCAAAAGCTTATAATGAAGTGATACACTTCATATCACTAGCTGAAAAGCAAACTGGCAATCAAGTCAAAATTATTCAGTCAGATGGTGGTACTGAGTACAAAACCCTTAGAGATTACTTTGCTAAAAAGGGAATTGTACACAGAATCACATGCCCCTATACATCTGAACAAAATGGTCTAATAGAAAGAAAGCACAGACACATAGTCGAAACTGGACTAACACTGCTTGCACAAGCATCATTACCACTAAAATTCTGGCCCGATTCCTTTAATACTGCTGTACACTTAATCAACAGACTACCCACAAAAGTTCTTAAAGGAATCAGTCCAGTAGAAATGCTATTAGGGGTTAAGCCAGACTATCAGAGTTTGAAAATGTTTGGGTGTTTGTGCTTTCCCTACATAAGACCATACAACAACAATAAATTGTCCTTCAGGGCTAAACCATGTACCATTATAGGATATGGGTCAAATCAAAAAGGATATAAATGTCTAGATGAAAGTGGAAAAGTTATAACTAGTAGACATGTTGTGTTCAATGAGAATGTTTTTCCTTTTAGAAATACAGGTATAAAAACAACTCAAAAGATACAGAATCCAAAGAATTCTGTATCTAGTATACCTGTCTACAGTGATGACTTCCATTCTGAGATGATTGAAAGGACTGCCGAGGGTCAAGATCCACAACTCATAATGTCAAACCGACAAGGTCATGAATCTTCACGCTCACCCAGCTATCTCAGTCAAACTCCTGCAAATTCAAGACATCAAACAGAGTCAGTTGATGAAAGAGAAACAAAAAGCATACCAGTACAATCAGGAAATAATCAGACTAGTACAGATGTATCACCACAGAACAGAACTGGTCATCCAATGACTACAAGATCAAAAAGTGGAATCTTTAAACCAAAATTATACACAGCTGCATCAAGTCTAGATGAGCCAGAAAACTTTGAGCAAGCTGCAAAAGACAATAACTGGAAGGCAACAATGGATGAAGAATTCAATGCATTGATAAAAAACAACACATGGGAACTTGTACACCCACCAGATAATAAAAACATCATAGGATGCAGGTGGACATACAAATTAAAAAAGAATCCTGATGGATCAGTATCAAGATATAAAGCAAGACTTGTAGCAAAAGGCTACACACAACAATATGGGTTTGACTTTAATGAGACCTTTTCTCCTGTTGTCAAACCAACCACTATAAGAATTATTCTAAGTATTGCTCTATATAATCAGTGGAACATTAGACAATATGATGTTAATAATGCCTTCTTGAATGGTACTTTACAAGAAGAAATATACATGGAGCAACCACAAGGGTACAGAGATAATACAAGTCATGTGTGCAAACTGAAAAAGGCCATATATGGTCTTAAGCAGGCTCCAAGAGTCTGGTTTGATAAACTGAAGGCTACACTAACTTATCTTGGCTATCAGTCTATAAAATCAGACAACTCTTTATTTGTTAAAAACAACAATAAGACAAGTGTGTATATTCTAATATATGTTGATGATCTGGTTGTTACAGGAAATAATGAGGATGAAATTAAAAATCTTGCTCAACATCTTGACAAATAATTCTCCATCAAAGATTTGGGTCCACTAAACTACTTTCTAGGCATAGAAGTCAAGAGGAAGTCAAAATCAGAGATCATCCTCAGTCAGAGAAAGTATATCCTAGAGCTATTGGAAAAGGCCAAGATGGACAATGCCAAACCTCAGCCTACTCCAATGATAAGCCATCAATACTTATCTAAAAACAGGGGAGAAAGCATAACAAACACTAAACAATACAGAAGTATTGTTGGTGCTTTACAATATTTAACAATTACAAGGCCAGACATATCTTTCAGTGTTAACAAAGTTTGTCAATTTATGCAGGAACCAAAAGATGATCACTGGAAAGCAGTAAAAAGAATACTGAGATATATAAAGGGAACTGCTGACTATGGACTGCTAATGAAGAAAAGCAACAATCTAAATATAACTAGATACACTGATGCAGATTGGGAAACCAATCCAGATGATCGCAGATCAACTATTGGATACTGCATATATATAGGTGACAACCCAGTGTCATGGTGCTCAAAGAAACAAGCTGTAATCTCACGATCCAGCACTGAGGCTGAATACAGAAGCGTTGCAAGTGCAACTGCTGAGATCATGTGGATACAGTCTTTACTACATGACCTAAACATCAAATTGCAAGCCAAACCAACATTATGGTGTGATAACCAAAGCACTGTATATATGTCAGCAAACCTGATTTTACACTCAAGGACGAAGCATATAGAAATAGATCTATACTTCGTAAGAGAACAGATACAAAAAGGGAATTTGCAAGTAAATCACTTACCATCAGCTTACCAAAGGGCTGACACACTTACCAAGGCCTTGACAAAGCAAAGCTTCATCAGATTCAGAGAAGAACTAAGAGTGGCTTCGGCTTTCACAAATCCAACTGAATCTGAAGAAACATCAAAGTTTTCTGAACGAAAGCCAGAAACTTCTACTCGTACACCAGCTGATCCACATATACCAGCTGATTCATCGCAGAGTTATCATCTGCACTGATTCCTTAAGCAAATTGAAGCATTGAGACTAAAGGAATCACTCAGAGACATGTTGTTTTGCCTCAGATCTGATTAAAAATCAATATTTTCCTCGAGGCGGCGCAAAGAGAGGCTGCCATGAAAACCCTAATGTCGGTTTGAGGGGGCGAGTTAGAAAATGATATGTTCTCGTGTGTTATTCTACTGAAGATATAATAGCCTTTTGTATTTTGTTGATAATCGGGTTTGGGCCTTTGTAATATCATCCAGCCCAACATCCAATTGTGTTGTATATATTAGACTGTAGAGTCTTGTAAACGTTACAGTGATTCATTTTTATGAAATACAATATCATTCTCATTATCACAATTCTTTCTGATCTTCAATAATCAACAAATACAATACTTTGTTATTATCAAAATCTAATAATCTCTATGTATAAGCCAATCCACTTTTGCTTGTTGGTTGCAGTTAGCATAATGGATGTTCACCATTTGATGGAATTGTTTATTTTTGCAAATCATTTGACCATAAATTTGAGCATCACATGGTTTTCATCAGCTTGCGACAATTGATCATTAAATTCAGCTTCAAGTTTAGTAATTGTGAAATGTGTCCATTCTCTAGTATTATTCCATTTTTTCAATTCCATCTTGGTGGCTTTTAGTTTATAAATAGGTTATATATTTCACTACCCCAAGTAGTTTATTGCATCCCCCTGTCAACTATCACTATATAACCTCCTTGAGTACGCCATGTATTGATGTATCTAAATGCTCTTCCTTTGGTGACAATATCATTATAGAATATTGTCAATAAAGGGTATGATCACTTTGATTAGTAGGCAATGCAATAAACTTTAGTTGGTTGAATGTGTGCAGTATTTTATCATTCAATAATACCTTGTCTATATGAGTAGCAACACTTTTCCTTCTCCATGTAAATTTAAAACCATAAAGAGTAGCTTCCACTAATCCACATTGCATTATACAATATAAGAATGACCTGATTTGTGAGAAAGGTACCTATGTACCACCTTCCTTATCTTTGAAATTAGGAACATTGTTGAAATCACCAGAAAGTAGCCAGGCTTTATAAATTCGCTCTGAATCCTCTATTATGCGTTTCCATGATATTTCTCTCTCTGTATAAAGGTTACTAGCATACACCACTATAATATACAACTAAAATTCCCCATGGTTAGTGGCAAGACAAGTTATATGTTGATCACCACTGGTTATTACTATGAAACTCCAAATGTCTTAATCATGTATAATGAGAATTCTACATCTTGTATTGTTCTCGTTGTTGTGGATGTAATTTAAGGTGTTTTGGAGTTTTTTTAGTAAATATGCCATTCTAATATTAGTTAATTTAGTTTCAAGCAAACCAGCCGAGGTTGGCTTGTGTTTAAGGAGAAACTAAATGATGTAAGACATTTTCTTCTCATCATTCATTCCCCTTACATTCCAAGCGATCAATGTCGTTTAGGTTTAACTGAGCTCTTTGTTTGTTTAGAAGGAGCGGTTTTAACCCTTTTACCTGAAGTTGTTGCCTGCTCTATTATGTAATTTCTGTTAAGTAATTTTTATTGTGTTCCATCACATGCATAACTTTTATATGTTTTGGTGCTTCCATTTCATCCCGTACATTAGCTACAATATTGTTGAACGTAATCCAAAGCACAGAAAAACAGAGGGACACTTTCTTGCTGACAGTCAAATGGATATGTCCTTTGAAAACTAAAAGTCACTTGCTGTTAATTAAGGTTATAAGCTGAAGTGGTGTTTGGAATTATATATATATGTATTTCCTGTAATGCAGTAAGTAGCAAGCAAAAGAAAAAATAAACTGAATTTGCTTTCTCTTCCCTGTAATTTTTTAGCTCAGAATTTTTTCTTTTCCAACAAATTGGTATCAGAGCTATGGCCGATACAGGCAGCAATTCCACCATTGTCAATCAGACTCTACCAATGTTTAAGGGTGAAAATTATGAGTTTTGGAGCATCAAGATGCAGACGATGCTGAAATCTCATGGCTTGTGGCAACTTGTAGAAACAGGAGCACCAACTCCTGATCCGACACCAACCGAAACAGCCAAGCAAGATGCAAAGGCGCTCTACTATATTCAACAAGCCGTACATGATTCGGTATTTGCAAATATTGCAGCAGCAAAAACAACAAAGGAAGCCTGGACTATTTTGAAAACAGCATTTCAAGGAAGTTCCAAGGTAGTAGCCATCAAGTTACAGGGGTTGAGACAAATGTTTGAGACACTAAACATGAACCAAGGTGAAACAGTTCAATCGTTTCTCACGCGTGTTACAGCAATTGTCAACCAAATCCGAAGTTGTGGAGAAGATCTTTCTGAGCAAATAGTTGTGATGAAGGTGTTGCGTAGTTTGACGACCAAGTTCGATCATGTTGTGGCAGCGATTGAAGAATCCAAAGACTTGTCCACCTATACGTTTGATGTGTTGATGGGATCACTGCAGGTCCATGAAGCCTGTCTCAGTCGATCAGAAGTAAATGATGACACTAAAGTTTTTTATACCAAGGGCGAATCCTCAAGTAACCAACAGCAAAGCAATGGAAGAGGCCGAGGTGGTCATAGCGGCAGAGGTAGAGGCAAGCCAACTGACAACCAACAGCACTATTATCAACCAAAGAAAGACGCGGAATGTTACTATTGTCATAAGAAAGGACATATGCAAGCTGACTGTTACAAGAAACAAAGAGATGAAAGTCGAGATAAGGAGTGTAATTACTATCACAAATCTGGTCATGTAAAGGCCGATTGTTACAAGAAAAAAAGAGAAGAAGGACAGGCAAGTTTTGTTGAAGAGAAAAACAATCAAACACGGCTATTTATGGCCAAAACTGATGAAGAATCAGATGTGAGTCAAATATGGTTTCTGGACAGCGGGTGTTCAAATCACATGACAGGTTTTAAGCACTTGTTTGATGAATTGGATGAGTCATACAAGAAGGCAGTAAAACTTGGTGATGATAAAGAGATTCATGTTGAAGGAAAGGGAAGAGTCGCTGTGCAATCCTGCAGTAACACACGGATGGTACATGATGTATACTACATCCCTCAACTGTCCCAAAACCTACTTAGCATTAGCCAAATGATGGACAATGGGTATACCATCATATTTGAAGGTGACAATTGCAGAATTGTGGATGCAGCCTCAAATCAAATAATGACAACAATCAAGAAGACACAAAACAACTTGTTCCCTTTAGAGATAGCGAAGGTGAAAAGCAAAGTACTCGCGGTAAATGAAATTAGTTCCAGCAACTTATGGCATTTAAGGTACGGTCATTTGAACATGAACGGTTTGAGATTGCTTAATCAAAATAAAATGGTGGTTGGGTTACCGGACATTGATGATATCGGGATATGTAAAAGATGTGTGTATGGAAAGCAATCAAAGCTACCATTTCCAAAAGATCGGTCGATGCGTGCAACCAAAGCACTCGAGTTGGTGCATACTGATTTGTGCAGACCAATGGAGGTTGAGTCGATGAGAGGGAGCAAGTATTTCATGTTGTTCATTGAAGATTTTAGCAGGATGACCTGGGTGTATTTTCTCAGCTACAAAAGTGAAGCATTTGGATTGTTTAAAAGGTTCAAAGCCATGGCAGAAACACAAACAGGGGCTAAACTGAAAGCTCTGAGATCAGATCGTGGTGGTGAGTTTCAATCAAAATAATTTAAGTTATTTTGTGAGAAGGAAGGAGTACTGTAGCAATTAACTACCCCATACACACCTGAGCAAAATGGTGTGGCTGAACGCAAAAACCGTACTATGGTCGAGCTAGCAAGAAGCATGCTGAAATTTAAGGGCATGCCGAATCAGTTTTGGGAAGAGGTAGTAGCGACATCAGTATACATTCTTAATATGTCACCAACAAAGGCAGTAATGAACAAGACACCATTTGAAGCATGGTTCAAAAGGAAGCCTAGTGTTGGACATTTACGTGTATTTGGGTGCATTGCATACACCCTCATACAAAACCGGAAGAAGTTGGACTCCAAATCCGAAAAGTGTGTGTTCATTGGATATTGCATACAATCTAAAGGCTACAGGTTGTACAATCCAGTGACAAAGAAAGTTATTGTCAGTAGAAACATCATGTTTGACGAGAATGCTAGTTGGAATTGGTCCATCGAGGAAGATAACACATCAGTAGTAATTGTAGAAGAGGAAAAAGAAGAAGACAACAGTCAATAACCACAAGCTGGCACAAGCACAAATGGCACACCAAATCAGACGATCGATTCTAATTCACCACCAAGGAGGATACGGTCCTTACAAGAACTATATGAAACAACTCAAGTTATGTATGTTGCAGACCCAACGTCTTTTGAAGAAGCAGCAGAAAAGAATGAATGGGTGCAAGCAATGAAAGAAGAGATAGCTGTAATAGAACGTAATCAAACTGGGAAGTTAGTAGAATTACCGAAAGGTCGCAGCGCAATTGGAGTTAAGTGGGTGTACAAGACTAAATTCGGAGCAGATGGCAGTGTATTGAAACACAAAGCAAGGTTAGTAGCTAAAGGATATGCGTAGAAACAAGGCATAGATTATGACGAGACGTTTTCTCCAGTAGCTAGATTTGATACAGTTCGACTGCTAATGGCAATTGCAGCCCAGCTGAGACAACCTATTTATCAATTTGATGTGAAATAAGCATTCCTTAATGGTGAACTGAAGGAAGAAGTTTATGTTGAACAGCTGAAAGGGTTTGAAATGAAAGGAAAAGAGCATTGGATTTATCGCTTGTTCAAGGCATTATATGGTTTGAATTAGGCCCCCCGTGCATGGTACAACAAGATTGATGCACATTTTCATAGGTTGGGTTTTGAGAGAAGCAAAAATGAGCCTAATCTATATGTTAAAAACAAAGGAAAAGGAGGCTTTATGGCAATATGTCTCTATGTTGATGATATGATTTATTTAGGCACAGATGATGCAATGGTAAAGGAGTTCAAGGAGAAAATGATGAATATGTTTGAGATGACAGACTTAGGAGAGATGCATTATTTTCTAGGCCTAGAGGTTGAACAAGAGAGAGGAAATTTTTTTGTATCTCAGCGCAAATATGAAAAAGATTTGATAGAAAAGTTTGGGCTAAAGAACTGCAACCACGCACAAACTCCGATGAACACAAATGAAAAGTTGACAGTAGTTGATGGATCCGGAGCAGCAGATGCAACTTTATTCCGAAGTCTGGTAGGAGGTCTGATGTATTTAACGCATACAAGACCGGACATCACATACGCTGTTGGAATTATTGCAAGATATATGCAAAATCCGACTAAACATCATATGGGAGCAGCAAAAAGAATTCTTCGGTACATTGCAGGAACAACACATTATGGTTTATGGTATGATACAGCTGATGAACCTTGTTTGAAAGGTTACAGCGACAGCGACTGGGCAGGCAGCATGGATGATCGAAAGAGCACATCGGGTCATTGTTTTTTCTATGGCAGCAGCATAATTAGTTGGAGCTCGAAGAAACAATCAACGGTTGCACTATCAACTGCAGAAGCTGAATGCAATGCAGTAACAACAGCTGCGTGTCAAGGAGTATGGTTAAGACGCTTGTTAAAGGAGCTAAATTATGAGCAGAAGAATGCAACAATTCTATATTGTGATAATCAATCAACAATTACAATTGCAAACAACCCGGTGCATCACAACAAGACAAAACACATTGACACCCGACACCATTTCATTCGAGACCTGATAGAGCAAAGTGTGATTGATTTAAGATATGTGAACACAAACCAGCAAGTTGCAGATGTGCTGACGAAGTCACTCACTCGAGAGAAGCTCAGCTGGTGTCGTGACATGATGAATATTCTGAACTTTGGATTAAGGGGCGGTGTTGAATGTAATCCAAAGCACATAAAAACAGAGGGACACTTTCTTGCTGACAGTCAAATGGATATGTCCTTTGAAAACTAAAAGTCACTTGCTGTTAATTAAGGTTATAAGATGAAGTGGTGTTTGGAATTATATATATATATATATATATATATATGTATGTATTTCCTGTAATGCAGTAAGTAGCAAGCAAAAGAAAAAATAAACTGAATTTGCTTTCTCTTCCCTGTAATTTTTTAGCTCAGAATTTTTTCTTTTCCAACAAATTACCAACATAAACAGCCTCCTGGAATTCATCAATTATAGACTCAAATTCTTCTTTTTCATATGTAATTGGTGGCAAGTAATCCTACACATACACATAACACAACTCATTTGGAGAAAAAAAATCTCCAATAGTTAAAATCAATGACATTATAATTTATTGGATTTTTTGTTAATGCTTTTCATTTGATAATATTTTTTCAATGCATTTTTGATTTATACCAATTCCATAGGTATATTAGGTAATTTTACTTTTTCGATTAAGATTTTATAACTAGTGTAAAACAAACTCATGAGCATGTACTGGTTGTTTAAAACAATATCTCATAGAAACTTGTCAAAATTGGTACTCTCGATTATGATTATAACACAAACATTCAAAACATGCATAACTGCTACTATAAAACTTAAGAGCACAGCCTAAGAGAAAAACCTATGGCTTGTATAGATGTGAAGGTAGATAGTTTTAAGGCTATACCCTCTGGCCAATTTTGTAGTTTGATTATATAACCTAACCTTTTAACAAATCTTGTTCAAAATAAAACTATGTTTTTGTTTTGTTTCTGTTATATGTAAAGATATATGATGTTGATAACAAATTATAACATAAAAGTATAAAATCTTTAGGACAAAGTGTTTAGTTGATCGCAATTATGAAAGAGTTCATAACCATGAGCATTAAATCGTACGAGTAAAAATAAACGCTTATCCTTAACCATTCCTAGTAAAACATGTGTTGAGAACGGGATATCTATATACCCCAAAAAATTTGTACAACGCCCCAATATTAATGAAAAATGAATCAAAAAATATAAAACTGATGAAAAAAAGTGAAAACACAAAATTTTATACTGGTTCGACAAAATCTTCGACCTACGTCTACTTAATCATTTTTTATTGATGAATTTTCTTCAGAATACAAATTTATAATCAATTACAATCAAATAAATCTTGGATATTCTCAAGGTCTTTTGAGTAATGAGAAGAAGGCCGCCCCAAAGTCCTCTCTTCATAGCTATAGACAGAGTATTTATAGCCGAAACCCACCACAAGAGTCGTTGGTACGTGTTTGAATGATTACATCTTTTTCAACCACGGAAATGAAGTAAAGCCGCAAAATATCCATATCAGACCTCTTGGCCCAGACCTATTTTTCCTTCTACAATTCCATCTCTATCTTCATAATTGCTTAATTCCTCATGTCTCGGATCTTCGTTAACAAAAGTATACATCAAAATAGGTCAATACTAACCTGTTTGGTCCATCCAATACTTGTCTTCTTCTACAAAGCTACAATCAACATCATCTGTAGATCAAAGTGGGTCCCTCCATATTTCAAAACTCTCGACATGTTGGCCATGTGCAAAACTTAGGTAAACTTGTTGAATGCTTTGATATCATCATTCTTAGTAGTTCCCAAGCTTCTTAATTCATCTCTTCATCTTTCTGTAGTCTAGTTTCTCTGATCTGAGTCTGTTCTTAGACTACGAAAATTTTGTCGAAAACATTTGCCTCTCAAAGTATGCTTTTGTGAATACAATAATAGAGTTAGCTTATGCCCTATGGGCAACTCTGTAATTTATTATAAATTATTAACTCTGTAATAAAATCTTGTTCGAAATAAAACTATTATATACTTAATATAATGTGTTATATTGATTATTTATTTAATTAAAAGTATATTTAATAGAAAATCCATAAATGGTATGTTTTATGACAATAATTAAATGCATCGTACCATAAGCAGTTTATCACAATATAATAAAAACACCATTTTAAATATTCCTAGTTAAGATTAAAGTATCGAGGCTGGATATCGATACATCTGTTGAGACTAGAGTACGTAACATTCTTCAAATGCTAGGCAATGGATTACTCATGACTGTCAGGGGCACTAAGTGGTTATCTACTAATAGTTATTGGATAACTATGGAATGACTCACTTGTTAGTTTTCTTTTGGATAATATAACCAAAGTTAAATAGAAAATATCGATGTGACAATATTACATAATTCCCTTGACTTAAGAATTCTGTCAAGCTTCAATATGGAAACTCCGCTTTGATTATAGTTAAATTGGGGCACTGCGTCCATTGGACAACTATAGTTGGGTTAAGTGGAAGAATTTGAAGTGAAACGCTATTTAATAGAGAATTCATCTCCTTAGTTATATGAGGTTAGTATCACAGCCAACTGAAGTTAACTCAAAGTCAAAGTCTCTGGGAAGAATAGTTCAGTTAATAATAATTGTTATTAGTTAACCAAGGACTTTGTGTTTGGATTATAAGGATTAATGCAGACGAGGTTGGAATTTTAACCGTTATTAAATTTCATAAGTCCTAATGTGATACAGTTCTGACGAAGAGAATTGGTGTAAATAATTTTCACCACCGGATAACGCTTAAAATGAGTAAAATTGAATTTTATCAAAGCTACATAAGCAATAAACTTTGCCATAATGTAACACCACTAGCTAAGGTGGCATGTGAACGTTAATATTTGAATTGTTCGATATTAATCGTTGACCGAATTTACACCTAAGAGTTACGCAATCAAAATTTTGAATACACCGACTACCACCTAATTTAATTAAATTACAATTGTTAAAAATTAATTAATATAAAATTTTATTTAGTATGTGTTGATTGGTATTGAAAATAGTACGTACATAAAAGTTGTATACATACGTATCGATATACGATATCGACATATATTTAATTTAGATTTAATTATATATTTTTTGATTGAGCTTGAAGCGGCATGGAGGCCTGTAAAGGGTAAAGGTGTGGCTGGTTATGAATGAACGGGAAGAGGGTTTGATTTAGTTTGAGTGGGGTTTGAAATGATGGAGAAAATAGTGGATCCAGATCCATAATTTGCTTTTACCATTCTCTCATATTTAAACACTTCTGATCTCTCACTTTGCTCTGTAGTTTTTTCCTCTCCTCTTCCCTTTACTGGTTGAAAATACCCCATACACTTCATCAATTCAAGCCTCAAAACACAAATTCAAATACAATTACTGCAATGGTGTGTAACTCTTTCGGTCGATTAGCTCTTTTTGGAAGAATTTGAATTCAGATTCAAACAGAGTCAATCAAATTAAGCATTTAAGGTGTAATCTCTAGCAAATAGTAAGCTCACACTTTTACTTATATTATATATATATATGTGTGTGTGTATATATATATATGCACACACTTGTCCATTTTATGATTAATGTATAGTTAGATCGAATAATTTATCATAAATCCATATATATGTATGCTGTCCTTTTGAAATTTATACACACACACAAATCCATTATTATTGTAATAATTTTTTCTACATATATATATATATATGTGTGTGTGTGTGTGTCTCCTTATGTGCTCTCGGTCATGTATTAAAAATATTTAAAAAATTCAAAAATTAAAATGTTTAAAAAGAATTTTAAAGCAAAACTGATTTTATATTAAATAAAACAATTATGCATTACATGCAACTTTGTAGTTAAAATTATAATTATATATTTTCATTTTCGAAAAAAACATTATATAAATATTATTTGAATTAAATATATATATAATTTAATTATATAACATTTCTTTATTACAGATAACTTTAAATATTAATTCATGTATATACATATATGTATATATTCGTTTTCAATATAAAAACGTTAATTTTCATATATATATATATATACATACACATATATATAAATACATTTTAAATTTAGTTCTTCGCAAAATTAAAATTTGAAAGTAAAAGATATTTTAATATCTAGATCTAGATTTTGAAATTTAAATTTAATCTTAAATTTAAACTCAAAATTACATATTTTATATTTATAAACATTATTTTATATTATATATATATGCAGATAAATAATACTACTTTTATATATTACACTAATATAAATATAATTTTATCATATTAAATAATATATATATATATATTTGACGATATATATGTATATGGAAGGGTAAACATGTCCGTTGCAGTGTAACTCGCAGCATTGTGATACAGGCATGTTAAACTATGCATACCGTATATGTTATACATGCATGTAAACGTACATGTGTATATGATACCCATGTACACCTTATATAATTCAAATATAATATTAAAATAAACTTTTACTCACAAATAAATTAAATAACTATTTTATTCAAAATTAATTTAAATTGGATCTAAATAAATTTAGACTTCATAGGCCCAACAAGATCCAAATGGCAAAAACAATTTGTAATTAACAAACTTAACCCATTAAGTGCTGGCCCAGTTCCAACAATGGTATCATAGCCAAATAGTCTATGCTGTTTGAATTAGCGGTATTAAAGCTAACTTATCAAAGCATATTCATATAGTAGGGTGTTTAGAAAAGTAGTGTCTAAGGTTGGGTTTGGGTAATCAAGTATTCTGCCCTCCCCAACATTGTCTGGCCCAAAAGGATGAGGTAAGCCCAAATATTATCCCAATATAAAGGCCCAAATAGTTTAGGGCCTTAAGCTATTTTTCAAAGTCTATTTTGAAATTAAAATAAAATTCTAAATTTAAAAGGTTAAATTTTAAATAAATAAATAATAATATTTTAAATTTAAAGAGTTAAACTTAATATAAGTAATGATTTTACAACTGTTATAAAATAATTTTCAAAATCATTTAAAAGTACAATAATTATTTTTGAAAACTATTAATGGTTAAATAAATAAATAATTAATTAAAATTTAATTAATTAAATCAAAGAACATATATATTGATATATGCAATATTATCTAAAATATTAAGGGGATACACACACATACATAATTTTTGAAACTGATTATAACTAATTAGAATTGTTTTAATCAAATAAATTAATTAAATGTTATATTAATACATATATATATAAGATATATGTGTATAACTATAAATGCTATAGTGCTCATATTCAATTTAAAATGTTAAAAATGAATGAAATAAAATTAATTAAAATGCTAATTAATTAAATAATATTTAGTTAATAAAATTAATATAAGATTATGCATAAGATTATTACATAAGTTATTAAATTATAAAATGTTATACAATAATTAAACTTATACAATATGAATGTATAATAAAAGGCAGAACAATAAGAAACCCTAATTAGATATGAGGAATAAATACATACATATAGTACATACGCTATGATTTCAAATGCGTTTAACACTTGAATCACGATGGTATTTCATAAAAAAATACATTATTCCATAAGTTGTATTACTCAGTTTAAATATATTAAAGAATATGAATCTTTAATATAATCGTTGTCCTCAACCATTTATATATTAATAGATTACTTACATACTCCTTAGTTATTGAGCTTTAAGCTAGGATGTTATGTGTAGTACTATTAATATATAGAATAAACGAGGTAAAGTAAATACATATATTTATTGAGCATTCTTCAAGGTATGTGGATTATACTTAGCCATCACGAAATGGTAGGTACGAATGAATAATCTCTCTTTATTTGTTTGGTTTTCCTCAAAGTAAAGACGAGGTGAGGACAATGACAACAAGGTTAGGAGTTATATATGATACAACCGATAAGAAATTATCCATCATATGCGGGCTTATGATTTATTGAGCTTTCCTCAAGGTCAGAATCCCAAAGCATACGAGTCATAACACCCACTAGAGTAGTCAAAAGATTTCTTTGTTACACCTTAGGGTCTTGAGAAACATAAAAGTCTAGTGGGAACCTCATTAGAAAAATGAAATGGTGACATTTAACTTTTCTAATATTGTACGAACATCTGCCATGTATAAATTAGACCGATCTACATTGATAAATTTGTGCATTAAATATAATTGATAAAATGTTTATCAATTAAAATATATAAATGAACTGAATTAATTTTGACAAATAGAAATATGAACTATACTTCTAATAAATTTTTGCATGTTGACCCATGCAAGCGCATAATTATAAAACTACTAAATACGTTCGTATCTTGGTCACTTATGTATTAATTTGCCTGAGACTATGTATTGTCCTCATTGAGTTTCGAACTCTAAATGTAATACAAGGATATGAATATTTGATCCATATCCAATCACATATAAATATTATATGGTGAGTGGTCACAACTCATAATGTACGAAACCTTGATGAAATTAGTTCATTCAAAATAAGAAAGTAAACCATAGTTTGAAATCATTTATTCAATATGATTGATTACAATTATGATCCTTTTGTGCCAAATGTGACATTAGACCAAAAGCTATAAGATAGATATAAGAACTCGATCGCTGAAATGTTAGTTCGATTAGTTTACGTAAAGTACAACTTATTTGACATCCTTAAAAGTTAAGGATGATCAAAAACATTTTTGTAAAGAGTTTGTTATGATAATGCAGTAAGAATTTCCATTGAATGGTTCGATCATTTAGAAAGAAAAATGAATGTACAAGAGTAGATGTAACTTAATAGTTGGGATGAAGAGAGTAAATAGTCACTTTTGCTTCATGGGAAGACAATGGGAATGAGAATTGTATAAAATAGTAGTAAATACTTAACATGGAATGAGAAATATGGTTTCTATTCAAAATGTATTTTCACATAGAAAACTATTTTCTATGAGATTTATTTCTTTGAATCTAAGATATTTGATTTGAAATTCTCGATTGTAAACCATTTACAGTAAATGAAATAAATAGCCTATATTAAGTAGCTGAATGGAGCTTCGTATTTCATACACTATTGTAGTAATGGAGGAAATAGTGGGAGCATGCCATATAACACTCGTTGGTCGCATCAAGTTATGAAATTGTTTTCGTAAAACACACCAAACATTTTATGAAATAGCAATTATTTTTTATGTTGAATAAAAAGTAAACATAATTTTATTTCAATATAAATATCATGAATATTCATTGTATAAAATAAAACAATAATAGTGGTATTTGTTTCCATAACAAAAGTGTTATATTAGAAAATAAAAAAGTATCTAAAATTATTTGCAATTACTTTAGAATTATAGACTAAGTTACGATTTTGAGAAATAATTCTTCGATTATATAATTATGAATCATACGGTACTAGTGAATTATATCTCAAACAACAATTAGTGGGAGCGACATAAGAGTTCATGAACTCTTAGGGTTGATACATATAAATGTATGCAATCATAAGTCTAATAATTCCAAAATGGTTCCACACACTTTGTTGCATTCATCGATGAATTATCACAAACCTAAACATGTGTATTTGATAAGTTCATGGAATATAAAATAGTAGTAAATGGAATCACTTGCGATTGAAAATAAAACAGTTTGATTTGATCGAATATGTATGTATACTGAAAAGAGTTCCGAACGTACGTAAAAATAAATAAAGATTCGATCTTAAAAGTATTGGAAAGAGTTCCGAACGTACCTAAAAATAAATAAAGATTAGATCTCAAAAGTATTGGAAAAAGTTCCGAACATACCTAAAAATGAATAAATATTGGATCTCAAAAGTCATTATTCCCTATGATACATAATAATGTGTTGATAAGGAGGTATCATACTTTATTGAACAAAATATGATTGATGATGTGTTAAGTTGAGTTAACTTCTTTCTGTAAGATCATGTACTAAAGAGTAGTGTAGAGTTTTTAATTAATTTCATCTAAAGAATAAGTTATACAATCATACAAGATAAAAGTTTATAGAAAAACTCAAAATATCCTATGTCAAGGAGTTTGCAGATTGTATGAGTCAAAAGACTACACATAATTATTATATGTAATGGATCATGTATGGATCACCACAAAGGAGTTTGGGAGCAATCATCATTAGATGACCAATTTATGTTTTGAACATAAGTGTTGTAAACTAAAACTAAATCAGTTTTTTATATATATGACAATTCATAAATTATTTATGAATACATATTTCGTTGCACTAAGAAACAATTGTCCTTTCAAGAAATACCAACTTCATAGCCAAGGAATTTTTTTAGAAATTATTGGTTGTGAAATGGATTTGGATATGATCTAAAGATGAAACTGCTTACGTGGGATGAAAACCTAAACGAACACAGCACATTAGAGTGTCTAATAAGTATTCTTGCATATTGAGAGAAACTATGAGTTTCTTACCAATATCGAGAATAGATAATCCTCAGTTCTCAATTAAACCATTATGAGTATTGACTCTACCATATGGTATGATGCATAAATCCAAAAGAACTCCAAATACATTATCATAATATTATTTTGATAGTTTACCCGAAGGGATATGATCCATCTGCCACAAATGCGTCTTCAGGAGAAAGACTATGTGATATCCCGGAATTTTGAACAATATCAATTTAATAATCTATATAAAATATTAAATTGATTTGATATATCTTTGATGATAAGATATGAATTGATTTAATAATTTTCTTTTAAATGTATATTTAACTGATAAATTATCTTTTAAAGGCTAATAAATTGTCTTCTATTTATTTATATATATATTTGTATATATTGTAAATAGTCAATGTCTGTTTTAAATTTGATTTAAATTCTATATTAAATAAATAACCATTTGGCTTTAAAATATACTCAAGATTAAAAGTTAAAATTGTCTAAATGATTTTAGCTTAGATTTAAATTAAATAAAAGGTTTGTTGTTCTTTTTAAAGTATAGCTTGATAAAATTAGTAATTAAGTGATGAATTCTTTTATAAATTATTTTAATTTGATAATGAGCTTTATTTATAATATAATGTCTATATAAGTAGATTTTTATTTTAAATAGGAATTGTTATACATATTTTAAATTTATATAAATCTCTAAAATAAATATAATATATAGATAATAAAATATACCTTATGAACATTTAAAGTAAGTATAAAGTATAATAATAATAGGTAATTAATTATTTGATAGTTTATGTTTTAAAATAAAATAAATGCATTTATGTTAGGAGATAGAAATAAATAACAAGTTAACATAATACCATAACCATAACCATATCAAAACTTAAGTAAAAGCTTAAGTAAAATATATGTACACTATAGCAAAGTATACATGTTGCAGGCAAGTAAAATTCATCTCTGTACATACGAATGAAGATAGGAAGTATGCTAAGCTAAGTAAACAAAAATAAACATAGGTAAGATTTCTAAGTACATAAAAGAATAAAGAATTGGTTGTGTAGTCTTGATATGGAGCAAGGCATTGAATGCCATCACCAAGTACACGAGATATTTAATTTTCAGCTTCTTTTTAAAATAAAATCCCTGAATTTTCGTGTACTGGTCAATAAACAAGTGAGCATACTTGTTTTATTTATCAATTGCCTCATTCCATTTCGTATACAAAAACCAAGCACCCAGTTTCTAAAAGTCTTAAAACAAATACAAACCTAAGGAAAGAAAGAATGGGAAAAAATATACAAACCTGAAAACAACTAGAAGGCCAAACATTTCAGTTTCAAGATTTCCAGATCAAATTCATGTTCAAGTTTCAAGCTGTTCAAATTTTCTGGAATCAACAACAAAGAATATGCAAGTTTCAAAATCCCAGTTTTCAAGTATTCCTGTTTTCAAATAAAAAGAGCAAGCTTTCTGTTTTAATAGCCTGGTGAGTAAACTTTAAAAACTAAACCTTAAATAATCTGGAATGTCTGAGTTAAGGTTTGTTTATATGTATGTGTTGTGCAAGTTTCAGTGCAATTATGTAAGTGTGTATATCTGTTGCTTTTAAATATCTCAGATCTTAGTCAAGCCTCTAACTTTAAAACTGAAACTTGAGACATCCTTCTGTTTTGATGCATGTGACTTTTAGTTTAAGTAACTTGTGAAGTATGTATGGAAATGTGTTTGTATGATGGTTTTTGAGACACTGTAACTTGTGAATATGTCTAGATGAACCACTGTGATCATCTCTGTTTTTAAGTCCAGAGATTTAAACTTAGATCGAACTTCAGATTCTTCTTACTCTAAGCTTCTTTAGGCTTAAGTATGTAAACCAAAGTTTGTTGTTTTAAACTAGACTAGGCTTAAAAAAATAATTACAATAATCATAGGTAGGAACATTGTCTGGAAACAATGAAAACACAGAGCCACTTGAAACTTGTTAAAAATCAAACATTTAATTTTGTTGATTTAATTATATATCTGAAATTGTATCTAGAAGATAGGATTTTTAAAATCAAGATTACAATTTTTAGTGTAGTATTGAGTGTGTTCTGTGGTGATGTCTGTATTTTGAGTTATTGGGTCTCTCTGGCGATCTGGTTGGCCTGGGGGTTTGTCGTGTTTCCTGGAGGTGGTAGAACGAGTGGGGATTTCGGCAAAATTGTCCAATGGTGGTATATGTCAGAGGGGAGGTGGCGATTGTCACCCAAAGTTTAGAACCCTAGTTTCGCTTAGCTAGGAAAATGGACCACCGTGGGCACTATCGTTGATCGAGCTTGACCGGGCTCTGGGGAATGGAAGTTGACGCATAGAGGGAGTCGAGGCCGGAGGGGTTGAGCTGCCGATGATCGGAGCGACGAGCAGTGGCGTTGCCAGGTTTGGCGTGTTCGAGATGTTGGGTTTCCAGGCTTCAGTTTGAAATCGAATTTCGTATTCGAGTTGAGATGGGAGAATCTGGTGGTGATAATGGTGTTTGGGCATGAACGTCGACGAAGGAGTGTCGTCGAACTTGATCGGGGACGATCGAATTCGCTGTGCACGTGCACGGTGATCCTCTGGTGGATGATAAGAAGTTTGGGGTAGCAGGGAAATGATACTCGAGTTTCTCGAGTAAATGGAAGAAAGGCCCGAAGTTTTTATTTGTTTGACTCGAAGTAAAATAGGGTAGGCTCGGGTATATTTGTGTTGCCAGTTTTAAAGTCTGTAAGGCTTTAAGTTTTGAATTTGGAAGCAGGGTTTTAACAGAGTTAAAACCAAAAATTTAAATGTGGATTCAAATTAAGTTTTGTCTCCATAGTTTTAAAATAAAAATAAGTTTTATAAAATAAAATGTTTTAATAACTTTAAATTGTTTAAAGAATATTTTAAAGAGTGATTTAAATCTTGCTAAGATAAATTTGTATTTATTTGAATCTAAAAGTAAAATGAAATGTAAAAGTAAATGCAAAAGTAAAATGGTTCAAATACACTTGTAAGGGATAATTTGATTTTAGATAAGGAAATGTTTTATTCTTAAATAAATGAAAATGTAGGAGTTGAGACTATTAAAATACATATTAACTAATTTGATTAATTAATGATGGAATTAATTAATTTAGTAATTAAAAGTTAATTTAGTTAATTAAGGTTTGATATAATTAATTGGAAATAAATAGATATTTAAGAATCATTAATTAAATAAGAGTTAAATTTTAATCTATGATTATTAATTAATAAAGTAAGCAAGAATTAATTAAGTGATATTGAATACTTAATTAATTAAATAATTAAGGATTTATTAATGAGTTATTAAAGATGAAATGTAATTGTAAATAGATAATAAATCTTAATTTAATTACTTTAAGTAAATTTAAGAAGTGTTAATGATTAATAAAGATTACTAACTAGTATTATAAAATAATGGATTAATATGATCATTTGATAATTTATTAGGTTTATTAATTTAAGATAATAAATGGTGAATTATATAAGTATAATTTACTTAGGGAAGTAATTAAGAAATTAATTTCTCATTTTAATAAATCAAGTTTAATATGAATTGTTTAAGTTAATTAATTAAGTTTAATTAATTTAAATAACCATTTGTTGATATGATAAGTATAATTACTTAAGGAAGTAATTAATTGTGATGATGTAATAATGAAAGTAATTTGAGTATAATTACTTGTATAAATTAATCAAGGGATTAATTAGAGAATAATTAATTATGGAGTAATTAAATTATTAATTGAAGTAATTAAGGGTAGTTAATTACTGAATGGAGTTAATCAAGGTGATTAACATTTGGTTTAATTGAAGATAAATTACTAAATGTAATAAATGTAATTAGAGATCATTAATTATAGTAATTAATGATGTAAGTTAAAATGGATTTATTTGGAAATAATTAATAAATGAAGGAATTCATTAATGTAATTAATTAAAAAAGTAATGTAATTAATTTTAGTAATTTAAAGGTTACTTGCTATAATTGGTATAAGATAATTAAATTGTGAAAAATAATTAAATGATAATTACTTAAATGTAATTAAAAATAATTAACCAAGAAAGGTTAATTAAGATGGAAAAGTAGAGAATGATTAATTAATTTACTTGGAATTAATTAATGGTTATGTAAACTAGATTAATATTGATAAAGTAATTAATTTAATTTACTTTAAATTAATTAGAGATTTGTAATTAATTTAATTCATTTTAAATTAATTATAAATGAGGTGATTATTAATCTTTGTTTATATATGATGGATGATATTGATTTCCATGATTGATTGTGATCTCAGATATATATCTATTGTGTTATGGATGCTTGTTTTAAATATGATAATATTGATTATCTGTTTGAGTATGATAATATGGATTATCTGTTTATGATGATGATGTTATATCTATTGTTATATTGTGATTCATCTATCTGTGAGTATATAGGTAATTGAATTTAAATTGTTTTAACTTTAAAACAACTGGGCCTTAAAAGACACGGTTTGGATTTCGATGAGACCGGGATCGGGTTTCCGTATACCGGGATTCTAGGTCTGGAGACCCGAATACCACATCGATCCAAAATAACGTTAGGTCGTGAAATTCAAATGGAGCAAGTGAAGACTCGAGGTATAAGAACTATACGTCAGTATAACTCTGTGGGTGATTCCGTAATGAGTTTGACGGTAATAGTACTTATAGATTCGAGATGGTGATTCAGAATGCAAGGGTTATTGTCGTTAACTCTGAGGGTGATTCCAATACGAGTGTAACGAAATAATGCCTTCGGTTTCGTTCGAACCCGGAACGAACTTGTATGGATTGAATGCTTTCAGAACATCGTCAGGTGGACGATGAGCATTCTAAGAGATGTGTTCTCTAAAGGTAATCGTGACCTCAAGCCTCATCAACCGGGAATGGCTAAAACAGGGGAGGTGCAGCAAGGCTTCGTGGGTAGCACCCACTTGAGAGTAGGATATACCCCTGTCTAGAGGTCCCTTTTTATTCGGTAGTGGCAGTTGGTCTGCAGCCATCTGCGGGGTTATTCTATTTGGAACTGTTCAGTAAGGAACGGGTCCGGCCTTGTGTTGCAGGGAACTTAGGTTGGGTTCTCGGTACGGTGATCTAGGCCACGTACTGTGACGGGCGGTACCCCAGTAGCCCTGCCATTGTATGGAATCCAAAATCCAATAAGTGCCATCGGATTTGATTGTATACCTATGTATGCTGGAATTTAATGAATGTAACAATTTCGGCTATTTTCTATTTACTTGAAAACCCTAGACCTATTATAATATCACTGGATTTCCTATCAAAGTTTTGGTTAGCGTAAGGTAAAAACATTTCCATGTTTATGTGTGGGATGTCTTACGTGATACCTTTGTTTTCAAATAATTTTAAAAGTTAAGCAACTTTAACCGTTTACTCATACCAGACCCATGTCTGACCCGAAGTTTATTTTTGTTTTTTTCATAAACTCTCGGGTACCCAAATTTTTACGGGTAGCCAAGGGATTCAGGTTAGCTTTGACGAATTGTGGAGGAGCAATGGAGCAGGAGGCTTCAGCGTGTAGATATATATTGGTTCCGCTGTGTTAGTGTTTATCTGTATTTCCGCTGTGTTATATTTCTGTGTTGTTTTGAGATGTATCGAGTTGTATTAACTAGACAGGTGTTTATAACTGTCTAGTATGTGTTGTATTATCTGTGTAACTCTGATGTATATGATATTATGTAATCTATTATGTGATATATTATATTTTATTCGTTCCGCTGTTGAGATTCTGTGGTTGTTTCTTCTTCTTCTCTATCTTTTCTACTTTCTCACCCCTTTCTTTCTTTTCGATGATGCGATTTTCCGGTAGTGGAATTTCGGGTCGTTACAGATGGTATCAGAGCGTTAGGTTGAGCGAATACCTAGGCTCTGGAGTGGTGTCTATCCTGAGAGAGCGTACTTGTAATTTTTATTTGTATATATATGTATCTATTTCTACCTATCTGTTGGGTTACCTGTTCGGGTTTTCCAATATAAGTTATAAAGGTAGATAGGGTAGTGGTGTGTATAACACGACTACCAATGGTTGGTAGTGTATCTATCGGGACTGTAGATCTAATACCGTCTCGAGTGAGCTTTGTTGATGTAAGGATTTCATCTATCTCTGTAGGAAACCTGTAAAGGTTCGGAGTCCATCTTTGAGTAGATTTGGATCTGTCGATTGGACAGAAGCTAGTGATGATATCTTGATATCTCAGGGATTAGTAGCTGTGTGATGAGACACGGTGACTATGGATGTTTCCGAAGATGTTTTCTTCGGAACAAGTTTTAAGAAGTGTATCTGCTTCGGTGTAGTGGCTGTGTTCAGCAGGGTGTTTCTGTTGGTTGAGGTTCGAGTTTCTCGAGGAGCTTTGGATTTGGAAATTCCTTAGCATTGGTGTCAGCAGTGTAGTTCGGAAGGTCCTGTATGCTGGTAAGGAAGCTTTCTAGCTTAGCAATGGAGTTCAGAAGCAGCAGAGTGGTTCCGTTTCTTCGTTAGGTTGGCTAGTTAAATGTGAGCTGTTTTGTTTGGTAAAGAGAGAACAGTTTCTTTGGATAGTAGTTTGTGTTGATCGCAAAAGCGACTTGCGATAGTCTGAGTGTTCTCTTGGGATGTTAGAGATTTTTCTGGATGTCTTCAGGGAGTCAGAGTTTTGTTAGCATCTGGAGTTTGAGATGGTATCGACTTGATTTCAGAAGTGGTACCAATGGTTCAGCTTAGTAGTAGGATGGTTTTTGGAGGAAGATCTTAGTGAAGCAGCTCAGGGTTTTGGAGGAACTGCTGAGTTTTATTTTTAGATCTGTTGAACCATATTTTTGGAAAGTGTTTTCCCAGTCTTTGCTTGTGTTCGTCATCAGCATTTTCATCTACTCGGATCAGAGTTGTGCAGCGGAAGCAGTTTGGAGAGCATCTGTTTTATCTCTTTTGGATAAGAGAAGTGAGATCCGTCTTTTGATTCTGGAATAGAGTGGAGTTCTGAGTTGTGGTTGATCTTGGAAAGATCATTTTGTTGATTATTTTGGTTCAGGATGTTTCGGGAGGGCATCAGCGAAGGATAAGCTGATCAGTAAGGATGTAGGCGTCCCAGGATCGTCCGAAGTAATTTGAATTATCGGAGATTTGATTTTGGATAAGTGCCTGATCTTCAGGAGTGAATTTTCAGTTTGGATAACTGAGATTCATTGTTTACAGGTGTCTCTGAGGGAGTACGTGTATGAGTTATCTCTGGTCGTAGAACCAGCTGTTCAGGGAGTTTCGGATGTTGAGTCAGACTTGGTTATAGTCTGGTATCCTATCTTGTTCGTAGATCTAGATGTGTGTAGCTTTGTAGTATTGATTGTTTGGATTCTATAGAGCAAGTAACCCGGTATTTATACTCGGGGAAACTCGAGGAAGTTCTATCAAGTATTTTATCTGGATAGTTTGATTTGTTTGATTGGATGATTGATTGCTATGGTTGTTAGTATATATTGATGATATATGCTTGTGTTTTTAAAATTAAATCTTTAATGAGATTATTAAATTACCTTTGTTTTAAATTTCGGGGACGAAATTCTTTTAAGAGGGGAGGAATGTGATATCCCGGAATTTTGAACAATATCAATTTAATAATCTATATAAAATATTAAATTGATTTGATATATCTTTGATGATAAGATATGAATTGATTTAATAATTTTCTTTTAAATGTATATTTAACTGATAAATTATCTTTTAAAGGCTAATAAATTGTCTTCTATTTATTTATATATATATATTTGTATATATTGTAAATAGTCAATGTCTGTTTTAAATTTGATTTAAATTCTATATTAAATAAATAACCATTTGGCTTTAAAATATACTCAAGATTAAAAGTTAAAATTGTCTAAATGATTTTAGCTTAGATTTAAATTAAATAAAAGGTTTGTTGTTCTTTTTAAAGTATAGCTTGATAAAATTAGTAATTAAGTGATGAATTCTTTTATAAATTATTTTAATTTGATAATGAGCTTTATTTATAATATAATGTCTATATAAGTAGATTTTTATTTTAAATAGGAATTGTTATACATATTTTAAATTTATATAAATCTCTAAAATAAATATAATATATAGATAATAAAATATACCTTATGAACATTTAAAGTAAGTATAAAGTATAATAATAATAGGTAATTAATTATTTGATAGTTTATGTTTTAAAATAAAATAAATGCATTTATGTTAGGAGATAGAAATAAATAACAAGTTAACATAATACCATAACCATAACCATATCAAAACTTAAGTAAAAGCTTAAGTAAAATATATGTACACTATAGCAAAGTATACATGTTGCAGGCAAGTAAAATTCATCTCTGTACATACGAATGAAGATAGGAAGTATGCTAAGCTAAGTAAACAAAAATAAACATAGGTAAGATTTCTAAGTACATAAAAGAATAAAGAATTGGTTGTGTAGTCTTGATATGGAGCAAGGCATTGAATGCCATCACCAAGTACACGAGATATTTAATTTTCAGCTTCTTTTTAAAATAAAATCCCTGAATTTTCGTGTACTGGTCAATAAACAAGTGAGCATACTTGTTTTATTTATCAATTGCCTCATTCCATTTCGTATACAAAAACCAAGCACCCAGTTTCTAAAAGTCTTAAAACAAATACAAACCTAAGGAAAGAAAGAATGGGAAAAAATATACAAACCTGAAAACAACTAGAAGGCCAAACATTTCAGTTTCAAGATTTCCAGATCAAATTCATGTTCAAGTTTCAAGCTGTTCAAATTTTCTGGAATCAACAACAAAGAATATGCAAGTTTCAAAATCCCAGTTTTCAAGTATTCCTGTTTTCAAATAAAAAGAGCAAGCTTTCTGTTTTAATAGCCTGGTGAGTAAACTTTAAAAACTAAACCTTAAATAATCTGGAATGTCTGAGTTAAGGTTTGTTTATATGTATGTGTTGTGCAAGTTTCAGTGCAATTATGTAAGTGTGTATATCTGTTGCTTTTAAATATCTCAGATCTTAGTCAAGCCTCTAACTTTAAAACTGAAACTTGAGACATCCTTCTGTTTTGATGCATGTGACTTTTAGTTTAAGTAACTTGTGAAGTATGTATGGAAATGTGTTTGTATGATGGTTTTTGAGACACTGTAACTTGTGAATATGTCTAGATGAACCACTGTGATCATCTCTGTTTTTAAGTCCAGAGATTTAAACTTAGATTGAACTTCAGATTCTTCTTACTCTAAGCTTCTTTAGGCTTAAGTATGTAAACCAAAGTTTGTTGTTTTAAACTAGACTAGGCTTAAAAAAATAATTACAATAATCATAGGTAGGAACATTGTCTGGAAACAATGAAAACACAGAGCCACTTGAAACTTGTTAAAAATCAAACATTTAATTTTGTTGATTTAATTATATATCTGAAATTGTATCTAGAAGATAGGATTTTTAAAATCAAGATTACAATTTTTAGTGTAGTATTGAGTGTGTTCTGTGGTGATGTCTGTATTTTGAGTTATTGGGTCTCTCTGGCGATCTGGTTGGCCTGGGGGTTTGTCGTGTTTCCTGGAGGTGGTAGAACGAGTGGGGATTTCGGCAAAATTGTCCAATGGTGGTATATGTCAGAGGGGAGGTGGCGATTGTCACCCAAAGTTTAGAACCCTAGTTTCGCTTAGCTAGGAAAATGGACCACCGTGGGCACTATCGTTGATCGAGCTTGACCGGGCTCTGGGGAATGGAAGTTGACGCATAGAGGGAGTCGAGGCCGGAGGGGTTGAGCTGCCGATGATCGGAGCGACGAGCAGTGGCGTTGCCAGGTTTGGCGTGTTCGAGATGTTGGGTTTCCAGGCTTCAGTTTGAAATCGAATTTCGTATTCGAGTTGAGATGGGAGAATCTGGTGGTGATAATGGTGTTTGGGCATGAACGTCGACGAAGGAGTGTCGTCGAACTTGATCGGGGACGATCGAATTCGCTGTGCACGTGCACGGTGATCCTCTGGTGGATGATAAGAAGTTTGGGGTAGCAGGGAAATGATACTCGAGTTTCTCGAGTAAATGGAAGAAAGGCCCGAAGTTTTTATTTGTTTGACTCGAAGTAAAATAGGGTAGGCTCGGGTATATTTGTGTTGCCAGTTTTAAAGTCTGTAAGGCTTTAAGTTTTGAATTTGGAAGCAGGGTTTTAACAGAGTTAAAACCAAAAATTTAAATGTGGATTCAAATTAAGTTTTGTCTCCATAGTTTTAAAATAAAAATAAGTTTTATAAAATAAAATGTTTTAATAACTTTAAATTGTTTAAAGAATATTTTAAAGAGTGATTTAAATCTTGCTAAGATAAATTTGTATTTATTTGAATCTAAAAGTAAAATGAAATGTAAAAGTAAATGCAAAAGTAAAATGGTTCAAATACACTTGTAAGGGATAATTTGATTTTAGATAAGGAAATGTTTTATTCTTAAATAAATGAAAATGTAGGAGTTGAGACTATTAAAATACATATTAACTAATTTGATTAATTAATGATGGAATTAATTAATTTAGTAATTAAAAGTTAATTTAGTTAATTAAGGTTTGATATAATTAATTGGAAATAAATAGATATTTAAGAATCATTAATTAAATAAGAGTTAAATTTTAATCTATGATTATTAATTAATAAAGTAAGCAAGAATTAATTAAGTGATATTGAATACTTAATTAATTAAATAATTAAGGATTTATTAATGAGTTATTAAAGATGAAATGTAATTGTAAATAGATAATAAATCTTAATTTAATTACTTTAAGTAAATTTAAGAAGTGTTAATGATTAATAAAGATTACTAACTAGTATTATAAAATAATGGATTAATATGATCATTTGATAATTTATTAGGTTTATTAATTTAAGATAATAAATGGTGAATTATATAAGTATAATTTACTTAGGGAAGTAATTAAGAAATTAATTTCTCATTTTAATAAATCAAGTTTAATATGAATTGTTTAAGTTAATTAATTAAGTTTAATTAATTTAAATAACCATTTGTTGATATGATAAGTATAATTACTTAAGGAAGTAATTAATTGTGATGATGTAATAATGAAAGTAATTTGAGTATAATTACTTGTATAAATTAATCAAGGGATTAATTAGAGAATAATTAATTATGGAGTAATTAAATTATTAATTGAAGTAATTAAGGGTAGTTAATTACTGAATGGAGTTAATCAAGGTGATTAACATTTGGTTTAATTGAAGATAAATTACTAAATGTAATAAATGTAATTAGAGATCATTAATTATAGTAATTAATGATGTAAGTTAAAATGGATTTATTTGGAAATAATTAATAAATGAAGGAATTCATTAATGTAATTAATTAAAAAAGTAATGTAATTAATTTTAGTAATTTAAAGGTTACTTGCTATAATTGGTATAAGATAATTAAATTGTGAAAAATAATTAAATGATAATTACTTAAATGTAATTAAAAATAATTAACCAAGAAAGGTTAATTAAGATGGAAAAGTAGAGAATGATTAATTAATTTACTTGGAATTAATTAATGGTTATGTAAACTAGATTAATATTGATAAAGTAATTAATTTAATTTACTTTAAATTAATTAGAGATTTGTAATTAATTTAATTCATTTTAAATTAATTATAAATGAGGTGATTATTAATCTTTGTTTATATATGATGGATGATATTGATTTCCATGATTGATTGTGATCTCAGATATATATCTATTGTGTTATGGATGCTTGTTTTAAATATGATAATATTGATTATCTGTTTGAGTATGATAATATGGATTATCTGTTTATGATGATGATGTTATATCTATTGTTATATTGTGATTCATCTATCTGTGAGTATATAGGTAATTGAATTTAAATTGTTTTAACTTTAAAACAACTGGGCCTTAAAAGACACGGTTTGGATTTCGATGAGACCGGGATCGGGTTTCCGTATACCGGGATTCTAGGTCTGGAGACCCGAATACCACATCGATCCAAAATAACGTTAGGTCGTGAAATTCAAATGGAGCAAGTGAAGACTCGAGGTATAAGAACTATACGTCAGTATAACTCTGTGGGTGATTCCGTAATGAGTTTGACGGTAATAGTACTTATAGATTCGAGATGGTGATTCAGAATGCAAGGGTTATTGTCGTTAACTCTGAGGGTGATTCCAATACGAGTGTAACGAAATAATGCCTTCGGTTTCGTTCGAACCCGGAACGAACTTGTATGGATTGAATGCTTTCAGAACATCGTCAGGTGGACGATGAGCATTCTAAGAGATGTGTTCTCTAAAGGTAATCGTGACCTCAAGCCTCATCAACCGGGAATGGCTAAAACAGGGGAGGTGCAGCAAGGCTTCGTGGGTAGCACCCACTTGAGAGTAGGATATACCCCTGTCTAGAGGTCCCTTTTTATTCGGTAGTGGCAGTTGGTCTGCAGCCATCTGCGGGGTTATTCTATTTGGAACTGTTCAGTAAGGAACGGGTCCGGCCTTGTGTTGCAGGGAACTTAGGTTGGGTTCTCGGTACGGTGATCTAGGCCACGTACTGTGACGGGCGGTACCCCAGTAGCCCTGCCATTGTATGGAATCCAAAATCCAATAAGTGCCATCGGATTTGATTGTATACCTATGTATGCTGGAATTTAATGAATGTAACAATTTCGGCTATTTTCTATTTACTTGAAAACCCTAGACCTATTATAATATCACTGGATTTCCTATCAAAGTTTTGGTTAGCGTAAGGTAAAAACATTTCCATGTTTATGTGTGGGATGTCTTACGTGATACCTTTGTTTTCAAATAATTTTAAAAGTTAAGCAACTTTAACCGTTTACTCATACCAGACCCATGTCTGACCCGAAGTTTATTTCTGTTTTTTTCATAAACTCTCGGGTACCCAAATTTTTACGGGTAGCCAAGGGATTCAGGTTAGCTTTGACGAATTGTGGAGGAGCAATGGAGCAGGAGGCTTCAGCGTGTAGATATATATTGGTTCCGCTGTGTTAGTGTTTATCTGTATTTCCGCTGTGTTATATTTCTGTGTTGTTTTGAGATGTATCGAGTTGTATTAACTAGACAGGTGTTTATAACTGTCTAGTATGTGTTGTATTATCTGTGTAACTCTGATGTATATGATATTATGTAATCTATTATGTGATATATTATATTTTATTCGTTCCGCTGTTGAGATTCTGTGGTTGTTTCTTCTTCTTCTCTATCTTTTCTACTTTCTCACCCCTTTCTTTCTTTTCGATGATGCGATTTTCCGGTAGTGGAATTTCGGGTCGTCACAGACTATGTAGTTGGAATATAGCGAGCAACATTAATAAGAATAACTTCATAAATTTCAATTATTGAAATTAGCGTAGCAGGTTCATTATTTAATATGCTCAAGTTAATTCGGATTTTGTTCACAAAATTATCGCCTGATACAAATTTGTATTTTCGTGCATATGTATTGTAATAGAAAATTCTAAATAATGATTTTGAATAGACTGTTTGCACATAAGTACTAAGGTGTCTTAAAGTTAGTGGGAGCGATATTTAGTTTGTGGGTTTTCAAATATGATCCTTTAATGGATATGAAGGTATCATTCGACAAGCATCAGAGTTGAATAAGTATTTTAATAAAAATATCAAATAGTTTGAGTTTCAGTCAAAATGTAGAGTAAGAGTGTGTCTAAGAGAAAGAACATTAAAAGGTACATAGATATCTCTTGACTATAAGCAAACAACATACTCCTAATTGTTAGCGATATACTTTTATTAAAATTAGTTTTAATTTGGTTGTTTAATAACAATGGATTTGTAAGGTGTAACTTTTATAATAAGTATAAAGAATGTAGGGAATGTCCCAAACAATATGCAAAGACACCTTATTAAAATGTTTAATATGGAACATGTAAAACGAATTCCTTATGCATTGACAATAGGAATTATCATACACAATTGTAATTTACTTATGATTTGATGCATGAAAAAATATCAAATCCAAATGAATATCACTAAATGATAGTTTAGAGTGTTCTCGAGTATTTACGAAATCTTAGAGAATTGTTTACAGAAACAACGAACTCCTCATAAAGGAATGTTCGAACTTGAACTTCATATGTGCTATTGAGTACAAGATGTCAATATTAAATTCTTATTCAAACCTTATTTAAGAAGCTTTAAGTTGGAAATGTTACAAACGAAAGGTTGTGGTGGATTCAACGAAAAGACTAAGTGCACTGCCTTGAATAGCGTTACAATAGAAATAATGCTTGGAAAAAAATGCATAAATTTATAATTGAGCCACTGATGATTTCAAGTATTGAGAATAGTAATCATTATTATGCGATAATAATGTAATGTAAAGAGCTCACTAGAAGTCCAGAAACATGCTCTAAAAGTTCCACATGATAAATGCAGTTTATGAGCATATGAGAGAGTTGATTGACATAGTAGCTTATTAAAACAACATAGCAGATCCATTCACGAAGGACTAGCTTGATCAGTTGTCATCAAACTGATCAAAGGGATGAGATTGAGATTCCATAATTGGCCCCAAGTGCAAGTGAGAGGTTGATAGTGTTAGGGATATGTTCCAGTGGCATTTTGTAATTTATTGTAAATTATTAACTCTTTAATAAAATCTCGTTTGAAATAAAAGGTAGTTTTCTTTTTGTTATGTACTTGATAAAATGTGTTATATTAATTATTTATTTAATTAAAGTATATTTAATAGAAAATCTATAAATGGTGTGCTTGTGATAGTAAGTACAGTGTGATGTATTCATGAGCAATTTATCATAATATAATAAGCACATCATTTTAAATATTCCGAGTCAAGAGGTATCGAAACTGGATATAGATACATCCGTTGAGACTAGAGTACGTAATGCTCTCCAAATATTGGGCAGTGTATTACTGATGCTACTGGGGCACCAAGGAGTTACGTACTGAAAGTTATCGGATACCTATGGCATGACTCATTCGATAATTTTCTGTTGGTTAATATAACTAAGGTCAAAAAAATATATCGATGTGATAATATTACACAATTCTCTCGACTTGAGAATACCATCAAGCTCTAATATGGAAACTCCGCTTTGGTTATAGTCAAATCGTGGCACGGCGTCTATCGAATGACTATAGTTGGGTTGAGCGAAAGCACTGGAAGTGAAACACTATTAAATAAAGAATTTGTCTCCTCAAGTATATGAAATTAGAATCATGATCAACTGAAGCCAACTCGAAGTTATAGTCTCCGGTTAGAGCATTTTGGTTAATAATAATTGTTATTATTGAACCAAAACAATGATGTTCTTCAATCATTCAGCAATCATTTTCAAATCAAAAGGTTCTCAAACCTTGAAGTTTAGTTCTGATCTCTCCATATCGCAAACCTATATCAAGCCCATCCACTTGCCCTCCGGTGAAAGAACTCAATGTCTAAAGCACATCCATCTGCTCAATCTCCGGTAAGAGGCCTTGTTGTCCTATATAAGTCCATCTACTTGCTTTCCAGTAGAGAGACTTGGTTTCATGTTTTGTCGCCTTGTATCTGATCGAAGGGGCTATAATTTATCGGTTTATCTATCAAATGTAAGCTATAATTACGTTCCAATAGCATCCCATAGTAATACCAAAGTCAAATTTCATTCAATATCAATCATAACATCATTCAAGCATCCTTATTCAAGTCAAAATGTTGAAGCAAAAAATCAAAACATCTAATCCAACCAAGGATTACTCTTAGACTTTAACTCAGAGAATGCCTATAAGACCGATCGGGATCCTGTACATATACAAGTTGCCTGGTACTAATCCTTTATAGTTTATCTTAATAAAAAACAAAGTGTAGAAAATAAACCCAATCCCATCCATCATGATCATGTGATAACCATACTCAATCAAGGTCCTCGGCTGTGACCGGGCATTTCTGCCACAATTGATGGTCACTCCTACAACACTGCGGTTTGTGCCATCGTTACATGATTTCTTACATATAGTTGTAGCCGGTTACTTCAAACCTTCTAATCTATCAATCTCGCAGATGTTTGCATTCTTCATCTCATGCCAGTTTAGCTAGTTGAATAGGCAGTATTTTTTAGGTTTTCTATCCTAGTATGTAGGCTCTCTCTTAATGGGTTTCCTATAGGGAATCTACTCACTGGTATTAAGATAGATTATTTTTTGGGTCTTGATCTAATTTGCGTCAGAAGAAAACTTTAGCTCCATCCTTTGTCACTTAAATGCTTTTGAAGCCATCATCAACTTTTCTCTTCCATTTGTCTTTTCCCAATCCTAGCTTGGATGGTTTTCCATCGCCCACGGCATTAACTTCACCATTATTGGCTTCCGCATCCTCTTGACACAAATATCTCTTGGCTTGATAGTAGAAATCTACAAAGTCCACCGACGGATCCTTTCCAATGTCTTCTTGAAATTAATCTTATTAGTGACTCCGAAAATCACCCCATTAAAACAATTGACAGGTCTAGTTTCTGAACTGCAGTGACAACCACATTAAATCTGGTTAGATAACTCCTTAGAGATTTACCTTTCTTCCGCTTCACACTTGAAAGTGTCATCACATTCCTTGGTCAAACAATATGAACTCTGAACTGACTCATAAATCTTTCCACTAATTCGCTCCATATGCTGATGGACCCATTATCCAATTAGAGAAACCACATGGTAGCCAAACCAGTTAAGAACAATGGGAAACGCCATCCCAACACTTCCTCCGAAGCTCCATATGCCTTCGATCCAAAGCTTCATCATGCCCCTCGCTCCTACGGGACCTTTCGGTTCTCTTGCTTAGGGCTGTAAGTTTACATTTTGATCTTGGTTCTTAGGCCAAGATCATTTACTTGACGTGTTGCATCATGCTTCAAATCCACGTGGACTTTACCTCATGTCCATATCGGTCGGTACCGACTGGTCTGGATCGGTCGGTACCGACTTGTTGGGGTTTATGGTGGTTGGGTCCATCTTGCTCTATTCTATTTCCTGGCCTCCAATTCTAATTTTTAGCTACTCTGATTGATTCTTGTTGTTCCATCCATTGGAAGAATCCAATCAGCATTTGCTCTTGTCATGTTAATATTCTTATTTGCATCTATGTCATCATCTCTCCTATTTCTTCTTCAGTTGCATGGATAAAATGCAAATTTGAACTAGAGAACGCCTCCTGGCTGTCCCCATGCTCCAGTTGGCTAGGTCCAGCAATGACTCATGTAGTAGGCCTCTTCATCTTCAACAATTTTAGATCTTAAGTTTTTATGAGTGAAAGCACCAAAATTTTTACCTAAAAAATTCACATAACACCCCAATATCAATAAAAATATATATAAAAATGATAAAAACAAAGTTAAAACACAAGATTTTATAGTGGTTCAGCAAAATCTCCAACCTACGTCCATTTAGTCATTTTTATTGACGAATTCTCTCCAGAATATAAAATTTATAATCAAATTCGAGTTACATTCAAGTAAATCTTAGATCTTCTCGAAGTCTTTCGAGAAAAGAAAAGAAGACCCTCCAAAAAAGTTCTCTCTTTATAGCGATAGGTGGAGTATTTATTGACGAAACCCTTCACTAGAGTTGTTAGTACGTGTTTGAACAGATACATCTACAGATCCGCTCTTCCAACCGTGAAGATGAAGTAAAATCACAAAATATCCATATGTAGACCTCTCGCTACCAACCAGTTTTAGTTAGTATCGACCTATTTGATCCATCCAATAGTCGTCTTCTTATACAAAACAACAATCAACATCATCGGTAGATCAAATACGGTCCCTTCATATTTCAAAATTCGTGGTACCGAGATGTTTAAATAAGTCAGTACTGACTAGTTTGGCCTTGTGAAAAACTTGGATAAACTTGTTGAATACCTTCATGTCATCATTCTTCGTAGATCCTAGGCTCCTTAATCCTTTCCTTTATCATTTCATAGTCCAGTTTCTTTGATCTAAATCTATCCTTAGACTATAGAAATTTTCCCAGAAACAATCTATACATAAATTAGACTAGTGTATGTAACTTTATATATATGATCAATAGCGATTTACAGACGACTTTGTGTTAGATCATGTATTTTAGCAGCTACACTTTATTAAAACCCACATGACATTTTTATATCATCCTAAATTATTCATCTTGATTCCAAATATTTTTTGATTTTATTGAATTTTATAAGTATTTTAAAACTCTCAAAATAGTAGTACAAATTGGAACCCTGAACTAATAGGGTTAAGGGTATCCCCTAGGGCAATTATGTAATTTAACATATAACTTAACTCTTATATGAGTTTAATATATATTACGATTTTGGCTTTGTTTTCTAATATATGTATTGTTGTATTGCGATATGAATAATGATCCGAAAATTTTAAATATTTATAAGTAAAAAATCCTTAGGAAAAATTGAAAGGGTTAGTGGTATGCCATAGTGGCAATTGTGTAATTGTTATGAACATGTAACTCTGTAGTCAATATTGTTCATAATAAAAGTGTCTGTTTTCTTTTATGTACTTTATTATATTGTGATATAAATAATTAAATATTTAATTTAAATTATATGATAAGAAAATCCTTAAATAAACCGTAATGTGGTTGCATTTGTAAAGAGTTGCAATAACAAGAAATTAATCATGATATGAAATAACATTTTGTTTTACATATTCCTAGTCAAACTGTTTCTAGAAAGGATAAAGATACACCCATCGAGACCAAAGTGTGTAGAGCTCTTCAGATGTTGGAGAATCCATTACCTGTGACTGTTGGGGGGCACCATAGGGTTATGTGCTTGTAGTTATTAGAAAACTATGGAACGACTCGTTCAAGAGTTTATGTTGATTAATATTTTTTACAAGGCAAGCCGGTAGTTTGAGTGGGCCGACCACTAATTTATTAAAATAGAAGAAAAAAGAACATACATAGAGAACAAAGACCAGAAAAAGAAAAGGAAAATAGAAGAAAACAACAACACAACAAGTATGAAATCAAGCCAGTAGGGAAAATCAACAAAGCTCCGAAAAGAACATTAATTTTCAATGCTTGCCCACTCATACCGCATTCAAAATGGCCTGGAAAAGAGTGGAAGCAGGACTTTTAACTTCTTTAAAAAATCTGATATTTCTCTCCTCCCATTGCATATATAACCTTCTTCAGAAGCTTCAAAAGCAAATTAGTTCCATCAAAACTCCACCGAGTGTTTTTAAATAACCTAGCCCATTTAATAAACGGATCTCGTGATGGAATATGATAGTTGTGAGCAGCTAAGATCCTCTTCCATAAATTATGGACATAAGAACAAGCAAAAAACAAATGAGAGATACTTTCATTTCTTCTACCGCATAAAAGACAGTCAGTAGAGGTAATAATACCTCTACCTTAGAGTTTATCCCGAGTGTGTAGAGCATTGAAAATAACTTTCCAAAGATAATGTTCTCCTTAGGCTTTGTTTTATTAGACCAAACCCTCTTATACCATGGAAAAGCACACGTATGATGTTCATTAATCATAGCCTGATAAAAAGCTGCAATAGAATGCTTTGAAATAGTGTTCCACATGGTACAGCCAGAAGCAGGTATAATATAATTTTCTTGTATATCATTCCATATAGCAACAATTTCAACCGAACTAGAGTGAGGCACCGAGACAATGTGTGACGCCCCACCTCTATACCCACACTAGCCAAGGACACTACGTGGTAATGACGTCGACTAGCACGGAGAATAAGGCTGTTAAGGAGCGACCATCCATGTAATTGCTTTGTGCGAGTATCGATATGCCAAATAAAAATATAACTTTTCATTTCAAGAGGAAATCCGACATACCGATACAAACTCAAAGCTACTACACGGTGGCTATGTATATATACTTCGGAAACAAATATAGAAATAAACATAACACAAATCAGTCACAGACAATTCATATCACAAAGGCGGAAATAGATATGAATATAACACATGAAAGTGTACATCAGAGTAGTGGTCAAATAAGATCCACAATAACACAAAAGAAAAGATACAAGTGCTAGACAACAGATTATGTATACATCAATGAGTCAATATATCGAATGTATACAACCAAAAACTACAATGCTAGAGTAGTTAGCCAAAAGTCAGATGATAGTCCCAGATAAGAAGTCATGAGGAAGCACCTGTAAAATCTCAGTCTGACCCGAGTATTATTTAAGAAGAAAATAATAAACGGATCAGTCGACAAAAACGTATGATAACCACAAAGCCATACCGTGATAAGTATCTAATCGAAAATCAATCCAGAGATTAATCAATATCACAAGAATCTTCTCAAAGATTAAAAGAATGTCATATTCTTAATTTAATTCACCAAGCCACAATAAATGACATACATATCAATGCCAACTGGAAAAGGTGGTGAAACATAAATCCCAGAAATCAATAATTAGAAATCCAGAAATCACAAGAAAAGGATGGCCAATCCCAAGCGGGAGCATGAAAACTCACCAACACGTGTATCACAAACAATTCGGACATCGACGCAGTACAAACGGTACGTCCAATGAATCGAAAAGCCGAGACATCGATGTAGTACAAACGGTACATCCAATGAATCGAAACACAAAACAATTCGGAACATCGACGCAGTACAAACGGTATGTCCAATGAATCGAAAAGCCGAGACATTGATGTAGTACAAACGATACATCCAATGAATCGAAACACAAAACAATTCGGAACATCGACGCAGTACAAACGGTACGTCCAATGAATCGAAAAGCCGAGACATCGATGTAGTACAAACGGTACATCCAATGAATTGAAAAGCCGAGACATCGATATAGTACAAACAGTACATCCAATGAATCGAAACACATTAAAAGTACATGGGTCGCTAGCCCACAAAGAAATGAGACGAAGCTCAATAAAATGAGGTACAATCCTCCATATGGACAAAGAGACATCGCACCTTGCTAGTCTAAATCACAAAATGATCATCATCGATCAATAAAAAGTGTGAATTACACTAAGCTAGTAAATATATGAGTTTAGCTTCATGTCCCATAACCACTAGCTTAACTTAAATATTTACGAACAAATTATAGATTTCCACTCGAAAATTGTCACAAGAGTTTCAATCGAACAAGTCCATAAATTAACCGACGAAGTAAACGCAAGCGTTTCATACCACTTGTTTTGCTAAGCCGTTTAATTAGATTTTCTCATACGAATGAGGTAAAGGTTTGTATATACTAATAGATTGGAAAACAGTTTAAGAAAGGAGCTTTGTAATAAAATAGTGTTGAAATCATTTTGATGAAAGGGTTTTGATATTTACTACTAGTATAGAAAACCTTTATATTTTAAAGTGACAAATCATAGAAGTGATTGTAGAAACAATCAATCATTAAAATTCATATTCGAAGATGTGAATCAAATCCAATTAAACCGATAAAGAATCCATCGAAATGGATATTCAAAAATCCCGAAAAAGAAGTCATCAAAATCGATAACAAATAATAACTACAAAACGGGGAATCAAGAATCGATTAAAAATTGGAAACGCAAACACAAAAGGTAAAATAGGCGGAGACAGCAGATTTAGTTGACTGGACCAGGGTGGTCGGTCGACTGAATCATGCTTGGGAACTTTCTGTTTCCAGGCTAACGCTTGGAAACTTTTTGTTTCCAGGCTCGGTCAACTGGCCCAGAGTGGTCGGTCGATCGATACTGGAAATTCCAGTATTCCGATGCCTTGAAACTTTCTATTTCCAGGCTCGGTCGACTGCCCCAGAGTGGTCGGTCGACCGATACTGGAAATTCCAGTATTCTAAGCCTAACTAAAAGAAGAGCAAACTCTACCACTTCGCAACCGGACGAGCAATGGCGCTAAGGATTTATGCCTGTCGACTACCCGGCCCCATAGGCTCTCCGATGCCCCACAAAATCATGATCAAACACCAAAGCTATGATTTTTAAAGATTTAACTTCGAAACACCAAAAATTGGAATATTCACAAAAACCAATCCAAATCAAGGCAAATGCACATGAAATAGAGTTAGGAATTCATACCTAACACTCAAAGATAATTATAGACTAAGATGTGAGATAAAAATCTCACCTTTTCACAAAATCAATGAAGAAGAAGCTATAGAGCAATGGCAAGAACAATCACTCTTCAATTCCAACCCAACAAGCTTGAATCTAAGCTTAAAAGAGAAACATTTCCTAAATTAGGTTTAGGGAATTTCTGAAATTGAAAGGAGAATGAGTTGGAGAAGATGAGGAGGATGCTTACCAATAGTTTCTCTTTGAATTTGGAGCTAGAAGAAGGATTTGCAAATGAACTAGGGCTTGGAGTTTTAATTTCCCATTCCACTCTCCATTTTTGATGAAGCTTAAGTGTTAGGAAATGAAAGTGAAGTAATGAAGAGGAGAGGGAGTGGAGTTTGAGTTAATGAAACCAGAATTGGGCAAATGGGCTGAACCAAACCCAAAGTCCAAAGTGAAAACGTAGCAAAATTCTACTAACTCCAAACATATCGAAGCTTATACTCAAAAAGGTCGCAAACGACGTTTTGAACTCAATGGAAGTGGTCTCGAGTCCCAATTCGACTGTTTACAAAAAGTAGCTTTTCGGACTAAAATCCGACTAACGATGAAACATTTAAATAAAATATTTAAATATACAATCGATAAATATGCGGGTTGTTACACAATGCCTCCAGATATATAGTCAGTAGCAATAGCATTCTCAGGGATACCTGTAAGAGCTCTACGATTGTAATCAATGAGATCTAACAAAATTACCCCCTGCTTGGACCATGGAGAGTGCCAGAAAGAAGAGTTCGGGGGACTCATAATAAGGGGAAGAAGCTTGTGTCTTAGCTTTAGCACGCAGCGCCCAAACCAAATGCAATCCAGAGATTCGATCATTTTCTAAAAGTTGTTGCTTATTAAGTTTTAATGTATGTTCCATTGTGCCCAAAGACTGCTACTATTATTTAGTATAAGATTGACATAATGTGAAGCCTCTGCTTGATTCCATAATTTAAGGATGATAATACCAAGACCACCCTCCTTGAGTGAAAGTAGGAGTTTATGATAAGCAATAGGGATCAGTTTCTTTGAGAAAGGATTAGCATGCCATAAAAAGTGATTAAAGGCAGAGTTTAACATGTTAATAAGCTTTTTTGGCAAAATGAACAGCCTAGAGAAATAGGTCATCATAGAAAAACCAATGGATTTCACAATCAGCAGCCTCCTACCATAGACATCGGAGATGAAGACCATCTATTGAGCCTACCAGTAATTTTCTTATACAACAGTAAACAATGCATAGTAGATGTAACGACCCGCCATTTTGGACCATTCGCATCCATTATAAGTGTATAGGTAGACACTCATGCCGGAGTTGAATTGCTCAAAATACCGCGTTGTTAATTTAAATTTGGCAAAACTGAACATATACAATAAATAAATAATCACAGATCACAGACACAGAGTAATAAGTGCAGCGGAAATAAAAGAGATAGTAGTTCATGAAGCTACTATATGAATATATAAGATACATCAGAGTTTACAACAGAAGAGTAATACGATACATCAGAGTTAAACCAGATACAACGGAAGAGTAACTCGATACATCAGATACAAATCAGAATACATCACTGGAATCATCGAATACTGAAAGCAGAATAGATGGCTGGATCTTCAAGCAAAGCTCCAACTCCAAAGGTGAGTCTCGAATACTGGTACACTCAGTCTGACCCAAGCGTAAAGAAAAACACAAAACACTCGAGTCAGGATTAACATTCTTATATTAATAAATCCAACTCAAGTGAAATAGCAATTGAAATACAAGTAACTCAAAGGATGTTTTGAATAAACATCCTTTAAGGATCCGTTAAACTATCTACTAGGTAGTAATGTACGCTAAGTAGATAATGTCCATCAGTAATATAAAGATATCAAAATAGCGTTAAGTCATGGCCCATTCCACCCTTAACACATTTTTATTCCCAAAAGCATATACAAGACCGTAGTTTCCCCAAAACCGGAAGTCACCAGAGGGCAATCCATATACTAAAGGTACAAATCAAAATCGTAGTGGTCGCGTATAAATGGAATACAAGTATGACAAGGCACATGAGGCAATACCCAAGGTAGTGATACTACCGTTCGCCTGATCCGGACTGGTGAGAACGCAACGCCGCAGCGCCCGCAACACCGTGAAACAACACTCCCAAAATCAAGGGTGCACCAATCAACAACAAGTATAAGTAGTTCGAAGAAGTGTGTCCACTTGAGGTAGCTAATCCTCCATTGGCCCGGCACAGCTCCTGTTTTAGTCATTTCCAATTTGACACAAGTGTCAAGGCTATCCATTATCGTTCTCTTTCTTCAGTCATCACGTACATCATTCCAACCACTTCATTCTAGATCATCACTCCGCGCATAGTTATTAAAGTGGTTTTCGGTTTAGATAGAGAGTATATCCATAACCGAATTCCGGTCTCTTTAATGACTTCCGTAATTATTTCACCGATTGGTCGTTTATTTATTTCAAAACCAAATCAATTACAATTTCAATTAGAATTTATAAACCAACATTTCATTTGTCTTTCCAAACCAATTTCCAAAATTTACGTTTCAAAACTTCCAAATTCATAATTTCAAAATCTTATAATTCAATTTCAATCTTTATTTAAATCAATTCAAATATTGATTCAAGTTCGTAAATAAGTTCATTCCGAAATCATTTAAATAAATTTTATTTAACATTCAAATCAATTTAAACTCATTTATCGAATTCATTCAATATTCGTTAAGTTACTTTATCATTCAAAACAATTTATATTAAATTTCCAATTCATTAAATCAATTCTTAAGTTCAACTTCATCAAATCAAAACTTACAATTTTGAATTAAACTAAATTCGTCAAATCAATTCTTTCAATACAAGTCTTACATTAATTCCAAAAAATATCACATTTTCATTTCTTGTTAAAGAAATTCCATTTCACTTATTTACTTACTTAAACAATTTTCTAAAACTTAATTAATAAAGAAACTCAATTTCAGTTATTACGAAGTAAAATACACTTATTCAAAAATTCAATTTCTCTTATTAAAGAATCCAAACCAATTTAATCATTAAATAATTCAATCTTATTTAATTATTAAATAATTCAAAACTTATTTATTAAATAATTTCAATGTTTAATAATTTCAAACTTAATTATAATTTCAAACTTGATTATTAAATCATTTCAAAGTTTAACAATTTCAAACTTAATGATAATTTCAAACTTAATTATTAAATCATTTCAAAGTTAATAATTTCAAACTTAATTATAATTTCAAACTTAATTCAATCATTTCTCAAATTAATCAACATTCTTTCATCAATTACATTGTTAATATTTTGTTTCATATTATTAAATATTAACATTTTCCTTTCATTAAAATTCTAATTTCAACTTCATTTCAAAACCATATAATTATTCAAATAAAATCTTCGTTTATTTTTAAATCAAATTATTGACCAATCGGGTTTTATTTAATTCTCTATCCTAGGTCAAAGTTCAATTTGGGTATTTATCATTTCAACCCGATTCCAATTCAATTCAAAATCAAAGCATAGTAAAAGGGAACTTGCAGTGTGATAGCTGGGATGGTGTCAAAGTAAATAAACAATCAATAACAACAACCAATATCAATCCAATAATCAATTCAAATAATCCCGAAATAACCGTATTAATTCACATTGTTATTTGTGCGAATTAATATAATTATTTCTAGAATCTACACTATCATTTCATATAGATTAAAGATTATTACATTACGGTTCTTCACTTGTCATCTATTTACAAATTCATACATCATCAGTTTAAACAATATACAATTGATGGTTCAAGGTGTAGTTAAACAATCCTACGTATCAATAAATTTAACAGTTTAAAGGGGTCATATTATACAAATGTCAGTTAATCAAATTTAACATTTAACTATTCTATATCAAGTTCAATTACATACTATTTATCATTTTAACATTAACAATTTAACGTCCAATATAAACATCAACAATCAATCAATTATCAGCCAAACTGTATTATCATCGCAAAAATAATTAACAGATAATGGTGTCAGATGTCACAGGTGAACTGATACAAGTAATAGCATATATAACAGTGTAATTAACTAACAACAGCATATTTCAATTGTCGTTTCAATTGAAATCTAATTTAATAAATAAAAGGACGTTAATCGTGAGTGAGTGCTCACCTTTCGAGGCTAAAGATGCACGAGAGGATGACACGGATACACACATTGATACAGATACAGAATTTGCGAATCCAAGCAAACAAGGTTGGCACGAATTTGAAGGACAACTGATAATACGAATAGACGAAATAATCAGAACATATTTCATATATAAATACTCTTATTAAAATGCGGAATATTCATGCATTATTCCTTAAGATCAAATATTTAATTTATAACACCTTAAAATCGAAAATCCTTTTTGCATATTATTATTGTATTATTTAGATCAATGCTCCGTTTAAAAATACATATTAAAATAACCAATTTATATAAATATTTTAATTAAAATCAAAACATATATTGGAAATAATTTGCTTTGCAAACTAACATATATGTAGACCCAATGTATAATAAACTAAATGTACTATGCAAGCAAATATGTATATATGAAAGCTACAAACTAACCCAGACTATACATGTACAGTGTATATGTACGCAGTCTACAAAAATCAACCTTATATATTACACTTTTTTTTTTACAAACAAATGGTATGGTACACCATACTTTTTATATAAACAATATACAAGGTAACCATCTATATACATCTTTCAAAACAACCTACATTTATAACAGACTTTATAAAGTAACATATACAAAAGTTATGTAATGTAAACTAACCCTTATATGACTGACAACATATGTATTCATATAATCCTTGCATGCCCAACTGCATAAATCTACATTTAAAACAACCTACGTTTTTTTTCTTTTTTTTTTTCAAAACCTGCCGTTAATTTTTGTATTCTAATTATACATCTTCAGTAAGAAACTAACCACTAACCTATGTAGCCTAAACTTGGAACCCATGCATGCAGACACAGTCACATGTTTGTTATTACATAAATAACTACAGGTAATACAAAATCCAACTAACTACAATATACAAACACATATAAATTTATATAACTAGTATAAATAATACTACATATATACGTAAGGAAGAGAAGTATATAAAACAAAACCCATAATATAGCAACTCATAAGTATATAACAATATTTATAGAATACATACATACAAGTGAAGCTATCGGTGGTCGAGTGCAAGGCTACAGCTCGGTCATGCCCTGCTACAGCGGAGAGGAAGAAGAGAGGCTGTGCTTGGGTCGGAGGGAACGGATTGTCGAGCAAAGGAGAGGAATTTTGAGCAGTAGTTGGTGGCGCTTGAGGCATGGCATCGGCTACAGGCGGAGTGGAGGTGGTGCTCGCGTGGCCGCGGGAAGGAGGACGCAAGGGTGGTGGGCGAACGCCTGGGCGGAGGTGGGGCTCGGCCGAGGGGAGGAGCGGTTGGGCTAGAGGGCGAGGAGATGGTCTTGGATGATTCGGTGCTTTGGTTGTAGCCAAGGGGAGGAAGGTAAAGGACGACTTGGAGTTGGGTTGCGGGGTGCAAGGCATGGGAAGAGGGTTGGTGTGCGTGGAGGCTTGCTAGTGGGCTGCCGAGCTCGGCCATGGTGGGGTTAAGTGAAGAGGGCGATGGAGATTTTTCTGGGAATAGAAGAAAGGTGGAAGAGGAGGTAAGAATGGTTTGCAAAAGAAATACGTACAGGTGTTTTAAAAATTCCTTTTATCCTCTGAACCAACCATACTACATATTTTATTTTATTTCCTTTCATATGAATCGACAGGTCGAAACGTGAGCAGAGAGATAAACGGTCAGGTCTATTAGCATTCTGAGAGGCAAACGGAAAGGCACAGCTTTGGGAAGAAGCAGTTTAGAAAACACAAATGCACGAAAATAAAATGAAAAGGCACGTTTCGGAACAAGTAAATAATAAATGGAAAGAGTAAAGTCACAAACGTTATTTAATATAATATCACGAGAATAAAAATGAGAAGGCAGAGAAACTGACCAGAGTTGCAATTTGAAATGGTGGGAAAATGAATGGTCACAAGGAGCTAAAAGACGGACCGTTACGGTTAACCGTTTCACGGATACCGCTATGTACCGGACTTCAAAATATAGAATTGAATATACCGCATAGATCAGCACGACGAGACGATTGAAACAGTATAAAGATATCAGTGGTTTGATTGAATTATAAAAATTCGAAAATTTTTATACTAGCGAAAAATGCAAGAAAAACGTAAGAAAATAAGATCGACGGAGCCAAAGATTTTCGAATTTGGAAAAACGACCAACTGACATCTTGCTCAGAAGATGTTTTAGAATTTTTCTATGTAAAAATATTTAGGTTCCGAAAACATTTTATTTTCATTGCTTTTTAACTGATTAAATTGAAGTGAATTTACGCGCGAAATAAATTTTCATATTTTCGGACGAAAATTTACCAGTTGCTATGTTTAACTAAACGCATTACAAATATTAAATTTATATTTCAAAATTTTATCGTTTAAAATTTCACAAAATTTCAACTAATTACGTTATTAAAACAGTTGAAATTTACGGGTCGTTACACTCTCCCCCACTCAAAACTTTTCGTCCTCGAAAAGGAACGAGGTAGGAGAATAGAAACAACCAGAAAGAAAACAGATCTGGAATACAAAATAACAATTAATTTAAACCATATAAATTCAAATTTTAAATTAATTGGTATCCAATAATTGATTTAATCCATTTGATTTCACTAAAATCAATATTAACTATTTCTAAATTCATTATCTTATTATCCAATCATCTTCAATTTACAATTTCTAAAACCATAAATTTGAATAGTCTTTTATTATAATCATATTTTTTTCAGCAATTTAAATTCTTCTTTATTCCAAATTACTGTTAAATTTATTCTACTTAATATATCTAATCACATATATTTAACCTATATAAATTAATTTAAAACATAATAGTTTCGATTTAAATTAATTTATATTTACTAATTGCTTTCAAATTCAAGGTATTTTCATAAGTTGATCAAATTTCAATTTATTAATTCTTTCAAAACAAATTTATTTCATTATTAACTGAGTTTACTTATTATGCTATCTAACTCTATTAACATCTTTATAACCAAAATTTAGTGTATAACATTTATTATAAACACTCAAATTTTTATTTATAATTTCAATCTATCTTATACATTATCCAATTACATATTCAACTTCTGAATGATTTAAGGAAGTTGTATTAGAATGCAGTTGATCAATATACAAATAAAATTTTCCCAATTCAATTATTCAAGTTTAAATATTTATTCCAAATTTTGGTTTTATTTATAACTAAAATCATCCTTTAACAAAATTTAAAAATCAAATTTCCGATTAACTTTAAACAATTTAGAGATATATATAATATATTTATATCAAAATCAGATTAAATTTTAAAATAAGATATCTATATATATATAAATCAAATTATACTGAAGAAATTCAAATCAAAATATTTTCAAAACAAAACCGTAGCAAAGCTACAGAATGGCTTCTCCACTTCGAAACTCGAAAATGAATGTCGATGATGCGGCCGCCATCACCGAAATTATTTTCTAGCGACAAAGAGAAGAGTACTGATTTCAACATTTTAGAATTCTTTGAAAAACGATTTCTATTTGAAAATACTTTTAAATAATATACATTAAAGTTCTTTGGAAACAAATTATAGTCAAAATACTTTTAAATAATGTGCATTTTAAACCTTTAAAACCATAGTTCGAAAATCATTGGAAATTAAATTCTCAAATTTCTAAATTAAATTCATTTCAAATTCCAAATCAATTTATAAACCGTATTTATAAATTTATTTAGAACAATAAATGATAATCAATTATTATCATTTCAAACAACAATTTAATTTACCTATTAAATTCCAGAAATTTTTTACTTATATTTTCACAATATAATCAAACAAATTTATTTCACTTTCCAAATTTGATAATAATATTGTGTCAGTTTGCTCTGCTAAAGTGTTTTGGAGATCCTATCGATAGCGCTGATCAGACGAATCGATCGGAAACCCAAATCACATCAACAACTCAAACAACACAATATATAAACATTTAATATTAATTTACAAATACATTTCTTTGCTCGACGATACAGGGATGAATTTTCAAAATAAGGATAGGGTTTCAAATTTGATGGACTCAAATTAAAGAGAATTCTGATTTGAATACAAGTTCGAAAGAAAAGATAAGATGATTCAATTAACATAATCGGGTTGGATAAACTTATTTAATTCACGGGCAATCTTAACCGGATCGTCCGTAACTTCAAGAATAAGATCGATGCTGAATTCCGAGGTAAATCAACACTCGATCTCTAGAGATAGAATTCAGGTGTAGCAAGAGATAGAAAGCATCGTAAACCGAGGATACAGAAATCTCCGGTAAATCAATGCCAATTGTAAAGGAGTTTCACCCCTTTACAAATCATTCGAAGTTTGGCGAGACCTCCCATTCACTATAAGGGTCATTCGAAGTGGAGTTATGTGATGCTCCAGAATTGAAAGGAGACGAATAGTGAGGGACACGAATGAAATTTGGAACCGTAGGGAACGTTCCAAAATTCAAAGAAATCGAGTCGAAAGGAAGAGATTGAACTCGAATGAAAGTGATTCTGTAAATACATTTACCCTATATGTTAAGTTTTGCCTAGAGCTACCAAAGCTCTGATACAAACTGTAACGACCCGCCATTTTGGACCATTCGCATCCATTATAAGTGTATAGGTAGACTATCATGCCGGAGTTGAATTGCTCAAAATACCGCGTTGTTAATTTAAATTTGGCAAAACTGAACATATACAATAAATAAATAATCACAGATCACAGACACAGAGTAATAAGTGCAGCGGAAATAAAAGAGATAGTAGTTCATGAAGCTACTATATGAATATATAAGATACATCAGAGTTTACAACAGAAGAGTAATACGATACATCAGAGTTAAACCAGATACAACGGAAGAGTAACCCGATACATCAGATACAAATCAGAATACATCACTGGAATCATCGAATACTGAAAGCAGAATAGATGGTTGGATCTTCAAGCAAAGCTCCAACTCCAAAGGTGAGTCTCGAATACTGGTACACTCAGTCTGACCCGAGCGTAAAGCAAAACACAAAACACTCGAGTCAGGATTAACATTCTTATATTAATAAATCCAACTCAAGTGAAATAGCAATTGAAATACAAGTAACTCAAAGGATGTTTGGAATAACCATCCTTTAAGGATCCGTTAAACTATCTACTAGGTAGTAATGTACGCTAAGTAGATAATGTCTATCAGTAATATAAAGATATCAAAATAGCGTTAAGTCATGGCCCATTCCACTCTTAACACATTTTTATTCCCAAAAGCATATACAAGACCGTAGTTTCCCCAAAACCGGAAGTCACCAGAGCGCAATCCATATACTAAAGGTACAAATCAAAATCGTAGTGGTCGCGTATAAATGGAATACAAGTATGACAAGGCACATGAGGCAATACCCAAGGTAGTGATACTACCGTTCGCCTGATCCGGACTGGTGAGAACGCAACGCCGCAGCGCCCGCAACATCATGAAACAACACTCCCAAAATCAAGGGTGCACCAATCGACAACAAGTATAAGTAGTTCGAAGAAGTGTGTCCACTTGAGGTAGCTAATCCTCCATTGGCCTGGCACAGCTCCTGTTTTAGTCATTTCCAATTTGACACAAGTGTCAAGGCTATCCATTATCGTTCTCTTTCTTCAGTCATCACGTACATCATTCCAACCACTTCATTCTGGATCATCACTCCGCGCATAGTTATTAAAGTGGTTTTCGGTTTAGATAGAGAGTATATCCATAACCGAATTCCGGTCTCTTTAATAACTTCCGTAATTATTTCACCGATTGGTCGTTTATTTATTTCAAAACCAAATCAATTACAATTTCAATTAGAATTTATAAACCAACATTTCATTTGTCTTTCCAAACCAATTTCCAAAATTTACGTTTCAAAACTTCCAAATTCATAATTTCAAAATCTTATAATTCAATTTCAATCTTTATTTAAATCAATTCAAATATTGATTCAAGTTCGTAAATAAGTTCATTCCGAAATCATTTAAATAAATTTTATTTAACATTCAAATCAATTTAAACTCATTTATCGAATTCATTCAATATTCGTTAAGTTACTTTATCATTCAAAACAATTTCTATTAAATTTCCAATTCATTAAATCAATTCTTAAGTTCAACTTCATCAAATCAAAACTTACAATTTTGAATTAAACTAAATTCGTCAAATCAATTCTTTCAATACAAGTCTTACATTAATTCCAAAAAATATCACATTTTCATTTCTTGTTAAAGAAATTCCATTTCACTTATTTACTTACTTAAATAATTTTCCAAAACTTAATTAATAAAGAAACTCAATTTCAGTTATTACGAAGTAAAATACACTTATTCAAAAATTCAATTTCTCTTATTAAAGAATCCAAACCAATTTAATCATTAAATAATTCAATCTTATTTAATTATTAAATAATTCAAAACTTAATTATTAAATAATTTCAAAGTTTAATAATTTCAAACTTAATTATAATTTCAAACTTGATTATTAAATCATTTCAAAGTTTAACAATTTCAAACTTAATGATAATTTCAAACTTAATTATTAAATCATTTCAAAGTTAATAATTTCAAACTTAATTATAATTTCAAACTTAATTCAATCATTTCTCAAATTAAACAACATTCTTTCATCAATTACATTGTTAATATTTTGTTTCATATTATTAAATATTAACATTTTCCTTTCATTAAAATTCTAATTTCAACTTCATTTCAAAACCATATTATTATTCAAATAAAATCTTCGTTTATTTTTAAATCAAATTATTGACCAATCGGGTTTTATTTAATTCTCTATCCTAGGTCAAAGTTCAATTTGGGTATTTATCATTTCAACCCGATTCCAATTCAATTCAAAATCAAAGCATAGTAAAAGGGAACTTGCAGTGTGATAGCTGGGATGGTGTCAAAGTAAATAAACAATCAATAACAACAACCAATATCAATCCAATAATCAATTCAAATAATCCCGAAATAACCGTATTAATTCACATTGTTATTTGTGCGAATTAATATAATTATTTCTAGAATCTACACTATCATTTCATATAGATTAAAGATTATTACATTACGGTTCTTCACTTGTCATCTATTTACAAATTCATACATCATCAGTTTAAACAATATACAATTGATGGTTCAAGGTGTAGTTAAACAATCCTACGTGTCAATAAATTTAACAGTTTAAAGGGGTCATATTATACAAATGTCAGTTAATCAAATTTAACATTTAACTATTCTATATCAAGTTCAATTGCATACTATTTATCATTTTAACATTAACAATTTAACGTCCAATATAAACATCAACAATCAATCAATTATCAGCCAAACTGTATTATCATCGCAAAAATAATTAACAGATAATGGTGTCAGATGTCACAGGTGAACTGATACAGGTAATAGCATATATAACAGTGTAATTAACTAACAGCAGCATATTTCAATTGTCGTTTCAATTGAAATCAAATTTAATAAATAAAAGGACGTTAATCGTGAGTGAGTGCTCACCTTTCGAGGCTAAAGATGCACGAGAGGATGACACGGATACGCACATTGATACGGATACAGAATTTGCGAATCCAAGCAAACAAGGTTGGCACGAATTTGAAGGACAACTGATAATACGAATAGACGAAATAATCAGAACATATTTCATATATAAATACTCTTATTAAAATGTGGAATATTCATGCATTATTTCTTAAGATCAAATATTTAATTTATAACACCTTAAAATCGAAAATCCTTTTTGCATATTATTATTGTATTATTTAGATCAATGCTCCGTTTAAAAATACATATTAAAATAACCAATTTATATAAATATTTTAATTAAAATCAAAACATATATTGGAAATAATTTGCTTTCTAAACTAACATATATGTAGACCCAATGTATAATAAACTAAATGTACTATGCAAGCAAATATGTATATATGAAAGCTACAAACTAACCCAGACTATACATGTACAGTGTATATGTACGCAGTCTACAAAAATCAACCTTATATATTACACTTTTTTTTACAAACAAATGGTATGGTACAGCATACTTTTTATATAAACAATATACAAGGTAACCATCTATATACATCTTTCAAAACAACCTACATTTATAACAGACTTTATAAAGTAACATATACAAAAGTTATGCAATGTAAACTAACCCTTATATGACTGACAACATATGTATTCATATAATCCTTGCGTGTCCAACTGCATAAACCTACATTTAAAACAACCTACGTTTTTTTTCATTTTTTTTTCAAAACCTGCTGTTAATTTTTGTATTCTAATTATACATCTTCAGTAAGAAACTAACCACTAACCTATGTAGCCTAAACTTGGAACCCATGCATGCAGACACAGTCACATGTTTGTTATTACATAAATAACTACAGGTAATACAAAATCCAACTAACTACAATATACAAACACATATAAATTTATATAACTAGTATAAATAATACTACATATATACGTAAGGAAGAGAAGTATATAAAACAAAACCCATAATATAGCAACTCATAAGTATATAACAATATTTATAGAATACATACATACAAGTGAAGCTATCGGTGGTCGAGTGCAAGGCTACAGCTTGGTCATGCCCTGCTACAGCGGAGAGGAAGAAGAGAGGCTGTGCTTGGGTCGGAGGGGACGGATTGTCGAGCAAAGGAGAGGAATTTTGAGCAGTAGTTGGTGGCGCTTGAGGCATGGCATCGGCTACAGGCGGAGTGGAGGTGGTGCTCGCGTGGCCGCGGGAAGGAGGACGCAAGGGTGGTGGGCGAACGCCTGGGCGGAGGTGGGGCTCGGCCGAGGGGAGGAGCGGTTGGGCTGGAGGACGAGGAGATGGTCTTGGATGATTCGGTGCTTTGGTTGTGGCCGAGGGGAGGAAGGTAAAGGACGACTTGGAGTTGGGTTGCGGGGTGCAAGGCATGGGAAGAGGGTTGGTGTGCGTGGAGGCTTGCTAGTGGGCTGCCGAGCTCGGCCATGGTGGGGTTAAGTGAAGAGGGTGATGGAGATTTTTCTGGGAATAGAAGAAAGGTGGAAGAGGAGGTAAGAATGGTTTGCAAAAGAAATACGTACAGGTGTTTTAAAAATTCCTTTTATCCTCTGAACCAACCATACTACATATTTTATTTTATTTCCTTTCATATGAATCGACAGGTCGAAACGTGAGCAGAGAGATAAACGGTCAGGTCTATTAGCATTCTGATAGGCAAACGGAAAGGCACAGCTTTGGGAAGAAGCAGTTTAGAAAACACAAATGCACGAAAACAAAATGAAAAGGCACGTTTCGGAACAAGTAAATAATAAATGGAAAGAGTAAAGTCACAAACGTTATTTAATATGATATCACGAGAATAAAAATGAGAAGGCAGAGAAACTGACCAGAGTTGCAATTTGAAATGGTGGGAAAATGAATGGTCACAAGGAGCTAAAAGACGGACCGTTACGGTTAACCGTTTCACGGATACCGCTATGTACCGGACTTCAAAATATAGAATTGAATATACCGCATAGATCAGCACGACGAGACGATTGAAACAGTATAAAGATATCAGTGGTTTGATTGAATTATAAAAATTCGAAAATTTTTATACTAGCGAAAAATGCAAGAAAAACGTAAGAAAATAAGATCGACGGAGCCAAAGATGTCCGAATTTGGAAAAACGACCAACTGACATCTTGCTCAGAAGATGGTTTAGAATTTTTCTATGTAAAAATATTTAGGTTCCGAAAACATTTTATTTTCATTGCTTTTTAACTGATTAAATTGAAGTGAATTTACGCGCGAAATAAATTTTCATATTTTCGGACAAAAATTTACCAGTTGCTATGTTTAACTAAATGCATTACAAATATTAAATTTATATTTCAAAATTTTATCGTTTAAAATTTCACAAAATTTCAACTAATTACGTTATTAAAACAGTTGAAATTTACGGGTCGTTACAGTAGATATCCTAGTATCTGATGTAGGAGCACCCAAGTATATTGCATCAGCTGGAAATGGTTTAAGATCCGTAGTGAGATTGATAGACTGCACTTCAATAGGAGATAACCCAGTAATTTTAATATGCGATTTGTCCTTATTTATTGAAAATCCACTCAACATAGGAAACTTTTCTAGAGTAAGCATTATATGTTGTATTGAAGAATTAGATGGTTTAGAGAACACAAGGAGATCATCCGCAAACATCAAGGAGGATATATTGTGTTTAGCACACTTAGGGTGACAGGCAATTCGTTTGAGTGTGACTTCCTGACTAATCAACGATGTGAGGCACTCCATAACACAGATAAATAAATACAAGGAGATGGGGTCTCCTTGCCTAATCCCCTTCTCAGAAGAGAAATAACCTAAACTTTGGTCATTAACAATAATCAAAATTTTTAGAGTGGATATGCATGTATACAACCAAGCAAGAAAAGCTAATGGGAAGTTCATTTTAGATAAAATAGAGATGATGGAATCCCACCAACAATGTCATAAGCCTTTTGAAGATCCAGCTTTAAAACACACCTAGGGGAGATAGATTTTTTGTTATAGCCCTTCATGATTTCATTTGACAGAATTATGTTCTCAGTTATTGATCTCTTCTAGTGGAATGCTGCTTGATTTTCAAAGATGATATCATTAAGGCATCCTTTCATTCTAAATGTAAGAATCCTAGTTATGCATTTATAGGTGACATTACAACATGCTATCGGCCAGAATTAGGAAACATCCTGGGGAAAATCAAATTTTGGAATGAGACAAAGATTAGTGTGATTAACCCCATTAAGTAGTCTATTTGTTTTTAAAAAATTCTTAATGACCTTGACAAAATCACTTCCAATTACATGCCAAGACTTTTGAAAAAAATGGGTATTAAAGCCATCCGGTCCAGGGGAGCTTGTAGACTTTATGCCAAAAATGGCATTCTTGATTTCCTCCGGAGAGATCAATCTGATCAGATCAGCCGCTTGCAGATGTGATATAACAGAGGTGGAAATATTAGAGAGGAGGTGGATATCTCTTTGCACTGAATCAAGGATAGAAAATAAAGAAGAGTAGTAACCGAGTAAAGCATCATTGACCTTCTCAAGGGAGTCATGTAAGGTGCCAACAAAGTCATGTATAGAGTGTTGACCTAAAAAATGGACCAACACCCTGGTTTGAGTTTGAAAGCACTAGCCCTGTTCTGACAGAGCAATTTCATAGATAGTAGGTAAAGAAAAAAAACAGTAAAAGAAAGAAGAGAGAGAATTTTTATAGTGGTTCGGCTGTTAATGAAGCCTACGTCCACTACTGATTGCTATTACAAGAGTTGTTTGATAACATAGGCTTTGATTGTTTCTTAACTAGATTTGATCTCCAGAGTTGGAATCTATTGGAGAATCATAGTGCATTCCTTTGAAGATTGTTGTGAGGAAGGTAGAGAGTGAAGAATAATTCTAGCAGAGCTTCAGCAACTAGTCCGAAGAAAATCCTGTTTATGTTGCAGGTATGATGATATTCATAAAGACCGAAGAGCTTCTGGGCTAGGCCTGTTTGTCAACTGCTCGCAGGTAGGTAGGAAACACAACCCATGGCCCATGGGTCGCTTGCTAGCGAGCCAATGCCTTGGCCTCTTTTCGTAGTGTTCTTTAGTTAACTTGTTTGAAGGTTTGAGGAGAGGCATGGGTCGCCGATGATCCAAGCACTTTGGATTTTCTAGGGTTTGGAATTGGAGATGCTTTGATGGTCTTTTTATCATAGTTGTTTCGTTTCGATGGCAATTCACTAGCTGTTTGTGCTCAGCTGCTGATTGGGCTATAAGAATGCTTGTCCCTTGGTTTAATCGGTCTCGGTTGTTGTCTCAGCAATATAGTTTGGCTATCGTTCACTCCTTGCCTTAGCCTTTCTAGTTAGGTTCTAAGCCATCTCGATGTTATGAGATTGTTCTGCTTTCTAGTAGGTCCTGCTGGGTTAAAAACCCGGATAACATTTGCCTCCCAGAGTACGTCTTCGTGGAAACAAGGCGTGCTCTGGAAGTTATCGATTATAGTATCTGTTTACTGGGTTCCAAATAATCGCATTAGAGTCTTGCGGACACGTAGTAAGTTACGCTGTTGATCACCTAGTTTTGGTCTCGACTGCTACTGCTTGTCGTAACAAATCAAATTACTCTCCATAGCTTCTTGGTGTACTTTGAAGTAATGGGTAAGTTTCGAGGCTACCATGCAAATTTGGCTTTGGCTTTTCAACCATCTGTTAAATTTTCAGTGCGAACCATCAAAGTCCACCTCAAGATGTTGTTTTCAGCTAACTGACTTCTGATAGCTGGTCGTTTGTTTTTTTGGACCCGAATTTCAATTCCTGGTATTGACGATGCAATCTTTGCTTTGTAGTTTATGCAAGGGTTTAGGTCGGTATAGGTTTGGAGTTGCCCCATATAGCTTTAATTCGACCGGCGGTGAAGCTATGTTTGTCTCGAATGATGTACGCCATTCTGGAGCGAAGTTTTGCGCTTTGTCTTTAGCTTTTCTTCTCGAGAATTTGGTTAAGTTCCTATCGATGTTTTTGAGTTCCAATGCAACAATTTATTCCAAAATCGGATATAGTGGATGATTCAATCGTATCGCTCTTCCTATTTCTGTATTCCAGTGATCCTGAAAAGAAAAGCTTCCCACATCGCTTCAGACAGCGGCTCCGTTATCGATCGTCGATCGATAATGGGTAAGTGTGGAAGAGATAATTTTAAAGGAATATATGGATTGTGTTTTCAAATGAAAGCAAGCTAGCTACGCTGGATTGTTTGTTCACATTATTCAGGATACTAGACTATTCTCATGTAGATAACACACTGCATCTGCCCCAGTCAACGCTTAGGACCCGATTGGTCAACATACATTGACTTCCTTTGGATTTCGGGCATTGTTTATACGAGGATATTATTTAAAGTAAAACATAATTGACAGGGTTGAATGCCAGTTTTGTCATTTAAAATGATTTTTCGGTCATCCAATCTTTAGTCTGGTGGAGGTTCTTCCTCTCTTCTAGAAGTTGGGTCCTTCACAACTTAGGCTTAGCTTATTATTCCTATCATATTGGGAGGACTGATTGCAGTTAAATTACGAGGCACAGTTTTTCTTGTAAAGTTGTAGTTGAAGTTCAATCAGGCACAGTTGTAGCCTTCAGAAACTAGCATATGAGTTGTTCGATTTCGATTATCCTTCTCTTGCGTTTTTCAGAATTCAACGCACACCAGCCTCTGTCTCCAGGGATTATTGGTTTAATTGCTCGATTCCAAACATTGCTTTTTCTCGCTGTTGCACTTCTTATGCTCATGTGCAGCATACTCATTTACTTTAATTCTATACATGTAAGTGATACTTCTGCGATCGTTTTGCATATTCTATTTCATGGCTTTGTTCAGAACTATGAAGTAGCTTGGTCTAGCTAGTTCTGTAGCTAATCCCTACTTATGCTCAATTGAGTTGGTTTCAACAAAGTGTTAGTGTAAATTCCTTAGTCTGCAAGGCCGATTACCTTGACTACCGAGCCAACATGTTTTGGGAGACTAGGTTTCCTAAGCAATAGTTCGATTGCCCCAGTTTGATTGACACGATAATTCCTTTCTTCGGGAATTAGGGACTTTGTTGCTTGATCCTAAGATCTGAGTTTTGTAATGATGTCGGCATGTATTAGAAAGATACGTTTCTAGCATCTCTTGCTAAAGTAAATTCTTCTGAGTCCGGCATTGAGATCAATAATCATGTGTTGGTTTCTACCTTTGTAGACTCGTGTATAGATGACTCAAACCTGTGGATTTTTCCTTGATATTTTGGACCTTCGGATAACGTAAGATTCCAAAAGGTAGGATTAAAGAGTCGATCAAGCTTTTGCTTTTATCTTCGAAAGCCGATGTATCGATAGTTTCATTCCGGGAGTTTCTTCTTAACATCATCAAACTTTGGGTAATGGCATATTCCTCGCGGTTATTTGTGTTTGGACTTTCGAAACATTTCTTTTGATCAAGTATCTGTGCTTCTATCCCTTCTTAAGGGACTAACTATTTCGAATGCCTGTATTTCGGCGATTGTGAGGGATGGAAATCTGTGGGGTGATTTGCTCAATTGCCCCTAGTCTGGCTCTCAATTTCATTTTGGAATTGAGGACATTCGGGAATTTTATTTTTGACCTTTCATGATTGCTCCCTCTTGTTCTTGGCTATGCATGCTCTTCTTGGTTTCTGACGTTGTCATGGAAGTTTTGTTCATATGTCAACTCCTGTCTTTAAAAATTGGTAACCTAGCTGTTTGGTTCCAAGCAACATTTCCCTAAGGCTGCCTACCTTTCGACTATGTCTAAATTCTTTCTAAGTTGAATTTAGAAATTTTGGTTGTGCATCAGCTTTCATCCCTAGAAACTAGAACATTGGTAATTCAATCCTGGGATTTCCTTTCGACACTGCTTTATTCCTGTGCAGTGGCTGATTCCTATGATGAAAGGTCGACCCATTCGGCTAACCTATGAAAGGATATGTCTTTCGGTCATTCCCTGTCATTGGCCAACGGTAGTTTTATGAAGAGAAGGTAGAAACTCAGTTGAGGACCAACTTCTATCTTTGGAAGCTAGTGCATCGACGGTTCACTACGATGAGTGTTTCTCATCAGCCTGGTAGATTAAAGTTTTCCTGGCATTGCCGATGCAATACCCATACTTAGTGAGTAGAATGTTTCCCAGAGTTTCTAGGCTAACACCGGTACTTATGAAATAGAAAGTCTCCTAGCATTGTCGGGGCAACACTGGTACTTAGGAAATAGAAAATTTTCCCGGCGTTGCCAGGGCAACACCAGTACTTAAAAGATAAAAGAAGGCCTTGGCGTTGGCGAGGCAAAACCGACACTCGGGAGGTTGGGATTGATTTTTCTCGTCGATTCGGCGGTGCTCTTAATCTAGTTGGGTACTATTTTCGGACTTTGAAAACTAGCACTTCGATGGTTTGATTGTAGAAGTATTTTCTTAGTGCTGCCTGTCTTTGAGAAGTGTTAAAGTCATATTAGTGATGGTCTTTAATGGTTTGCAATTCTCTTGCCGATTTTAGGTTGGACTACTGGAATAAGGGGCGGTTGAAACCCACTCATCAGTTCATGGTGTTTGCATTCTAGTCCGCATTCTGGGAACTTAGAGTCATTCTGTGAGCTACCGACTTGTGCTCAATTTGTGTTCATACTTCGGTCTGCGCTCCGGGGACTTAGTTCTTTCGTGGGCGGTCGCACTTTCGCCAAATTGTTTGTACTCCAGTTTGCAGTCGAGGATTGGGAGATTTTTGTGAATCGTTTATACTTAAGTCCGCACTCCAGGGACTTAGAGATTTTTGTGAATCGTTTATACTCTAGTCCGCACTCCGGGGACTTAGAGATTTTTGTGAATCATTTATACTCTAGTCCGCGCTCCGGGAACTTAGAGTACTCTAGTCCGTGCTTTGGGGACTTAGAGATTTTTGTAAATCGTTTATACTCTAGTCCGCGTTCCGAGGCTTAGAGTACTCTAGTCTGCACTCTGGGGACTTAGAGATTTTTGTAAATCGTTTATACTCTATTCCGTGCTCTGGAAACTTCGAGTACTCTAGTCCGCACTTCGGGGACTTAGAGATTTTTGTAAATTGTTTATATCTCTTAAAAAACTCGAAACAATGTACGTGCTTTCACAATCAATATCTAACATTTCATTTCTAAGATCACGTACATTGTTTTTTACAAACGTACATCAGTTTGTGGTATAAAAGGCAACCCCTCCTATACCTAAAACCTTTCTCTGAGACATACGAGCTCAAAGGTTGTACTTTTGTGGAAATCAAGTGTGTTGTTGGAAATGGCAATGTGGCATTTAAAGTAGGATTTTTTCTGTAAAAGGTAAAATGTTACCTTAAGCCTCACACGTCGGGAATGACAAAAATATGGTAGATGCAGCAGGGCTAAGTGGGTCGCTCCTATTAGGATACGGTGATCACCTTTCTAGATTACCCTCTATATTTCGAGTTTTTTGTGTATGCTGTGGCGACGGATAGGTCGGGAACTACCGGGGTGATGTCATATTCGCTACTATCTGTAGTACAGGTACGTCGGTTCTGTGTTGGTAAAGGTTGGAGCCTCAGGTGCATCCTTTTGGAGATGTACTGTCGGAAGGTAGTCCCTTACCTTGTCATTGTATTGAATCCATTCTTCAATACGAGCCTTTATGGTTTTGATTGTAGATATGCTGGAATTTAATTAGTGCAACAATTTTGGCTAAAATTAATATGTATTTATAATCTAGACACTATTATAATATTATTGGATTTTACGTAGTAATGTTTTGGTTATCATAAGGCACCATCCGTGTTTATGTGCGGTTTGGTCTTATAAGATACCCTTTGATTTCAAAAATATCATTGTTTCAGTTTTCTCACACAAGTCCCATAATTGACCCGGAGTTTATTTTTTTTCCCTTAAACTTTGGGTGCCCTATTTTTTTAGGCAACCAAGTAGCTTAGGTCTAGCTTGGAACATTTTGGAGGAGCTTAGAGAAGGAGCTAGAGTTTCCTTTGTATATAGTTATCCATTTCCATTTCTGCTGCATTTGTTTACTATTTGTATTCGGCATTAGCAGGGACTGAGATTTATAACTTTCCATGCTGAGATTAGGATAGATTCTGAAGTATGTATTTAAATTTCCACTGTAAAGATTATGCATTGAAATAATATATGTTATTCCATTCATGTAAGATTCTGTTCTATCTTACTTTTTTTTATCCTTAACGATCGGTCTTTTCGTACTTGGATGCTTAGCACGCGAATACCATGGACGTGTTAGTGTTGATTTCTAAGGGTCGAAATGGTGGGTCATCACATATGGTATCAGAGTTTAGGTCGAGCGAACACTTGAGTCTGATAGGGGTAAAGTATCATTAGAGATAGGGTTAGTAATACCTTAGGATTAGTAACTCATTAGAGATAGGGCAAGTGACACCCTAGAATGAGTTAAGATTATTATATATGAGCGTGTATTTGTTAATGTTATATAAAAATGATTTTTTTTGAAAAACATTGGTAAATGAAGTAATTTTACCTAGGATTATATTTTGAATATAAAGGAATATCTTTCAAATGATATAGTTATTTAAGTAGTGTTTGGTTGTTAAGGGAATGATAATATTTAGTTATTATCATTGATTTATTAGTTGTTTGATTTAAAAGTTTAAATATGAACATCTCGTGAATTTAATTTCATAATTTGACTATGTGTTGCTCGATAAATAATATTGGTTTAAGATTAAAGGAATTTACTTAAGATGAATAAAATTTATGAATACGTTTTACAAGTGATTTTATAAATTGGATTTAGAAAATGTATTTTATAAAATGATTTTTGAGAATTTAGATCTTGGTATTTTTGAAAAATCTTATGATTAACTTGTTTGAGTGGCTCAAAAGTAACTTAAAATTTGTAGGAGTTGGGTTTGGATGGAAAATACTTCTCTAAAGTATCCCCCTCTTGTTAAGGGAATATGCCATACTATTTGTACCCAGTTCCTTGGTATCATTTTTGAGTTACTCGATCTATATAATTTTCTAAAGTTAAAAGGATAATATGAATCATTAATGGATAGTTTAATTAGTGATTGTTAATTTTTATCAAGGTGCATGCATTTAATATTGGAAGTAATAACATTTAATTATTATCATTTGTTGATTTAACGAACACCATGTGAATTAAGTTTCACGATTCGACTATAAGGTATTTGATAATAATGTTGGGTTAAGGATAATGAATTTATATAAGATAATAAATGAGCATGTTGGATAAAAGTGTTTTACAAAAATAAAATGATTTTGTAAAAGATGGATTTAGTAGATATGTTTTATAAAAAGAGATTTTTGAGAATTTAAATTCTGGTATTTGGAAAAGCTTTAAAAAATTAAAATGATTTGGTAGAAGTTTTAATTTTAGGAGTAGAGTTTATAAAATGGAAAGTTTATATTTATAAAAGAGTTTTTATAAAGTTAAAATATCTTTTAAGAGAAATGTTTTGAAAGTGATATTTGCAAATGGAGTTTAATGGTTTTGAAAGTGATTTAAAATGTGTTAAGTGATATGAAGACAAGGATTTCAACATTTTTGTTGTAATAAATGTTTTCGAGAAAGCGAGGAAGACATAGATTATAACACTGTTGTTATAGTAGGTTATTTCCAAAAGAAGATGTTTTATATAGTATACAGGATTTATACATCTCTCATATTTGATGTTATGACTTGAGGTGGATAACTTATATCCATTTTTAAATTAAGAATGACGTCCATTCAAGATCTGAGAGGTAATAATACCCCAACTTGATCGGCTTCATTGTTAACTAATAAATAGTTTAAGTTTGACATCGAAAATTAGTATTAAGTATAATTAATCAGATCCCTATGTTTTTGGGTTGTGATGATGTTTTATGCAACATTCACAATGAAGTACATTTTAGAAAATGTGAAGCTTTCATCAATGATTTTTACAGATTTAAGTATATAGAGGTATTTTCTATGTGTTGAAATTGAAATAGTTTCTTTAGAAAGAAGACAGAAATTTTTGGTGAATAAATTTTTTTAGAAGTAATTATATATAAAGAAGCATCTTTATAAAAATGTTTAAATAAAAGTTTTATGAAATGTTTTCATAAATTTTTTGGGAAGGTTAATAAGTATGTATGAGGTACGTAGATTATTTCTTGCACGATTTTAATCTAAGATTCGAGTACATGACTTTGAGGTGTTTACACTGGTCCGAAAAAGAATTTATCACTCGATTCTTGATGGAAAACATTGATGAGGGTTTGTGGTTGGGTACTTGCGTTTTTTTATCAAAGTTGAGAGCTATGTAAGAGAGCAAGAATTTCTGATCAAGAAGCCTTATCAAAGTCCACACTAGAGAATTGGAGGATCAATGCTAATTCAGAAGCAAAGTGGTATATTCAAATTTAAGATCGAGTCAGTTAATGCAAATAAATAATCAGTGAGCATAACACGGTTTTTTATTTGAAATTCAAAAAAATATTTTTACAAAGTTTTTGGTTAGGTGTAATTTCGAGGATGAAATTGTTTTAAGGGGGAAGTCTGTAACGACGCCCAAATTTATCACTTTGATAAATTATATTTATATTTGAAATATTTAAACACAAAATTTTATAACACAAGTTTTAATGTTTTGAACCATAAATAATGATGGTAAAATTGTTTTAAAATTATATTAACAAATATGGATATTTGATGGATATTTGGGGGTTGTCATCAGAAAAATGAAGAAAATCAGTTTTCGAATTTTTTTGAGATTTTCTATTGGTGGTGTATGAGGCAACCCCTCATATACATAACACCCTTCTATGAGACATACAAGCTTAGAGCTTGTACTTTTGTGGAAATCAATAGTGTGTTGTTTGAAATGGCAATGTGGCATTTAAAGTAGGATTTTTTTCTGTGAAAGGTAAAATGTTACCTTAAGCCTCGCACATCGAGAATGACAGAAACAGAATATTTGGTACTATCCATGTTATATTTCCAGATTACCCTCTATATTTCGGGTTTCTTATGTATGTTGTGGCCACGGATAGGTTGGGAACAACCGGGGTAATGTCATATTTGGTACTATCTATGGTAGAGGTAGGCCGGTTCTGTGTTAGTAGAGGTTGGAGCCTTAGGTGCATCCCTCTAGAGATGTACTGTCGGAAGGTAGTCCCTTACCCTATCATTGTATGGAATCCATTCTCCAAACAAGCCTTTAAAGGTTTGATTGTAGAACCTAGTATGCTAGAATTGAATTATTGTAACTATTTCGGCCAAGATTAGTATGTATTTGTAATCTGGACACCATTATAATATCACTGGATTTTAAGTAGTAATGTTTTGGTTATCATAAGGTAAAAATCCGTCCGTGTTTATATGCGGCATGGTCTTACGAGATATCCTTTAATTTAAAAAATATCCATGTTTTGAGTTATTTCACACCAGTCCCATGACTGACTCGGAGTTTATTTTTTTCCCTTGAACCTCTGGGTGCCCTATTTTTTCGGATAGCCAAGTAGTTCATATCTAGATCGGAACATTTTGGAGGAGCTTAGAGCTAGAGCTAGAGTTTCCTCTGTAGATAGTTATCCATTTCCATTTCCACTGCATTTGTTTACTATTTGTATTCGACATTAGTAGGGAAAGAGATTTATAATTGCCCAGGTTGAGGTTTGGATAGACTTTGATGTATGTATTTAAATTTCCGCTGTAAAGATTATATGTTGAAATAGTGTATGTTATTCCATTCATGTAGGATTCTGTTTTGTCTTCATTTTCTTTTTACCCTTAACGATCGGTCTTTTCGGTACTTGGATACTCGGCACGCGAATACCATGGACGTATTAGTGTCGATTTTCGAGGGTCGAAAAGGAGGATCGTCACAACTTATGTATTTATTCCTTAAGTCTATTTAGGATTTCTTTAATGTTCCACCTTTAGTTTATACATTCATATCATATTAGTTTTATTATTATATATGAGTTTTATATTTCATATTACTTATATAACAGTCTTATATATAATATTTTATTAACAAAATCTTATTTAATTAATTTTAATTAATTAACTCTTTAATTACTTTAAATTAGTATTCCAATCCAACTTTTATATTGGACATACCTTCGATAACTTTTACAGTGTATACTATAACCTTTATAGTATAACATATGTATCCTATATATGCGTATTTTTATTTAATTTAGTAACCTTTAATTAATTTATTTAATTAAACAATTTTAATTAAATTATATAAATTTCAAATTTATCTTACATACATGTATACTTATGTTATCTTAAACACTTTAATATAACATAACATTTATCAACATATATAATACATGCATATAAGTATTTGTTAATTAACTCCTAATTAATTTATTTTATTAATCTTACCAATAAATTTTAAATTTATAAATTAATATTTAAATAGTTTCAAACAATTTGAAATTTTCATTACCATTTCAAACATTTTGAAAATTTATGTTATATTATAACCTTTTATAATAAATATTTTTTATTTTAAATTTAACTTTTAAATTTAAAATATAGTCTTAATTTCAAAAATATTTTGAAAATTAGCCCTATGCCCAATTCAAATTGGGTCTTTTCAATCACGGGTAACCTTTGGGCTCACTTCACCTTTCAAGCCAGGTAGGTAATAAGTAGGACAGGGTACTCGATTACCCAATTCCAATCATAGACATCACCTTTCTAGACACCTTCTAAGTGCGCAAACTTAGTTAGCCGCAACATGACTAACTTAGAACGTATAAGAAGTGTATATTTGTATAACTAAGCATGAGAAATTTTTAAAGAAGCAAAGCCTTTGGTTTTCTTTCTCTTAATATGTGTAATAAATATTGAAAAGATGAGGCTACAAATATAGACATTTATGATAGAATTTGCATATGCCTTTGTTGTCCAAGTTTTTTTTCTTTTTTATTTAAGTGATAAAATATACATGCATAATAATTGATAAGTTTACATATATACATGTTAAAATAAGTTTTCTTATATATATAAGTTTGTCAAAACAAGAATTAACAATTGTAACAATGGTTTCAATTAAGAAAGAGTTTGAAATTAAATTCTACAGTTTAACACAAAAGTCCATTTTGACTTTGATTAAAATAACATAAACATATGTATATCTATACATATAAATAATTGCAAATTATGTATTGAGTTTAAAATAACACACACACACACATACACATAAATGAAGATTACAATTTAAGTAATATATATCTTTAAATTTAATGCTAAAAAAATGATTCAATCTTTTAGTCTTAAGTATGAAATAAAAGTCTATAGCTTTACATAAATGACCACTTATGAATTCTAAAACAAAAGGAAAACTTTTACTTTTATTACTAAAACAAGTAAAAGGAAATCATTTTGGAAAGTAACTATGCAACATTGGAAATTGTACCGACCCTAATTTTTAGTAACATTATTTAGGAGATTTAATTGGTTAAATTAAATTAAATAATGTAATGATTAGGGGAATGAGATTTGTGAAAACTAAAGGGTAGCCGTGCCTTGTTAATAAATAAACTAAAATAATTAGAATGAAATAGATAAGGGAAGTTATATCAGGGGCAAAATAGGAAAAGATACATTCTAATACCCTAAACTCTTAAGCCATGTTCATTTTACATGTTCATTATCAAAATCAAAATATAGAGGCCGACCACCATTAGATGATACAAGTGGAAGATAAGCAAAAGGAAGAATCTAAATCAATTTAATCCATTCTCAAATCTCAAACTCTTTAATCATAAAGCTAAGGTAAATAATGATTACATCTCATTTCTAATTTTTTTGGCTTTTGATTAAATCCAAATTATTTTGCAAGGTTTTGCCATGCTTTGATTGTTAGAAATAAATATACATGCTTGTTGATGATATATGATATTTCATCATGAAATAAATTGCATCTCAGCTCTACTCTATGATTCATGGCAGTATCTTGAGAGACTTAAGGTCTGACAATGTTTGATGATTGTAGATTACTCAGAAATGTCTCCAATATTTCACTGTATGATCAGATAGCATTGTCATCTTGCAGCATGGATTGAATGCTTCTTTGCTGTCTACATGAGTATGGCAGTTTCTTCTGATTCATGCTGTGTTTATATTTGTAATATCTCTGTTTTGTATTGGTTATATTATACTCTTTTGAGTAGTAATTGCTTGTAATTGACTGTAATGAGTTGTTTTTGTTTGTGATGTATTGGTGCTGTGTGAGTTGTAATTCTTTGTAATGGAACATTAGTGAATAAAATGAGCTGTTGCTCTTGCTTTTTCAAAAAAAAAGATATATGATATTTCATATGGATTTTATGATATGTTTTAATGCGAAAACCCTATTAAATGACATCCAAATGCCTTGCGATTTTAGATTTAGATCAGAAATGATATTTTAGAGATGGGTTTCCATTTTCATAATTTTCTGAATTAATGTGGATTTTATATTAATTTTCTAGTGAGGAAAATGGATATTTGGGTTTAAAATAATTTATGGCTAAATTATATATGTTTTGGGTCTGCAATTTATATGTGTTGGAAAACATATTAAAAATGATTTATAGGAATTTTTGTAGAATTTTCCTAACTGTTTTAATGAGTATATAAAATCATTTAAGGTATGAGACTTAAATGTTTTATATATTTATAAAAAGGAGAAGGGATATTTTGTAAATAAATTTAATTTTTTATTTTTGAAATTTCAGCAGAACTTTTAGAAAAGAAAATTGGCAACCAATAATACTTTGATAAACAAGGCAGGTTAGTTGAAAAGATTACTTTAAAAAACTAAAAATTAGATTTTACATGCTTTTTACATGTTTCACCACTTTCGGCACCTAGATTTTGATTGAGTACTTCCGCCTCCATCGCCACCGAAACAAATGCACATAGTATCAATGATTTGGTACATATGAACTGGATATAGGCGGAAGCTATTGGGTCAAAACAAGGGGTTCTGATGGAGTCGAAGCACTATTTTTCTTTCAAATGGAAATGCACTTGCTTTGCTTTCGAAAGGAATGTTTTCGACTTGGTTGGCTTCCGACTGGGTCAAATTGATTTAAGGATCGGTTTCGAATTAGGTTGCGCCTTTTGTTTTAAGTTAATGCCTTCAAAGGGGTTGAAACCCTTGCTGTCGCTTTCTATCTTTCGAAGCAAATGGTTTCGAAGGGATACTTTGTTTTTAAAACCTAGCCACTTCTCTAATGTTTTCGAAGGGTTGGTTTCGACATCACCACTTCTTTACTTAGGAAATAGCTTTCAAAAGAGTGCTTTCGACTTAGATGTTTTATGACCCTTTTGTTCTATTAAAGGTAGAACCTAAAAGTTTCGAAAGGGAAGTTTTTTTAAATGGTTTCGAAAGGTTTCCACATGTTTTACTTGAACCCAAATGCTTTCGAAAGATTTGATGTTTACAAAGGATTTTAATGCTTTTGAAAGGTCTAAATGAAGGTTTCGAAGGGATGGTTCCCCAATGGTTTTGAAAGGTTTAAAATAATGGATTCTTATATTTTCGAAAGGCAATGTTTAGTGTTTTAAAGATAGGATGTCTAAGGTTTTAAAGCTTTCGAAAGGGATGATTTTAATGATTTCGAAAGGTGATTATGAATAGTTTCAAAAGGAATGTCTTGGCCTTCGGCCTAAGGTTTTACTTTTATTGAAAGGGGTACTTTCAATGGATTCAAAAGGGGTATTTTCAAAGGATAAATGTTCTCATCAACAAAGTTTTGCGTAAAGTATATATAACATGGCAAGGTGATTTAAGTAAAGCATAGAGTATATTTTCCTTGTTTAAAGAATGATTTAAAGGTTTAAATCAATTTGAAAGAAATGGTTTTCGAGGAAAATTTATGGGTAGTTAACCCTAAGTAAAATGACTCAGATATTAGAATACTAGATGGGACTGGTATATGGTTGCGCCCTATATATTAGCTATTAGCTATTAGCCCCTAGCTAATTTAGTCCAAAATTCTGGTGTGTAGGGCTTTGTCATAAGTAAGACTAAAATGACGTTACACATAGAAAGGAATATACAAAGAGAGGATAGGTTATTGGTAAGCCCGCAAATCCATTAGGATCAGTTGACCCTGGAGAATTAAGTTAGGGACAGACCATACAGAAGATGAGTATCTAACAGAAGTTAGATTATTTGCTTAGTTTTTCTGGTAGGCCCGAGTTAGCCAAAGGTTAGTTGTTAGCCAAACAAAACTACATTGTTCGGACAGTTAGTCCATTTATTACTTGATTTACATGCTTTCATGACATTGGTATTATTGTTTTAACCAGTTTTGGTTGTAGGATTAAGATTTAAAAGGTATGTTTTAAAAGGATATTAGTGAGGGGAAAACCCGTTCTGCTAAGCGGCGTGATCACACTTAATATCAAATAACTGAGATGTATAGTATTATTCACAACTGGCTTTATGTATGACTTGAAGTTTATGTTTTTCCCCTTAAACTCTCGAGTGCTCAAAATTGATTTAAGTAGGCTGAGGGTTGAGGATTATAGGTTTTTAGTAAGTGGACGAATAAAGCTTCCGAAGACGAGCAGGAAGCTGAAGTTAGCTATATTTAGGAGTTGTTTTGTTTTATTTTTGTTGTGTTGTATTGTGTCTGTTATGACAATTTAGTACTCTAGTCAACCAAGGGGGCATCTTCATATATCTCTCTTGGCGTATTTTTGTAATAATTGCATTTGATCTGAACTTGGGAAACATTCGGGATTATATAACTTGGATATGAAATATTGTTTTGAAATGTAATCAGAAAAATGTTTTAATCTGTGATGATTTTTATTTCATATTCAAAAGCTTTTGATATTATGGATACCATTAACAATACCGTATTTGGTCACCGAAAGTTAATACTATGGATGACACAGTATCTGTAGCGCTTAGCTTCGGGCCTCTAGATAGAGGATGTTACAGAAAGTAATTTTAATGTAGTTTTAAACAACCAACAAATATAGTTTATTAATTTTTATGGATACAAATGTTACAAAATTCTATATATAACGTAATAAAATATTTTAGCATTTTTTTTTCAAAACAACGGTAAAAAAAATATCGGACAACTTGGGCATATATAAATTTGTTGTATGATAAAAGAGATCAAACTATACAAAAGGAATAAACAACAAAGGAGATAAAGGATTTAAACTGTATTAACCAAAATAAACATATCGTCAATCGATATGTAAAAGGGAGAGTTTCAAATTAAATCTACATGATGATCATATAATCAAATGGGATTTACAAAAAGGAATCTGAGTTATATTATAAGATGAATACATATGATAGAAGAGATATAATGTGAATAAATCTAAACCATTTAAACATGATGGGATATAAGAGATATAATATGAATAAATACTGATTATTTCAACACGATGAGTATACAAATAAATGAAGCCAATGGTTTTCACCTTGAATGATGAATAAAACTCTGATTCGCTTAAATCGGCCTCAAGATTTTGCAAGGATCTAGAGAAAAGAACCACCTTCAGTTTATTTGTTTTATTTAAATCTATTTTATGGAATTTTTTTCATGGAAGCCATTAAGGGTGAGGATGAGAGCTTGAGAAAGAAAAAAAATTATTTGTTTGAAAAGAATGTGTAAAAGGACGAGAGAGAGAATATATTTTAAAGGAAACATTAATTTTTTTTCAATTTCTTCCTTTAAAACCTTCCACATTTAATTCCAAAATTAAAACACCAAATCATCTTCCATCCTCTTCAAATTTTCGGGAGAAGAAAATAAAATAAATAGAAAAGGACAAAGTTCGTTTCATAAATGATATTTAAGTGATTCGTAAAAAGGAGATTTATGTCCTTCTTTTAACTCCTCCTTTAGATTTTCAAATCTCATTTGAAAACTCTCCCTTTTTTCATCATTCATTTGGGCCTCAATAAAAAATTTCAAAAACACATAGCAATTAATCTATTTAAATCTAATTTAAATATTTTATTAATATAGAATATCAATACATGCGTTTATAACTTTTATAGACGCACTTAATAACGTGCTAATGTTATTCAAACAAATAAAATAAAGTTTAATAATTAACATTTCATAAATATTAATTAATTTACAGTAATTTATAAATTAATAAATCGTGTGGTTTATTTAGAGTATTCATCATTACAGTTGTGCAACTCGCAAGTGCAAATTCAGTTTGTAATTAATATCAAACTATTCCAATATTAATGTTCACACGTCACTTATCAGGTGGTGTGACTTTTCGGCTGAATTTACGCTTACACATCTTTTGGTAAAATCTAATTTTACTTATTATAAGCGGTACACGATAGTGACAATTATTTACACTAATTCTCTTCATCAAAACTATATCACTTTGGATTTATGAAATTTGTAATGGTCAAAATTCCAATATCATCCATATTTAACTTTAGTCTAAATACAAAGTCCTTGGTTCAATAATAACAGTTATTGTTGATCGAAATTCTCTGGCCAGAGAGTTTGACTTTGAGTTGACTTCAGTTGATTGTGATACTAACCTCATATAACTCAAGAGACGAATCATCTCTTGAATAGTGTTTCACTTCCAATGCTTCCACTCGTCCTAACTACCGTGACAAGATTTAACTATAATCAAAGTGAGGCTTCCAAATTGAAGGCCAACAGTATTCTCAAGTCAAGAGAACTGTGTAAATTAGTCACATCGATATTCCCTGCTTGACCTTGGTTATATTAACCAATAGAAAACTATTGATTGAGTCATTTCATAGTTATTCAACAACTATCAGTACATAACCCCTTAGTGCCTCCAACAGTCATGAATAATACACTGCCTAACATTTGGAGAGCGTTACGTACTCTAGTCACAATGGATACATTGATATCCAATCTCAATGCATCTTGACTAGGAACATTTAAAATAGTATATTAGTTTCATTGTGATAGACAACTCATAGTTACAACACTTTGTAACTACTATCACAAAATATACCATTTATGGATTTTCTGTTAAATATAATTTTAATTAAATTGATTATTTAATATAACCACGCTATATCAAGTATATAATAGAAAGAAAATACCTTTAATTCGAAAAAGATTGGTCAACGAGTTAGATATATGCAAAAAATTACATAATTGTCCATAAGGCATACCCTAACTCTATAATGTACAATATTTTCCAACAACTTTTAGTTGATGAAAATCCGAAAATCCAAAAAATGATTTTCAGTCCCATTTTCTATTTTTCTCTGAAACTAATTATTTTTGTAATCCAAAATTTAAAACATCTTTACCATCATCAGTTATTACTTTAAAGAGGTCTATTTGAGTTATAAAATCCATTTAAAGTGACAATATTACGGGTCATTATATTCTCCCTCTTAAAAGAATTTCGTTTCGAAATTAACATATAAAAAGATAACTCAAAAAGGTCATATATCATATACGATGAAATACATGCAAAAAACATACATACTAAGAAACTATACCACAAGTGGCAAGTACATTGTCTACACAATAAGCAAATCACCAATCCATCAATAACTCGGGATAAGCTTCTCTCATGCTATCCTCAGTTTCCCAAGTGCAATCTCTAGAATCTTCGTGTAACAACCCACCTATATGTCACTTTGATAAATTATATTTAATTTTAAATTTATATAAATGAAAGGTCGATAATACAAATAATATCGTTCCGAGTGATAATAATTAATAGTAATCTTATTTTGAATAAAATATTTTCCTTGAAATTTAGATCGATAAGATAACATTGAATTTAAATAATTGATTAATTTAATTTAAATTGAGATTTAAGGATTTAATAATTATTTTAATTATCCAAATAACTAATTCAAATGATGATAATTTAGTTTGAATAGTTACAAAGTGATAATGAATCATTTATAATAGTTTTACAAAGATATATATATTTGACTTAAAAATATAAGGAAATATCGATATCGCTTTATCAATATAACGCAAATTTTTGTTAATAATTTTTAATATTAATTTATATGGTTTTATAAATGAAATATGATCATTTTAATTCATCTAAAATGATAAGAAAATGTTTTTCGATTTTGTTTTACAAATATACATATGTTAAAGTATAAGTGAAAATATGACTGGGAATCAGTTCTTCTATTGACAATGGTTTATCGAACAAAAATTGTTCGGAATCCATGCAACGTTGTTTCATGAACACATATATAACATACAAATGCATCCACTAACATGCACATGAACATATGTATATATACATATATGCTTATACACTTAAAAATACATACATAATATAAAATATATAAGATAGTTTAAGCAAGCTTCCTCCTTAAGCTTACATAAGTCAACATATGCATACATGAAGTGAATAATGTGATAGGCACATGGGAGAGGAGGGTTTAGCCATGCATTAAAGAGGGAGGAGGTGTGTTGGAGAAGCCTTATGGTGGTGATGAAGATGATGATGTATGCATAAATATTTTTGCTCTCTCCTTAGCCTATAAATACAAGGCCATATCCTTCAAAATTCTCACACTGTTATTCATATTCCCAAGCTTCTTCTTCTTCTTCTTTTTCTCCATATGCTCTTTAATGGTCTCCTCCTCTAAATTAAATATTGATAAAAAGTTATGGCAAAATATTAGCAAAATATATACACTAGTTTGCAATGTCAATCCACTTTGAAAACAAGTCAAAACACCTCCTTTCCACCTTTCTAACTCACGGCCATCCACCATCACCACCATGGATGAACCCTTCCACTTCTTCCTAGCTTGGCCGTACATATCTAGAGGTCTTAGGATCGATTCCATAAGCTTTGGTGCGATGGTAGCAGAGCTATAGTTGATTTGAAGTTAGATCGTTCGAATCTAAAGTAAGAACTCCTAAAACTGTTATACTATATGTTGAATGATGATATGATGTTTGAAATGGATGTTTATTATGCTTTGATCATCAAGTTTGGATGTTTTCATATGAATGTTGAAAATATATGCAAGTCATAGAAATACACGTCGATAAGCACAAAGGAAATCACTTTTCTTTATATTAATGAGTTGGTGTATATGGAATGTTAAACCTCTTTAAAAATGGTTTAAAATGAGTTTGGAATGTTTTATAAATATTTAAAAGTGTTTTGGTGAAGTTTGAATGAGGATTGAACATTTAATCAAAAATAGGCGCATAGTGTAATGGTAGTTCGCGATTTCGCGCCATAAAAGCCAAACAAGTGTAAAAGATAAAATATTGCTCGGAATTCTTTGAGATAAGAATTTTATGAAATATTATATCCATAGTTTTACAATGAGGAAATAAAATTGAGATTTCGGTAAGTAGATTTTGAGATACGAGTAAAACATGCTTTTTGAAAAATCGCGGTTTTGTAGTTCGAGATCCAAAACTGGATTTCTTAGAAAATGGTGTATTAAAATTATTTAAAATGTGGAATAAATCTTATAAATCTCTTAAAATGTTTTATGATTTGAGTTATAAAAATGAATTTTCAAATAATTAAAATTCGTTTACATAAATATAGCTTAAAAGAGCACTTTCCGCAGCACTTTTCTATAACTTTTAAATTTTAGTTTTAAACTAAACTATTCTTTTCCAAATCTTTTATAAATATTTCCAAATGGATAATTAAGTGTTTTCATAATGATTGGAGGTTTTCTAGCTTATTTAAGAGTGTTTAAATAAATGTTTAAAGAAAAGCTATTATAAATAAGTGGTTTAATCTTAGCTCTACAAGCCGATGAGTAGACTGGATTTTTCTATTCGTGAGATCCGGATGTGAGGTTCTTAAACTAAGGAGATGTTCAGGAGCAACCAATGCCTTGGCTCACCTAGCCTCTTCCCTAGGCGAGGGATAGATAAGGTCAAAATGTCGAAAATGAGTTAAGTATAAAAAGATTAAATTTTCCAACATTTAAATTAAATATAACTTTGATTTTATAGAGATGATCTTCTTATACTTGGTGTTAAAGCCTGAAGAGGAAACTCGTACTATTCATGGAATTTAAAATGTGATTTCACCGTTATTCCGCCTATAGTATTTGTTGAATACGGGAATTGATATTGAGTAGAATGAGACGATTTCTATAGATTCTACTCATTTAATATTTACTGGTTTTCGATTAACATTCTAGATAACATAGTTTTAACTCAATCAAAATTATGAGTTTTGAATTAAGAAATGTGAAAATAAGGGACACATTCCTAAAATCAAACTTAATACACAAAACATTCTCCTCATAAAAAAGATATAAAGTACATCCATATTTTCAGATACTACAATTTTCTTTCCTATAATACCCCTCTTCTCCATTGTAGCAATGTTGATTTCTTCATATATGGATGTTATTCTCACATCCATAATTAAAATTTTCACCCCATTGATTATCAATCTTTAAAACGCAATAACTTCTTGTAGAAACGACGGATCAACAAACCATTTTCACCATTAAATGACAAATTTTATTATCTTTCTAACGAGTGGCATTGTGCATATGTATGATTGCAATTATATGGTATGATTGCAGACAATTCAGCAATTATATGCAATAATTGCAGAAATGTCTGCAATCATAACATATAATTGCAGACATGTCTGCAATTTATATGCAATAGTTGCAGTCTTTTCTGCAACTATATGCAATAATTGCAGACATGTCTGCAATTATACCATATAATTGCAGAAATGTCTACAATTTTATTCAATACTTGTAGACATTTCTGCAACTATATGCAATAATTGTAGACATGTATGCAATTATACTATATAATTGCAGATATGTCTACAATTATATGTAATAGTTGCAGATTTGAAGAAAAATCGAAAATGTTCAAAATTTGCAGAATTGTTTGCAAATATATGGAATAATTGCACCTTTACTGCAAATATGATTTTTTGGTATCGACAATGGATCTCATTTTAAAGATCATAAATATTTTGATTTTTTGGTGAAAATGGTATGCTAATCCGATGTTTCTACAAAAAGTTATACGCGTTTGAAATGTTAAAAATATATAAGGTATTTGGGTCTTTATGCACGCATGAGTTTGAAAACAGGGACCGAAAACTTATTAAAAAAACGGAGGGATGTTTTGTGTATTTTCAAACCTTAACAGGGATGTACGCCAAATGCACCCTTAAGAAATCTTTGTTAAAAATTTAGATGAAGTGATTTGGAAATATTTTCCTAAGTGAAAAATGAAATGATTTCGATTTATTCTAAGTTTAAAATGGGTTTTATGAAATTAAAGGATTTGATAAGGGCGGTTTAATAATTCTGTATATACCGAAAGAATGTTTTAGAAATATATATCTCCAAGAGAGATTTTGATAAAAATGAACTTAATCAATTAAAGAATGATTCTCTATCCATAGAACCATTTTTTATCGATGATTGCTTCGAAGGAACCGAGGTCGGATCTGGATAATTCCTATTCGAATACCACTTTGAACCAATGCATGCGTTTGAAAAATAAAGACTTGATAATGAAAAGGAAGGATGAAGACCAAAGATATTCTGGGTAGAAGGATTGCTTGTTGATAATTCTAGTTAGCTCCCAAATACTAAAGTTGCAGTGGTCCCTTCATTTCTGAAACTCTTTTGGTTGCAAGGTCTACTCGCTACTAATGGTAGTAGAAGGAATGCCTTCGGTTTCGTTCTGTCCCATAATGAACTTGTATGGATGGATGTCTGACATTGCGTTCGTGAGATTTCATCGTTGATTTTTATAAATATACATCTGTTTGGTGGCGGAGAAGGCAATTTCTCTTAGCTTAATACCCTTCACAGGGACATATGAACTCAGAGTTTGTATATTTGTGGAATTCAATAGGGATCGATGGAATGGCAGTATGGCATTCAAAGGAAGATGGTGTGCTATGTGAAGGCAATAGTTACCTCAAGCCTCACACCCGGAATTGACCGAAACATGGTAGATGTGGCAAGGCTATGTGGTTCGCAACCATTAGGATATGATCATCCCCTTCTAGATTTATTTATTCCCGCTATGACGTTCGGGACTTAAATTATTGTGGATGCATGCTATGAAGGCCCTCAGATAGGTTGGTAACGACTGGGGTGATGACATATTCGGCACTATCTAGGAAGAGGTAGGCTAGTCTTGTGTTGGTAGAGGACCACCAGTAGGGCCTTGGTACATTCCTCTAGAGATGTACTACCAGAAGGTAGTCCCTTCACCTGGTTATTTGTATGGAAACCTATTCTCCAATAAGGGCCTGTATGATTTTAGATGTAGAAAGCCTTGTATTACAAGGTGGTATGCTAGAATTTAATAATGTAACAATTTCGGCTAAGATTGATAAGTTTACTTGCAAATGTTTTCAAAGGTATGTTATTAAAAAATATCAAGTGATTTTATGTAATAATGATTTGGTTATCATAAGGTAAAAACCCAGTCCGTGCTTATGTGCGGCGTGGTCTTATGAGGTATCATTTTGTTTTCAAAAAACATATTTTGAGTTCTCACACCAGTCCCATGACTGACCCAGAGTTTATTTTTCCCTTTCCTTAAACTTTAGGTGTTCTAATTTTCCCAAGCAACCTAGTAGTCAAGTTTAGTTTAGAAGAAATCTGGATAGAGCTCGAAGCATGGAGTCAGAATATTTTTCTCAAGATTTTGGTCTATTTCCACCACTCTTGTACTATAGTATTCCGCATTTGTAAGGACATGAATTTATATTTGTTCATGTTTTTAACTTTAATAAATGTATTTTAATTTCCGCTGTAAAGTTTATATTGAAATAACATATGTGAGGTTTTTTTCTATCTTTATTTTTCTTTCTTACCCTTTAGAATCCGCTTCTCCGGCACTTGGATTTACAACACGTGAATACCGAGGATGTATTAGTTTCGATTTTCGAGAGTTGAAGAAATGGGTCCTCACATCGTGGTATCAGAGTTTAGGTTGAGTGAATACCTGAGCCTGATAGGGGTAAAATACTCATCAGAGATAGGGTTAGTAATGCCCTAAGATGGGTAACTCATTAGGGATGGGGTTAGTAACACCGTAGAATGAGTTTGAGTATATATGAGTGTGTATTTTTTAATACATATACAAATGAATTTGGTTTTATATGAAACCATTTTAACCTGTTATATATATATATATATTTGAAAGGAAAGAATATTTCGGTAAAATTTTCAAAGAGTTTTTGAAATAATAAATATTTTGTACGAATAATAAGCCATCTTTGGACATAAATCTCGAAACATTTCTGAGTATCGACCAAACCTCTCTACCTAAGAATACGCTAGCAATTACCTACTATTGTCTAAAAGAATAATTGTTTGCCTTGTAAAAACCGTATAGGGAAAGTTACACGAAAGGGGAGTCCACTAGAGCGAATCGAGACAAGAAGGATAGCCTTATTGTTCTCTAGCGATGAAGAGGAGCAACCAGAATATCTTCCTAGTAATGGTGGGTTTCCGATCGAAGGAGAATATGCCCTATACACTCGGAGGGGTGAAGGTGGATACCCTATGGCTGGAATGCTTATACCGCCCCCAGCTCCAGAAGTAATTATGATATCTAGCAACGATGAACCCATGCAGGCCTCGAAGGGAAATTGGATAGCAGATCCTGCTAGCTCCATTTTGGAACCAATAGAAGAGATTGAGCCGATGGAAGAAGAATCAGAACCCATGAAAGAGGAAATAGAGCCGATGGAGGAGGAATCAGAGCCGATGGAAGACCCTGATGCTATCATATCAAGCGAATGTAGCAATGTAATATGGGATATGGACGGGGCACATGCCATATGGCAGGAAGGATCATCCAGTTCATACACAAACTGGAATAGGATAGGAAGCAACAATGAAGAAGCAACAAAAGAAGAAGAAGTGGAGAGGGTCGAAGAATTTGAAAACCCTTTGGAGGAAAACGCGCAAGCTTTGGAGGAGCTAAAAGAAGAAGGATTCATTCCTGGAATACCAGTTGGCATGGGACATGTCCCATGGAACCAACCATGGTTACCTCAGGTAATGGGAGAGATACCGAAATAAGACAACAATGAGGCCGACAACGAACTGGATAGCGACGAAGAAGGTGAAGTGATGATTGATCTGGGATGTTGGAGTCCACCATTATCTTCAGACTAGGAAGAATAGGAGTAACATTTGGAGATTTAAGGATAATTCTAGTATGTATGAATATCGATGGGATGTTTATATTTGATTTAGTGTTTTGAATTGTATTAGTGTAAGAAGGGAGGGGAATTTTTCTTTTTGGACCCAAGCTTCGAAATATTTAAATGATGTAAGCATGTGAGAATTTTTAATATGATGTCGTCCTAACTTCTCATTAGTACCAATATTTAAAATAAATAGTTAAAATTAATAATGAAATAGTTTTGGGTTTGTAGTAAACGATGTTTTAGCAGCATTTGTTTTTAAACCCTTGAATGGCACTTTGGAAGATTTCTTATGAGTATATTTAAATCTTTAATAATGGGATTTTTAAAGAAAATAACAAATATTGGAATCTTTTATATAAAGATAGAAAGGTTATAAGTTCAAATTTATAAAAGAAAAGAGAAGTCCATTATAACGATGTTTTGGTGGTAATTATTTTAATCTCTTTAATTATATTTTAATGAGAAGGAAAAAAAAATTGTTAAGTAGTTTATGAATATACTTATAACATTTGAATAGGTATATAAATACTTTTATATGTTAAAACTGGTATAAGTAAAGAGAATATATATATATATATATAAAGGAAGTTTTAACTAATAAAGGAGTGTTAATTGATAAAGAAAGAAAGTTTTAACTAAATACAGAATGTTTTCACATTTGATATTAGCTAAAGGAAGTTATGGTGATTTATCAAATTAATTAATTATTTTGAAAATAAGTTTCTAGAAACCGTTAAGATATGTTTAGAAATGTATTATAGTAAAATAAAAAGGTGTTTATCTTTTGGAACGAAATGTTTTCTTTAAGTAGAAATATTTGGAAAAAAAGAGAAAAAAGTGTAAAATGGTTATGTATAAAGAAGTATCTTCATAAAAGTTTGAATAAAGAATGAAAGTTTTATGAAATGTTTTCATTAAATTTTTTTGAAAGATTATTAAATTCCTGGAAGTATATGGATTATTTCTTCGCACGATTTAATCTAAGATTCGAGTGTAGAACTTTTACATGTTTGACACTTATCCAAAAAAGGATTTATCACTCGATTCTTGACGATGAATATTGATGATGGTTTGTGGTTGGATGCTTGAATTTTCTATCATAGTTGAGAGCTATGCAAAGAAAACTGAAGTTTTGATCAAAAAGCCTGATCGGAGTCCGTACTAGAGGATCGGGGATCGGTACTAGTTTGGAAGAAAAGTTGTGAATCCGAATAAAAGATCGAATCAAATATTATGTACGGATGATCAATTTACATCGTATGGGTGTAAGTTTAAAAATAAATATTTTGGGAAAAAAATTTGGGTTTTTATTTTGGGTAATTTCAGGGTCAAATTCTTTTAAGGGGAGAAGTCTATAACGACCCACCAATTTATCACTTTGATAAATTATATTTATTTTTAAATTTATACAAATGAAAGCTTGATATTATAAACAATATTGTTCTGAGTGATAATAAGTAATAGTAATCTTATTTTTAATAAATATTTAGATAAAATATTTTCCATGAAATTTATATCAATAAGATAACATTGAATTTAAATAATTGATTTATCTAATTTAAATTGAGATTTAATGATTTAATGATTATTTTAGTTATCCATATAATTATTTTAAATGATGATAATTCATTTTGAATACTTATAAAGTGATAATGAATATTTTATAATAGTTTTATAAAGATATATATTTGATTTGAAAATATAAGGAAAATCGATATCGCTTTATCGGTATAACGACAATTTTTGTAAATAATTTTTAATACTAATTTATAAATGAAATATGATCATTTTAATTCATCTAAAATGATAAGAAAATTCTTTTCCAATTTTTTTTACAAATATATGTACGTTAAAATATAAGTGAAAATGTGACCAGGGATCGGTTCTCCGATTGGCAACTGTTTATCGAACGAAATTTGTTCGAAATCAATGCAACGTTGTTTGTATGTCATGCACACAATATATAACATACAAATGCATCCGCTAACATGAACATGAACATATGTATACATACATATATACTTATACGCTTAAAAATACATATATAATATAAAATATATAAGACATTTTAAGCAAGCTTCCTCCTTAAGCTTACATAAGTCAACATGTGCATACATGAAGTGAATGAAGTGATGGGAACATAGGAGAGAGGGGTTTAGCCATGCATCAAGGGGGAGAAGTTGTGTTGGAAAAGCCTTGTGGTGGTGATGAAGATGATAAGTATGCATAGATATTTTTGCTCTCTTCTTAGCCTATAAATACAAGGACATATCCTTCAAAATTCTCACACTATTCTTCATATTCCTTAGATTATTATTCTTCTCCATATGCTCTTTAGTGGCTTCCTCCTCTAAATTAAATAATGAGCAAAAGTTATGGCAAAATATTAGCAAAATATATACACTAGTTTGCAATGTCAATCCACTTCGAAAACAAGTCAAAACACCTTCTTTCCACCCCTCTAACTCACGGCCATCCACCATCACCACAATTTCCGAGCCCTTTCACTTCTTCCAAGCTTGGCTGTGCATATTTAGAGGTCTTAGGATTGATTCCATAAGCCCCGGTGCGAAGGTAGCAGAGCTATAGCCGATTTAAGGTTAGATCTTTCGAATCTAAGGTGAGAACTCCTAAAACTATTATACTATATGTTGAATGATGATTTGATGTTTGAAATGAATGTTTATTATGCTTTGATCATCAAGTTTGGATGTTTTTGTACGAATGTTGAAAATATATGCAAGTCACAAAAATATACATCGATAAGCACAAAGGAAATCACTTTCCTTTATATTAATGAATTGGTGTATATGGAATGTTAAACCTCTTTAAAAATTGTTTAAAATGAGTTTGGAATGTTTATAAACATTTAAAAGTGTTTTGGTGAAGTTTGAATGAGAATTGAAAATTTAGTCAAAAATAGGCGCATCGCGTAATGGTAGTTCACGATTTCGCGCCATAAAAGTCAAACAAGTGTAAAAGATGGAATATAGCTTGGAATTCTTCAATTCTAAAGTAGCAGTGGTCGATAATTCTAGTTAGCTCCCAAATACTAAAGTAGTAGTGGTCCCTTCATTTCTGAAACTCTTTGAGTTGCAAGGACTACTTGCTACTAATGATAGTGGGAGGAGTGCCTTCGGTTTCGTTCTGTCCCAGATTGAACTTGTATGGACGGATGTCTGACATTGCATTCTTAAGATTTTGTCGTTTACTTTTATAAATATACATCTGTTTGGTGGCGGAGAAGGCAACTTCTCTTAGCTTAACACCCTTCTCTGATACGTATGAAGTCTAAGGTTATATGTTTGTGGAAGTCAATAGGGATCAATGGAATGGAAGTATGGCATTCAAAGGAAGATGATGTGCTGTGTGAAAGGTAATCATTACCTCAAGCCTCACACCCGGAAATGACCGAAACAGCGTAGATGCGGCAAGGCTATATGGTTCGCAACCATTAGGATATGGTCATCCCCTTCTAGATATATTTATTCCTGCTATGATGTTTGGGACTTAAATTATTGTGGATGTATGCTATGAAGGCCCTCTGATAGGTTGGTAATGACCGGGGGTGATGACATATTCGATACTATGTAGGAAGAGATAGATCGGTCTTGTGTTGGTAGAGGACCATCGGTTGGGCCTCGGTATATTCCTCTAGAGATGTAATGCTGGAAGGTAGTCCCTTCACCTGGTCATTTGTATGGAAACCCATTCTGCAATAAGAGCCTATATTATTCTAGATGTAGAAAGCCTTGTATTACAAGGTGGCATGCTGGAATTTAATAATGTAACAATTTCGGCTAAGATTGATAAGTTTACTTGTAAATGTTTTCAAAGATACATTATTAAAAATAATATCAAGTGATTTTATGTAGTAATGGTTTGGTTATCATAAAGTAAAAACCCGTTCCGTGTTTATGTGCGGTGTGGTCTTATGAGATACCTTTTTGTTTTCAAAACACGTATTTTGAGTTATCACACCAGTCCCATGACTAACCTGGAGTTTATTTTTCCCTTTCCTTAAACTCTTGGTGCCCTAATTTTCCTAGGCAGCCTAGTAGTTAGGTTTAGTTTAGAAGAAATCTGGATAGAGCTCAAAGCGTGGAGTCAGAATATTTTTCTCAAGATTTTGGTCTATTTCCACCACACTCTTGTACTATAGTATTCCATATTTGTAAGGACAGGAATTCATAACCATCCATGTTTTTAACTCTGATAAATGTTTTTTAATTTCCGCTGTAAAGTTTATATTGAAGTAACAAATGTGTGATTATGTTCTTTCTTTATTTTTCTTTCGTACCCTTAAGAATCCACTTCTTTGGCACTTGGATTTACGGCACGTGAATACCGAGGATGTATTAGTGTTGATTTTCGAGAGTCGAAGAAATGGGTCCTCACACTTCACCCTATTGAACTTTAACCAATCTCACGACCTTATTGCACAATTGTTTTACATCTCAATCAACAATGCGACCTGCATGCCTTATTAGGGTCAAATTTGGTTCCACATCCAAATCTCCCTGAATAGCTGGTTCAACAATAAGTGGAGGATCATGCACATATTTCTTGAAATGTGATACATGAAAAACATTATGTATCCCTGATAATCTCTCAAGCAACTCAACTTGATACGCAAGCGGCCCAATCCTCTCAATAATCTGAAAAGGTCCAACCTATCTATGTGTCAACTTCCCTACTCTTCCAAACCACAAATCCTCTTATCGGAGAAATCTTCACAAATACAAAGTCTCCAACTAAAAATTCTAAATCTCCACGCCTTCGATCAATATAGCTTTTCTATCTATCCTGAGCTTCCTTTATCTTTTCGAATCACAGCTATCTTCTCTGTGGCTTCAAGAATCATATCAGGACCAAGCACTACTCGATCTCCTGTTTCCACCCAACATGACGGTGATCTATATGGCCATCCATAAAGAGCTTCATAGGGTGCCATTCCCATACTTGGTTGATAACTGTTATTATATGAGAATTCCACTAAGTGAAGATGATACTCTTGCGAACCTCCAAAATCCAAAATACAGGCTCTTAAAAGATCTTTCAAAACTCTATTCACCCTCTCTGTTTGGCCATCAGTTTGAGGATGATATGTTGTGCTCAAACTTAGCTTTGTTCCCAAAGCTACTTGCAATGATTTCCAAAACTGACTGGTAAAAATTGGATCCCAATCGCTTACAATACTACTTGGAACTCCATGTAATTGGACAATCGCCTTCATATAAATATATGCTAAGCTTGCTGCAGTGCTATTTGGTTTTACTAGAATAAATGTGCTCTTGATTAGCCGATCTAAAATAACCCAAATGCCTTCATTAACTTTTCTTGATATGGGCAAACCATCTATAAAATCCTTTGATACTTGCTCCCATTTTGAATTTGGAATCTCAGATTGTTGTAGTAGCCTAGCAGTCCTTCGATGATCATCTTTGATTTTCCTGCGATTTGTACATCTACTAACATGGATAGAAACATCCCTCTTCATTCCATTCCTCTAGAATACTCGCTTTATATCCTAATGCATCTTTGAAACACTAAGATGGATACTTGACTAGGATTGATGGCATTACATTAATACCACTTGCTAAATACCATTGACATTTGGAACTCATATTCTTCCATTCATTCACAATATACCACGATGATCAATCTCAAAGCTTGAACAATGACCCTCGCCTATATTCTTGACAATCTTCATAAACAACTATCTTCCATTTGCTTATTTGAAATCCTTTTAAGGAGAGTTGAAGTAACTTCCAAAAGAGCAAAAACATCATTTCTACTTAGAGCATCAGCTACCATATTGGCTTTCCCAAGTGTATATAAAATATCCAAGTCATATGCCGTCAGAAATTCCAACCAATGCTGCTACCTCATATTCAAATCCTTCTGCGTGAAAAGATATTTCAAGGTTTTGTGATCTGTAAAGAGCTTAAACTTTTCACTTTACAAGTAACACCTCCATATCTTTAATGCAAACACAATAGCTAATAACTCCAAACCATGTGTTTCATAATTATGCTCATAAGGCTTCAACTACTTACTTAATAACTCTTTCGTGCTACATCAAAACTGCACCCAAACCAACACCACAAGCATCTATATACAATGTCAACCCTTCACCTCCGTCCGGAATAGCTAAGGGTGGAGCGCTGGTTAACCTCTTCTTCAACTCAATGAACACTTCTTCACACTTTGAAGTCAAAATAAACTTAATATCCTTCTGTGTCAACTTTGTCAGGTGCGAGGCGAATCATGGATAAGTCTTGGATGGATCTCCTATAATATCCTGCTAAGCCTAAGAAGCTTCCGATCTCCATTGGAGTCTGCGGTGTCTTCCAATTTTGAATAGCCTTGCCTTTTCTGGATTAACCGAAACACCATCCCCCAACAAAACATGTCTGAGGAACCTTACTTCTAATTGCCAAAAATGTCATTTAGAAAAATTAGCTCTTAAAACGTGTTTTCTCGATGTTTCTAGCTCCACTTCCAAATGGTGTTTGTGTCCTTCCTCGATCTAAGAATAAGTAACATTATCATCTATAAAGAAAAACATAAATTTGTTAAGCACATCTCTAAAAACACAATTCATAAGATCTACAAAATAAGAAGGTGCATTGGTTAGCCCAAATGGCATAACCAACCACTCAAAGAAACAATCCGATCCTTTGAATGCTGTTAAGGGTATACTATCCTCTGCTATTCTTAACTGGTGAAATCCCATGGCAAGATCCATTTGAGAGAATATTTGAGCACTATAAAGTTGGCCAAACATGTCATCTATACAGGGTAAGGAATACTTATTCCGAATTATCCGTTTGTTTAGCTTACAGTAATCAACACAAAGTCTTAATGATCCATCTGACTTTGCAAACAAAACTACAGGTGCTTCCCAACTTGAGCAAGTTGATCTAATCAGTCCCTTATTTAACGAATCATATTTCTGATTTCTTAACTCCAACTTCTCTCTCGGTGCCTTCTAATGGATAGGGTAAATGGCATGTTTCCAACTGGGAATTAAGTTGATATGAAATTTAATCGCCTGACATGGAGGTAGACTATTAATTTCTTCAAAAATATCAAGGAAATTCTTAATAATTACTATCGACCCTAATTCTTCTTAGGACACGTACATGACGTACAAGAAACTACTCATTAGTTTGATGAGCCCCTCACATAATATCTCAACTTCCCTCCATGTCTTTCTTTTCAACACTATAGATATTTTAACACAATCTAAGACAACTTCATTTTCTAATAGCCAATCCATACCAAGCACAACATCAAACCTATTAAAATCTAGTACAAACATTTCCCATGAAAAATGGTGGATAAGGCAAGTAATTTTCACAAGTCATGCATAGATTAGTTGCACCACCTATGGGGTTAGACACACAAATAGGGGTTTCTACAATTCTTGGAAAAAGTTGCAATCTATCTACCAATTCTTTAGAAATAAAACCATGAGAAGCCCTGGTATCCAATAATACTTGAACTAAAATACCATTATCAAATAAAATACCTTCAAGAACTCCTTTCCTTTTAACATTGTTAAGGTTGATGGTTCATCCTTAATGGCATAAACTTTGGCTTACTGACCCTTCTTTATTAGAGGGAAATCCTTAACCATATGCCCTGGTTATTGGTAGTTGCAGCGAGTGTCTTTTGAACCATAGGAGAAATAGGTCCCGCTTGCTGCTTCGGAGCTTCAGAGTTCCTACAAAATCTTGCAAGATAGCCCTTCTGCTTACACTAATAACTCTCAACATCCTTGTACTTGATTTTTTGAACTCCTCTAAGCTTTGGTAACGACTCATAATTTTATAACCTTTAATTGAATATTTAATTAACTTTAAATATTCAAATATAGAATTTTTAAACTTAAATAATCATGTTTCATGTGATAAATAAGAACGGTGAACTTATTTTTAGAATTGGTTTACAAAATTAAGAGATTTAGGAGTTTCATCGAAAAAGTGACAAAAGCCAGTTTTCTATAAAATTGAATATACAGTCAAAAAGTTATTTTAAATGATAAATAATTATTTTTAAATTATTGTAAAATGATAATAATTGATTGATAAAAGTTTTATAAATGTATATATACTTGTTTTATCAAGCTAAACAAACTTCGTCGCACTTCGACTAATCGACATCATATTTTACAATTGGATTTTAATATTATTTAATATGGTTTTGTAACTCAAGTTATCTTGCTTTAATTATTTAAAAATGATAACAAAATAATTTTCAAGTTTTGTTTACATAAATGAATAGTTTGATTAAAAACAAAAAATGTGAAAGGAAAACTTTTTGTAAAAAAACCAACGTTTTGTTCAATATAAGTTATGTAAAGGTTTTGTAACTTGAATAGTTATTATATAAACACATTAACAAAGAAATAAACACCTCATTTATATTAACCAAGGATTAATTAAGAAAAGTGTTTAATTAAGTAAAGAAAAGTACTTAAAGAAGATATTTTCACCAAATCCAACACAAGTCAAATCAAATCACATGAAAACAAAAGCAAATCAACCAAATCTCCATCTTAGTCTACTTTTCCAACTAGGTTCATCCCTTAAGTATTAAGTAAAGATGACATAAAGTAATGATGTGATGTGAAGATAGTAAGTGTTGAAAAAGTATGTTTCACTTAAAGGTTAAGGAATGGTATTTGTGTCATTTGACAAAGCTTAAGGATTAAGGGATTAAAGGCTATAAATAACCATGCATACCACTTCCATTCTCACACAAATCACTCTCTTCTCTTCTTCTTCTTCTTCTTCTTCTTGAAATCCACGGCTTCTTCTCTTCTTTTTCTTTACTAAATTTATTGAAATCATATCAAACAACTCTACCAAACTCCTTAGAATTCCATTAGAACATTGTTTAGCATCTAAGAAGTCGAAGAATAATGGAGGAGGATTTGGAACATGGTGAGGTCGAACACTATGAAGGTGATTGAAGGAGACGGCATGAGTTTTGGGTGATGGAAAAGCTTATGGCCGTGAGCACTTGGAGTTTGGAAGAAGAGGCTGAGAGCACAGCATGGTGCAATGTGTGGTTGAGAGCATAAATCAAGGAGGAATGGAGTAGATGATGATTAGTTGAAGTTAATTAAAGTTTAAGTGAAGTGTTGGATTAAATGAATGTTGGTAGGAAGTGAAACGATTTGGTTAAAAGTGAGCACTCACATTTTTACTAATTAATCTCTAATTTATTTCAAGTATAATGATTTGAAAGTTTAAATATATTGGATGATTAAATGTTTAATAATGATTGATAACTTGGTTGATATTATGGTTGTGATATGGTTGATAACTTGGTTTGATAAATGATAATAGAAATGATTAGTAATTAACCATAGTTAATTAAATAGAAATTTAAACCATAAATAATATGTGTATGGAGTTATTTAGCCTTTTATTGGTTTTAAACATCTAAAAAGAGTTAAAATGAATAATATCATATTATAATATGAAACGAAATGGAAAATGAATTCAAAATGTGAAAAATAATAATTTTTAAATGAGTTTAAAATGATTTAGAAATGTTTTAAAAACATTTAAAAGTGTTTCCATGAAGTTTGAAAAGAAATTGAAAAATAAGTCAATACTAGGCACATCGCGTAACGTTAGTTCGCGATTTTGCACGTAGAATTCAAACAAGTGAAGAGAATGGAATATAGCTCGAAATTTTTTAAGGTAAGAATTATTCAGACTATTTTATCCATAGTTTTTAAATGAAGAAAGAAAATTAAGATTTTATTAAGTAGACATTGAAATATGAGTAAAACAAGTTTTCAAGATAACCGCAGTTTTGTAGTTTAAAACCCGAATTTAAAATTAATTTAAAATGAATATTGTTAAATGTTTAAAATTATGGAATAAATTTTATAATTCTATTAAAAAAATTTAAAATAGAATTGAGTTATATAAATGAATTTCCAAAATGATAGAAAAGTTGTTTTTAACCAAATAAGCTTTTAAAACAATATTTGCAGCACTTTTTCGCAGCACTTTTTAATAACTTCTGCAAACAATGGTTTTAACTTAATTATTCTTTCTCGAACCTTTTGTGTACCTTTTCGAATAAATAATTAAGTAATTTAAATATGATTAAGAGGTTTAAAAATGAGTATGCGGAAACAACTAGTACATTTGTTCCATTTGTGAGCGTCATAGAAATTTCGACCGAGGAATGGAACAGATTGATGGGAAAGCCCGGATGCACTAAAATAATTAAAAGAAATTAAGTATGTTAAAATATTTAGAGTCAATCAAATAACTTGACCACCTTATGGGTGGCAGAGAGATAGTCTCTAGGCTTGAGTTATGTAAACCAGTTGTTTGCCCTCCCTAGCTACCCGAACTAGCCTGACGGAGAAGATAGTAAATTTGATTTACTCGGATCAAAATTTCCCAAAGTATAAAAGATGTACTTTTCCAAATTCAAACAACTTGGATTTCATAGAAATAATCTTCTTATACTTGGTATTAAATTCTGAGAAGGGAACCCATACTATACGTGTGAATTCAAAAGGTGATTTCATCGTTATTCGATGGATAGTAAAGGTTGAATACATAAATTGATATTGAGTAGAATTAGTATAATTTCCATGATCCATTTTACTCAATAATGTTTTCCAATATGAGATTTAAATAAATAATTTGGAAATGTTTTTCCTAAGTAAAAAGTGAATCAATTTAGAATTATTCCGAGATTTAAAAAGGGTTTTAATTAACCAAAAGGATTTGATAAATGAGACTTAATGATTCCATATACTGTTAAGAAGATAAATGGAATAATTTAAAATAATATGTTTCTCTGAAATATTTATCAATGAATACAAAAATGCATAAAATTGAATGATGATTGATTATCATATATGAACTTAACATTTTTTTGATCGATGATTGGTTTGGAGAAACCAGGGTTGGATCGGGGAAATTCCTATCCGAAAACCATTTCAAACCAATGTATTCATTAAGAAGTGAAGATGTTTTGAAGATGATGATTATTGAAGACAAGAGATCTTCAGAATGTAGGGATTGCTGTTACGAGTCCCAGCGGATTACCCCATATTATATTTATATGGCAGTGGTGTTTGCATTCTGAAATCTTTATTGTATTGAAGACTGAATATCTTCATAGCAGAAGAAATGCTTATTGATATTCTCTAGGTTGCTCCCAATATAGAGATATTTATATAGCAATGGTCCTGTCGTGTTTTGAAATCACCGTAAATGGAAGGACTTACTCGCTACTAATCCTAGCGGTGGTTCCCAAAAAAAAGATAAGGTAGGAAGAGTGCCTTCGATTTCATACAGTCCCAGAATGAACTTATATGGAGGAGTGTTTAGCAGTGCATTTCTGATCATATTAATTGATCTCTATCAACTTATTATCTGCTTGGTAGTGGAGGAGGCAACTCCACTTAGCTTAACACCCTTTCCTAAGACGTACGAGCTCAGGAGTTATACGTTTGTAGAAATCAGTTGTGTGATTAAGGAATGGCAATGTGGCATTCTAAGTGGAATGTGCTTTGTAGAAAAATAAAGCATGGCTTATTGTAGAAAAACAATCGGGCTTTCCTACACTTGGATTTGCGGTACGAGGATGTATTAGTGTCGATTTTTAAGGGTCGAAAATTTTGATCGTTACAACATCCTCCCCACTGCTTTCATTTCTAGCTTACTGAACTTTCTCTTATTTGGGTTGTTGTCATTATTGCTTGGTGCTACCGCTGGATTCTTCTTCTCAAGAACTTCATACCACAAAACCATATCCACCACGTCCACAAAAGATCCCTTCAAATGGGTAGTCATCTTCTTATGAAATTCTTCCTTCATATCAACTACAAACATGTCATTCTTCATAGGAGGGGTATCAATTAATCTTGGACCAAATCGCAATGACTCACTGAATTTGGTTTCATATTCTGCTACCAAAAATTCTCCTTGCTTAAGATCTAAGAAACATATATACAGACAAGTCTTCCCCGCAGTGCGCATGAACTAGTCTTCAAACACCTCCTTAAACCTAGCCTAAGGAAAATCATCCTCCGGGACGTTCACTGTGACCGAATCCCACCACGTAGATGAATCATTTCGTAACTGCTAAGATGCTAAGAAACGCTTTTGCTCATTTAAAATATCTTGCCCCTCGAAATTCTTCTCGCAAGAACGAAGCCAAGCTTTGGCTTTGATAATGGATTATGTGCCCTTGAACCGCTTTCTTACTAGATTAGTATATTCTATGCAAAAAGCTATAAAGTATACAGGGGGTTGCACAGGTGGTGCCTGTTCAACTGCTCCCACTCTTCTAATATTCAGAGCTTGACCATTGGCGGTCGTGGTGCTACCATCTCCTCTCCCTTGTCTTGCTCTATTACTCATTCTTACTTCCTGAATATAGTAAGATAACTTTAGATACTTTAGATGAGGTTATCTTAAGAAAAAGGGTACCAAATCAAACATATCAAAGCTGATCAAACTAACTTGAAATACATACACAAACACACACATACACGAATAAAAAAATTACAAATACGCGCTCTCAAAGACTAAGCTCATTCTAGGGAATTACTAACCTTATCTCTAATGAGTTGACCCCAACCAAGGCCTAGGTGTTCACGCATCCTAAGCTTTGATACTATGTGTAACGATATACATTTCTTACTCCCAAAGACGACACTTAATACATCCTTGGTATTCATGTGCCGATCATCTAGGAATACAAAAGACAAGCCGTTGGGGTAAAAGAAAAGAAGAAAGAAACACAGAAACTCACAAATCAAGGGAATCATATATAATAGAACATAAAATAGTACATATAGCCACATCCAAAATAAAACATCAGAGTTACAGCACGTACTAACTTCAGCCAGGGACACGTATAACTGCCTGCCCCTACAGTGTTGATACATAACTATACATACACAGTGGAAGTAAAATAGATAACTAGATAACATTGAATCCTTCTGCTCTATGCTTCTCCATAATTCATCCATAATAACCTGGACTACTTGGCTACTCAAAAATTAGAGTACCGAAGAGTTTAATAGAAAGAAAGAAAAACTCTAGGTCAGATATGGGACTAGTGTAAGTAAACTCAAAATAACTGAATTATTATACTATAAAACCCTTTTAAATATAAATGGTATCTCGTAAGACCACATCGCACACAACTACTGATTAGTTTTTACCTTACGATAACCAAACCATTCCAAATAGAAAATCCAGTTATATTATAATAATGTTTAGGGTTTAAAATAAATACATAACATAGTTAGAATGCTTGCATTTTACGTTCTAACATATTTGGGCACAACTAAGTCCGTAAGGCACTTATTGGAGAATGGATTCCATACAATGACAAGGCTACTGGGGTACCGCCTGCCATAGTACACCTTTAGAAAAATGTACCGAGAGCCATCCTATGTCCCCATGCAAATCAGGACCGACCTACCCCTTACTGGATATTACTAAATATGTCATTACCCCAGTTGCGATCAACAACCATACCAGTGCCTCTAGCATATATAATCTGAAAATATCGATCCAGATTGGGTGACGAACGTACCCTAATGGGTGCGACCTACATAGCCCTGAAGCATATCCCATGTTTTTATCATTAGGAACTGAGGCTTGAGGCTATATTTTACCTTTTTAGCGAATCCCACTTGGAATGCTAACACTGCCCTCTAGGCAATAATGCAATGCTAGCATTCGACCATACAAGTTGTTCAGGATATGAGCAAGCCGAAGGCGCTACTTCTACTATATCCTTTTTGGAATCACCCTCAGATTAATAGCAAGCAGCCCTTGCACTTCAAAGAAATCCGTCTTCGATTCCCATTATCTTTCAAGATGTCTTTAATTCGAACGCTTATGCTGGTTCAAAGTGGTTTTCGAATAACTCATGTGTATTTGATCCTGGTCTCTTCAAACCTGCAATTGATAAATTCAAAACTTGTTAAGTTATAGATACTGGACAAACCAATATCTGGGTGTAAGTATAGTTTACATATAAAAAATAAGACATTCTATAGTTACCACTACTTTTCGATTTCAAACAGTACTATCCCTTGATTAACAATGAAGTCGAAAAAGTTAGAAAACAATCCTTGTCTCGACATACAGTCTTACTTCTTGGGATATAGATAAGTTTCCATAACTCGGAATTTGGTGTTAAGTATATAACGAAGTACCTTCCATATACTTAATTAATCATGGTCCATTTATCAAAATTAACTCTCTTGTGCTTATCACGTTTTTGACATTTCGACTTCTCTATCCCTTACCTAGAAACTCTGGTTTTAGATCTCACAGATAGAGGAAAGTCTACTCATCGGCTTTTAGTGCTAAATACAAGATGACTTACTTTCCACAAACATGTCAACATTTTAGCACAACTTATCACATTTTTTGATGTTACATAATGGCGTAGACAAAGAAATCCCCTGTATTTAAAACATCCTTTTAACAAATAGTTGCTTTTAAACAAAACTCGACCTTTGAAACAAAAAGGTTAAATTTAAATCTATTATTTAAATAATTAAATTCTTGAAAATGTAGTTAATCTTTCAAAATTCCTTTTTAAACTTATAGATGCATTTTAAAAGACTTTTCAAAATATCTAAAATAGGTAACTCCTTTTATTTACACAAAAATCATCGATTTACAAACTACATCTATAGCGACAATTACTATATGGACCATAACTTTTAAAACTTGTTTTGTAAATCAAAATAATTTTTAAACACTTTCTTTTTTAATTTAAACTACTTTAATAACATTTTCAAAAAGTTTGGAAACAAAAGTTAAGTTCGGAAAATATTTTAAAAACTTTCTTAGAAAATGAAGTAGTAAACTAGTTTAAGTAAACACATGATTTCAATGTCGATTAAAAATCGATTCAAATATGTTAACTATACCAACAATATTCAACACTTATATACATAAACACACACACATATATATATATATATATATATAAAAATGTAAATAACATCCACAAGGCAAGGAAAAATTTTTCCTTATGAATTATCACATATGCACTTTGATGTGTGTTGTAGTAACCTATTCGCTACGAACACTCATACTTCATTTCAAATCCCCTACAAACATCCTATGTGTCATCCGCTTTCAAGCGGGATCCAAACCAAACATTAGCATTTTTATAAACTCACCAATATAAGCAACCAAAAAATATTATTATAATAAATAATAAAGTTTTAAACTTTCTTTTAAAGTGAGCTTTACTCACCTAAACCAACACGATCTTTTACCAAACTACCGCAACTTAGTAATCGACCCACAGACTTAGCTTTCGCTTTAAAAAACTTGATTTTCAAGACCTAAAGGAGGTCAAATGGGTTTGGCCTAGGTACTAAGGTGCTCGATCTTGGCTGGAAAATAGGGGTTTGGGTTTGTTTTTGAAGAATAAGTAGTACAGAGAAGAATGGAAGTGATTTTAGTTACCTGCTTAAGGCTTAAAAGTGAAAATGAAGGAATTTTTAAAACTGTTCTTTTAGGACTCTATGGAAGAAGAAGAGAAGAGAATGGAAAGAAGAAAGTAGGAATTTGAAAAATGAAAAGAAATTAATTAAAGTGAGAAATGAGAAAGTGGGGTTATTTTTATAGAAAATGGAAATAGAAAATTACTAAAATACCATTCTCATTAAAATAACAAATACCCTTCACCAAAACTTTGACAACTCACCCTCCACCTCCGCAACCCCCTCTCACTCTTCCTTCACTACACCTCTTTTGAAATGTACTTTGTTTCTTAGCTTTTGTGCTACCTTTTCATTTTTAAATTATAAAAGAAAAGTCAAATTCCATTTTATTAAATTAAGTATACTTTTAAACTTATTTTAATATAATCACTTCATTTGCCAAAAGCGTATGTTATTATTATATATATGTACATATATACTCTAGTGTGTATAACATGTTCCGACAACTTTTAGACGATGAAAAGTCGAAAATTCGAAAAACGGTTTTTGGTCACATTTTTTATTTTTCTCCGACCTAACTATTTTTTTAAGAAAAAGTTTAAAACAACTTTATCATCATTAGTGATTACTTAAAAGAAGTCTATTTGAATTATACAATTCATTATTTAATATTTAAAAATAGTTCAAATATCCATACTTAAAGTGACATAATTACGGTCGTTACATTAATAATGTTATAAAACCTTTCAAAATATAAGGTATCTCGTAAGAGCACGTCGCATATAAACACGGATGTGTTTTTACCCTACGATAACCAAACCATTTTATTAGAAAATTATATGATATTATAATTATGTCTAGGGTCTAAAATAAAAAATATAACATAGATGATATGCTTGCATCTCACATTTCAACATATTTGGTATACAATTAAGTCCATAAGGCATGTATTGGAATATTGATTCCATCAATGACAGGGCTACTGGGGCACTGCTCGTCATAGTACACCACTACATAAAATGTACAGAGGTTCCAAACCTTGCAACCCCTGCGTGGCAAGATCGGTTTACCCCTTCTTGGATAGTACCGAATATGATCATCCCATCATACTCAGCCCCGAAGTATACATCCGAAAAATAATATTAATCTAGATCAGGAATGATCATAAGCTAATGGTAGCGAACCACATAGCCTTATGGAATATCCCCTGTTTTAGTCATTACTAGGCATGAGGATTTATGTAACAACCTGAATTTTTATACACCAGGGCATTTAAGAATTGATTTATTTAAATATTAAATTGTTAATTTAATCGATGGGTTGAGAACTCCACTCTCACAAACGGACGAATTAGGACTCGAGACTACTTCCATTAAGTCTGGATTGTTCGAGCGGTTGAGAATGAGTATAAGCATTGAAATATTCTGCCTGGCGGATTTTCAGCTAGTAGCCTGGGTTCGATTCATAGATCGATCCAAAAGGAAAGCTTTTGTGTACGATGGAATTAGGTCACGAAACCTTTTCCATTGGGTTCAAAATATGGGTATTAGGTTATGAACGATAGTAAGCACATTACGTTTAGAGTTGCAGATTTTTCGATAGATATTTGTGATCGATACGTGCGAAATTAATCATTAGGTGAGTAGTCTCGGATTATGTTGAATTTTATACCATGAGGACCAGAAAATTATGTGGAGTCACCCGGTTCAATAATCGTCTCCATCCAAGCTAGCTAGAGCTCGTGCGGGTCGAAAACGTGAGGCAAATATTGAAATATAATTTTTATTCAATTTTATTGTGAAAAAAGTAGTTCCTCTCTCTCCTAAATCCATGCCCAATCCACCCTACGGCCAGCATTGATCGGAGCCACAGATGTCAAAATAGCCTTGGGTCTCAACTGGAGAAAGGTGCGACTATGGGAGACGTAGAGAATGGTTGGTTGGATCGTGCCATAGTTAGCTATGGTGGCCGGAATTGATGTGCGACGGCAAGGTGGTTTTGGCGATTGATCTCGTCAATGGTGATGAGTTGAGAGTCGAGATTGGTGGTGTTGGGTAGCACTTGGACCGGGCTCCCTATGGTGGTGATGCGGTGGCCGGAGGAGTGACATGGCAATAGCGGTGAGTGACTGAAGACGGTGGCCTGGGTTTGGGAACCATGGAGATTAGGGTTTGATCATGTTTAATTAAGGTAATTAGCATTAATTAGTTAATTAATTTGGTTAATTAGTCGTCGAATGTTCATAACTCATATCTTGCTTGTATGAGGTCGTATTCGAATGCGGTCAGTTGCGTAGTACTTGCGGAGTTGTCACCTTCGTAATGGAATAGCTCGGGTCATAATCTGGATGACTGAAAATTTAGGCAAAGTGAGTGGAACGATAACTCTACAATTAATTATCGTATATATTCCAGTATTTTTTATACCAGTTTATATAGTTAGAGTGATGTAGATTAATGTGGTTCATTGATATATAACATTTGGATGGATAATTGTTGACATAGAGTAGTTGCTGAGATCCTAGGTTAATGTCGATGATAGTTAATAGTTGCTAAGGTCCTAGGATAATGCCGACGATAGTTATGGTATATGTTTAATAATTTATTTATTTGATTGGATTAGTTTAAGTGGATACTCGGGATGATTGATTTAGATCCCGAATATATAAGGAGTTCTATTTGTATTGAATAGAGTTAGACCGGAGTTGATAATTTATAACGTGACTATAAATTAATTTAACCCTGACTTGTAGTTTTAAATTAGTGATAGAAATATTGTGCATATTTTATCACTAATTGGGATTTAAAAAGATGACTTTTAAATAAGCATGAAGACTTAAAAACGACTGAATGATTTTATACATTTGATAAATGGATTTACACTTAATTTAATTTGATAAATTAAGTGTAATAATTACTTAATATTTGTTTTGAGTAAATGGGATATTTTATAAAAATGTTAACACTAGCGTGAATGAAATACACTTGATTTACTTGATAAATTAAGTGAATTATGGCTTAAAATGCTTAAATTGATTTTTTAACGAATATGGTATTTTATAAAGTGATTTATGGATTTATAACATATTATGAGGTGGGATATATATTACTTAAATTGGTTTTTAAGTATATAATGAGATGTTATAAAATGGATATGATTTTATAGAATGGTATGAATGATATATTTAATTATAATTGTATAATTAAGTAATATTAAGATTTAAAATGATTTATAAGCTTATAGTTATTTTCTAAATAATATATTATGTTTGGAAATAATATATTAATGGAAGGATCATCCTATAGATTACCCAATGGTATAATGAGCTGATTGATGATTGGATTGTACATTTGCCTATCATTGTTTTAAATTGATTGAATCGACTATAGGTTAGAATTGAATGATAGATAAATAGATTATTTGCTTTGTTGGTTTGCTTGACTTTGCTATGGTAGGATTTTTACTTTGGTTGGGCGTGGCTTTCATGTATGTAAACGAGCATTATATGAGTATATTAGTTCCTTATATTTGGACTGGTAGTATATACCTGTATATAGTTTATATGAGTTAAATATGTCTATATTTATATATAATCCTAGTATGCCCGACTTGGGGCTACTAGGAGAAGCATGGAATATTTTGTATATATTCATTGATATGCGGTTTAAGGTATATGTATATAGTCCTAGTATGTTCGACTTGGGCTACTAGGAGTGGCATAGAATATTTTGTATATATTCATTATCTGTGGTTTAAGGCATATGTATGCTGTTCTGGTATGTCCGACTTAAGGAAACTAGAAGGAGGCACAGAATTTTTTATTTATATTCACTAATATGCGATTTAAAGTGTGCATATATAGTTTCGGTATGCCCGACTTGGGACCACCAATTGGTGCAAAGGAATCCCTTACACCTTGGGGCACATTACCTGCATACGTGGTTCCGGAGCAGGGGTAGAGAGAGACTTGAATGCTAGTTTAGAGTAGGTCATATACTGTTACGTAGTACTCTTGGATGCAACGACATGACCTACAGGTCAACTTGTTTTGAGGTGTTGGTTTGTGGCTCTCGATAGGCTCAAGGGTAGCTAATGGAAATTCAAAATGCCTTACCGATCTATATGGGAACAACAATACTTCGAAATTGTGTACCGTGTGGGAAGGATGTAGGTAAGGTTTAGCATCAACATACATTTCCGGTATGCTGATATAGACAACCAGAAGTAAAGAACGTCAACAAGGGAATCCATTATACCATTGAGATGACGCGACCTACAGATGTGATCCCGAAGCAGGGGCGGAGGGGGACTGGAATGTCAATCTGAGCAGGTCATATACTATTGCGTAGTACACTTGGAGGCTACGACGGGTCCTACAGGCTAACTTCTTTTGAGGTGTTAGTTTTTCAGGGGAGTCCATAAGTTAGTCTTGCTCTCGATTGGTCTCATTAGTAGCTAATGGAAGTTCGGAACGGGTATTGGTTATGGATATTCATATTTCGGTTTTGGGTACAGAAATGCTATTTTAGTAGCACCGTTGTATTGCCGTATTCGTTTTGCATTTTAGATGCTTTGTTGGGTATCGTTTGATTGATTGGTGTTCATAGCGAACCCCACCCACCAGCAACGATGGGAATCAAGTTATGCTTTGGACGTCTTCTATTGTTATGATTGTGCTTGTTATATTGGTTGGTTGATTACCATTAGTGAACATTTTGTGTTAGACTTGTATAGGGATGTTTATATTGCTCCTGCATTGGTACATTAGGTTACCCCTGCCTTGATACGTTAATACATTTCAGTCACATTATTAGTTGTGTTGTCTCGTTGGTTGTAGGATAAGAGCAGATTATGGTATTGTCCCTTACTCTTGAGTTGGGTTTTAGTTTACTTGTCTAAGACCAGTCTGGGTTATCCCTAAGCCATTTTTGTGGAGTGGACCGGCTGTACTTCACAAATCCCTTATATATTTGTATATGGATTTAATATACAATACTTTAAGGTTGTTCCCCTCATACCAGACTTTATGTTTGACCCGTGTTTTGTCTTTGCCTGCATATGCCATGACAACTCTCAGGTACTCGATTGAGTAGTTTGAGAGTCAGGTACTTTTAGGGATACGCTTTCAGGACAACTGGAGCACTTTGGAGGCTAAGTCGATTGTTTGGATATATACTTGATGTTGTAATGGTACGTAGCAGATAGACTATTTATATACGAGACTTGTTGTGTTAGGTATTATATTCTAAATTTCGGTATTGACATTCATTTATCATTTACTTCCTTTAGTACAATCTCTTATATATTGCTTATCATATTGCTATGTATATTCAGTATATTATATGTTATCACTCTGCTATGAGATTCTACCATTATGCCTTGGTTATGTTTAGATTTTCTATTTTAACCCTGCGGACTGTCATTTGTGTTATTTTAGATTCAGACGTTTTTACTCAATGTTGATTCAGGATATTACAAAGGGTGGGTCGTTACACTTGGTATCGGTGCTTAGGCTCAACACATAGGACCTTGTGTACCAGTTTGAGTTAAGCAAACTGGTAGGTGAAGGTGCATTGAGAGAGCGTACTTATATTTTTCTACTATAAAATATTGCATACACCACTTGTCCTCTGAACTTAGATTTATTTCAATCGTTAGTTGCTAAGGTATAGTCGTTCGGGCTAATAGTATTAGCAGACAGAATACAAGAGTGACTACAGATAGGCACTTTAGGATGCCTGATTAGTTCATAGATTATTATGCCATAACACGGGATGTTCAACTGCACGAGAACGTACCAACGGCTGCGGTAAGTTTTGAATGTGGTGTAGCCCTTTTGGCATAGTAGTAGAGGAGATTATCTAGCAGACCATAATTCAGATTGATTCGAAACATTGCTTTGAGTCTCGGTTTATTTCTCAGATTGAAGGGGACATAAAACTTGGGTGAATAACTTATATGTTCTACGTAGAGTCATTCGTGTTTAAAGTGTTTTCCGTGTATTAGTAAACCTTAGGCGATGGGAATAATCCCATGTGTTGAAGAGGTATTTTCTAAAGATCGGTTCATTCACGTACCAGTTCTTAATCCCTAGTTCAAGCGCAAGGTTTCTAGGTGATTTGCACTAGTTAGACAAGGATTTTTCAATTGATCCTTAAAGGCGAGCAATTGAGTCGGATTCTCGAGATGACTGGGAGATTTCCAAAGTGAGACCCTAGTCATGCCAAGAATTTTTAGGTGGTCAGAATAAGTAACCGGATCAGAGTTTGCATGAGAGGAGTCAAGTGACTAACCCTAATTTAACAAAGGAACCTTATTAGTAAATAAATGACTTGATCGGGCATTGTAAGCATTAGGGGTGATCTTTATTCATTGTAAAATTGTATAAGGTGTGGTATAGTTGGGATAGCTTGTGATAGTGCGAGAAGGAACTCCTTGACTAGTTTTTATGATGATTTGGATAATCTTCTTAGTGGCGATATGATACTCTCCTAGGTGAGCATCGTAGTACACTTAGTATATTATCGTTATTACCATTGTGCAGATGAGATGAGTTTGAACTCAAGTAAGCCCAAGCATTTGTAGATCGTCATTTAATGATTATTAATTATAAAGTTTCTCCTTTGGAGAATAAGTTCTATTTGAAAGGGAAGTCGAGACTTGGTTTGCTTGATTTATTCAAGAGTTTTGAGGATAGGGATCCAGCATATCATCTAATTTTTCCTTGTCGAAGCAAGTGGGGCAATAGTCTTTCATGTATTGCACTCATGAGAGGAGCCACACCACTTAAGCATTTGTGTTATCATAGATGTTGACCTGACTCATTGAGGTATACGGTTGGACATGCACGTTTTTGCTATTGTTGGTCACCGTGCATGTCTTTATAAATTCTTTGTTATGTTTCAATATTTGGTAGGATCGTGTTGTTTGTTGTTGCTTGCTATTATTTGATGGTTGGTTTATTATTGTTGTTTATTTTTGTTGTTTATTGTTGTTTAGTATTATTGGATGGTTGGTTTATTGACGTTACTTATTATTGCTTGCTGTTGCTTAATTATTAATTTATTGTTTAATTTTGTTGACTGATTTTTGCTGTTGTTGTTTATGGATTGTTTGTTAGTATAATAGTGTAATTCCAGTGACGTCATCGAAATAAGTCAATTAGAGAAAATAGAAGTGAATCGGATGTGGCTTAGACCTCGAGGATCTATTCATTTTTGGGAATAATGCTATGTGGCTTCAGACCGACTGGGTTAAGTTTGTCCGTCTTCGATGGAGCTTAGTATCAATATGCCTCCAACTATTAAAGGAAAATTTTATTTTCCTTTTTGTTCTAATTAAAGATAAGAAAGCGTGGTGTAGAGCTCACTTTGTCGTTGCTTGTGTTTTACAAGTGTGCTTCTTGTTTTTGATAACAACCTATTTATTTAAGATGCTTGTTGTATTAGATGTGTTTTTTTGCATAGTTAGTTGTAACGTATTTAACTGAGATACTTGTTGCATACTAATTTATGCCATGCTAGAGTTTACATGTAGATTTTCACCGTGCCATTATTTGCATTCTTTATTGGAAATGCAAGTTGGGCATGTGTTCAGTTGTACATTGGTTGTTATTCATGATTATGTGGTCATGGTAGTATGTATGCATTTATTGTTTGGATAAGCATATTGTACTAATTTGACTACTTATTCATGTATGTGGTGCATATATGGGGGTATATTGATTCTCTTTGATGTACATGACTTTCTTTTTGGTTATGTAAGTGAAATGCAGGTACATGGAAGCAAAGGCTTGCTTGTTGCTGTTGGGTTTTATCGGTTGAGTTAGCTTGCAAGCAACATGGTACATGTTTATGCTTAACAGGCGTGTTTTCTATGTGACAAACACACTATAAAGTATATCATACATATATATATTGTTGTTATGTTGTTCTCGAATATGGGAGGTCCTAGATATGGGCTTATATTGTTGTTTTGGGAGTGGTTGTGGTTTTTCGGATCGAGCAACGCAAAGGAGGTACTGTCGAAATTTTCCGTAACCTTAGTTGAATTTAAAAGAAAAAAATAACAAGAAGGTTATCAGACATAGCTGATAGTCAAGAGAGTCGGTAACGTAGTATAACTAATTAACTTCTCTTTTCAATTGCAGGTTTGCACTTTGTTTTCTATTTGCATTCCTTTGGAAATGTGTGTGTAGATTAGGAGTTTGGTTTAGTCGATTAGACTATTAGTTGTTTCTGATTACTTACGGAGTGAAGGCGAAGGCTTAGAGACTATTCCAAATCTTATTCCTTGCCGCAATCACTTGAAATTAGTGATTTGTTATTTAGATTTCGAGAATTTGTTGATTCTTGATTGGTGGGATGCGTCATGCAAGTAGACATGTGTATCTCCAAGTGTGTTCTTTTGTAGGCTAGTGCCGAGATGTGATGATATATAACCTGCTTATTATGAGTTACTATACGTTGCATGTGTATTTACTAGCAAATGATTACTATGCATAAGTGATGATTTAAGCGTAGTGTCATTTGTGATGAGGTGCTAGGGAAGAGTTACATTTTGCTTTGGAATATTGAGGACGGAATTCTTTTAAAGAGGGAAGAATGTAACAACCCGTATTTTTATACACTATGATATTTAAATAATTGATTTATTTAAATATTAATTTGTTACTTTAATCGATGGGCTAAAAAATCAACTCTCACAGATGGACAAATTAGGACTAGAGACCACTTCCATTGAGTTCGGATCGTCCGAGAGGTTGAGAATGAGTTTAAGCATCGATATATTTCGACCGGCGGAATTTTAGCTAGTAGCCCGTGTTCGATTCTTAGATCAATCCAGAAGGCTAGCTTTTACGTACAAAGGAATTAATTCTCGAAACCTTTTCCATTAGGCTTGGAATATGGGTATTTGGTTAGGAATGACAGTAAGCATGCTTCGTTTGGAGTTTCAGATTTGTCGATAGATATTTGTGATTGATACGTGCGAAATTATCCATCAGGTGAACAGTGTTGGATGGTGTCGTATTTTATATCATCGGGACCGAAAAATTATATGGAATTGCACTGTTCGATAATCGTCTCGATCCGAGCAAGCCAGAGCTCGTGTGGTTCAAAAATGTGAGGTGAAAATTGAATAAATATAATTTTTATTTAATTTTATTTTGAGAAAATATATTTCCTCTTACTCCAAATCCATGCCCGCTCCATCCTACGGCCACATTGACCGGAGCCACCAGAGGTCGAACTAGCCTTGGGTCTCAACTAGAGAAAGGAGCAGCTATGGGAAACGTGAAGAATGGTCGATGGATCGTGCCATAGTTAGTTATGGTGACCGGAATTGGCGTGTGATGGCAAGGTAGTTTTGGCATTCGATCTCGTCAACGGTGATGAGTTGAGAGTCGAGTTGGTGGCCTTAGATAGCTCTTGGACTGGGCTGCTTATGGTGGTGATGCGGCGGTCGGAGGAGCGACGTGGCAATGATGGTGAATGATTGAAGACGACGACCTCGGTTTGGGAGCGGTGGACATTAGGGTTTGATCGTGTTTAATTAAGGTAATTAGCGTTAATTAGCTAATTAGTTTGGTTCATTAGTCATCGAATGTTCATTAACTCGTATCTTGCTCGTACGAGGTCGTATTCAGATGCGGCTAGTTGCATTGTACTCGTGGAGTTATCACCTTCGCAATGGAATGGCTTGGGTCGCAATCTAGACAATTGAAAATTTAGGCAAGGTGAGTGGAACGGTAACCCTACAATTAATTATCGCACAAATTCCAGTATTTTTGTATACCAGTTTATATGGTTAGAATGATGTATTGTAATGTGGTTCATATATATATGACATCTGGATGGATAATTATTGACATGGAATAATTGCTGAGATCCTAGGTAAATGTCGACAACAATTGTGGTATTTATTCAATAATTTCCCTATTTGATTGGATTAATTTGAGTGGATACTCAAGATGATTGATTTAGATCCCGAATATATATAAGGAGATCTATTCGTATTGAATAGAGTTGGAGAGGGTTGATATTAATTTATAACCTAGTTATAAATTAATCTAACTCCAGTTCTTAGTATAAACTACTGATAGAATTAGTGGTACATATTTTATTACTAATCGGGGTTTAAAAAGAAGACTTTTAAAAATAAGCATGAAGACTTAAAAATGGTTGAATGATTTTATTTATTTATAAATGTATTTATACATAATTTAATTTGATAAATTAAGTGTAATAATTACTTAATATTTATTTTGGGTAAATGGGATATTTTATAAAAATGTTAACACTAGCATGAATGAAACACACTTGATTTACTTCATAAATTAAGTGAATTATGGCTTAAAATGCTTAAAGTGATTTTTAAATGAATATGGTATTTTATAAAGTGATTTATGGATTTATAACATATTACGAGGTGGGATATATATTACTTAAATTGGTTTTTAAGTATATAATGAGATGTTATAAAATGGATATGATTTTATAGAATGGTATGAATGATATATTTAATTATAATTGTCTAATTAAGTAATATTAAGGTTTAAAATGATTTATAAGCTTATAGTTGTTTTCTAAATAGTATTAAGTTTGGAAATAATATATTAATGGAAGGATCATCCTGTAGATTACCCAATGGTATAATGAGTTGATTGATGATTTGAATATATATTTGCATGTCACTATTTTTAATTGATTGAATCGATTATGGGTTAGGATTGAATGATAGATAAATAGATAGTTTGATTTGTTGGTTTGCTTGACTTTGATAAGGTATAATTGTAACTTTGGTTGGGAATGGATTTCTTGTATGTAAATGGGGACGATATGAGTATATTAGTTCCATATTGTTGGGTCGGTATTATATATACCTACATATAGTTTAATTGAGTTAAATATGTCTATATTTATATATAGTCGTAATATGCCTGACTTGGGGCTACTTGGAGAGGCACATTATATTTTGTATATATTCATTGATATGTGGTTTAAGATATATATATAGTCCTAGTATATCCGACTTGGGGCTACTAGGAGAGGCATAGAATATTTTGTATATATTCATTGATATGTGGTTTAAGGCATATGTATGCAGTTCTGGTATGTCCGACTTGGGGCTACTGGAAGGAGGCACAGAACATTTTATTTATATTCACTAATGTGTGATTTAAAGAGTGCATATATAGTTTCAGTATGTCCAACTTGGGACCACCAATTGGTGCAAAGGAATCCATTACTCCTTGGGGCGCATGACCTGCATACGTGGTTCTGGAGCAAGAGCAGAGAGAACTTGGACGCAAGTTTAGAGTGGGTCATATACTGTTGAATAGTACACTTGGATGCAATGACAGGACCTACATGTCGACTTCTTTTGATGCGTTGGTTTTTAGGGGAGTCCATAATATAATTGTGGCTCTCGATAGGCTCAAGGGTTGCTAATGGCAATTCAAAACACTTTACGTATCCACATGGGAACAACAATACTTCGGTGTTGTGTACCGTGTGGGAAGGATGTAGGTAAGGTTTAACGTTTACATACATTTCTTGTGTGCTGATATAGACAATCGGAAGTAAAGAAAGCTAGCAAGGGAATCCATTGTACCATTGAGATGACACGCCTACAGACATGATCCCAGAGCAGGGGCGAAGGGGGACCGAAACGTCGGTCTAGAGTAGGTCATATACTATTGTGTAGTACTCTTGGATGTTACAATGGAACCTATATGCCAACTTCTTTTGAGGTGTTGGTTTTTCAAGGGATTCCACAAGTTAGTATGGCTCTCGATTGGTCTCATTGATAGCTAATTTTAGTTCGAAATGGGTATCGGTTCTGGATATATGTATTTCAGTTTTGAGTACAGAGATGCTAATTTATTATCCATATTCATTTTGCATTTTAGATGCTTTGCTGGGGATTGTTGGATCGATTGGCGGTTATAGCGAACCCCACCCACCAGCAATGATGGGAATCAAGTTATGCTTTGGACATATACTATTGTTACGATTGTACATGTTATATTGGTTGGTTGATTACCACTAGTGAACATTAGATGTTAAACTTGTATAGGGATGCTAATATTACTCCTGCATTGGTACATTAGGTATCCCTATCATGATGTGTTGTTACGTTTTAGTCACATTATTAGTTATGCTGACTTGTTGGTTGTAGGATAAGAGCAGATTATGGTACGATCCCCTACTGTTGAGTTGAGTTTTACTTTACTTGTTTAAGAGCAGTTTAGATTATCCCTAAGCCACATTTGTGGAGAGGATCGACTGTACTTCACAAATCCTCTATATATTTGTATATGGATTTGGTATACAATACTTTGAGATTGTTCCCCTCACAGTAGACTTTATACCTGACCACTGTTTTGTCTTTTTCTGCTTATGTCATGACAATTCTTGGGTACTCGATTAAGTAGTCTGAGAGTCAGGTATTTTTGGGAATACGCTTTAAGGACGGCTGGAGCACTTTGGAGGTGAAGTCAGTACTTTGGATATATACTTGATGTTGTAATGGTATGTGGCAGATAGGCTATTTATGTATGAGACTAGTTGTGTCAGATATTATATTCTGGCTTTCTATATTGACATTCATTTATCATTTACTTCCTTTATTATAGTCTCTTATATATTGTTTATCCTATTGCTCATGTATATTTAGTATATTATATGTTATCATTCCAATGTGAGATTCTATAATTGTTCCTCGATGATGTTTAGATTTTTTTCTTTCTATTTTACCCTATAGATTGTCATTTGTGGTGTTCTAGAGTCAGACATTGTCACTCAACATTGATTCAAGGTACTACAAAGGGTGGATCGTTACACTTTAGACTATGTTTTACCTCTTTAGCAAATCCTACTTGGAAGGCTAACACTACCCTCCAAGCAACAATTTAATGCCAGTATTCATCCATACAAGTTTGTAGGATATGAACAAACCGAAGGTACTACTTCCACTACATCTTCAGGATTAGTAGCAAGTAGTACTTGCACTTCAAAGAACTCCATCTTCGATTCCATCATCTTCAAGATGTCGTAAATTCGAACGCTTATGCTGATTCGAAGTGGTTTTCGGATAACTCATTCTTATTCGATCTCGGTCTCTCCATCCAACAAACGATAGTTTCAAAACTAGTCAAGATTTGATGGTTAGTTATTTAACTATCAAATAAGCAAACAATCTAATCAGAGATTTAATTCCATATGGAAACCAACAATGGTTAAGAACATAAGCAATCACTAAGCCTCTTTACTTAATCCTTTCATTAATTAAAATCTCTTTTCAAATATTTGTAATAAAATAACTTTTTCAAAAGATATATTCACAACACTCTCTACACTTTTCAATACTTGGAAAAGTATTTATATGCTTATCTCAACGGTATAAGTATATTCACAAATCATTTCACTTTCAGTGCTTTGAAAAGTATTTATATACTTATTTCAACGGTATAAATATATTCACAAAACACTACACTTTCAATACTTATAAAATGTAACCATTTACTTATCTCAATGGTATAAGTATATTCACAAAACACTACACTTTCAATACTTAGAAAATGCAACCATATACTTATCTCAACAGTATAAGTATATTTACAAAATCTTAAGAAAGATTTCACTTCCAAAACCTTACTTATTTCGGTTAAAACAAATGTCATTTTAAACATAGATAACAATACCCAAAACACTTTTGGCGTAATTAAATGGATTATAGGAAATTTTTGACCAAGTATACTTATTACCACTTCCCGATTTCAACTTGTGATATACCTCGATTAACAATGAAGTCGAACATGTTAGAAAACTTCCCACACCTCGACCTACATTCTTAATTCTCTGGATACAGACAAGTTTCCCTACCTTGGAATTTGGTGTCAAGTCTGAAAAGAATACTTTCCATACCAACAAAATTTAAAACGAACATTTATGGAAATCAAATCTCATTCTTTTTATAGAACTTCTTTCCATAAATCTCTTTAAAAAATATTTTATAAAACTCCATATCTAAATCTACTTTTATATTTATAAAACTCCTTTTATAAATATCAAAATTTATTTATAAACTTCTTTTATAAATCTCCAAATTTATTTCCCATATACTTATCGCAAATCTTCGGTTTCAAGATAGGGCTAAATACTTTCCATAAAAATGATCATTCCATATTTTACTATAAATTCACAAATGTGACTGAATTTCCAATTTATCAAAATGATATTATTTCCCATTTATAAATATCATTTATAAATATACTCTTTTATTTATAAATTACCATTTATAAATCTATCATTTTATTTGTAACATAATATTAATAAATCTACCCTTTTATACAATATTTCATATAAAGCGTTTCATAAATATTTATTCAAAAATATTTCTACCTTCTTTAAAATAGAATCACTTATTTATGTAAGATAAATTCCCACTTTTTCAAAATAAACTTTTATTATTATATTATTTTTTCTATAAATTAAGTGCTTTCCGAAATACTTTCAACATTTCCAAAAAAGTTGGAGTAAAATAGAGATCAAAAACCATTTTCAAATAAAATGCCATAGAAAATTCCAAAAGTCAGATTTAAAATCATTCCATGAATCAAAACCATTTCCAGATCAAAACAACAAATAATAGTATTCGAAAATACTATAATGAGGCTTAGGGCTACCACAACATTTAACATGTGCTTTAGTGATCCATACTAAAGAGTTCAACTTTTAACACATATTAATGTCACATCTAATATGGACAATTATCATACTTTGACATTCAACAGTTTATACAATATGTGTGTTTGTGTGCGTATGAAATAAAAATCAACAGTAGTGAGGAATCCGAATTTCTCTGCAAAATTCCCTGTATTCAATTTTACTTGTTAAAGTTTTCAAAAGCAGGAATTGAACCAAACCAAACCAATAAATTATTCAAGCACAAAAACAATAATTTATATCCACCGTTTATCATATACTGTTCTTCCAAAGGTAAGTTAACTCACCAAAATTCCAACGGACACATTAGCGCTCCCATTTGATCTAAAATCGAACGACATTCAGTTTTAGATAAAATTTCCACTTGCTCCAAACTTGATGAAATCAATTCCATCATACATATATCGCTTTTACGAATGCAATGCAAAAGACCGCATCTTAATTGACCCCGTAAGAAGAAGTTATTGATTTTATAAGATCTCAAAGTAAATTAAATTAATTAGTTAGTCAATTAACTACTAACTACCCTTAAATCCAATTCTCCCTTGTTCCCCAATTCGCTAATTACCTTGCTTGTACATAGTGATTCACGCATAACCCCCCTGTACATGCACGCCCAATTCCACTCTCCGGTCCATCGTTCGACGAACGGATTTCGCCATCCACTTTCTCTTCACCTAAACTATGCATTAGACCCCTCAAAATAAAGCTCGATGCCACTATGGAGAAAGCGAGCATGACCTCCTCCATCTCGACCCTACAGGTTGCGATTTGCAATAAGGCATCGCACCACCTCATTTTGCTCCCATATGTGCCCCTTCGCATGAGAAACACAATCGTACTCTCCAAATTACATAACTCCACCTCCATCACCACCCAACCAAAACCCTAATTTCAGCCATAATGTCGATCATCTCCAAACGACACCGTATTCAACATCGCTTACATGGATTTAAAGCTCTCAGCTACACAAGCTCAAAGGATCCGATTTTTATTTTTTGTGAACCGTAGCTTTTGATTTAGATTTTAGAAGGAGGAGGCTAGGTTCAGTGTTTACAGTTCTTAACCCAAAAAATGGATCAACACCCTGAAACAAGTATGAAAGCACCAGTGTAGATAATCAGCAGCACAAATCTCAGATAAACAACAAATAAAGAGAAAAAGTAAGAAAAGAGACACATAATTTTTACAGTGGTTCGACTGACTCTTGCTTATGTCCACTTTAAATAATCTTTATTATGATTATACTAGTTGAATCTCTCTGGATATCAACTAGTTATTCCTTAGATCTAAGTTAAAATGAGCTAGAATATATCACAAGTTCAAGGGTTAACTGAAGAATCACAGTAACCCCCTTGATGACTACTGTAAGAGAGAAGAATGTTGAAGAAGTGAAGGAATTCCAGTAGAGTAATGGCAGCTCTCTATCCGGAAAAGATCCATCTCTAGTTGCAGGTAGGTGAGTATTTATAGGGAAGTTCAGTGAGTATTAGGCCAGAAGTCTAGGTGCAGAAGAGTCCAATTTTTATGCCAAGTCATCACCAAAAATTCTCAAATCAATCTGTGGCATTTCTAAAGATCGCTAGCTATCCATAGGAGATGGATTGCTATCTATCCATCAACTTAGCATATTTTTCTACCAGAAGCCTTTATTTAGTGCTACGAAGGAGCTCGGAAAGTTTGAGGGTGATCCGACCTAGCTTGATGGATCGCTAGCCATCCATAGGGGATGGATCGCTAGCTATCCATACACTTAGCATATTTTTGTGTGATCTTTTTATGGTTGTCTTCCCATCTTCTATCTAAGTGCCTTTTCCAAATATCAAGTCTTTGGAGTTAGTTTGATCATCCATCTTCATGGGTCATCTGGTCCAGAAGAATATTCCACATCTCGCTCAAATCTTAATAAAATTGAACGAAACTTTATAAGAACACTCTAGAGGGTGTTAGGGACCCAACATAAAAATATGAGATGGTGAGGCCCATCATAGATGGGTTGCTGGCGATCCATCAAATCAACTCTAAACGACTTCATTTTTTGTGAGCCTTCTCCTATGTTTTCTAAATGTTCACCCAAAATTTCAAGTCACTCCAACTTCGTATGAGTTCTGTAGGTCCATTTTAAGTTAGCTAATTCTGGCCAAACAGTTTGAATCAAATGAGTCTTCACTTCTCAAGCTTGATTGTTTGGCATGCTATGAAACTTGGCAGGCGTACTTAAAAGTGGTAATGAATCATGATGCAAGAGGTTTAGAAGGTCCATGAGCAAGCCTTATGAATCGCTAGCGATCCATAAGTGATGGATCGCTAGCAATCCATCACCTTAGCTTATTTTGGCATCTTTCCTTTTGGGTCTTTCTCTTCTTCTTTTTCTGGTCCTTTTGGTTGATTCTTGGGTTATTCTGGAGTAGTCTGAATGTTCTATCTCTTATTGAATTTTGATGGGTTAAAAACCCAATTAATACTTGCCCCCCAAAGTACACCTTTTGAATGAAAAGCGTGCTTTATTTTAGAACAAGTTCCTATCTCCAGTCTTTGATAAATGAGATTTTTAGCTGCTTTAGCCTTGGTGAATCGTCCAGTTCCTTCAGACACTCTTGCCATTCACAAGTCATTCAAAACTAGTTACATCCTAAGACTCTAGACTCTACCCGAGCGTAATCTATACATCACAATCATTCTGATATCATTCGGAGTTATCACATCACATATCTCTAATTAAATCACATGCTTCCAATTACATCGCATATCTCCATTTACATCACATATATCCATTTACATCACATATCTCTAACTATCCCATGTTCATTTTGGATTTACATCATTATCATTTTGCTTCTCATTCAGAGTTGTCATATCATATATCAAAATCACATTATATATCAAAAATCATATCATATATCGAGATCATCCGGGATTTATCGGTTTTATTCTATTTTTAAGGAATTCAAATCCTTTAATTAAATCAAATTTGTTTTAAGGATCAATCTCTCCTGATCATTTAAGTTTAATGCACGATATCTCCGGATCGTTTAATGTTTTAAGTTAAGGGGACGATCTCTTCGGATCGTTTGTTTATTATGTTAAGGGGGATTAAGTAAGCTATCTGCTCACTCTTCGATAAGGGGACTTAGTTCTTACACTCAGGTCCCATCTCTCCGGTCAGGACTCTAAGGCGATCAATATTGTACAAGTCCATCCGCTCGCTCTTTGGCAAGGGGACTTGCATCCTGCACTCCAGTCCCGTAGCGGGACTCTAAGGCGATCAATATCAGTCATCATAATCAATGTGGATTTTTCAAAATTCAAATCAAAACAAACAAGCAGAAATTAAATAAGCAAGAATAAAAAACAAGTAGAAATACTAAAATTTCACCTTGGAGATTCGACTCAGAGCATGCCTAGAGACCATCTGGGTCTCATACACGTGTAAGCGGTCTGAGGTCATTATTGTCCTAAATATTCATCGCATGCATCCGACTTAGAGTGTGACTAGGACCGTTTAGGATCCTATACACGTGTAAGTGGCCTGAGGTTATTATTATCTAAATACTAAAAGAAAAGTGCAGAAAAATAAATGAAAAAGCAAAGAATAAGAGCCAGATCCAATTCCCATCTACCCCGATCCTGGGATAATTTATCTTGGCTCAAATCCTTAGGCATTTCTTGATGCATTTGCCATGGATGGTGGTTGTTCTTGCAATTCTACCACAGTTTTTTTCCTTACGTACTGTGGTAGTTGGTTGTTCCGAACTAGTTCTTCTCTCAGATCACGAAGGTGTCGACACTCGCTAGTTTCATCCCATTCAGCTCATGGAAGACGCAAAACTTTCCAGATTTTTTTTCTCTGATCAGTGGGCTCCCTTCTAGGTGGCCTCTGGTAGAGGTTCTGCCCCCTAGTATCCAAGTATATCCTCTCTGAGGTTTCAGTCAAGTCAGTGTATGAAGAGAATCTCGCTCCTTCCTTTGTTGTTTCAACTCCCCGAAGTCGTCGTCGGTCTTCTTTTTCCTTTGTCTTTTCGATTTCTAGCTCTGGATGGTCCCCTATCCTCCACGACATTTATTTCTACATCCACATCCTCGTGTTTGGCTTAAGGGTCTTCCTAAAGCAAATATCTCTCAGCTTCATAGTAGAATTCTGCAAGATCCCTTGGTGGATCCCTTTTCAATGCAGCTTTGAAATCAGTCTTACTCGCGATCCCAGATACTGCTACCATTAGGATAAATGATGGATCCGGCTTGTCGACCGCAGCTGTCGTCGCATTGAATCTTATTAAATAACTTCTTAAGGACTCTCCAGGCTTTTGTTTTACATTTGAGAGTATAAGTACAATCCTTGGTTGTGAGACATGAACTTTGAACTGTCTCAAGAACTTGCCCACCAAGTCGGTCCATGTGCTTATAGACCCATTCTCCAACCGTCCGAACCACATTGTAGTTAAATCCATTAAGTATAATGGGAAGCATCACCCCATTACTTTATCAAAAGCATGTAGGATCGTTTTCACCCTAGAGGGGGGGAAGTGAATAGGGTGATACTAATAATAATAAAAATTAATGCGGAAATAAAAAACAATCGCAGATTATAATGAAGTAGAGATCACACACAAATTTACCTAGCTTCGGCAAAACCCTGCCTACGTGCTGCATCCAAGGTTTCTACTAGAAATTAAGTAGTCATACGCTTACACACGTAAACTTGCAACACCCGCTAATGACTAACCTAACTCTATGCTCAAAACCCTACCACAACTCAGCCATTGAGTTGCGAATTCTCAAACTACGCCCCGTAGTTTGTACCTAGTCACACGACTAGAGAGTTACACAATTTAAAAAGTAAAATTACAAAATAAAATAAAAATACTAAACAAAATAAAACCTTAATTAACAATTTAAGCCCAATAGGGAATAAAAGACCGGCCCACTTCAAAATGATAATTCAAGAGAAAAATAAAGTGACATCTCCTTTTCCATTTTGGCCGCCTCGTTTCTTTTTCGTTCCTCTTCAAAACTTAGGGCTTCATGAAAACTTGAAGCTTTCGATTCCTATAGATCGATTGAACTGTGTTTTTGCTTCAAGTTGCTTCTTTAATCGATTTGCTGGCTTTGATTAATTCACGGTCGCTCCAACTGTCGAGCTTGAATGGTATTAGATTGGTATGCGATTTTTGCCCCTTTCTCAAATTTTGATTGTGCTCGACTTGATTCAAGTTTCGTAATTTATTGCACTAGTATTTTTCTTGAACTCGAATTGTAACGACCCACTATTTTGGACCATTCAAATCGACAATAATCCACAAATGTCAGACTTGAATAATGCAAAATAACAGATTGTAATAAAATTTGGAGCAAATAAAATCATTCATAGAATCACAGACACAGAAATATCAGAATAACTCGCAGCGGAATTTAAAAATAACCATAGTGGTTCATGAAGCCACTAAAATACATAGTCTCAAAACAGGTACAAATTACATAGTCTAAAACCAATACAGTTTGAACAACCACAGAAAATCCCAAATTCATTTGTCTCAATTACATAAGCTAAAATAAAAGACTGAATAGCAAAAAAGATAGCAGCTTGATAAAGATGATCTCCAGTAGTCCTAGCTCCAAGAAGATGAAGTCCAACTGATACTCAGGCTGACCCGAGCGTAAAAATAAAACATAAACACTCGAGTCAGGACATACATAATTATACAATGTAAACCAACTCAAGTGAACTGTAGTAAAGGTACAAGTAACTTAGAAGATGCTTGGGACCGCCCATCCTCTAAGGATCCGTTAAACTATTTACTATATAGTAATATACGCTATATATAGTAGTGTCTAATAAGTAAAGTATAATCATATAGAAAATAGCGTTAAGGGGATGGAGAACCTTAACACGGTCGGATCTTAAAATCATAATCGTAGTGGGTTCGATATGGTAGGTGACACGGCACACAAGGCAATGCCAGGGTAGATATACCAATTATGCACACGGACTGATGGATACGCATAGCAGCCAGTACCGTTCCACCTCGAACAACACTCCCAAATCAAGGGTGGCCACCAAAATCACAAAGTAATAGAATGGTATCGAAGAAGTGTGTCCGATACGAGGTGCTACCTCACTGGCCCGAGATCGCTCCTGTTTTAGTCACCTTATGCCAACTCACGGGAGTTGGGTCCACGTATATACCTTAGGATCGTCGCCACCATCCTTCTTCATTCTGGAAACTCCACCGCGTACATAGTTGTCAAAGTGGTTTTCGGTATCGACAGAGAGTATGTCCATATCCTTATCCTGCCTAGCCATAATACGATCCACAAGAGGTGAAGAAACAACAAGCTGACACAACAAAGCTTTCTTCCTACTCAAAGCATCTGCCACAACATTAGCTTTCCCTGGTGTATAGTTGATGTCGAGGTCATAAGAAGCAAGGAACTCTAGCCACCTAACTTGTCTCTGGTTCAAATCCTTCTGAGAGAAAATATACTTCAATGACTGATGATCTGTGAAAAGCTCAAACTTGGTACCCAAAAGATGATGTCTCCAAAGCTTCAAAGCAAAAACAACAGCAAGCAACTCTAGTCATGGGCAGCATAATTGGCTTCATGGTTCTTCAACTGTCGACTAGCATAAGCAATCACCTTACCATCCTGCATCAGAACAGCTCCCAGACCTTCTCGACATGCATCAGTGTATACCGTTAATCCCTCATTTCCACTTGGAATAGTAAGGACTGGTGCGGAAGTAAGCTTGTCCTTTAACTCATTGAATGCGGCCTTACACTCATTACTCCAAATAAACTTAGCATTCTTCCGAGTTAAAGTAGTGAGAGGTGCAGCAATCCGAGCGAAATTCTCAATGAATCTCCGGTAATAACCGGCAAGGCCCAGAAAACTACGGATATCAGTAGGAGTCTTAGGAGTTTCCCAATCCTTCATAGAATAGGGAAAAAGAAGGATAATAGGAAAGATAGAATAAATTGAATGAGGCAAGGAAAGAGAAGGAAAGAAAGACTTATATTGATCGCAGCGATCTTGACTGGATCAACTGAAACTCCATTACCAGAAACAATATGCCCGAGGAATCGGACTTCATCTTTCCAGAAATGGCATTTGGAAAATTTAGCCTTTAACTGATGATTTCAAAGAGTCTCAAGAACAGATTTCAAATGTGACCCATGTTCTTCTTCAGACTTAGAGAAAATGAGGATATCATCTACAAAGACTAGAACAAATTTATTAAGCACAGCATGGAAAACACGATTCATCAAGTCAACAAAGAAAGCAGAAGCATTAGTCAAACCAAAAGGCATGACTAACCATTCAAAGAATCCATTCTCAGTACGAAAAGCAGTCTTGGGAATACTTTCCTCGGAAACTCTGAGTTGGTGAAAACCCGTGGCAAGATCAAGTTGAGAGAAAACAGTAGCACCATAAAGCTGATCAAACATGTCATTGATGCGAGGCATTGGATATCTATTTTTCATAGTGAGCTTGTTCAACTCCCTATAATCAACACACATCCGAAGAGAACCATCGGACTTGGTGACGAAAACCACTGCAGCTCCCCATTCAGAATAGCTAGGTCTGATCAGACCCTTGGAAGATAGGTCCTCAATTTGCTTCCCTAACTCAACCTTCTCGCGGGGTGCCATTCTTCTAGGAGGAAGAACTACAGGTCGAGCTCCAGGAATAAGATCAATGCGGAAATCAATTTCCCGCTTAGGAGGTAAAGCAGTAACTTCACCAAAAACATCGGGGTAGAGATTGACTACACGAGTCGACTGAAGATCAACAGGAGAAGAATCCAATGAATAGATAAAGCTACCAGCACAATCATGAGGCAAACAACACTGAATAACCAAAGAATTACCCTGATCATCCTCAAGAGAAACAATTCGGAATTTACAAGAGATACGGGAATCATGATTCTTTAACCAATCATCTCCAAGCAATAAATCAAAAGTATCAAAACCAAGGATATAGAAATCACCACTAAAACGATGATCGGAATGGAGGAGTTTCACATGTTTACAAATCTTATTAAGATTTGCGGGACCACCAATAGGATTTGAAACACATAGAGGAACAGAAGCATACTCAGGAGAAAGGAGATGTTCAAACTTATCACACAACTTATCAGAAATAAAGCTATGCGAAGCTCCAGTATCAAATAAAACATGAACATGATGCTGAAATAAAGTAAAGGTGCCCTGAAGAGTACCTTGATCATCACTAGGAACAGGAGTAGGTGCAGCAGGTGAAGAAGCAGATGTGACAGCAAATACACCAGATGGCTTTCCCTTCTGATACAATGGGCAGTCATTCTTAAAATGACCTGGCTGAAGACAAACATGACAAAGATTGTTCCTGGTTACCTGAGGTGGAGGAACAATAGCACTAACCGAGGTGGGGCAACTATTAGCATAGTGTCCCTTCTGGTCACATTTGAAGCAGGTAATGGTGGATAGATCAATAGGATGTCTCTGGGAAGGAGAAGATGCCGAAGATCCCAAGCCCAGATGTTTGAGCCAATTTTTCTTCTGCTGGTGGAAGTTGGGCTTTCTCTTCTTGGAATTTGAAGAGGAGGACTGTGAGACATGAGCACCAGAAGCAGCAGGACGCTTGGAAGTAGGGTTCTCATAGCGAATAGCCATATCCATGAGCTCAGTAAAAGTGCCATGAACATGTGAAATAAGACGGTCGTAGAACTCTGGGCGAGCTCCAGCAATGAACTTCTCATTTTTCTTTAACTTAGTGTCGATAAGTCCAGGACCAAATTTGGAAAGTTCATTGAACTTCCGCTCATACTCTCAAAAAGACATGGTACCCTGCTTAAGATCCATGAATTCACGATAAAGCTGAGATTTCCTGGCTTCGGGCATCCATTTTGCCACAAAAGCCTCTCTGGAAAGAAGATACAGAAACCGAACTTAAGATAGATTCAAAAGAAAAAGGAAATGGGGAAAATTGAAGATAACACAAAGGATACCTGAACTGCTCCCACGAAAGATCACCTTTGTTAGTGTGAGCCGTAACAGACTCCCACCAATCTAAGGCTGACTCTTGCAGCTGCCAAGCTGCTAACTGACGCTTCTGGGCATCAGTGATCTCAAGACCAGTAAATATCCTCTCCAAACTTCGTAACCATTGCTGGGCCTCGATAATACTCTCTGAACCGGTGAACTTAGTACCACCGAGCTGAGAGAATTCCTTGCAAAGAACATTAAACCTAACAGGTACAACAGGGGGAGGAGCTGGGGCAGTACCACGACCCCTACCTCTAGCATTTCCACGATTCATCCTGGAAATATAAAGAATGAATTTTAGGATAAAGGTACAGAGAAGACAAAGACAAGCTAAGATAAGACACGATAAGATTACTTGGATGAATATCCTAATAACAAAATTTCTAACAAGGTAGATACGGAAAGAAGGAAGTTTAGAAAAATTTTAAAACAAGAAAATTTATATCAAAATAATCTTTGAAAAATCATTTGAAAATCATTTAAAATCATTTTAAAAATCATTTTTATACTTTGAAAATACGTTCACTCACAAAGAAATGATTCTGAGTTTGATTTCACTCATTCTAGGGTATTTCTACCCTATCTCTAATGAGTTTTTGCTCCATAGGCTAAGGTTTGCCTAAAAACCTGGCTCTGATACCAACTGTAACGACCCACTATTTTGGACCATTCAAATCGACAATAATCCACACATGTTAGACTTGAATAATGTAACCGATTGTAATAAAATTTGGAGCAAATAAAATCATTCACAGAATCACAGACACAGAAATATCAGATTAACTCGCAGCGGAATTTAAAAATAACCATAGTGGTTCATGAAGCCACTAAAATACATAGTCTCAAAACAAGTACAAATTACATAGTCTAAAACCAATACTGTTTGAACAACCACAGAAAATTCCAAATTCATTTGTCTCAATTACATAAGCTAAAATAAAAGACTGAATAGCAAAAACAGATAGCAGCTTGATAAAGATGATCTCCAGTAGTCCTAGCTCTAAGAAGATGAAGTCCAACTGATACTCAGGCTGACCCGAGCGTAAAAATAAAACATAAACACTCGAGTCAGGACATACATACTTATACAATGTAAACCAACTCAAGTGAACTGTAGTAAAGGTACAAGTAACTTAGAAGATGCTTGGGACTACCCATCCTCTAAGGATCCGTTAAACTATTTACTATATAGTAATATACGCTATATACAGTAGTGTCTAATAAGTAAAGTATAATCATATAGAAAATAGCGTTAAGGGGATGGAGAACCTTAACGCGGTCGGATCTTAAAATCATAATCGTAGTGGGTTCGATATGGTAGGTGACACGGCACACAAGGCAATGCCATGGTAGATATACCAATTACGCACACGGACTGATGGATACGCATAGCAGCCACTACCGTTCCACCTCGAACAACACTCCCAAATCAAGGGTGGCCACCAAAATCACAAAGTAATAGAATGGTATCGAAGAAGTGTGTCTGATACGAGGTGCTACCTCACTGGCCCGAGATCGCTCCTGTTTTAGTCACCTTATGCCAACTCACGGGAGTTGGGTCCACATATATACCTTAGGATCGTCGCCACCATCCTTCTTCATTCTGGAAACTCCACCGCGTACACAGTTGTCAAAGTGGTTTTCGGTATCGACAGAGAGTATGTCCATATCCGATCCCGGTCTCTTTAACAACCAAACGTTATTATAACCCGTGGTTATAAATTTAAAACAATTTATATCAAAATACTTCAAATTAAACCATTTAAAAACAAAGTCATTATTCTTTTAAATCAAATATTAAATTCCCAAAAATTTAGCCTTTTCTGAGTTCATTTATTCACTTAAAACAATAAACGTTAAAATTTTCAGCTTTCACAGCATTTAAAAAGTGCTGCGGTAAGTTATATTTGAAAACAATTTAATTCAGCAAAGACAGCATTTATAAACTGCTATAACAGTTCAGTTTTAAACAAAATCATATTTCAGCCTACTGCAGCTCTTAACAAGTGCTACAGTAGCCTCTTATTAGTTTCAGGTCCATTTTAGTTCCTACTACAACAGCACTTACCAAGTGCTATCCTAGCCTTAGTTCATTTTTTAGTCTTTTGGTTCATTTATATAACCACAGCACTTAACAAGTGTTGCAGATTCTACCTAGTTCAGAATTGGTTAATTTCCAGAAATGGTAGCATTTCTGAAGTGCTATAAATTGAATTTCCAGGTTTTAAGTTCAATTCCAGCCATAAATAAACTTCAATTTAAACTATTTAAACTTATAAAAATCATTTTTTTCACATTAAAAATGTTCATTTAAAACCCTTAACTTATGATTTCTAAAGAGAAGTTTAACCAATAAAATCAAAAATTTTCCAAAGTTCACTTATTAAATTTCAAGTGTGTCAATTCCCATTTTTCTTTTAAACAATTTATTACAACACTTAAATTTAATTCTTCATTTTGCCACCATTTTAAAACTTAATTTCCATTTTAATTTAATAAATCTTAAGTTTCCATCTTTTCTTTTTAGTCAAATTTTCAAATTTAAGTTACATTTTAAAGTCAATATTTTCCCATTTATTTACATTTATCACATAGAAAAATCATTTCTACTTTAAATAAATCATTTTAAAACTCAATTTAAATCAATTTAATATTATTACAAATATTTAAAAATATTTAAAGGTATCCAGAAAAATACAGAAAATAACCACGGGTCTGTATAATATTTTCTAGCCTAAGTCAAGTGATACGGATAATATATCATTTCAATCCGTAGTTTACAAAGAAAAATCCGGGTTTTATCATTTCAAACCCACAATCCCAAGTAAATAAAATTTAATTGAAAATCGTTCAGGCCTATCATTTCAGCCCATAACGATCTTCCCTTATTCTAAAGTCCGTTCGGGTATGTATCATTTCAACCCATAGTGATTCTATTCTACAGGGAACTTGCAGTGTGATTTAACAGAATAGAATAACAGTAGAATAAAACAAAATATAACAGATGATATGTTATGCAATTTTAACAGGTTTAACATCATATATAAATAAATCACAGGTAATTATAACATCGTTTCTATTTATTTATTTATTTATTTTCTACACATTCAGTTGCGGTCATTTCACAATCATATAAGTATGAATATTCGTGTGAGATTTACTCACCTCTACGGAGCTGGAGATTCGATTCAAAAGGAAATACGCTATCTATCGAAAAGCACACGAAAAGCACGATCAGTTGTTAGCGGATGCGCCAACTAGATACAAATCTAAAGCAAAATAAATAAACAAATCTAAGAATGCACGAATAACCAATTTTCAAATGAAGCAAACAAAACGAAAAAAAAACAAATTGAATACTAGAAAGGAATAGCTCGACCACTTTTAAAATAGACTATAACTTCAACAAAGGCGACAAAACAAATTGTTCATTTCTTTTTTTTTTCAAATACAAGGCCAGGTAGAAATATAACTTCAAAATTTGCAAAAGTGACAAAAGCAAATTTTTTTTTTCATTCCTTCTTTTTCAAAACAAAGGCCAGTGAAATATAGACTAAAATACCAAATACAAAGGTGACAAAAAAAATTTGTTCATTTCTCAAAACAAAGCTCGGTCTGACAATAAACTTCAAAAATAAAGATACGAAGGTGACGCAACAGAATTTGTTCATTTCACTTTTGTTTTCAAACAAGGCTCGGTGGAAACTATAAACTATAACTTCAAAAATAAAATGCATAGGTGACAAAGCACTTTCCTTTTTTCTCAAATACAAGGGCATGGGAAGAGTGGTGAATGGCATAGGGTCGGTGGTGGTCTAGGCTGGGGGTAGGGCATGGGGTTCGGTGACGTGGGTGGTTTGGATCTGGGGTTGGTCTGGCGGAGACTCGGTGGTGGTTGTGGCTGGTGACTGGGGTTCGGTCTGGAGGTGTATGGTCTCGGCATGGGGTTGGTCAGGCGTGACGTGGTCGGTGGTGGTCTAGCATGGAGTTGGAGACGTGGGGACTAGTCTCGACATGGAGGCAGGCAAAATAATATGGTGAAAGGGCCGAGCGTGATGGACACCAGAATATAACAAAGCCAGGCAAAGGAGAACAATTGAAATAACAAAATGAAAAAGAAGAGCATGCTGTCTTTTACCTTCAAGAGATGCTCACGAAAATTTGATGGAGGCTAAAGTGAAATTTTTAAGTCTGGAAATTTGTTTGTGAACGTGGAATATCTAATAGCTATTCACTGATTTATGTAGAGAAGGCAATAAATAAAAAGTTTGAACGGTAGAAAAATTAAGGCAATTTAATTTTATTAATAGCTGGTAACGTATGGAAGGCAAAGGGAAGCGATAATTCCTCACGTGAAAACGATTTTATGCAAGATTTTGGGTAAGAATTTGAATTCTCAAAAGAAGAGTACTCGGCTGAACTTTGCATTGATAACGCCTAGAAACAAAAATAAACAAAGAATCAAGGCAACAGAAACAAATAAATGTAATGCCCAAAGTAACGTACAAATTTGATTTATTTCTCTTATTAAATAAATTTAAAAATACTAACGTTTCTATTAGGAAAATAACCCATCACTTTAAACCAAAATTTAATAGCTATTATACCATAATTAATAAAATTTGATTGTTTAATATAAAGTTAAGAACGGATGTAAATATACGTAAAAGAAATGTAAAGTTAAATTTCCCGTTTCACACTAATTATTACAACTTTTAAAAGTATACAACAAATCCGACCAAAACATAAGTGAAACAAATGTTACACAATTGTATACAGTTCAAGATGAAAATTTGGCATTTATAATTTTAAAATTTAAATTTTTTAATAAAGTTACACTTTTAATTCAAATCAACTTTACAGAACGTTTATTTTTAAATAAAAATTTGTTAAAAATTTTGGGCTGTTACACGAATCGATTTCGAGCTTGATTGGAGTTTTTGGTTTTTGTTCTAAGTATGCTCTAGATTTTCTATTTCGAACTCCAATGCTTTTTGCCGATGATGTTAATGGGTAATTTATAGGGATTAAAAACCTAAATTTTTGTTCCTATATTTCTATTTGAACTTTTCAAGTATTTTGCACGGCCATTAGATAATTGCTTGGACACTTGTGATTATTTTGACTTGTTCATCTTCTGATATATTTGAATTTGCTCGACTTGCTTTGCGTTGGTTTCTATGACTTTGGTGTTTTAATATTTGAGATAATTTCTGCAACTTCGACTTGTTCAATTCATGTTATTGGCTTTGACTTTGTTTGAATACATTTGAATTTGTTCGTTTTACTGCTGCAACTTGATTTGCTTTGCGTTCTCCTCCCTAGTTCTCGTTCGCACTGCTACTGTTAATAACGATTTTGAACACCAACTCACGGCTATATGTATCTATCAATGTCTGATGCATCTTGCTCATTCATTTCTTCAAGTCTGGTTTGAATTGTTGTATGTTGATTTACACCTTCATGTTAACTACTTTATGTCCAGATGCAATTGACCTTGTTTGTAGTTCTGGTCGTTTGTCACTGTTTTGAGTCAGTTGCTTCAAGCCCCTGTGCCTTGGACTTGTATATGTCTTGTGTACATTGATTTGTGTACTTGTGCCATTGAGTGGATATACTGGTTTGTTGGGTCTGTTGTGTGTGCCGCTGTGCACCGTTTGCTTGAGTTACATTGATATTCAAGTGAGTCTGGCTGTAGTGTTAGTAGTCTTGTTGTTGTGTTCATTTGTTTCGAGCTTTTGTTTCACTGGCGGTTCCACTTGAGTCTGGTCTGGAGCTTGCTGCATTCTATATTGAAACTTGGAGTTGAATTATGGTCTGCACTTTTGATTGCACTAGCTTGTTGCTTCAAGTTCCATTCGCAATGCATTTTGTTCCACTTGAAATCTAGTTTGTGGTTCTGGTTGGTACTGGTTTGGTCTGATTACATTATGTGCTTTGTTCTGGTCAGTTGAGGTCTGGTACTTCATGTAGTCTGCATTTTTAGTGATGCATTGTTGCCTTTGTTGTTGTAGTTCTTGTTTCATGTGTACATGAGCATTGCATCCATGTTTGTGTGATCTTCTTGAAGTCTGGTTGAGTTTTTGTGTTGAGACTTCATGTAGCATTGTTGAAATCGAGCTTGCAGTATCTTCACTTTATTCATATACACTATCATTTAGTCATGTGGTCTTCAGGTGTTGCTTCTTACCATCCATGTTGGTGTAGCCCTTGTGTTGAGTCTAGTTGTATGCCTTGTCCATATATGCATATTGTTGATTTTGTGTTTGCATTTGAGTCATATGGTCACCACTGCTTGTTAGACTTGAAGTCTGTACTGTTCATTTGCTGGTCTTCATGTTGTACTGGTTTGTGAACTGTTCAAGTGTGTTCTGTTTTGTTTCGAAGTCACCACTGTTGATTTTTTTGCCACTATATGTATATACATGTGTGAACATGCATGTATATATGTATTCTGTGCTGAAGCTTTACATTCATGTTAGTGTTGACTTTTGATCTGGATTTTCTTGGAGTTTGGTTAAATTGATTTGGTCAAGACTCATATGCACTTGAGTTGAATCCAACCTTTGGCTTGGGTTTGACCTTGTGCTTACCTGTCCCTGCAATTTTATCAAGCAAGTGTATATCTGTATGCACGGCCTTGTGGCATATACAGTGATACACTGTGCATGTCACAAGTTGTTCGTGTAAGATGAATTAAAAAAATGATGACGAACAACCCAAATAACTGAGGCAAACAATATTTTCACAACACACATTTTATTGTACACTGCAAAATAATTTCTTTTTCAATTTTACTGCGTCAGTATTTATTTTGTAGATAGCTTAGATGCTGGATTCAGGCTAGAACAGAGTTGAAGATCAAATACGAGTGAGAGTGAATATGTAGTGAGGTGAGATTGTAAATTGAAAATTTTGTTGTAATTGAAATTGTATTGTAATTGAAAATGTGTAAATGTAGTGAGAGCTCAAATTTGTACTATTTGAATTTGTAATAAAATATTTGTTTGAATAAAATATTTGTTTGAATATGAATTCCAAGTTATTTATTTTATTCAACAAATACTTATTTAATTATGTGAAAAATAAAATAGTACAACAACAAATACATTTAAACGAATATATATATGTTTATTATCATAAATCAAAAATCATATACTAGCATATTCTACATTCTCCCCCTTTTGATGATAACAAACATATATTAAGATTTTGACTCTATTAAATGTATTTGGTTTTGATGAATTATATTAGCTCTACCTATTTGAATGCTCCCCCTACAACAAAGCCCCCCCCTACGCAAATGCATGTAGTTAAAACTGAAAAATTAATTAAAAATAACTTTGAATAAAAACACTCTTGAACATCAGCAAGGATATTGCTCAAAAAACAAAATCTTAACCTCTCTCCCCCTTTTATTATCATAAAAAATAATAGTAGTAATTGAAATAGCTACGATTTTGATTAAAATTATAAAATCAAATCAAGAGGGAAATATTAATTTCAAATTCCAATTAATCCAACAAAAATCATAATATTTTATTAATTAGAAACAAACTCCACTTTAGAGAAATGGTAGGATTATGGAAAATTTTATATAGTGACAAGAGTTTGATATTTTCAATAAAGGAATAATTTATGCATTTTCTCTTTTCAAATATTATACAAAAAATAATGTAAAGCACTTACTAACCATGCATAACTGTTAGGACTTTTAAACGAGGTTAGTAGTTACCCCTTTTTTTTAAAATAAAATATGTCAAGTATTTTCTAACCATGCATAACCTGAGGACTTTTAAATGAGATTAGAATATACTTGATATTTATCCCTTTCTTATATGCGTCCCATCCATGCATAACCGCGAGGACTTTTAAATGAGAATGGAAGCCCATATATAGAAGTTCAAGTAATTCACCCATGCATAACTGTGAAGACTTTAAAATGAGAGTGAATACTTTAGGATATAATTATTTTACAAAAAAAATATTTCTTTATTTTTAAATACCAATTATGCACACTATATTATGATGTATGGATTGACAGAAAGGTGAAAGTGATAGAAATGATCATGGAATAAGTACCAATCTAAAATATTATAAAATTTGTTTAATTTTCATGAAATTATAAAATTATATTTCCTCTTGTTATGAAATATAATTTAATCACTATCCATTACTTTTCAAGCACTATAATAATTTTGATGAGTTCCAAAAGATTCAATTAGTCAATGATTATCTTTTCTAGAGTACATCTCTTACCGAAATAAACTAGAGTATTTTTAACATGATGAATGCCCAAGTTTCAAAAATTAAAATAAGTGAAAATCAATTTTCTGAAAGGGGGTTTTATGAAAATGACTTCTAGATGAAAATCAATATAAATAATTAAATAATTGCAAAAATGATTTCAACATGAGATGATATCAGATACCACTTGTATTTGAGGTATTCATGGTGATATATAGTGGTATATAAGAAAAATGTGTACTCCTCAACACTTGAATTGTTTTTTGAAAATTTCAGCACGTCCATTTATATCAAGCACAAGTAAAGTAAAAGGACACATTCAAAAAATTCGTCAAAGCAGTTTTTCATGACATTCCAAAGTGAATCAGTAAAAACTAAAAATAGAAAAGCTGTAGCATTATCGGTTAGCTTTCCAGAAATTCAAGAATTTAAAAAATCAAAGTTGAGATGTTCAAGATATGACAGAAATACTTCAACAATGTCGATGAAAACATAATTAACAATATGTGAACAAAATTGAGTTAAGAGATCATACCTCACTTTCCTTCAATGCCGTGATATCCGAAATGCGATGATCTCCATCTAATCTTTATAGGCTAAGGAACATATAAATTTTAGTTTATCAATCACCTAGAACAACTCAAAATCTATCTCCATCAAATTTGTTCCTTAGCCCACTTATGTGTCTAAATTTTGGAGAAGGAAAGTGGTCTAACTAAGGATGTAGGACCACTATTATTATCTATTGAAATCTTGGTACCCAAATTTGTCTATATAACAAACCATTAGCATCTACAATTGTACCCTTAAGAATCCAAATTTGTCTAAATTTCAAACCATTTATATTCGTACCTTTTGGAATCCATATTTGTTTAACGGTTTTGTATTTGTATATATTTCGACAATTATTCTTACCATGTCCAATATTTCCACACGTTACGCATTTGGGTATCACACTTTTCCCCTTAACAGTGTTATTAGCGTTTGTTCATATTTTGACACTTTTGCAAATCCAAATCCTTTTCTTTTATTCTCGAAGAGTTGATTTTCTAAGTGCATATTAAATGATTTTTCTCTAGTGAAAAATTTCCGAGTAATCAACTCAAGTTTATTAACTTTGGATTTTAAAAGTTTATTTTCATTCATTAGCTCCGAACATTGGTACTATCTCTCTTTTCAAAATTATTCATTTTCAAGCCCATATTTTCATTTTGAAGCTCTCTAATTTTAGTCCCAATTTCTAGCATCTCGGTTTCAAAGAGTTGAAGTTTTTTTAATTCAATTTTTTCAATCTCCTTTTCAAACTCGTGATTTAATCGAATAATTTCAGATTTGCTCAAAGTCACGTTTTCATTTTCAAGGGTTTTGAAATTCTTGTTGACCTTATTTAATTTCTTTTCAAAATTGCACATTTAGAACTTTCTGACCTCTGAAAACTATCCAGCTCTTTTTGCAAAATATTATTTTTTACAAATCAACTCAGTTTTGTTTTTCTCCCGAATTAAAATTTCGTTTTCTAACTTTTGAAAGTTTTCATGAAAACAGGCAAATTCTTTTTCATAGTCCAAACACCTTTTGCAATTAGAATTTTTATTTTTCTTAATATTTTTAAGCTCATTTTCCAAATCATTAGTGACGTAGTTTAGATTGTTCCCTTTTCAACTTATTATTTTTCATCTCAAGAGCTTCATTATTTTCAATTAATTTTCGACATAAGAGAACTAAATCATTGAATGAAAGATCACTTATCTCATCGGCTATTGGATCTTCATCACTGCTGTCTTTCGCAAATCCTGTCATGCACGTTTCTTCAACTGAGTCGATTGTGGAGGATTTCTCACTGTTGTTGATTTTTGCACCATATATTGCATCAAAATATTCCAAATTTCCTATGCACTTTCACAATGAGAAATATGGTGAAAATTATCTTGATTGATATGAGAATATAGTATATGCACAGCAAGATCATTAATCAAAGTATTTTTCTTATCTACTATATCACATCCATTTTCAATAATATCCCAACATTTAAAATTAACAGATTGAAAATAAAATTCCATTTTTTATTTCCCATTTAAAAAATCTATTCCATCAAAAATAGGGGGAATAATACTGGACCGACTCTTGCTAGATTTGCAACTAGGGTTAGACATCTATGCTATTAACCTTGCTCCGATGCCACTTGTAGGATCGTTTTCACCCTATGGGGGAGGGGAGGTGAATAGAGTGATACTAATATTAATAAAAATTAATGCAGAAATAAAAAACAATCATAGATAATAATGTAGTAGAGATCACACACAAATTTACCCAACTTCGGCAAAACCCTACCTGCGTGCTGCCCCCAAGGTTTCTACTAGAAATTAAGTAGTCAGACGCTTACACACGTAAACTTGCGACACCTGCTAATGACTAACCAAACTCTACGCTTAAAACCCTGCCACAACTCAGCCACTGAGTTACGAATTCTCAAACTACTCCCCGTAGTTTGTACCTAGTCACACGACTAGAGTGTTACACAATTTAAAAATTAAAATTACAAAATAAAATAAAAATACTAAACAAAACCCTAATTAACAATTTAAGCCCAATAGGGAATAAAAGACCGACCCACTTCAAAATGATAATTCAAGTGAAAAATAAAGTGATGTCTCCTTTTTCGTTGTGGCCGCCTCGTTTCTTTTTCGTTACTCTTCTAAAATTAGGGCTTCATGAAAACTTGAAGCTGCCAATTCCTATAGATCGATTGAACTGTGTTTTTACTTCGAGTTGCTTCGTCAATCGATTTGTTGGCTTTGATTAATTCACGGTCGCTCCAACTATTGAGCTCGAATGGTATTAGATTGGTATGTGATTTTTGCCCCTTTCTCAATTTTTGATTGTGCTCAACTTGATTCGAGTTTCGTAATTTATTGCACTGGTATTTTTCTTGAACTCGAATCGATTTCGAGCTTGATTGGAGTTTTTGGTTTTTGTTCTAAGTATGCTCAGGATTTTTTGTTTCGAACTCCAATGCTTTTTGCCGATGATGTTAATGGGTAATTTATAGGGATTAAAAACCTAAATTTTTGTTCGTATATTTCTATTTGAACTTTTCAAGTATTTTGCTCGGCCATTAGATAATTGCTTGGACACTTGTGATTAATTTTACTTGTTCATCTTTTGATATATTTGAATTTGCACGGCTTGCTTTGTGTTGGTTCCTATGACTTCGGTTTTTAATTTTTGAGATAATTTCTGCAACTTCGACTTGTTCAATTCATGTTATCGGCTTTGACTTTGTTTGAATACATTCGAATTTGTTCGTTTTACTGCTGCAACTTGATTTGCTTTGCGTTCTCCTCCCTAGTTCTCATTCGCACTACTACTGTTAATAACAATTTTGAACACCAACTCACGGCTTTATGTATCTATCATTGTCTGATGCATCTTGGCCATTCATTTCTTCAAGTCTGGTTTGAATTGTTGTATATTGATCTGTACCTTCATGTTAACTACTTTATGTCTAGATGCAATTGACCTTGTTTGTAGTTCTGGTCGGTTGTCACTATTTTGAGTCAGTTGCTTCGAGCCCCTGTGCCTTGAACTTGTATATGTCTTGTGTACATTGATCTGTGTACTTGTGCCATTGATTGGATATACTGGTTTGTTGGGTCTGTTGTGTGTGCCACTGTGCACTGTTTGCTTGAGTTACATTGATATTCAAGTGAGTTTGGTTGCAGTGTTAGTAGTCTTGTTGTTGTGTTCATTTGTTTGGAGCTTTTGTTTCACTGGTGGTTCCACTTGAGTCTGGTCTGGAGCTTATTGCATTGTATGTTGAAACTTTGAGTTGAATTGTGGTCTACACTATTGATTGCACTAGCCCGTTGCTTCAAGTTCCATTCACATTGCTTTTTGTTCCACTTAAAATCTAGTTTTTGGTTTTGGTTGGTACTGGTTTGAACCGATTACATTGTGTGCTTTGTTCTGGTCAGTTGAGGTCTGGTACTTCATGTAGTCTGCATTTTTAGTGATGCATTGTTGCCTTTGTTGTTGTAGTTCTGGTTTCATGTGTACCTGAGCATTGCATCCATATTTGTGTGATCTTCTTGAAGTCTGGTTGAGTTTTTGTGTTGAGACTTCATGTAGCATTGTTGAAATTGAGCTTGTAGTCTCCTCACGTTTTTCATATACACTGTCATTTGGTCATGTGGTCTTCAGGTGTTGCTCATGACCATCCATGTTGGTGTAGCCCTTGTGTTGAGTCTGGTTGTATGCCTTGTCCATGTGTGCATATTGTTTCAAGTTTATGCATATTGTTGATTTTGTGTTTGCATTTGAGTCATATGGTCACCATTGCTTATCAGACTTGAAGTCTGTACTGTTTATTTGCCGGTCTTCATGTTGTACTGGCTTGTGAACTATTCAAGTGTCTTCTGTTTTGTTCTGAAGTCACCACTGTTGATTGTTTTGCCACTATACGTATACACATGTATACATGTGTGAACATGCATGTATATATGTATTCTTTGCTGAAGCTTTGCATTCATGTTAGTGTAGACTTTTGATCTGGATTTTCTTCGAGTTTGGTTGAATTGACTTGGTCGAGACTCATATGCACTTGAGTTGAATCCAGCCTTTGGCTTGGGTTTGACCTTGTGCTCACTTGTCCCTGCAATTTTATCAAGCAAGTGTATATCGATGTGCACAGACTTGTGGCATGTACAGTGATACACTATGCATGTCACAAGTTGTTCATGTAAGATGAATTAAAAAATAAATGATGACGAACAACCCAAATAACCGAGGCAAACAATATTTTCACAACACACATTTTATTGTACACTGCAAAATAATTTCTTTTTCAATTTTACTGCGTCAGTGTTTATTTTGTAGATTTCTCAGATGCTGGATTCAGGCTGGAAGAGAGTTGAAGATCAAATACGAGTAAGAGTGAATATGTAGTGAGGTGAGAATTGTAAATTGAAAATTGTGTTGTAATTGAAATTGTATTGTAATTGAAAATGTGTAAATGTAGTGAGAGCTCAAATTTGTACTATTTGAATTTGTAATAAAATATTTTTTTGAATAAAATATTTGTTTGAATATGAATTCTGAGTTATTTATTTTATTCAACAAATATTTATTTAATTATGTGAAAAATAAAATAGTACAACAACAAATACATTTAAACGAATATATATATATATATATATATATATGTTTATTATCATCAAACAAAAATCATATACTAGCATATTCTACAAAGCACCCAACGCCTCCATATGTTGTATCTATCTTATCATGTGAATCATTCGATCTATCTTCCCGTCGTACATTTCCAATGTCGGAAGCTTGAAATCTGGAGGATTTCTCGCATTCCAGATATTAGTAGTAAACAGATTCTTGTTCACGTCTTCCAAACCCTGATATAGAGGTCCTCCTCTAATGAACCATTGTACTAATTCAACAATTTGGTTCTTACCATCCAATGAAGATCTCTATCCTAAAGTAATACTTTGCCCCCTGTTCCAGTGGCGGAATCCCGGGAAGCACTCTTCCGGCCGCATGCCTGTTTTCTTATTCATAAATCTAGCTTCATTCAAACCACATTCCTTCGAGGAAATTCTGGTACATATTCTTCTGTCGGTTGCATCTTAGTATTTGGATTAGCTCTAGTACCACCCGTTCTTGGTGTTCCAACAGTAACTCCGCCATTGGGATTGATTCCCATGTTGATTCTAACGTTACCCACTGTAGTTGATTCTTATTCCTTACAGATCTAGCCATCCCTTGCTGCTCCATCCTCTAGAAGAAGTCGTCCATCATCTCATGTTGTCTAGATAAGATTCCATCCTCCATCTCTTTCATCATCTTTTCCATCTCCTCTCTAGTCACATAGTTGGGTTGATGAGAATTTGAGGACACCTCCTTGCTGCCCCCAGGCTCTGGTTGACTTGCTACAGCTCTAGATCTAGTATTAGGCTTACTCATCTTCTTTAAATCTTAGATTCAAACTTCAGCTCTTTAAATCTCATTCAAGGCTCTCAAAGAAAGCACCCAAAAAATGGATCAACACCCTGGATCAAGTGTGAAAGCACCAGTGTAGATAATCAGCAGTACAAATCTCAGATAAACAACAAATAAAGTGCAGAAGTAAGAAAAGAGACACAAAATTTTTATAGTGGTTCGAATGACTCTAGCCTACGTTCACTTTAATCAATCTTTATTATGATTATACCTATTGAATCTCTCTTGATATCAACTAGTTAGTCCTTGGATCTAAGTTACAATAAGCTAGAATAAGTCACAAGTTTAAGAGTTGATTGGAGAATCATAGTAACCCCCTTGATGACTATTGTGAGGGAGAAGAAAGTTGAAGAAGTGAAGGAATTCCAGTAGAGTAATGGCAGCTCTCTATCCGAAAATGATCCATCTCTAATTGTAGGTAGGTGAGTATATATTAGGAAGTTCAGTGAGTACTGGGTCAGAAGTCCAAGTGCAGAAGAGTCCAGTTATTATGCTAAGTCATCACCAAAAATCTCAAATCAATCTAAGTCATCTCTATGGATCACTAGCTATCCATAGGGGATGAATCACTAGCTATCTATAAGGGATGGATCGCTAGCTATCTATCAACTTAGCATATTTTTCTACTAGAAGCCTTTACTTAGTGCTACGAAAGAGCTCAGAAAGTTTGAGGGCGATCCGACCTATCTTGATGGATCACTAGCTATCTATAGGGGATGGATTGCTATATATCCATACACTTAGCATATTTTTGAGTGATTTTTGTTTGGTTGTCTTCCTATCTTCTGTTTAAGTGCCTTGTTGAAATAGCAAGTCATTTGGAGTTAGTTTGATCATCCTTCTTCATGGGTCATCTGGCCAAGAAGAATCATCCATATCTCACTCAAATCATAACAAAATCAAATGAAATTTTGCAGGAACACTCTAGAGGGTGTTATGGACCCACCATAAAATTTGAGGCAGTGGGGCCCATTATAGATGGGTCGCTAGCGATCCATCTAGATGGATCACTAGGATCAATCAAATCAACTCTAAATGACTTCATTTTTTGTGAGCCTTCTCCTATTTTTTATAAATGTTCACCCAAAATTTCAAGTCAATCTAACTACGAATGACTTTTGTAGGTCCATTTTAAGTTAGCTAATTCTAGCCAAACAACTTGAATTAGATGATTCTTCACTTCTCGAGCTAGATTGTTTGGCATGCTATGAATCTTGGCAAGCGTGCGTAGAAATGGTAATGAATCATGATGCAAGAGGTTTGGAGGGTCCATGAGCAAGCCTTATGAATCGCTAGCAATCCATCACCTTAGCTTATTTTGGCATCTTTCCTCTTGGGTCTTTCTCTTCTTCTTTTTCTGGTCCTTTTGGTTGATTCTTGCGTTATTCTGGCATAGTCTGAATGTTCTAATTCTTATTTAATTTTGATGGATTAAAAACCAGTTAACAATAGTAAAAAGAAAATAAAAGGAAAGAGGGGAATGTGAAAAGTGATGAGAGAAAGAAGAGTGAATGTATTATTAATTTGAATTTTTTGATGCTTCGCTATCGTATACGAACCACAAATGACAAAAATAAAATACGACCGAACACAATAATGCGATACAATTGCAAAACAACAATAAAATACACCAGTTATCATAGCCTGTGAAATGTCAAAAATACCAACGTTTTCCCAAAAATACGTTAAATGATAATTTAAATATTTTCCAAATTAAAAATTATGGAAAAATGCTATAAATTCATTTAAAAATATGTTATTAAAATAAAGTCGTTTTATTAACAATTAATTTTCTTATTATTTATTAAATTTGAATCTAATTTGAATATTTAAATAAAATAAATATTCCCATTCAAAGCATTAAAAAAATATGGATCATTACAATAACATACATCCATTCTAAGCTAGCAAATCAATTAGTATGCAAACAATTTTGCAACTAATCATGTACAAGTGTATGGTGTATCACAATACATATGATATGTATGCAAAATAGTTCTAATTGGCACCTCTTATATAAATGCTTCCTTTTAAATCAGTTTCAAAAATATGATGCAAGCATCTTGATTATACCGGCAGTTCTATATGCATGCAACTTTTGAAAACCATAAACTTGTTTTTACATTCAAAATTTCCCTCATTTCTATGAATAGAAGTATATTTCAACCAATTTTACATCCAATCCCTACCGTCCAAATCCTAGCACACCGTTGCTAACATCCAAGTTTGAAAAATCAATTTTTCTAAACCTATTTTCCCTACGATGTGAAAAGGGTTTAGATGGAAAATTCCATATTTCCATCCTTTTTCTCTTTAGTACTCAACTTGCCTCTGTACTTTAGAACCTTCACTTGTGCCCAGATCTCCTTCCAAATTTTCCAAGTACAGTTCACATAATAAATTTTTACTTCAACATTTTAAAATACAGGGTTTATTTCAAAAACCAACTTTTTGTCCACCTATCGATAAGGTATATGAGAAAAGATTCCATAGCTAAAACAACTTCCTTGTCACTAACCGTATTTTATTATACTCTAACTTCTACTGTAAGTAAAATCTATATTAGCAACCTTATCAACTATTCCCCTATGTCAGGTATGTAGCAGCTCAAAAATTTGAAATTTTCATCTTTTTATATCCCAGAATACTTCACATTGCTTTTGAAAATATCGGTATAATTTTAGACTTCAAAAATTTTCATCATAAAATTTCAAAACTTTTCACTATAGCATTTTATTTTTTAAAACCAAGAATTTTGAACAAAAATTCTCAGAAATATATGTATTATATATTTTCTTCAAAATAATTTATGTCACATCTCATGAAATCAGGGTTTAGTTAACAGTATAACGTCCAGAGTAGACTTCACCTAATTTAAAGGTAAATTTTATGTTTGAAAACTTTTCTGTTATTCATAATAGCAACTAGCAAAAAAGTTTAATTACAAATTTCAGTTTTTTAAGGAACAGGGACATTGACCCGTAGCTACACAACATTCCTTCCCTGTCCTCTACTTGCTGAAATTTATTATCCGAATATTTTCAGGGCTTACAATCTTATTTTCTTTTACATAGTGGCCAATTTAATAAATTTTCTTAATTTATTTCTTAACTTCCAGACTCAACTATTTTCTTTCCATTTGCACTAGGTAACCGTCTTTCTTGAAATTTCCTTGTCTTATTGTTTTCCATAATATTGCTATCCATATAGAAAACATATAAAAAAGAACATTTCCTATAATAACATATGCGCTTTTACACCAATAGAGTCAACTAATGTTTACAACCCAAACCTCAAAGAAACAACTACTAGAAGCTACCCTTCAACATCAACTAACATTAATGATGTTGTGGCTATATCACTCCTTATTTAAATTGAATGGAGCTTTCTAGCATGCCATCCTTCTACAAGTAACACACCTTAACTTTCCCTTATGGCTTCTGATGAATAAGATATATTCATTACTTCCATCACCACACCTAGTTATGGAATAAACTGTGCATTCCCATACTGTAGTGGCTAGGAAATACAAACTATGCACATTTTGAATAACTCATTGGCAATTGGCTTGGTGGAATAACTTTTCCATCCCTATCTTACCTTCCTTAACTTTGAGTCTTCCAATATCTTCTATGTGTGTTTGTCATCTCATAACCCTCTGTTACCTTCTTCTTTTATCCAAATCCCTTGATAGTACTCCTAAATCTTGGTATTTACTTCCTTTATCTTTGGTTCTTCATACGAGCATATCCCAGATCTCATAGAAATGTACTTTAATACCATTTATCATTCTTTTGCGGGTTCTTCTTATGGCTTGCACACATATCTAACAAAACATTCCTAGGCTCTAACCAATATTCTTTACATTCTGTGGGGATTCCTTATTGCTACATTATGAATAGTCATCGCTATGTTTCTTTATTGCCTTATCTTTCACCCCTTCTTACATAAGCAGTCATTCCTATCTACACTGTATTTAAAATCTTAGTTTGATCTTCGCTCCCTTTTTTCGAAAAATAAAAAAGTTCAAAAATTTGAAATTCTTAATTCTAAAATCTTTGTCATTAAAAGTGCAACTAAAAACCTTTTATTAAATTCAAAATTACTTGGTGTCTTAACTTATAAAACTATAATTTAATTTTTTTGAATTTATCTCATTCACTAAGTCCAAAAATGTTAGCAAAAATAATTAAAAAATTTCTTTCCTTTTTCTTCAAATCAACCTTTTCTTTTAAAGGCCTTTTTGACTTTTACATCTTAAGAATTAGGATTTTTAACCCAAACTATTTATTAAGTTTTCCTTTTAAAAACTCATTTGTTACACCAAAGCATTTCTTTCCAAAAATGCACTTTACAGTATTTCTAAAACATCTTTTATAATTCTAAACAACAAAAACTAGAGTAGATAATGACAACTCTCTTACTCTAATATTTTCTTATCACTTATGCTATCTCCACTTTCATCCTTAGAGGAGGCTCTATTAGCATATTAACAGGACTTCTAAAAGATATACCATTATTGCACCTATTAGGAAAACTATCCATTTTTTCTTCTTTCTTTTCAATTGCTTTTATTGTTTCTATTTACTAACTTCATTTTATAAGAATTCCTAACCTTGTTTCTATTTACATTTTGAATATTAACATTATTTTTCTACATTACTCCAAATTAGATTACTAATATTATTTTAATATATATTCCCAATGTTGTTTTTACTTTTGTTTCATAATTTTACTATCATTAAACCTTCTTCTACTTAAACTGATCTTATTTAAATGGTTTTTCACTCAATTAACTATCATCTTTATTTGATTATTGTAGTGTATTCGCCTACTGCTTTATTTTTGGCTTTTAAATCTTCTTTCTCGTACTATTTACCCGAAACACCCCATACCCCTTGGAATACCCAAAAAGGACACATTAAAAGATGTGGTGCGTTGTAGGTATAGCTAAAACTTTACAGAGACTTAGATTCACAAGACAAGTAAATAAAAACAGCGAAAACATTTAAATAATAACTCATTTAAAAGTTAAACTTCATAAAATAAGTCATAACCAAAATATGTCTCAAAATACCAAATACATATATCTCATGAAAATCACCATCTCAATCACAATATCAAAGTACAAAATCATCCCTCTCAAATAGTACCAGTACCTAAAAATCCAAGTGAAAACTGAAAAGAAGAAGAACTCCGCAACTGAATCTACATGAAGTCCGAAATCTACTATCCCTGCCTCTACTCGCCTATGGGGGAAAAAAGGGGAAATAGAGGAGTGTGTCGGACTAAAAGTCTGGTGAGTGGAAGTAATTACTAGTATTTTAAGCAAGATATAAAAAATAGACCTAGCAACAGTTCTAGTGTAAAAGGAAATAAAAGAAAAGATAAAGCTGGAATAAAATGCTGCTTGCTTTGATTATTTAAATTGTTTGCACTTGTCTTAGATTACTGCTTTGATTAGGCTGAATTCCTAATCCTACTTTAATTAGGCTGAAGCCCTAATTCTACCATTTGATCGGCCTTCTAGCCATTGTGAGCTAGTCCCCAACCTAAGTCCCACAGCAAAAAGACACCTACTAGCACTCCGGAACTCAGTAGCGATTTATATCCCTGCACCGAGGCCGCACGGACGACCACTGTTAGGCTCGCACTATCTATTGCTCCCTCTTTTGACCTCTTATTGGAACTCAATAACGACTTATATCCCTGCACCGCGGCCGCATGCTTGGATACCGTCAGGCTCGCACTATCTGTTGCTCCCTCTTTTGACCTCTTATTTACCATAGCTCCAGCATAAGCATGCCCTTAGTCTCTGTACTATTGTGAGACTAACTTTGTCTGACTAAAAGGGAATGTTGTTGGTACGGGTCCTAACAAAGAAAATCTAGTTGCGCCCCTTGCCCAAATCCCCTGATTTGATCTTCTATTTATTGACCTCTTATTTACCACTACTCCAGCATAAGCGTGCCCTAGCCTAACCCAATCTATTGTGAGACCTAACTGAAAAGGGGAATGTTGTTGTTATGGGTCTTACTTCTATCTTTGCTTATTAACTTAGTATAAGTCTTTTAAATAAACCTCTTCTGTTAATTCTGCTCTATTGCTTATTAAATTATTCTAAGTCTTTAAAATAAGCCTCTTCTATTATCTCTGATATATTTGCTTATTAACTTAGTGTAAGTCTTTAAAATAAGCCTCTTTCTGTTCTTTCTATTTAATTATAACCTATGTTATAATTTCTCTTTTATCTTGTCTTTCTAGTTATAATCTACTAGTTATAACTTGCTTGCAAATGTCAGATTTGCCTATTTCAGTTTATATTCTTTTGTTATAGTTCTTCTTATTTACATCAAATTTTCTGTAAATTTAGTATTCCTATAATTTAGTCCATATTAGCGAATTATCTTCTTTTTATTATTATTTTTATTCGCGTAAAAAAGGATAAAAAGAACTAAAATTTACAGGCTGAATTCTAACGTAAAACAGATGTAAATAAAATACAAATAACTACAAATAACAGTATATAACTGTAAATAAATGAATAAAATAGCTAAATAAAAATAGTTGAACAAAATAGACTGAAAAGAACATTAAAAATTAACTGTAAACGACTTATATAAAAGCGGTCTCAAAATTGCAGAAAAACTACAACTGTCGAGAACCCTATTATTTTAAATTACTTAATAATCTAACTGTAATGACCCTAAAATAAAATAAAAATAAAATAAAAATAAAATGAAAAATATACATTTATATTAAGAAATTCTGAAATTATAATATATATATATATAATGCATTAAAACAGAAAAAATTTTGGCAATAAATAAAAATTTGCATGGGAGCTTCTGTTTGATAAAATGCAAGGGATTAAGGTGATTAAAAGAAAAATTGGAGCTCAAAATAAATATAGCTCTATGTCCAAAGAATTATATAAATACATACATTAATATATATATATATATATATATGGAGTGTTTTCTGTTTTATTTAAAAATAGAATAAGATGAAGTTTAATAAAAAGGTTTACATGTCTTATAATTGTGCTAAAAATAATTAGCATAATATATGTGATTTTTATTTAAATATAGAAGGAGTTACTGATTTGACAAAGAGGCAAATATATATATATATATATACACACATACAGAATCAAATAAAAATTTCCATATCTTATATTTATTTCAAGCAAATAATATGGGTGAATGATTTTTACATTACATAATAAGGTATGATAGTATGCATGATTGAATGGAGATAATAGATAGGTAGAAAATACAAAGGAGATTTTCAGATTCCTTAAACTTATAAAAAGAAATGAATAAAGGATCACATGCATATGGCATGAATAAAATGGAGACATGAAAATAGCATGCAGTGTTAAAAATGCATGATCCCCGAAATAACTAATTAAAGTAACCTAATGTGTGCATTTCCAACTTAGGACCACACAGGAATGTGATATGTACATGAACACCTAAGGGTATCAGGGGAATTACCCATTTTCTTAAACCCTAGAATGGATTTATAAATAACTGCACATAACCAAATCCATCATTCTCTCGGGATCAAAACAAAAATAAAATAAACTAGGAGAAACACTAGCTTGAGGCTTTGGGGGATTTGCTGTTCAAAGGATTAAGGCAGTGAAAGGAAAACATTAGGTGAGTATTTATCCTTTGTATGCAATGGCATTAAGTCCTATTGCAGGCAGCCTAAAATATTATGAGTCATTTAAATCTCTGAAATAATTTGTTATGGGTGATATGGATGTTTGTTTGTGCATTTTTGATTGGAGCATTAATCTGTAAGTGGGCTTTTAGAGTTAACATGTTTTGAGCATTCTTGTTCTATCTTATCATCATTAAACATGGATATAGATTAAATAGGGGAACATGGGGTTGAACCAGAAAATATACAAGCAGTTATATCTTTCTGAAATATGAATGAAAGAAAAACTAAATTGGTCACTTGGGAGTTAGTCAATGATCTGCTTACTTCAGGTGGGAGCAAGTATATGCATGGTGCAACTGCACCCTGAGGCCTTTGTGTGTTGGAATAATTTAAACAACCTGGGAGTTTCCTTCACAATGCATACATAGTGTTCATTTGACAAGGAGTTAAAGACCATAAAATAAATGGGGACAGGGGTTTAAAAATCTGGGTTATAAATATCCAGATATGGTGTTAATTTAATCAAGATAAACATTGTTCATTGATTAGTTGTTGGGTGAAAATTTGGAGTATAAAACCTGAGTTTATTTATCTAGATTTGGGGAGAATGAATTAAGAATTGTATATATGTTTATTTTAACTATTTTCTGTGTATTGTTTAAATAGAAGAATGTGTTTGTATCTCTTTGTATGAACCAAAACATGCTAAGTATAAAAATCCGTTAAACTAGAAAGGCACTGCAAGATTATCAAAAAAATTATGAATATGTATACAAAATTGATAAATGCTCATACCAGTGAAAACTGACCCTTTTGGTTGCCCTTGCAATCATCTGGGCGTCTCATTAAAATTGGGGCAGCTCAGTGATTTGCTTGCAGGAAGATGAAGTTGGCTTGATGAATGAAGATGGCAATTAGCTGCTAGTATAAATAAAAGAAACCAGTTTTAAAAATCTGTAGTTGCTTTGTAATGAACTTATTAGTCAAATTTTATGTTGTAACTGAAGTTCCTTGTAAGGAGATTACTAAGTATTTGGGTTGAAAACATGTACTTAAGTAAAACCTGTTGTGAGTGATCATTGACGATGTTTGGTTAACTACTAATTTGTTTTATGAATGTCTGATTTGGAGAAAAATAAGGAGATAGACATATTATATACATATGGTATGTGCATATATATTTGATCTCTGATTTTTATTGCTTATATTTTGTCTTAAGAAAATTAAACAGCTAAGGGGGTTGGTTTTTGAAATGAACTCTCAAAAATTTTTAGTAGGATACTCAAGTGAAATGAATTTGTGCATGGCAGGTAAGTGATACTGGCATGTGCACGAATTCTGGAAATTTGTATGTAATTGAGTATTTAAATTTCAAATAGAATTATGAGAGCAGTAGACCTGAAAGATACTGAATTAGTTCAAAATGTTTTTTTACTCTCTGTTTCAATTTTAAACCTCTGAGACGTCTGTCATAAAAATTTAGACGTCTGAGATCAAATTTAGACATCTGTCATAAAAATTTAGACGTTTGAGATCAAATTTAGACATCTGTCATAAAAATTTAGACGTCTGAACTGCTGATTTTGCCTAATTTCCCTATTTTTGAGAATATCCATTTTTGATGGATTCGTTACTGATTTCTTTGGATTTTATTCACGTCTTCAAATGTGAATTTTTATGATTGATTGTTTCTACAATCACTTTTATGATTTATCACTTCAAGATAATAAAACAAAAAAAAACAATTGTATATCATCAAATATATAATTGACATAATTTGTTTGTACACTGATATGATTATATTGGTAAACCAGGGTCTTGGGAAAAATATTTGGAAATTATATAAATATTCAAATATAAAAGTAATGAGGTTTAGTGGTGAATTCCTCTTGAATGTAAAAAAAAAATCTATGTGTTATAGAGTGAGGGTCACCACAGTTGGTATCAAAGCTATGTTTTAAATAACATAGTAAATGTTGTTGTATGCATATGGATGTTTGAATGCATTGTTTGAATTATTGGTGTTGAATGCTTTTGTTTTATGTCTGAAAAAAATATATATGTGTGTACATGTGATACATGCACAGTGTGCACAGAAATAAAAATGAACCAAGTAAAGACACCAAAAATTGATAGGGGTAAATAAACTAACATAAAAATCATATTTATAGCATTATGGTAGGACCAAGGCATCACACAGGTGCAGGATCATCACGTGAGCCACCTGTGATGAGCATGGAGGATTTTGTGAGAGCCTTAAGGGATGGAATGGCACCAAGGCAAGACAATCCTCATGAAGAACTCTCCAAACTGCTTAAGACATGTACCACTTTTGGAGGAAAGGATTTTGAAGGTACTGAAGGAGCTATAGGTGTTCAAACTTGGATAAGAACTATGGAGAGGGTCTTCACAGATATGCAAATCAATGACCAGAGGAAGAGACAGATAGCTTCAAGGAAATTGAAGGGGGTTGCACTAGATTGGTGGGAAGTTGTGACAGCAGGAAGACAAGAGGATATTAACACTTGGAATAATTTCAAGGACATGCTTGAGGCCAGATTTGTCCCAGCATCTGCCAAGGCCACACTGCTAGAAGACTTTATTAGATTAAGGCAAGGAAGCATGAGTGTGAATGAATACACTCAGAAGTTTGAAGCATTATCCAAGTATGGAATGGTGTTAATAGGGAATGCAGAAGCAAAGAATGCAAGGTACATTCAAGGCTTGAACCCTAGTCTGTCAAGGGCAATGTTGCCATACAAGGACAAAACCTTTGATCAAGTAATTGATCTAACTCTCTCATTTGAGCAACATGACACTGCAAGGGAGAAATTCAGGAATATGAAGCTCAATAAGAAGAAGGGTGGTCAGAACAAAGTGCAACCTTATGACAAGAGAAATGCAAGTAAAGGAGTTAAGAAAGGGGAAGGAGCAATAGCACCTGAAAGCAAGAAATTCACTCATTGTTTTAATTGTGGAAAAGCTGGACATTATAGTAACCAATGCCCTGACCCTAAAATACCTAGAGGAGGCTGCTATAATTGTGGAAAGATGGGTCATCTCAAGAAGGATTGCCCAGAAACCAATAGGGGAACAACAAGGGTAGGAGCTTTGGCAGCAGGTAACACTGGGAATGTTGGGCAACTTGAAGGTATAATTTTTATTAATACCCAACCAATATCAGTAGTATATGACACTGGTGCCTCACATTCACTAATATCTTTGGAAATTGTAAAAACGTTAACACTTGCTTATGTTTCTATTGATCAGCCCTTGATTGTACACAGTCCCATAGGGAGTCATTGTATGTTAGGGATGAAGTGTATGGGTCTGAAATTAATTATAGGGGGTTATGAATTTAATTCAGATCTATATACCTTAAATTATCCTGGTATTGGGATTATTTTGGGGGTAGATTGGTTAATGAGAAATAAAGCAATTTTAAATTTAGAAAACCTTACTATTTCTTTGGAGACAAATGAAGGTAAAAGAATTACCATCTTAAGTGAAATAGCAAAGAATACATGTTTTAATAAAATCTGGAGTATTAATGAAGTTCAAAAGGAATTAAAAATAGAGGAAATCCCAGTAGTCAATGGATATATCGATGTGTTTGGAGAAGTGAAGGGAATTCCTCAAAATAGACCAGTTGAATTTAAAATAAAATTAATGCCAGGAACAAATCCAATCATTAAGAAGCCTTATAGAATGGGTCCAAAAGAGTTGGTAGAATTAAAACATCAACTAGAAGAATTAGAAGAGAAAGGATTCATAAGATCAAGTAGTTCCAGTTGGGGTTCCCCAGTGCTTTTTGTTAAGAAGCATGATGGAACAATGAGGATGTGTGTGGATTACAGGGATTTAAATAAGGTGACCATCAAGAATAAGTACCCACTGCCTAGAATAGATGATCTGTTTGACCAATTGCATGAAGCTAAAATATTTTCAAGGCTAGACTTAGCCTCTGGATTTCACCAAATGAAAGTTGCAGAGGAAAGCATTGAGTACACAACCTTCAACACAAGGTATGGCCTTTATGAATTTCTAGTAATGCCATTTGGTTTGACCAATGCTCCCTCCTATTTTGTAGACTTGATGAATATAATTTTTAGAGACTTTTTGGATAAGTTTGTCTTGGTATTTATAGATGACATATTAATTTATTCAAAGTCAGAAAATGACCATGCTATGCACCTACATTTAGTATTATCCAGACTTAGAGAACATGAATTAAAAGCCAAGTATTCAAAGTGTATATTTTGGCAACATGAAGTAAAATTCTTAGGACACATAGTGTCACAGCAGGGAGTAAGTGTAGATCCAAGCAAGGTCATTGCAGTTCAATCATGGAGTAGACCCAAAACAGTGACTGAGGTGAGGTCATTCTTAGGGTTGGCAGGGTACTATAGGAGGTTCATCAAGGATTTTTCAAGAATAGCCGCACCAATGACCAAACTAACCAAGAAGAACCAACCATATGTGTGGACTGAGCAGTGTGAACAAGCTTTTGAGAAATTGAAACAAGCATTGGTGGAAGCTCCTGTCCTACAAATCCCAGAAGCAAATGAAGGAATGGTTGTATACACTGATGCTAGTGGGTCTGGGTTAGGTGCAGTGCTTATGCAACATGGCAAGGTGGTGGCATATGCATCAAGACAGCTTAAACCCAATGAAACCAAATATGCAACTCATGATCTAGAATTAGCTGCAATAGTGTTTGCACTAAAACTATGGAGGCATTATTTGCTTGGGGCAAAATTTGAATTATTCACAGATCATCAAGCATTGAAATATTTATTTTCTCAAAAAGATTTAAATATGAGGCAAGCAAGGTGGTTGGAGTTTCTAGCTGCATATGATTTAGATATTTTGTACACTCCTGGAAAAGCTAATAGAGTGGCGGATGCTTTGAGTAGAAATCATATTAGATTAGCCAGTTTGATGATTGATGAATTTAAAAACCTTGCAGTGCTTGGGGAGGCAGATATATACAGCAAGGATGAAGTGAATTTTAAAGAACATGGTGATATGGTGGAGTATGGTACACTGGGAATAATCACAGTGAAGTCTAATCTGGTGGAGAAAATTGGTGGCATGCAAGACCAAGATAAAAATTTGAAGGAAAAGAAGGAAATGTTACTTAGCAACCTTGAGTTGGAAAATTTTAAAATAGATTCCAAGGGTTATTTGAGGAAAAATGATAAGCTTTGTATACCAGACCTTGCAGAGTTGAAGGAAGAAATCATGAATGAGCATCACAAGACCAAGTACACCATACACCCTGGTGGTACTAAAATGTATCATGATTTAAAAAGAAGCTACTGGTGGCCAGGAATGAAGCAAGCAGTGACAAGATATGTGGCAAAGTGTTTCACATGTCAACAAATTAAAGCAGACCACCAAAAGCCTTCTGGCATGTTGCAACCTTTGGAGGTACCTCAGTGGAAATGGGAAAGTATTTCCATGGATTTTGTGGATGGTTTGCCTAGAACTAAGAAAGGCAATGATAGTATATGGGTAATTGTCGATAGACTAACCAAATCAGCTCACTTTGTCCCTGTCAGGTCAGATAGAAATGCACATAGGCTCGCACAATTATTTATTAAGGAAGTGGTGAGGCTACATGGTATACCCAAGACTATTGTAAGTGATAGAGACACTTTGTTCACCTCAAGATTTTGGGAAAGCTTCCAAGAAGCAATGGGAACACAACTTTGTTTAAGCACTGCCTACCATCCTCAAAGTGATGGGCAAACAGAGATAGTGAATAAAATATTGGAAGATTTACTTAGAGCATGTGTGCTTGATTTTGGGGGTAATTGGGAGGATCATATTCACTTGGCAGAATTCACTTACAACAATAGCTATCAATCAACAATAGGAATGGCTCCCTTTGAAGCCTTGTATGGGAGACCCTGCATGTCTCCTGCCTGTTGGTTGGAAGCAGGAGAGGGTGTAATATTGGGGCCAAATCATGTTAAAGAAACTTCCAACATGATTGAATTAGTTAGGCATAGAATGAAGGCAGCACAATCAAGACAAAAGTCTTATGCAGATAGAAAGAGAAAGCCAATGGAGTTTGAAGTAGGAGAGCATGTTTTTCTGAAGGTATCACCAATGAAGAAGGTGTTCAGGTTTGGGAAATCTGGTAAGCTATCACCAAGATTTGTAGGACCATATGAAATTATGCAAAGAATTGGTGCTATGGCCTACAGACTTAAGTTACCTGAGGAGTTGAGTGGTGTGCATCCAGTATTTCATGTTTCTCAATTGAGAAAATGGGTGCATGATGAAGGAGCAATTCTGGAGTCACCTACTCAAATTCAAGTCCAAAAGAATTTGATTTATACAAATGAACCAGTAGGGATAGTTGCCAAGGAAGAGAAAAAGTTGAGGAACAAGGTGATCAAACTGGTAAAAATTCAATGGAGCTTGGACACTAATGATTGTACATGGGAGGTTGAAGATAAAATGAGGGCTAAATACCCCAATTTGTTTACTGATGGAGAGGTATGTTTAAGCAGCTTATGATGATTTTTCTAAAATATTCTTATATATATTGTTTGCTTTCATAAACTGTGAGTATGGGGTTATGGAGTTAAAACAGGCTATAGATTAGTGTTTTTTTTAATTGGAGAAAAAAATTATGGGGACATAATTCCTTTAAGGGGGAGGGTATGTAATGACCCTAAAATAAAATAAAAATAAAATGAAAAATATACATTTATATTAAGAAATTCTGAAATTATAATATATATATAATGCATTAAAACAGAAAAAAATTTGGCAATAAATAAAAATTTGCATGGGAGCTTCTGTTTGATAAAATGCAAGGGATTAAGGTGATTAAAAGAAAAATTGGAGCTCAAAATAAATATAGCTCTATGTCCAAAGAATTATATAAATACATACATTAATATATATATATATATATATATATATATATGGAGTGTTTTCTGTTTTATTTAAAAATAGAATAAGATGAAGTTTAATAAAAAGGTTTACATGTCTTATAATTGTGCTAAAAATAATTAGCATAATATATGTGATTTTTATTTAAATATAGAAGGAGTTACTAATTTGACAAAGAGGCAGAAATATATATATATATATACATACAGAATCAAATAAAAATTTCCATATCTTATATTTATTTCAAGCAAATAATATGGGTGAATGATTTTTACATTACATAATAAGGTATGATAGTATGCATGATTGAATGGAGATAATAGATAGGTAGAAAATACAAAGGAGATTTTCAGATTCCTTAAACTTATAAAAAGAAATGAATAAAGGATCGCATGCATATGGCATGAATAAAATGGAGACATGAAAATAGCATGCAGTGTTAAAAATGCATGATCCCCGAAATAACTAATTAAAGTAACCTAATGTGTGCATTTCCAACTTAGGACCACACAGGAATGTGATATGTACATGAACACCTAAGGGTATCAGGGGAATTACCCATTTTCTTAAACCCTAGAATGGATTTATAAATAACTGCACATAACCAAATCCATCATTCTCTCGGGATCAAAAAAAAAAACTAGGAGAAACACTAGCTTGAGGATTTGGGGGATTTGCTGTTCAAAGGATTAAGGCAGTGAAAGGAAAACATTAGGTGAGTATTTATCCTTTGTATGCAATGGCATTAAGTCCTATTGCAGGCAGCCTAAAATATTACGAGTCATTTAAATCTCTGAAATAATTTGTTATGGGTGATATGGATGTTTGTTTGTGCATTTTTGATTGGAGCATTAATCTGTAAGTGGGCTTTTAGAGTTAACATGTTTTGAGCATTCTTGTTCTATCTTATCATCATTAAACATGGATATAGATTAAATAGGGGAACATGGGGTTGAACCAGAAAATATACAAGCAGTTATATCTTTCTGAAATATGAATGAAAGAAAAACTAAATTGGTCACTTGGGAGTTAGTCAATGATCTGCTTACTTCAGGTGGGAGCAAGTATATGCATGGTGCAACTGCACCCTGAGGCCTTTGTGTGTTGGAATAATTTAAACAACCTGGGAGTTTCCTTCACAATGCATACATAGTGTTCATTTGACAAGGAGTTAAAGACCATAAAATAAATGGGGACAGGGGTTTAAAAATCTGGGTTATAAATATCCAGATATGGTGTTAATTTAATCAAGATAAACATTGTTCATTGATTAGTTGTTGGGTGAAAATTTGGAGTATAAAACCTGAGTTTATTTATCTAGATTTGGGGAGAATGAATTAAGAATTGTATATATGTTTATTTTAACTGTTTTCTGTGTATTGTTTAAATAGAAGAATGTGTTTGTATCTCTTTGTATGAACCAAAACATGCTAAATATAAAAATCCGTTAAACTAGGAAGGCACTGCAAGATTATCAAAAGAATTATGAATATGTATACAAAATTGATAAATGCTCATACCAGTGAAAACTGACCCTTTTGGTTGCCCTTGCAATCATCTGGGTGTCTCATTAAAATTGGGGCAGCTCAGTGATTTGCTTGCAGGAAGATGAAGTTGGCTTGATGAATGAAGATGGCAATTAGCTGCTAGTATAAATAAAAGAAACCAGTTTTAAAAATCTGTAGTTGCTTTGTAATGAACTTATTAGTCAAATTTTATGTTGTAACTGAAGTTCCTTGTAAGGAGATTACTAAGTATTTGGGTTGAAAACATGTACTTAAGTAAAACCTGTTGTGAGTGATCATTGACGATGTTTGGTTAACTACTAATTTCTTTTATGAATGTCTGATTTGGAGAAAAATAAGGAGATAGACATATTATATACATATGATATGTGCATATATATTTGATCTCTGATTTTTATTGCTTATATTTTGTCTTAAGAAAATTAAACAGCTAAGGGGGTTGGTTTTTGAAATGAACTCTCAAAAATTTTTAGTAGGATACTCAAGTGAAATGAATTTGTGCATGGCAGGTAAGTGATACTGGCATGTGCACGAATTCTGGAAATTTGTATGTAATTGAGTATTTAAATTTCAAATAGAACTATGAGAGCAGTAGACCTGAAAGATACTGAATTAGTTCAAAATGTTTTTTTACTCTCTGTTTCAATTTTAAACCTCTGAGACGTCTGTCATAAAAATTTAGACGTCTGAGATCAAATTTAGACATCTGTCATAAAAATTTAGACGTCTGAGATCAAATTTAGACATCTGTCATAAAAATTTAGACGTCTGAACTGCTGATTTTGCCTAATTTCCCTATTTTTGAGAATATCCATTTTTGATGGATTCGTTACTGATTTCTTTGGATTTTATTCACGTCTTCGAATGTGAATTTTTATGATTGATTGTTTCTACAATCACTTTTATGATTTATCACTTCAAGATAATAAAACAAAAAAACAATTGTATATCATCAAATATATAATTGACATAATTTGTTTGTACACTGATATGATTATATTGGTAAACCAGGGTCTTGGGAAAAATATTTGGAAATTATATAAATATTCAAATATAAAAGTAATGAGGTTTAGTGGTGAATTCCTCTTGAATGCAAAAAAAAATCTATGTGTTATAGAGTGAGGGTCACCACACTAACATAATTACTTAACCACTCACCTGTGGTCCTTAGCCTTTTCCTTTGGCCTTCCCGGATCCAATTGAAGGTAAAATATTTTAATTAAAAAGATCCTCTCATTGGAAAAATGTTCATTTTAGGGTCCAGCCTCAGGCAATGAACCCAGATGGAGAAAATCTGAATGAGAAAAATAGCTAGGCCTAGGGTCTTATTTATAGCGTCACTTGTGGATCTCAGACCGTTGGATTTGAAGATTAAATCTGGTGCAACCACGTCATAGGCTCGATGGGAACCGTCGGATGGAAGCACGAACGCACAGGATTGAAGAAAAATGGAAAAACATGTCATCTGGTTCGTATCTGGGCACTTCTACGTCAAAGAATAGGGCGGATCGACCTAAATTTCATGGAAGTCGACCCTAAGGTCGACCTAACCCGTGTCTGGGTCGACCTATAGGTCGACTTAACCCATATTTGGGTCAACCCGACCCTTTTCTTCTTATTTTTTTTCATTATATTGATTTTTTGTTTCCTTCGTATCTTCTTCATACTAACTTGGATTTTGACAAATTACATATGGAAATTGATCAGAAAATCACCACGGACACAATGATACAACTCCCGTGGCTTAATTCTGATAATTTCATAAAGTTATTTTATTACTTAATTAATTCATTAATTATAGCTTAAATTTCATGTTGTTACATTCTCCCCTCCTTAAGGTATTTCGTCCCCGAAATCTCTAAGGATAGAAGAATGAAATAAATGTTTTCATCCAAGTTTTACAACCAACTACTCAACCATCATCCATTACATCCATTGTCCTTAAGTTTTCCTAATGCGATTTATAATACATATGCAATTAGTGTAGTGTCAATGTCCCTAACTAGTGCAAAAGATTAGACAATCTACTGATTCAGTCGACCTCCTTTTATGCAATAATGTCCGTGCCATGTATCCAAATAAATGTAAATTCCCTAATGATAACTGATAATTCTATATGCGTGCTACAATCATCATCCAAATGCAATAATCATGTGATAATCATCCATTTATAGCAACCGTGGAATAAAATAAAAATAGAAATGCAAATGCGCACACATCCATGTGCATATGTTCTAGTGTCCTAGTTAGGCCGATCCCTAAGAGATAATAGTACCTAGTGTAAGTATATGCGTCCATTAGCATCCACTAGCAACCACTAGTATCCATCATACATAACATGTTCTAACAACATGTTCACATTAAATCCTACCATCCATAAGTTAAAACCTAAGTTCTACCCTCCCAAATGATAATAAAGGAAAGAACCTATTCAAAACTAAAGATGGAAATAGGAAATTCAAAATTGATTATCAAAGAGATGTGGATAAGAGGAATGCATTTTCTCCTAATCAAATCAACCTTCTTCGAAGTCTCCCTAACCATTTCGGGACCAAATAACAATCTCTCTGTAGACTCTAACCAACACGAAGGCAACTTGCATGGTCTTCCAAAAAGAGCTTCGAAAGGTGCTATTCCAATTCTTATTCGAAAACTATATCATACACGAATTCCTCTAAAGGAAGTTGCTCCTTCCAAGTTCCTCCAAAATACACATCCTCAACCACATGTGTCTTACCATCTTACTAATATCACTTTACTATTCTTTTATATTTTACACACATGAAGCAACAATCCTAGGTTCTTACTAGTGTTTTACATACTTTACGGAAACTCCTATTACTACTTCTAAAAGTAACCACTGCTATCTCTTATATAGTCTTACCCGTTTTTCCATCACACCTAGAAAACGATTCCTATCTATTCCACATTTAAGAGTTTGGTTTGGTATTTATCATTTATTTTAGAAACTAAGGCTTCTAAATCAAATCCTAATTTTTTTTCCTTTAATAGTGTTATTTTCAAATTTCCATTAAATTCAAATGTGCTTGGTTACTTAACATTTTATCTTTCTAGACTTGCATCCTTACAGCTTTTTATAAAAATTGGGGTTTTTAAATTTAACTGTTACTAAGTTTTTCGCTTCCAAAAACTTATTTACTTTTTCACCAAACCATTTTTCTTTGAAAATATCTTTAAAATGTCCTCACTTGTTCTCAAAACAGCTTCTTTAATGTATTTTATATTTTGCAAAAGCTAGAGTAGATAAGAACAATTATTTTATTAAAAACCCCTTAACTTTCCAATTACTTAACCTTAGAAGAGTTTCTAACTTACTACCAATTGGGACTTCATGCATAATCAATGGAAAATATGTAAAATTTCCATTTCTTAGCTTTTTCTACTAAGGCTCTCTATAATATCTCTCCTAACCAACTCTGTCTCTAATTATTACACTTCTTATTACACGTAATGGATTTATATCTTAATATATTGGAACTACTTTCTTAAGAAACTATTAATGCTAAAACCTTCTATGAATCCTTTAAAAGAGGACTTCATGTTTATGTGAAATTACAAGGAACTTATTTTATATTTTACGAATTAGGCTATACAAAATATGGTGCTTCCCATACCTTGTATATCTCTTTCTCGTATTCCTTTCATTATTTGTGATTTGGTTTCATAGAAAATTTTATCATTATTCATTTCATTCCAATAGATTAAATTAAGTTTAATCTATATTCTCTTACAATAGACAATTTCTATGAAATTTATTAATTTCCTAATATTTAACTTACACTTTTCTTTTCAGGAAAACTCATTCCCAAATCTGTTTTAATATATCCATAACTAGAAAACATTTCCTCATACTTATAATAAGTGTACTTACAAATTACTTTATTTCTATATTTAGAAATTATTCTCAAAATACATTTTTATTTGGGTCAAAACAGATGTTGCGTAAAACACTGTTACTTCAACCCAAAAGTACTAGTGTATGGATTTAATAAATACTAATAAATCTTGCATACTATGTAAAAACATTTCCCTTGGGAGTCACCTACTATAACAGTAGTGTTATAGTCTATGCTTCCCTTATTTTTCATGAAACCATCTATTACAACAATAAATGATGTAACCTATGTTTCTGATACTTAATACACTCTAGGTTTTTATATTTAAAATCTTTGTTTACCTACAAAGAAACTAGCGAGCTATATATGCTCTATAATTCTTCAAAAAGAATTTCACTTTTAACAAAATCATATAAAAACCAATTTAAATCTCATACCACTTTTTTTTCAAAAACACAATATTTACTTTCTAAAAAATATTGACAATTATACTTTTCAACTTTTCAATTCTAATAATTTCATTTTAATGGGCTAAACCAAATGTGGATTCTCTTCTTACTACCTAAACCTTGGAAATCCCATTTCCTTACTAAAGTCTTTTGTTCCTATTCCTCTTATATGCCTGTATTTATTCCAAGGCACTACCGTTAAATCCACTTATTTGAAACAATTATAATTTTGCAATTATCTACACATGGGCTTTCTAACTGAATCTATTGTACATCTCCAATCTTTGCCTACCACTCTTTGTATTTCCACAATCCGAACCTAATTGTACAAAACCGTTTCTTAGGTTCTTTCCATGTGTTGACCTTCTCTATCCCCAAGAAACACACTTCCTTAAGCCAAAAGTGACACTTCAAGAATTTTGCCTTCCACAGATGAATGCAAAGTGTACGAAGAAACTCCTCTAGATGAATAGCATGCTCTTCCATACTCTTGGAAAACACCAAAATGTCATCTACGAACATTATTACGAACATATTTAGGACATCTCGAAAAACACGGCTCATCAAATCTACAAAATAGGCTGGAGCATTGGTTAGGCCAAATGGCATAACCAACCACTCAAAGAATCCATTAGGTGTCCTAAATGCTGTCTATCGAAGCTATCATCAGCGATTCTAAGCTGAAGAATTCCAGTGTCTAAATCAAGCTGAGAAAATACTAAAGACCAACTAACTGATCAAAAAGATCATCTATCCTAGGAAGTGGGTAATGGTTCTTCTTTGTGAGCTTATTCAACTCTCTCTATATTCTACGCAAAGTCGAAGGGAACCATCCACCTTTGTAGCAAAGACGACTGGCGCTCCCCACTCAGGTATGCACCATCTGATGAAGCCTTTCTCCAATAGCTCATGAATCTGCTTACTTAACTCCATCCTCTCCCTAGGTGCCATGTGTCTCATAGGCAATGCCACTAGCTTAGCATTGTCATTAAGATAGATCCTAAAGTCGATCTCTTTCTTAGGGGGTAGTACCCTAACCTCCTCAAAGATGTCTGGGAAATCTCTGATGACTGGAATTGAATCTAACTCTGCTGGTTATGAATTAAGGGAATAAAGGAAGCTCAACATGACTGACCCCTATGGATCGCAAGAAACCTCGTGAGTCCTACCGCTGCATGTCTCTAGTCTAACGACTCTCCTCTCGTAGTCCAATATTGCTCTATAAGTAGATAGCCAATCCATTCCCAAAATCATCCCATACCCTGAAAATCCCAATACATAGGCGTCACAATCAAACTCTACTCCTAGGATAAAAATTTTCAAACCCCTACAAATCATAAATAAATATGTTGATCCTCCTATGGGGTTTGAAACAACTATGGGGTCTACTACTAAGGAGATATCTAAGTGCAAACAATCAACTAAAAGACTCGAAATGAAAGTGTGTGATGCTCCAGAATCGAAAAGAGTCCGAATAGGAAAATCAAAAATAGAGATCAAACCTACTACAGAGACTTTCCTACCTCTGTCTGGTCCACTGCTAGAAGGTGCTGCATCCAAAGCATGTACTTTTGCTATAGGTGCGCCTGCTCCCTGCCCCGTTCTCTGAGGACAAGCTTTACTAAGGTGACCGTGCTATCCACAACTGTAACACCTTCCCTTCATCATCTTATTATTACAGTCCCTTACGTAATGACCAACTGTCCACAGCTATTGCATTTCCCGCTCTTCTTGATCCGCTTCTATGTTCCTCCTTCTTTCCTCTTGTCCTTTTCCTTCTTACTCTCCCACCACGGCTTCTTAGAGCTTTTTGACTTAGGAACCTCTTAAGCTCTCCCTTCAGCTACCAAGATGTAGGCTGAACTCTCTATCGAACCTCCAATCCTAACAGCACAAACATTCGCTTCGTACCCTTTAACCTAGCTTGTGCCTCCTCGAAATCATCTGTGCTAGAAAACGTTCTGCCTCCTAGACTGGCGAAGTCCTCACATAGCTTAGAAAAACTGGCTGCTGTAGGTGGATTAAAGGGATCTCCACCTACTGGTGTTATATTGGGCGCTTGCCCTTGCACCTCTGGTAACGTAGCTCTACGGAACCAGTTAGCCATACTATGCAAAGAAAAGAGAATTTAGGCTCGAAGGAATCGAAAGAAGGTTGACTAGACTTTGAGGGGATTTTTATAAAAACTCTCTTTTATACTTGAAAAACTATTTCTATAATAAGAGTTTCTTTTTGAAAAATACTTCTAGTTTGAAGATATGCTACTTTAAAAATAGGTTAGTTTTGGAAAAATATTTTATTTTTAAAACAATTTTTAGGAATCCTGTAACCTTTGGCTCTGATACCAAATGAAACACCCCACACCCCTTGGTATACCCAAAAAGGACACATTAAAAGATGTGGTGCGTTATAGGTATAGCTAAAACTTTACAGAGACTAAGATTCACAAGACAATTAAATAAAAACAGCGGAAACATTTAAATAATAACTCATTTAAAAGTTAAACTTCATAAAATAAGTCATAACCAAAATATGTCTCAAAATACCAAATACATATGTCTCATGAAAAATACCATCTCAGTCACAATATCATAGTATAAAATCATCCCTCTCAAATAGTACCATTACATAAAAATCCAAGTGAAAACTAAAAAGAAGAACTCTGCAGCTAAATCTCCAAGAAGTCCGAAATCTACTGTCCCTGCCTCTACTGGCCTATGGGGGGAAAGGGGGAAATAGAGGAGTGAGTCAAACTAAAGTCTGGTGAGTGGAAGTAATTACTAGTAATTTTAAGCAAGATAAATATAGTAGACTTAGCAACAGTTCTAGTGTAAAAGGAAATAAAAGAAAAGATAAAGCTGGAATAAAATGCTGCTAGCTTTGATTATTTCGATTGTTTGCACTTGTCTTAGATTACTGCTTTGATTGGGCTGAATTCCTAATCCTACTTTAATTAGGCAGAAGTCCTAATTCTACCCTTTGATCGGCCTTCTAACTCTGTTGTGCCACTGTGAGCTAGTCCCCAACGTGGGTCCCATAGCAAAAAGACACCTGCTAGCGCTTTGGAACTCAATAACGACTTATATCCCTACATCGAGGCCGCACGCACGACCACTGTTAGGCTTGCACTATCTGTTTCTCCCTCTTTTGACTTCTTATTGGAACTCAATAGTGACTTATATCTCTGCACCGAGGCCGCATGCTTGGCCACCGTTAGTCTCATGCTATCTGTTGCTTCCTCTTTTGACCTCTTATTTACCATAGCTCCAGCATAAGCAAGCCCTTTGCCTCACCAGTACTATTGTGAGACCACATGTGTCTAACTGAAAGGGAATGGCGTTGGTACAGGTGCTAACAAACAAAATCTAGTTGCGCCCCTTGCCCAAATCCCCTGATTTGAGCTTCTATTTATTGACCTCTTATTTACCACTACTCTAGCATAAGCGTGCCCTAGCCTCACCTAATCTTTTGTGAGACCTAACTGAAAAAGTGAATGTTGTTGATATGGGTCTTACTTCTATCTTTGCTTATTAACTTAGTATAAGTCTTTTAAATAAGCCTCTTCTGTTAATTCTGCTCTATTTTCTTATTAACTTATTCTAAGTCTTAAAATAATCCTCTTCTAATATCTCTGCTATATTTGCTTATTAACTTAGTGTAAGTCTTTAAAATAAGCCTCTTTCTGTTTTTGCTATTTAATTATAACCTATGTTATAATTTCTCTTTTATCTTGTCTTTCTAGTTATAATCTACTAGTTATAACTTGCTTGCAAATGTCAGATTTGCCTATTTCAGTCTATATTCTTTTATTATAGTTCTTCTTATTTACATCAAATTTTCTATACATTTAGTATTCCTATAATTTAGTCCATATTAGCGAATTATCCTCTTATTATTATTATTATTATTATTATTCGCGTAAAAAGGGATAAAAAGAACTAAAATTTACAGGCTGAATTCTAACGTAAAACAAATGTAAATAAAATATAAATTACTGTAAATAACAATAAATAAATGTAAATAAATGAATAAAATAGTTAAATAAAATTGCTGAACAAAATAGATTGAAAAGAACATTAAAAATTAATTGTAAACAACTTATATAAAGCGGTCTCAAAATTGCAGAAAAACTACAACTATTGAGAACCCTATTATTTTAAATTACTTAATAATCTAAAATAATTACTTAACCACTCACTTGTGGTCCTTAGCCTTTTCCTTTGGCCTTCCTGTATCCAATTAAAGGGTATAAAATATTTAAATAAAAAAGTTTCTCTCCTCGGAAAAATATTCCTTTTAGGGTCCTGCCTCAGGCAATGAACCCAAATGGAGAAAATCTGAATGAGAAAATAGCTAGGCCTAGGGTCCTATTTATAGTGTCACTTGTGGATCTCAGACCATTAGATTTGAAGATAAAATCTGGTGCAACCATGTCACAAGCTCGATGGGAACTGTTGGATGGAAGCACGAACGCACAGGATTGTAGAAAAACAGAAAAACACTTCATCTGGTTCGTATCTGGGCACTTCTACGTCAAAGAATAGGACGGGTCGATCTAAATTTCATAGGGGTCGACCCTAAGTTCGACCTAACCCAAGTTTGGGTCAACCTATAGGTCGACCTAGCCTATATTTGGGTCGACCTGACCCTTTTCTTCTTATTTTTTTCGTTATATTGATTTCTTGTTTCCTTCGTATCTTCTTCATACTAACTTGGATTTTGACAAATTATATATAGAAATTGATCAAAAAATCACCACGGACACAATGGTGCAACTCCTGTGGCTCATTTATGATAATTTCACAAAGTGATTTTATTATTTAATTAATTTGTTAATTAATGATAGCTTAAATTTCGGGTTGTTACATTACCCCATTTCAAACTTGTACCACTTCCTATTGTACGCCACTAAAAAAATTTACAGCTTAAAATTTTCATTACTGGAAACATAACGACCCGACTTTTCGATCCACGAATGTCGATACTAATACATCCACGGCATTCGTGTGCTTAGCACCCAAGTGTCAAAAAGATAGAAAGTTAAGGTAAAATAAAAAAAAGAATAGAATAAGAAAAGAAAAAACAATATCATAATCACGCAATGGAACAGTAATATATATTACCAAAGAAACAAGACAAAGGGTTACTTTGAATACCGAAATATTAGAGTTACTAAAACCTAAGTACTATCATCAGCCTAGACAGTTATAATAATATATCCTCACATATGCTGATCTATACAATACAGAATGCAGCAGAAATAAGAATACTACGGAAGATAATCATCCAGCTTTTCTCCATAAGCTTCAAGTGTCCAAATCTACATCTAGAAACATACACGGGGCTAACTCGAGCATTATAAGAAAATAATACTTAGATCAATACGGTAAACCAGCGTGAGAAATTCAAGAAATATGAGACAAGTAACAATAACCATTGAGACCATACGAATTACCATAATGATTTTCCCCTCAAATGAAACCAACCATTCACTAAGTCTTATATAGTGATATGATGAATAATGTCTAGAGTATAGCACATAAACCATATCAAATAGTTGCTATGTGAATGCCACAACAATAATAGGTATACAATCAATACCGCTAAGGCACGTTCGCATAATGGATTTTCCATGGAGAACTCCTCAGATCAAACCAAAGCCAAACTCTATGACAAGGATCAGAAACTACCTTCCGAGCAACGTATATCTCTAAATGGGATATACTCTAAGGTAAACATAATTGGACCACCCGCAGTGTGTGATCCGAGCCATATCAACTCCCAGTACCAACATATCGATAAGCATCTCTAGACATGGAGTTGATATACCCTTGAGGTTTGCTAAACCTCCCTGGCCATGCCCCTTCTCTTTTTTTTGTCATTTTCCCGATGTCGAGGCTACGTTTGTCATCTCTCACAAGATTCTTCATCACTTGAACAGAACATGAATACCCAAATGGATTCCATCATCTTGAATATATCACGAATCACTACATGGATTCAAGCATCTCGAATAGATATTGAACCTCCAAATAGGTTCTCCGCATAAGTCCTCCAATGAATGTTAACGCATCCTCTCTCTTGGAGTACTCCTCAAGGTAGATAGTCCCAAACGATAGCATCGTTCAAAATTTTAACGTAGACCTTTCCCTTGGACTTAACCTTAGGATAGACAATTTAATTTTATAACATTCCACTTCACAACCTCTTTTAGAACATAGATCGCGTATATGGTTTTGAAGTGGTTTCGGGTTCGAGTCATCTCATATAAGTACATTCTTCCCACTTACCGGACTCTCCAAAACCAATCGATGAATCCCCGGTTAACTCAATTCCCTTTCTCTCAGAATTAAGCGAAAGCTAGAGACATTGCGTACTAATACTCCTCCCCGAGGCTTCTTATTGGTATGAAATTGCGAAACCTTTTGATAACCTATTCAGTTAAAGTGCTTAATGGTTCTATAATGGTGGAGGTGCAAAATGTTATTGGAGAGATAAAGCGGGGATATAGAGGAAAATAGCAGAGGTGAAAAAAGCTTCATTATATATAAAACCAAATATTTAAAGTTAATTTACTCTTAATCTCACATCATTTGTGTAGGAAAAAGAAATATTGTTTAATACTATATAACAAAACTGAAGAATATCATGATTTATGCAGTCCAAATTTGGTGACTACAATAGATTTCAAACTTATATTTAGCACTTATGCCCTTAAAATTAGGTCTTTACCTTAATTTTGTTGATTTGGTTTAAAAGAGAATAAGTCGAATCAACCTTTTTATATTAATGTTGCTAAAGCGAGTGCTAACAAGCCTTGTTATATTGGATGTAGCGGAAAATAGCTGGGATTAAATTGAAACTATTATTTAATATCACTAAATTGAAATAGAGTAGCGATGGAAAAACGTTACATGCTATAGCGGGATTTTGGGTGGTTTAGCGAGGTTTGAACTGAGTGGTCGATAACTTCTTAAGTCAATATTAAGTCAAGTTCAATAATCAACTAATTGATTATCTAGTTAAAACAATTGCTTATACAAATCATGATTCATACGCTTGACTCGTTTCCGACATTCCAACTTATCTATTCCTTGCCTAATAGTGAATCCAGGTAAGTTTGAGCACTTATTACATCAAGCATTCCCTAGGCACTTCATTCTTGAATCTCACAAATAGATAATTCTATCTCGTCGTCTTTTAGTGTTAAGTATAATATTAATGATTTCCATAAACAATAATAAATTAACACGATCAACACGTTTCAGAAATTTTTCGACTTACTATTCCTTGATCAAGAGGGAAGCACAGTAGGTTAGAGGTCTATTGCTCCATCCCTACTCGACAACAATCTTATCTCTCACAAATAGATAAGACTCACCTCATTGACTTTTAGTGTTAAGCATAGTTAATTACTTTTCAAATAAGTAATTAAACAATTAACCATTTGGTCACTTAGCAATTCTTAACCCCTTTTCAAAAAAATTTGTATATACTTTTAAAATACTTGAAAATACTTATAGTAGGTTTTAAACACTTATCTAAAATATTTCTTGAAAATAACATCTTTACAAGTTTCCTTAAAAACTTGAAAGAACATGTTTCCAACAAAATATCTCTTCTTTAAAAATTCACAACTAATTCTTAAAAATTCATATGTATCTTAAAAACCTTTTGAAATAATCTAATATTAGTAAGTAAAAACTTGTTAAAAGAATGAAATAAAATACTTAAATTTAAATATCTTTTCAAACCTTTTAAAGTCCAATATCAAGGCTAAACGAGGTAGTTTTGCACAAGTGAAGTTTTGGCCACTTTTCGAGATGTTACTTAAATTTTTACTATTCCAGCTTTTAATAGTAACAATCATATATAAGACATTATAAATATGGTGAGAAACCCCTAGTGATCTCTCTACAAAGTTCCATAGCAAATGCCAAAAATAAGGTAATTCATAACTGCATCTATAGGGACTATCGCTATAAGTGCACTTTCAAATCCGAGTCCGATCTAAACCAAGTCTATCTATAACCTATGTGCTTAATTCAGGTCCTTGTCATCTGTCATATAAGTCCATTCAAGTCTATTCTAAGTTCGTTCAAGTCCATATACATGGATCACATATGTCACTTACTTTTAAAGTAAGAATCCAAACTAACGTTTTTAACATAAATCAACAACAATTCAATCAACATAAACAACATCAAAATACAACATATATATATATATATATATATATATAATATTTTTCATTCAAAGTGAGGCGTTAACTCACCTTTAATCCCACTAACAACCAAAATCCAAGAACCAAGGTCCAAACCCAAGCTAGCAACCTCCTTTCCTTCTTTCTTTCCACCTTGCTTTTGCCTTGCCTTGCCTCCAAATGCCCTATATTGCTCACGACCTATGTATGGTAAGAGTGCATGGCTTTATTACTTTAACTTTTCGCATAGTTTAAGGCATTATAATATTGTACTAAGCTTTGTGGCAAAGTTTGAAGTGATTTGGAGTTGATTTGCAACAATTTTCTTCTGAACATATGAGATGAAGAAGGAGAAGAAGCCATTGATTTTTCAACTCAAAGCTTTGTGAATTTGTGATTCTAACTCTAAGGTATGCCCCTCCTTATATAGGATTAGGAATTATGTTGCTAAGCTTGCATTCACTCCCCCCATTCCATGGAAGCTTCACCTCCCAACGCTTCTCCTTAAGTCACTTCTCTTTTATGCATACTACTCTTATACCCTTCTCATAATAATATCTCTTATCCATATAGAAGCTCTTAGAATATCCCAAGATTTATGAAGAAGAGAGTGTGTTAATTAGTTGATAATGTGCTTATTTGATCATTAGACAAGTATATAAGATTTCGAGCGACTTATATTGATCGAAATGCTGTTTACCCATAAACCGAATTTCGGTCACATTATCGATTTTTCTTTGAAGAATATATTTTTGTAAACAAATTTCAAAAACAAGTTTCTTATCATTGTTCATTAATTAAATGATTTCAAACAAGGTTATAAGATCATATCTATAACACTTAATTATATTTCAAAAATGTCTGGATATTCGAAAACGAAGTGTTCGAATTTTAGGGTGCTATAAGAAAACCCATGAGCTATTTTGCTCTACCATTTTTCTTTCAAAAGAAATAGCTTTTAATAAAATTTCTTTAACTGAAATTTCAAATTTTAACAATTTTTTAATTTATAATGGAACATTATATTTACAATTTTCTTTCATTGTAAAGAAACCAACGAGCTATATACGCTTTATAAATTTGTTTCTTCAATAATTGGCTTCTGTAAAACCCATCTACGAAAACTTTTCAATTTAACTATATATATATTAAATTCCAATATTTTCTTACTTTTTAAAATATATTAATTATATATTTTTCTCAAGTTTTAAAACTATTTTCTATTGGGTTTGACTCATGGTGGATTTCTATTTTCCTTTCCCTTGGACCTTTTTCTTCAACTTGCTGATTTATCTTCTTCCAAATATTAAAATTCTGGTTACTAACTTGGAATGAATATTTCATACCTTCCTTTGGGAAACCAATTTCTTTCGGATATCTACAACATACGGATTCTTACTTTCCCCTTATTTGGACCTAATGTACATCATCAATCAGCAATCATACGGGGATCTACAACCATTGGGCTATCGGGGCCCAACTAGGGAGTTCGTATTATCCAGCTTCAGGACCTTCCATATGCTGCACTCATGCTCTTTTTGAGTCAATGCCTTTGCATACAACTTATCTCATATAAGTTAAACGAGGTAGGTGTATATTTTCAACTTCTTCCATTATTCCAACTTATAATCAACATATCCATATTCTAGTGTATGGTTCAACTATTCTATAGTCGAAATTTATAGGATTTGAGTATAATATTTTTATGTTTATAGGAAAAATAAAAATATGTTCGCTCAACGTTTTCTTATTTTTCAAGGTCAACTAACCTAACCTCTGATACCAAATGTAACAACGTGCACCCCAGTAGGCCTGAATTTTCGCTAAATCGAAAACCCAAGTCCACCAAAGTATGGATCATTGGTTTGGTATCCTACATATAAAATAAATGAATGCATATCATAATACTTATGATATAACTCACAGAAGAATAATAAATTTTAATAATTCACATAGTTACTAACCAAGATTGACACTGCAAATGTCTAATGTCCTTGTTATTGTCGAGCATGTCAAAAGAACTTGTCAGTCTTGTAGGTTGTAATGAGGAGGGGGTCAGAACAACATTCCGGTGAATGTTAAATTATACACTTTATACATAACACTAGTTTATGCCGATTGTCTTCTATCACATCGTATGTTTTTATTTATAATTATTCATCTCTACTACACGTACGTGCAAAATACGTCACATCTATCCGTTGTAGACTATAGCTACGTATAAATATATAAATATATAGGTACCACGGTCCCCATTGGAGCAAGATACTATCCTCACTAGTATCTCTAAATTAGCATCCCGTCAAGATCCATTACCCTCAACGTATCACATTCTCATTACCGCGCATACCAAGGAACTTCTACAATGCTTAATAACGGTTTTAATAATTTAGTCTTTTTCTAACTTGCATTTTTGGGATTTTTTTCTTATCTGCTTCCTGGTTTTGTAGACTCGGCTCTACTATCTATATGTATGGTGAACTCAACCCCACCAGTTGTGGACTTAGCTCCATGGATTACCCTACGCATTTGAGAGACTGCTCTAAAAGGGTTAGCTAGACCTACCACATAACAAGCACACTAGCAAACAAACATGTGGTGTTGCATAACCTAACGTGGACTGTACATTAGTAGATAGTATAAACCGTTAAGTGCAACCCATGTCTTGCTGTTGACCGCTAAGAATTAATGATGTTCTCGACCTATGTGAAGCCCCTCCTCTTTAATTTTGCACCTCCACATGCTGTCATAGTGCCGTTTGCTCTCATCCAGTTTAGATTTTATATTGCAATCAAGGCAATACCCCCTTTTCTATTCGATTGAACAGACTCCCTTTTCTATTGGGGTAATCATTTGTATATACGCAAGTGTGTACCCTCTATGGGTCCGATTAGATATATCTCATAATAGTAATATACACACAACTTCTGGTTGCCGCCTCGCAGTGGGCAGACTTCTATTGTGTAACACTATTGACCTCGCATTCCAGCCTATTTTAATAACCATGTCATTCTCTTCATTTAATCATTTATTAAATTTAGTAGTTCATACCCATCATAAACGCATACTTGAGGCTACGTGTGTGTGTATATATCTTCATCTATTCTTACTTAATGTTCTTGCCTTTACAGTTACAGTTAACCATAATTCTTACTTCTTTATGCGTTTATATCTTACTTGATTTACCACCTTCTTTTTAAAGGACCTACAATGTCCTTTTCCATTCTTTTACCCTTTCCTTATTTTCTACTTCTATTCCCTTTTTAACCTTTAATTTATTCTTGCCTATTCTTCAATTTCTTTTCTTTATTTAATTCATGTCTTTATTTATATTGCATATCTATTCTCTTAAATATTCTTATCACATTTATAACTCTTTATTTAACACTTAGGGATTTTATGTATTTTAATGCATTAGAATTAAGTCTCTCCCAATGGAAAGATTTACACTATAAATTTCTATATCTTATCCAAAAAGGAAGATTTGTGTTGCATTTGAAATTATAAGGAACTATCTTTTTATTGTTATTGAAACAGAAAGTACAAAATACAGTAAATATCCCTATTTTATACATCTCTTTCTTTATAGGTGTTTTCCTCGTTATTTCAAACGACGCATTTTTATTTATAGGTTTAGCCTATAACTTCAATTTACATTTTAGGCATATAGGAATAGATCAACAACAATTTAAATCTAATATTATACAAAGTATATACTTTTTCTTACCACCTTTTTAGCATTCCAATTCTCTAGATCTAATCTCTGTTATTCCAGTTTGATCCATTTTCTCTCTATTTGGATATATAGATGACAAGCGTATACAGAGTTATCAGAGATCTAGATTAGGAAAGAGAAATAGAGTTGATTTTTATTTTAGATTCGAATTGTTTGGATGGATTTGAGCCGGAACTAACCCTAGCTCTTGTAGAATCATGCAAAGGAATTGTTTGAACACCAGCACATCACTGTCGAGACACATGTATTTGTTGCAAACTATATATCCCAAAGCAGGAAGGCATGCTCGTTCATGATTAAGAAGTCGTATGTCATCCTTAAGAATTTCATGCTAGTGGCATATATTTTGAAGTCTTTTTGCAGAAAGGACAAACGACATTTGATTGGGTAGATAGTTCAAGAATCTTAGTTCAATATATTCATTTAAAGGGGAGGTTGATTTTATGGTGGAACCTCTGGAACAAGTGCGCCTCGTAATTCAGCAGTCATCGAAAGCTCGGGTCTAACAAGGATAGAAGATGGAGGACCCAGCTTTAGGAGGAGGAAATGTACCCTTACTAAACTTGAGGTACTGTGATTGGTGAGTCATTCCAAACAACAAAACTTGGCATTCAACATGGTCACATATGTTTTATTTTAAATAACTAACTCGTGTGACCGGTGACCGAAATCCAAAGGACTTCATCATGTGTTGACCAATTGCATTCTGATCATCGACCAGGAACAGTGAAAAGTGTTAATCTATGTGGAATGAGTCCAGTGTCCTGTACATAATGAACGGACCATCCTGTGTAGAAAGCTCGCACATGCTAAAAAACGAGCAAGGCCGTAAGAAAAAACTGTGTATCAAAACTTACTCGTTATCGATGAATGATCAACAATGCAACCGTTGTCTAGAGTGATGTGGAAGCTTTTCTTTTTAGGAGCACTATAACTGCGGTAATGGGAAAAGCATGGTGATAGAATCATCCAACATGACCGTTCTTGAAGCAAACTAACTCATTGGAGTGTAAGCAACAGTACAAGGATAGCCACGCATTGTTAGGAGTTAGCCGAAGACGGAGGGCCGTACTCATCTCTGGATGGCGTGCACTCGATCTAGGCTAAACAAAAGTTCACCCTAGACCTAGCAATGCTCTGCTCTTAATGTCTCCACCCAAACACGATCTTCCCAATCATCACTGCTACCCTCATCGTACCAATCAAACTTCACCAATCTTAGACAAAAAAATCTTGAGTTAAATGAAGAAATCAAAGGGAAGTGCTCGAATTGGATAGGGCACTGGAAGCTTTCAGCAGCAAATTAAAACGAGGTGGCATTCAGGTGATTGGCAGTTGGACTTGTTAGTGGCGGCGGCTGGTTGAGCGGTGGCAATAGAAAGGTCGACGGCAAGGCTTGAAGCATGAAAAGTCAAAGGAATCAGTTGGAATCATCACAGTGAAAAGAGGATCAAGGAATCATGAAAGGAAAGTAAAATAAAAACTCCAAGTACTAAGATTATACAGAAGTTTTTGGGGGAAAGGAATCGCCCCGGTATCGAGAGGTCCTTTTTACCCAAAAGTTAGAAATTACCATGGCAAGGGAGAGAAGCATACTAATCTAGGGCATGAAGCGATCTCCAGAGGGTAGATCTTGTCCTTAGCACAAAGAACGGAATTACAACTATGTAAAGTAGCCAAAGGAAAGTCCATCAAACAAAAAGTTTTTCAACTAACTGGATTCATCAGATAACAAGTCAGAACTTATCTCAATCCAGAGCACAATTTGTTTTCAACGATAGCATACTCTGGGGGGCAAGTGTTAAATGGATTTTTAACCAAGTAGATTTTCAACTCGTTAGAACGTCAAACCGAAGACAGAACGACTTAAGAACTTGAGAACATATTTAGGAGAATCAGAGAATGGGACTTAGAAGAGTTTAGTTGGAAAATAAGCTAAGTAAACCCCTGGGTACTGAGTGGCACCTCTTGGTATCGAGATATTATTTCTCCATGATTTTCCCTCTTAAACCACCTACACATCATATACTCCTCCAACCAGTCGTCATCAAGTGTCTTCTCTAGAGTTCGAACAAGTAAACCTCAGGATTGATGAGAAAAAAGCAAAGCAAGAAGGATAATTCAAGTGCTATCAAGAGAATTGTTGTAAACAACTCAAAGTCTATGGAAAAGAACTTGGAAGACATCAGGTAGAAAATAGGAGAGCAGGATAAGTGAAAACAATAAGTTTTCACCAAGCCAAAGCTTTCAGTACCGAGAGGTCATTTCTGCCAAATGGGTCGGCGTGCTCGTTGGTGCATATTTGGGCTTGCTCTTGGACTTTAATTCATGCAGGCTCCTAAACCTGTATAGTTGTTTCTCTATAAATACTAGACTTATGGCAACCAAAAAATGATCTTGGAATCTTCTCCTTCTTTATCTCATATCTCTCCCTCACAATAGTCACCTAGGTAGATATAATGGCAATTCTAGGCTTAGGAACTTGTCAACCCATTGTACTAGTGACTCTAATTCTATCTTAAATCCATAACCAATAAAAATATAAAGTGAACATAGGTCAAAGATTGCCGAACCACTGTGATCTTGTGTCTCTTTTCTTTTTAACGTTCTTTTGCATTTTTATGTTATTTATACTAGATCTTATCCTACATCGATTTATGTTTCGGTGTTGCACTACTTTTGGTGTCAACAACAATATTTCAATAAAAATGAAGAATGATGAGATGATAAAGTTTTCATTAAGCAACAATCATTTTCTCATAAAAGAAATTACATCCATAAAAGACAATAATAACCAAAACTACAACTCAATCAACTTTTAGAATTAGACTAAACATCATAAATCATTTGAAAAGAGAAAAGGAAAAATAGAGAATGTCACGCTAAAAGGAGCATCAGCATCGGTGGTAATATCGACCGAAGAAAACCCGCAATAGTCCTATTCTTTAGAAAGGATGTTATGTCCACTATATAGTAATTTAGCATAGTTAGTCCAGATTTCATAGAGAAATTGGCCCTTAAGGATACACAGAAAATTGAAATCTAGATTTGAAAACTGTGTGTACAACCAATGAAGGAGATGGAGAAAGCAGTATTTTAATAAGCGCGACTTGTTTATTAAAGAGAAATTTTCTTTAAAAGTCCTTTTTAGTCTGACCAATTTACTTAAGTTGTCTCTTGACATGGGGGTGATGAATAAACAAAAATATATTTAGAAACCGACAAAGGGATAATGGGTATATTAAAATACCAAGTCAACGAAATCATTACAAAATTTTGCTTAACAACAAAAGATAAAAAATTCACAACATTACACAAGTTCATAGAGAATGGACTCCTTATAATATTCGATTACAAATTTATCCCAGTTAAATTTGATCTTGTTAGGGGAAGGGATTCAACGGTCAAAGGCACATTGAGAAACCTGGGAAAGTTTCAACATTCCATAGGGTAAGTGTCAGTTCCGTGTAAATCCAAATACCTCCTATGAAGGCTTCTAAGTAATCCCCTACAACCATCGTCTTGGAAGTAAAATTCAGTCATAGGGAATCGAGCATGCACAAGGCATAAGCGATCCATTAGTTTAGCTATGTCCTCGATTAGCATCTAAAAAAGTGTGTCAATTCTTTATTTTCCTTGCGAAAATTACCTTGCTGAAAGTGTAATTATCGAAGAAGAGGCTCAGCTCTTTTATTCTTAAAATCCTCAGTATATTTGAGACATTTTAAAATCCTCATATATTTCTTATGCGGCTCATTCAAATCCTTGCATGGTCTTTTCCCTTCCTAGTTAAGCCTTAATTTTTTTCCTTTTTACCTAAAATAATGTCTATATAATTCCTAGACATTCTCCTACGCTGGTAGTTGAATAATGTTAATAATCTTAGACTGTATACATAGAAAATAAATAACAAATAAAATGAGAAAATTACTATTGGAGGAGTAACAGTGGCATTAAGTCCAAATGAATGGATGAAAGCAGCAGTGTAAGGAGTCTGACCTCAAGAGACGGTTGTGTTTCAACAGGAGTTTGGCCTATCTCACTAGATTCGAAAAGTGACGGTTTAAAAGAAGAAGCTCCAGAATGATGGATTTCACCTGTGTCCTTAGCAGCTTCCTAAGGAGAAGTATCTTGTATATGGACAAATCCATCATGGACTCCATCTCCACTCTGATCAAAGTCATCATTTCCATCTCTTATTGGAAGGCCTTTCCTAGAGGGATTATCGCCACCATCATTTCCATCATCATCCTCTTTATTAGCTTTTCGGTTTCTTTGTTCTCATCTTCTTCGTTGTCATCATCTGTTAATATACTGTCGAAAGCCAAGTAATGGGCAGGGTCAATCATATTTTCTCCCATAAGCTTGGAAAAGTCGTCGGAAACATGCCCCAATAAGATGTCGAATCTCTTATTGTAGTCCACACCCACTAAATGAAGCAAAACCCATGTCTGGACTCTGGACATTAATAAATATTATCTTTATACATGGTGAACATGACTACTTCTGCACATTGCCCTTTCCCTCGTGGAAGGAGGTCATTTAAGAAAAGGAGACCTTAAATTTTACAACGTGGCTAGATGATTTGACTTTTCAATAGCAAGGTTCTTTTTGTTTAGATCTTTCTCTAGTTCAAGAACTTTGGCCGAAGATGCTCTAAGAGTGGAATTCTCGCACTCAAGAAAGTTCATCCTCTAAAGATTTGGCTCTCTCCTCCAACTCTTGATTTTTCTCAAGTTTTTCTTCCAATGATTTTACATCCTTCTCCAACTTCTGATATCTTTCCTTTTTCAAATCTAGCAAGACTATGACCACCTTGTTCTCAATAGATAGTGACTCGTTGATGGAATGAAGGTTATCAAGTTGTAACATCCCCCACTTGGAGGCCCAAAACTAATGGCTATTTATGCTGTAGTCATCTATAGTTATTAATCATCGGTGACCAAATACAGTAATGTTAGATAAATTGATATACCAGAAACACATAGATATGGAAAAAGTTTAAAATTTCAAAACATCTTTCACGTCCATTCCAAACTCGTTTCAACATTCATTACATAATCCCACAACGTTAACCACGTTCAACAAAAATATAATTATTACAATATACTCCAAGAGCAACGTATGAAGATGCCCCCTTGGTGATCAGAGTATATAATAGGAAATAAAAAACTTTGCCTTAACAAAACAACACAACGGAATCATATTAGAAAGAACTTAAATAACTACATTCCTTTTGCACCACTCTGGAAGATTTTTCGTCATAAGAGGTATCAGAAAACCTCAAATCTCAAACTACTCAAAATCAATTGACTGCCCGAGAGTTTAAGGGGAAAACATAAACTTCGAGTCAAACATAAAGCCTGGCATGAATAATAATATACCATCTCAAATCATTTAGATATCTAGTGAGACCACGCCACTTAGCGGAACGGGTTTCCCCTCACTAGTATCTTAAAACCTTTATAATCCATTTTCCGTGCCCCTGCGTCCATAATGGTAAATTCAATTCAAAACATTATTATGTGATGATATGCAAAACATCTGAATCAATTTTGGATTACCCATCCTTAATTCATTTTGACTATCTGTCATAATTATAGTTTCTAGGATTACTGTTAACCTAATAGTTTACATAGGCTAACTAATAACTGGTTAAACATTTAAGGACTCGCTATCCAATTATATAGTTGTCATGGGATTACTATGAACCTATTGGTAACTCCAATATCATTTCTTTTATCCTAGTTTTCATGGGCTGACTAGTAACCTATTGACTAACAGTCAATATCTTTCTTTTACCCTAGTTTGCATGGGCTAACTAGGAACCTATTGACTATTTGTCAATATTTCATTTTCTTATCAGGATATAGTTTTCATGGGATTACTATAAACATGTCGAACTGACATATTTAATTATACATAGTTTTCATGGGCTAACTATGAACCTACTGGCCCCTGCCAATATCTTTTCCCTTACACAGATTTCTGGGCATACTGTTAACCTATTGGCCCATGCCAATATCTTTTATTTATCCACTACTAGGTCAACCCAACTGGTTAATTCCTTTAACCCATTTAGACTTCTTCATAAGTTCCATTTCAAAAATACTTTATTTATTAATATGCCATGGTTTTGCTTTTAAATAAGAATGGGCTAATTGATTTGAAAACTATACTTTCGAAACCTTCGAAACCTTGCTTTCGACCTCACTGGATAGCCTCCTTCGACAACATATATCTCTTTTCAACACATTAAGCTTCTGCATTTAGAAACACTTTAAAATCCTTCTTTTGAAACCTTTTGACTATAATAAAGTGTTTGTGACGCCCCACCTCTATGCTCACAATAACAAAGGTTATCATAAGGAATAACGTCTGCTATTGCGAAAAATAAGGCTTGTTAGAAGCGACCATCCATAGTCATGCCTTAGACGAGTATTGATTACATCGATAGGAGTTGTATGAATTACTTCCAAAGATATACATTCAATCCAAATCTAAAACGAAACTACGGTGGCTTAAGAAAAATTCAGAACAACTCATAATAACAACACTGATAGTATAATCTCATCAGAACAGAAATATCAGATATATAGCGGAAGACTAGTCTGGAATACATGCTACAATAATCGATAGTTCACATGAACCGATACGTATACATATCCATCAATACATACATAAGATGAGGACTAATAAACCAAAAGAACTCCTCGAAGGCTAGACAAAAGATGATGCGAAATCCCAAAAGCTGAAGCTGCAACTGAATCAGAGATAAAAATTACCTTGAAATGACTCGGTCTGACCCGAGTATTATTTAAAAGAAAATAATAAACGGATCAGTCTAATTTATTCTCAGAAATAAGTGAATGATAAACAACACTTAAACAAATAATTATAGTCTCGAATGAGACTATACAACATAAATAATCAGCATAGTTTAAATGAAGAAATCTCAATTTAAACTCCATCAAAATCAGTTTTCAAATTCACAATTGAATTTAAAACAGCAATACGCAAATTTATAATCTCAGATGAGATTATACACAAACTCAACTTCCAATTTCATAATTGAATTCAAAGCAGCAATTCACAAAATCTAGAAATCAAAATAGATAACTAGAAAATCGTCAGTCACAAAATCTAGAAATCAAAACAAGATAACTAGAAAATCAGCATAAAAGATGGATCGATCCCAGCAGATGGCGAGTTTTAGCTACGCCGCACGTGCATCTCAGATGGCCGAAGCCTACCAAGTACTATAAATTTTGGCGCCCATCGGATGACCCGAAGGTCCGCAGAGTGACCCGAAGGTCTAGTACTGGTAATTGACCCGAAGGTCCATCAGATGACCCGAAGGTCCAGCAGAGTGGCTCGAAAGCCCAACAAAATCATTAGAATCATCAAACAGCAGATGTTTCAATTAACGAGTCCGGAATTAACCGAAATAGTAAAAGTGTGGTTCCATACTCCGCCCTTTTGCTAAATCGTTTAAATCTCTTCATCGTTTCCTTGAAAGTGCAAAATTGTGTATTTTAAATAAATAACATTTTACGTTCTCAAACAGACAAGTCCGGAATTAAGCGAATCAGTAAAAGTGAGGGTTCATAGTCCTCAATTTTGCTGAAGCGTTTAAATCGCTTCCTCATTCTTTTGAAAGCGCAAACTGTAAAAATTTTGGAAACACTTTTATTTTAAAACGATTTTTAAAATACGTGATTAAAACAGCAACATCTGTAGCAATTTCGACGAGGAAATTGCGCTTCACAAAACACCGTAAAAACGGATACCAAATCAGCGTTGCGGGATAACCGTTTTAAAATTCACTTTAAAATTGACGGTTACTGAAGTCAAAACAACAGTAATTTTTATTCGTCAAAAATGTCACCAAAACAACACGCTTCAAAAATATTTTACTGGCGTACAAATTCCGTTATAAAAATAACGGCAACAGAATACGTTTTAAAACGTAACACCGGTTCAACGCAAATTAAATAGTGGACTGCCCACTATAATTTCACCAAAAAGGTTGCACTGTCTCAACTTGAAATTAATGTGCACTTCGCAAAACATACCAATGCAAAAATAACAAAAGTATTGGACGCATGTACTTAATTATGCAAAGGACAACATATACCATTTCAAATGCAGGTACGTGCTAAAATATGCAAAAACGAAATGTATGCAAACTAAAATATGCAAAAGACAAGATATATTTATTTTTCTTTTTGGTAAAACTCACGCATACATTAACTCACGCCTGACATTGTTTGTATAACTCACGCATGCAATTCTCTGTAAAGGCTAAATGTAAATTAGCAAACACTAGAAAGTGGACACGTGTCAATGCAAATTTTCAATGCAAACAAATTCAATTTATACCCTCCTGGACTGACGCGTGTACTAGAATTGGAAGGAACCCTATAGCCTGGACCCTATATTGTTGCACACGCACTTAGCATGTAAAAAAAAACATACAAAAGATCTGTACAAACGTTTAGGCATATATGAACTCAATACAAGATTGCAAATGCACACAAATTTTCGAGTTTCTTAACATGCATTGCAGGTGTAAATTGATAATAGGGGAGGTCTGGACTCATACTTTTGCAAGCAGATATGAAGTAAAAATAAAACGCATGCACTACAAAACGCATACAAATGAAATAAGATTTGGACACTATTTTCTTTTGCATGCAAGTTTGAACTTGATAAAAATGGATCACTCAGACTAGGTAATACACGAAAATAATGGACCTGAAACTTTAAATCACGTACGCATGAACATAAAAACCTGGGCAATGCACTCTAACACGCGTGTAATCTAAGGTTTTGAAATATACTTGCCCAAAATGATTTCGTGCTTCACTTGTTTACATGCAAAAGTGAAAAGCACGCAGCCAATAAAATCAATATAAATTAGATGTGTGAGGTTTTTACACTCACCTTTAATTTGTCTCCAATCAGTTAGCAACAAGGATCCGAGTGGAGCAATGATATTTTGAACCACCATTAATTCGCTACCGAGCTATGAAAGCTAAACAAAATGATACCACCGAGAATCTCAAATGAAATGAGGAAGGCCATTTGAAAAAGAGCAAAGAATGTTGCAGGCATTTTTTTTCGAATTCTGCTAACAAGTTAAGGCAAAGGAGTGCTAGCAAACATTTGGGTACAATAGCATTTATGTGGACGTGCTTCAGAGGATAAAAAGGACACAGCCTATACATTTGCATTAAATGATGATAGCAAATGTTTAAATATTTTCTTTACAACCGGAAGTGACAGCACTACAATTATGAGAAGGGATAATATACGTAGTGTTCACATTTTTGGCTTTGAAATAGAACACCCCTCAAACGCGCGTGAAGGCAAAGCTTTTATTTCAACATGCTACTATTACAAAGACTACTGACTTTACAACATTATACTATATTTTTTTTCTAATTTAGAAATTTCTATTTAAATTATTTCCTCCGACAGTAATTCGAAAATTACGGTCGTTATAGATTTTTAAAATATTTATTACGACGGCAATAAAGTCACGGTCGTTACAGACTCCCCCCCTTATAAAAATTGCGTCCCCGCAATTTTCATACTAGAAGCAGTCAATAACACGACAATTTATCAAATCAAAGATTAAAATAGAAAAGATGGATAAGAATGCTCACCCCCACCCGAAGAGGAGAGAAAACCCGGATAAGAACGCTCGATGAATTCTCTGGTCTCCCAAATGCAATCCTTGGGGTTTGCGGACCATTGAATTTTCACAAGCGGGACTTCTTTGTTCCGAAGGCGTTTAACCTCCGTAGCTAGCACACGAATAGGATTTTGCACAATAGACAAGTCAGGTGAGATCTCAAGATCTTGCAACACATAGGAATCAATAAAATAATCCGAATCTCGAAGGCATCGACGAAGTTGGGATACATGAAATACATCATGAATTCCCGAAAACTGAATAGATAGCAACACACGATAAGCAACTGGGCCAATGCGTTCCGTAATAGGAAATGGTCCAACATATCGAGGAGCCAATTTCTCGGAGTGACTAAAACGCACTACACCCTTCATCGGGGAAACACGAATGAATACGAGATTGCCAACAGAAAATTCCAAAGACTTCCTACGATGATCGGCATAAGATTTCTGTCTATTCTGAGCCTCTTTCATTCTCTGTCGTATAATATCAATCCACTCTGAAGATTCACGAATATAATCGGGGCTGAGAACTAACTTTTCCCCCGATTCCAACCAACAAGATGGTGATCGACACGGCCTTCCGTAAAGAGCTTCGAAAGGAGCCATACCGATACTGGATTGAAAACTGTTGTTGTAAGAAAATTCAACAAGAGACAAGTGGTCTTCCCAACTACCACCAAAATCTAAAATACAAGCTCGAAGGGGGTCTTCCAAAACTTGATTCACCCTTTCAGTCTGACCGTCAGACTGTGGATGATAAGTGGTACTGAGATTGAGCTTAGTGCCCAAAGCTTTCTGAAGACTCCATCAGAAACCACTAGTAAAAAGCGGATCTTTGTCACTAACAATTGAACTAGGCACGCCATGAAGTCGAACGACTTCTTCAACAAATAGCTTGGCCAACAAAGGAGCAGTCCGATTGGACTTGATAGGAATAAAATGGGCTGATTTAGTCAATCTGTCAACAATCACCCAAATACTAGTATGGCCCGACCTCGAACGAGGTAGACCATCAATGAAGTCCATGGAAATCTGATCCCATTTCCATAATGGAATCTCAAGAGGCTACAAAAGACCACGGGGACGTTGATGTTCTGCTTTAACAAGTTGACAAGTCATGCAACGACTTATATAACTTGCAACATCACGCTTCATACCCTCCTGATAGTATAAGCGTTTCATATCAGCATACATCTTACTACTACCTGGATGGATAGTATACTTAGAACGATGACAATCTTCAAGAATGTCATTTCTAAGATCAGGAACACTAGGCACGATCAACTTACCCTTTTTCCGAATACAACATGAACATCAATATCGAAATCCTTTAGATTGTCACTTCGAGATTCCGATTTACAACTCTGAATAAGATAAGAGAGATTTGGATCTTGTTCCTGGGCATCAGCAACACGATCCAACAAACTATGATGAACTTCCATGATAAATAAAAACACGGGAGAATTAAAAACTGAAGGACAGTCTCTAATATCACAATAAGATAAAGCTTCCAATATATTCCACTCTACTAGCATCATGGAAACACAACTCGCTGCTTGCGACTGAGCGCATCAGCAACTCGATTACCCTTATCTGGGGTATACTGAATATCGAAAACATATAAAGCTAGAAATTTGAGCCAACTCTGTTGTCTCAAATTAAGTTCTTTATGAGTGAATAGATACTTCAGAGATTTGTGATCAGTGAAGAGAACAAAACGCCCGTCCAATAAATAATGTAGCCAAATCTTTAGAGTAAGGACTATAGCGACTAACTCCAATCATAGATAGCATAACGAATCTCGTTAGGCTTTAGTTGTCTAGAAGCATAGGCAACTACTCTATCTTTTTGCATGAGAACTGCACTGAAACCAATACGACTAGTATCGGTACAAATAATGAAGTCTTGGTTCCCTTCGGGAATCACAAGGATAAGAGTATCGGAAAAGAGTTCTTTCAAATAATATTCTGTCCTGAAAAGATAAAAATTCAAAAAATTTCAATTATCTTTACGAAATCATTTTCCAGAAAAATTTACTTTTTTTTTAAAACAATTTATTGTGTTAAATTGTCTCATCAAAGCGTTTAGGAGATTCCTATCGATAACGTTGATCAAGCGCATCGACCAGAATTCTTAAAGCACTCAATGGGCAATAAAATCACAAAATCATCTTCTAAATGATAAACACAAATCCAATTATACTTGTAAATAAATCTTATGAAAAAGGTTTGCAAAATTTTAAATTTCTGTTTTCATCCAAAATTGATAAATACACAAATAGAGTCATCGAGATATTCGTAGAATACTCGATTCATAAAATGGATGAGATAAGCTGGGGAAACTGAATGACCTAATCAGTCATTCCTAAGAATCACAACGCGTGCGGAATGCGGTAAGAGGAATGCTAACTTCCGCAACTCGTAGCCAAATGAAAACCGATGGTAAGGTCGAGTTGGGAGAAGAGCTAGAACGAATAAATTGCTTGGCTTCCAACTCAGATAATTGATGCTTGAGTTCCTCATTTTCCTTAACAGACATCCTCGTGGGAGGACGACTGACAAGACGAGCACCAGAGATAAGATTAATACGGAGCTCAATTGCCCTCTTAGGTGGCAAACTCAAAATAGGCTCAAAAACAACAGAAAAATCACAAACAACTAGCTGTAACAGCCTCCGACTCGAAGGAAGAAAGGATAACATTCGAAGTATGATAGATAACTGCTCGATAACATCGGGATGCTTGAGATATAAAGTTCTTTTGGGACATAGGATCGAGCTTCATAACGGACGAGCCAATCCATTCCCAAAATCATATCAAAACTAAGATGATCTGTAACATGCAGATTTGCATGAAAGTAAAAACCACAAAGAATAATCTCAACACCAACACACAATAAACCAAGAGTAGCGGACCCACCAATAGGATTTAAATCCCCAAAGGGTCGCAAAGAGTAACAACATCCAAAGGAATAACACCAACAAGCTCCTTCGACACGAATGAATGCGATGCACCCGTATCCAAAAGAACTCTAATAGAACGGCCACGAAATAAAATAAAACCTTCCAAAACAGAAGGAAGAATACCCTTGGGCTGAGAAGAATCACCAGAAGCTTAAGCAACAATAAGCTTCCTAGATTCGAAACCCTTAGGAGCAGTTAAAACAATCAGAAACAAAGGACTTTCCTTGTTTTAATTCAAGGAAACTACAAGCAAGATTGATAAGGAATTTAACAAATGAAATACTACGAAAATATGAGATATATTCCTAGACATATTCCAACATGTTAAAGAGGACAAAAGCTTAAGGACAACAAAGGAATAGATTAGAAAGGCACGACTAAAACTCTCGAATAGTTGTAACACATGTTCCATTCTGCTTCTGTTCTGTGTATATTATAATTTGTTCTGAACCTCAGCTCTGATACCAAGCTGTGACGCCCCACCTCTATGCTCACAATAACAAAGGTTATCATAAGGAATAACGTCTGCTATTGCGAAGAATAAGGCTTGTTAGAAGCGACCATCCATAGTCATGCATTAGACGAGTATTGATTACATCGATAGGAGTTGTATGAATTACTTCCAAAGATATACATTCAATCCAAATCTAAAACGAAACTACGGTGGCTTAAGAAAAATTCAGAACAACTCATAATAACAACACTGATAGTATAATCTCATCAGAACAGAAATATCAGATATATAGCGGAAGACTAGTCTGGAATACATGCTACAATAATCGATAGTTCACATGAACCGATACGTATACATATCCATCAATACATACATAAGATGAGGACTAATAAACCAAAAGAACTCCTCGAAGGCTAGACAAAAGATGATGCGAAATCCCAAAAGCTGAAGCTGCAACTGAATCAGAGATAAAAATTACCCTGAAATGACTCGGTCTGACCCGAGTATTATTTAAAAGAAAATAATAAACGGATCAGTCTAATTTATTCTCAGAAATAAGTGAATGATAAACAACACTTAAACATATAATTATAGTCTCGAATGAGACTATACAACATAAATAATCAGCATAGTTTAAATGAAGAAATCTCAATTTAAACTCCATCAAAATCAGTTTTCAAATTCACAATTGAATTTAAAACAGCAATACGCAAATTTATAATCTCAGATGAGATTATACACAAACTCAACTTCCAATTTCATAATTGAATTCAAAGCAGCAATTCACAAAATCTAGAAATCAAAATAGATAACTAGAAAATCGTCAGTCACAAAATCTAGAAATCAAAACAAGATAACTAGAAAATCAGCATAAAAGATGGATCGATCCCAGCAGATGGCGAGTTTTAGCTACGCCGCACGTGCATCTCAGATGGCCGAAGCCTACCAAGTACTATAAATTTTGGCGCCCATCAGATGACCCGAAGGTCCGCAGAGTGACCCGAAGGTCTAGTACTGGTAATTGACCCGAAGGTCCATCAGATGACCCGAAGGTCCAGCAGAGTGGCTCGAAAGCCCAACAAAATCATTAGAATCATCAAACAGCAGATGTTCAATTAACGAGTCCGGAATTAACCGAAATAGTAAAAGTGTGGTTCCATACTCCGCCCTTTTGCTAAATCGTTTAAATCTCTTCATCGTTTCCTTGAAAGTGCAAAATTGTGTATTTTAAATAAATAACATTTTACGTTCTCAAACGGACAAGTCCGGAATTAAGCGAATCAGTAAAAGTGAGGGTTCATAGTCCTCAATTTTGCTGAAGCGTTTAAATCGCTTCCTCATTCTTTTGAAAGCGCAAACTGTAAAATTTTTGGAAACACTTTTATTTTAAAACGATTTTTAAAATACGTGATTAAAACAGCAACATCTGTAGCAATTTCGACGAGGAAATTGCGCTTCACAAAACACCGTAAAAACGGATACCAAATCAGCGTTGCGGGATAACCGTTTTAAAATTCACTTTAAAATTGACGGTTACTGAAGTCAAAACAACAGTAATTTTTATTCGTCAAAAATGTCACCAAAACAACACGCTTCAAAAATATTTTACTGGCGTACAAATTCCGTTATAAAAATAACGGCAACAGAATACGTTTTAAAACGTAACACCGGTTCAACGCAAATTAAATAGTGGACTGCCCACTATAATTTCACCAAAAAGGTTGCACTGTCTCAACTTGAAATTAATGTGCACTTCGCAAAACATACCAATGCAAAAATAACAAAAGTATTGGACGCATGTACTTAATTATGCAAAGGACAACATATACCATTTCAAATGCAGGTACGTGCTAAAATATGCAAAAACGAAATGTATGCAAACTAAAATATGCAAAAGACAAGATATATTTATTTTTCTTTTTGGTAAAACTCACGCATACATTAACTCACGCCTGACATTGTTTGTATAACTCACGCATGCAATTCTCTGTAAAGGCTAAATGTAAATTAGCAAACACTAGAAAGTGGACACGTGTCAATGCAAATTTTCAATGCAAACAAATTCAATTTATACCCTCCTGGACTCACGCGTGTACTAGAATTGGAAGGAACCCTATAGCCTGGACCCTATATTGTTGCACACGCACTTAGCATGTAAAACAAACATACAAAAGATCTGTACAAACGTTTAGGCATATATGAACTCAATACAAGATTGCAAATGCACACAAATTTTCGAGTTTCTTAACATGCATTGCAGGTGTAAATTGATAATAGGGGAGGTCTGGACTCATACTTTTGCAAGCAGATATGAAGTAAAAATAAAACGCATGCACTACAAAACGCATACAAATGAAATAAGATTTGGACACTATTTTCTTTTGCATGCAAGTTTGAACTTGATAAAAATGGATGACTCAGACTAGGTAATACACGAAAATAATGGACCTGAAACTTTAAATCACGTACGCATGAACATAAAAACCTGGGCAATGCACTCTAACACGCGTGTAATCTAAGGTTTTGAAATATACTTGCCCAAAATGATTTCGTGCTTCACTTGTTTACATGCAAAAGTGAAAAGCACGCAGCCAATAAAATCAATATAAATTAGATGTGTGAGGTTTTTACACTCACCTTTAATTTGTCTCCAATCAGTTAGCAACAAGGATCCGAGTGGAGCAATGATATTTTGAACCACCATTAATTCGCTACCGAGCTATGAAAGCTAAAAAAAATGATACCACCGAGAATCTCAAATGAAATGAGGAAGGCCATTTGAAAAAGAGCAAAGAATGTTGCAGGCATTTTTTTTTCGAATTCTGCTAACAAGTTAAGGCAAAGGAGTGCTAGCAAACATTTGGGTACAATAGCATTTATGTGGACGTGCTTCAGAGGATAAAAAGGACACAGCCTATACATTTGCATTAAATGATGATAGCAAATGTTTAAATATTTTCTTTACAACTGGAAGTGACAGCACTACAATTATGAGAAGGGATAATATACGTAGTGTTCACATTTTTGGCTTTGAAATAGAACACCCCTCAAACGCGCGTGAAGGCAAAGCTTTTATTTCAACATGCTACTATTACAAAGACTACTGACTTTACAACATTATACTATATTTTTTTTCTAATTTAGAAATTTCTATTTAAATTATTTCCTCCGACAGTAATTCGAAAATTACGGTCGTTATAGATTTTTAAAATATTTATTACGACGGCAATAAAGTCACGGTCGTTACAGTGTTACTTATTAATTATTAGAAGCATAGCTTCGAAACCATTGGAAGTATCTCTTTCTAAAGCATTGAAAATCTCCCGTTTGACATCATTGGTTTTACCTTTTTAAAATATCATTTGGGTCAAAGAAAATACAAGTGAAAGTATCTCTTTTGAAACCATTCTTTACTATATAAAAATATTGGGGAATTTATGATGGCGTCGTTTCGACAGAGTCGAAAGCATACATTTAAAATGTTGAAGGACAGCTTTGAAATCCCTTTCGAAACCATCGCCTTCGAAACCCATAATCCTTTCGAAAGCATTTAGAAAGTGGCTTAATATAGCTTTAAAACAAACAATACCTTTCGATAGTATTGATGACTTCAATACACTCAAAAACACAAGAATCGGTGGCAGGGCTTCAACTAGGTCAGAACCCCTTCTTTCAAAAGCATTGATTTATAATTAAAGAAACATCTTCGAATCCTTTTTTCTTTTAAAACAAACATGGCAACCCCTTTGAAAGCCATTATAAAACTTCTTTTAAAAACATATGTATCGACTAAGTCGAAAGCTTAGTAAAACAAAGGCAGGCGCTTATCTTTTCAAAACAAACTGAGGTAATGATCCCATTGGAAGCTATGCTTTCGACACCATGCCATTAACCTTTCTCCAATCCACTACGTATCATCTAGATGATACCATGTTTATTGAATTTAACTTAATGGGGTTTCGACATGACCGAAGGCAAAAGAAAAGGAGCGAAAGGTACTCTGATTAGAGGCGAAACATATTTTTCTAGGTTAAATACTAAATTAAATAACTTATATAAACTAACCTACCTACATGTTTATTTCTTATTGGTTGCCTTAACTTTTCCCATGCTTTTTAAAACTAACCGCTTTTTTTAATTTGGATAAGTACCAAACTTAAACTTTTGCAAATAAAACCTTCCTATTTATTTATACGTCAATCATTTGGATCCTCTTCTCAAAATAATTTATTTTGTATATCAAATCACTTAAGAAAAATCACCAAAAATCACAGAAATTTACTTTAATTATGTTATCTAACATATCAAAATTTCCAACCAAAATTCTCAATATAATTTTTGAAATAATTATTGAACTCAACGTGCTATATTTTCATTCAAAAATTCATAATAATCTTTCCAAAACTTGGAAAATTATCAAACCGAAAACCCAACTCTAAAATCATGTTTTGCATAACATAATTTTTTTATGGCATTTAAACATCAATATCCCACGGTTTTGATCTAAAACTGTATAAAACATTATTTAAACAATCTTTTTTAAATCTAAATAAACCATAATTCAAGCATATCATCATCATACATCATATATACAAATTTAAACTTAAATCCGAAACATATATTTAACAAATAGAGATGGAAATTATTATTCACCTTAATCTTTGATAAGGAAGATGGATTGAGATGAGTTTGATTTCACCTTTCTACTTTATGTATTTTTTCTTTGAATTTCCTCTTCTTTTTATTTTTCTTTTTCTTTTTTAGTGGCTGGCCTGATCCTCTTTACCTACTTTTTTATTTTTCTGAGAAGAATGAATATGAGTGTGAACAGCTTATGGGTAAACATATACATATATATAAGGGCAAAGTTAGGTGTAGCTAAATCCCATTATACCCTTACATAATTTAATTAATCTTTAAACCATTTTTTAGCCCAATTAAATTAATAAGCACCGCCACTTAAATTTTATTCAAATCTCAATCCCATTATCACTTAAAAATTTAATTATTCTATTTAATTTATCTAATTAAATATCTGAATAATATTATTAAAATTAGGGGCATTACAGGCTCCCTTCCTTAAAGAATTTCATCCTCGAAATTCATATAAGGACTAAATACTAGGAATAGCAATCATCTGTAACCACTCCTAACAACTATACTAGTCTATTTGACTAGCTATTATCTATATAAATCTAATACAGACATACCATTTAAACCAGATCAGGATAGGTAGCTCGAATCCGTCTTCTGTCTCCCAAGTACAGTCTTACTCGTTGTCGCTCCAGTGAACTTTCACCAACTTAACTGTCTTAGACCTTAATGTTTTCTCATCTCTTGCTACAACCCGAACTGGTTGTCTTACAATTTTCAAATTAGGCTCTACTACCAACTCATCCAATCCTGTTGGAGGAATAGTGTCTCTGGATCATGCACATACTTGCGAAGATGAGACACGTGAAATAAATTATGGACACCTGCCAAATTGCTTGGCAATTCTACTCTGTATGCGAGCTTTCCAATCCTTTCTATAATCTGGAATAGAGCAACATATTTCGGTTCCAACTTTCCTAACTTCCCGAATCATATAACTCCCTTCATTGGTGTGCAAGTATATGTGTGCACGTGCACACTGAAATGGCACAAGGAAGAACTCCAGATTTCTTGGATTTAAAACAAGAATTAAATAGCAATACAAACATGATTTTGCAACATGGATATTTGATTTCTGGAATTATATGGATCATCTTAGAAAATAAGAAAAATGAGTTTTACTTTAAATCAGTAAACAGATTTTAATTAAAACCCAGAAAAGAAAATTATACATATGTATAAGGATTTGTAAACTTGTATACATATAGGTGCATATGTTTCTGAATTTAAAAGAGGAATTAAAATAAGCCTAGATAAGATATGTATACAAATATACATTTTTAAACACTGAAAAGTACATATATATAAGCAAGTGAAACCATAACATTAAAATGACATGAAATGTGATACAAGTTAATATGCTTGTGTAGGCAAAAAATAGCAAAGGGGATTCTCAGAAATAATTAAAAATATGAAATAGGATAGTCACACTTTTAACATGACTAGGTGAGTGGTCATTTTCTGAAAAGTAAAAGAAAGAAAATGCAGCCTTTAAATTGGTTAATATGGCCGGGGTATTATGAATGAAAAATGCATGATTCTAGCCAGGACAAAAATGGAATTCTGTTTTAACAAAACCCTAGAGGAAAAATGCATATAAATAGGCAGTAGAATTGTCTTTGCCCCGGGCTGCACAAAAAATAAGAAAAGAAGAAAAATATTGGAAGGAAGGAGAAAAACACTCAAACAAGAATTTTCTGGATTAATAAGAAGAAACATTTAGGTGAGTAATCTCACTGAGTTCATGGCATTAAGACCTGAGATGAGGCAGCCACTTTTTATATTGCCATTTATGTATTTCTGGTTTTGATGTATATGATTTCATCAATGCTTTTTGGATGTCTTATTTTAAAACTGATATGATCTAATATGGATGATTTTGATGATCTTTGATTGGTTGAGACATTTGTCTTTGGATGAGTATCATACTGTTTTATTTATACTCATAAATGTTAAAGTTCAGGATCTTAAAAATTATATAGAGAATACTCTCAACTGTTATAGATCTATGGCATGGAAACTTTATAAAAATGATTGGAGCTGCATTATACTTGGTATAAGTGCTGAGGCTTGAAAAGAAAAATGTTAAGGGTGCAATAGAAATTTTCTAAGTGCTGAGCCCTTAATCAAATCAAAAAAAGAAAAGAAACCCACAAGCTAAAATTATGATTGAACCAGATCTTGAATCCGAATCAATCATAAAGGCTTGCAGATCAATATAACATGCCATGCCTCTTTTTACAGTTGAAAATATTCTTATGTTTTACTAAGATCAAGACATATTGACCCCATTTAGGAAATAACTGTCTGCTTATTTCTGAGGAGAATTATGCTAGGAAAAATTTATGGATGTTTCCATGTTTGCAGTGACATGTTCACTTAGCATATTTGATGATAGGATTTAAGACAATACACTAGTAAATAAACTAGGGAAGGGAAGGCCAAGAAGGCTGCTGGAATGCTTGTCATATTTGAAGTATGCAAGTTGGCACATGGTTTGTTTAAGCCCTGAGATCTTTGTGCAATGATGTGAATTAGTTCATTGCAATGTGTCCCAGTGATTCCTTAATAGCAGATGAGGCAGGGATTTAAATTGAATTATACAACCTGTAAATGAAGAAATAGGAATATGGATATTTCTTAGGTTGAATGGTATGGAACCAAGATGGTTCCAGTGAATGCAATTGTTGCAAATAGATAATTATGTTTGTATGATTATGTATGCAAATGTAAGAATGATAAATGAATATATCATACCTGAACCAACTTAATTATACTATGTTAAAATAATTGATTGCAGAAATTTTCTTAAATAACAAGTTAGTACTCTTATATTCTCTATTGCTTAATATCATGAATGTATTGATGTTACTCATACCAGATCATAGATCTGACCCTTGTTTGCTCATGGCATATGGGGTGTCTCATTTTAAAATGAGGCAGCCACTTATGTTCTTTCAGGTAACCCAGGCACTAAGTAAAAATGAAGTAATGGCTATTATGGAGGAGTGAATGAACATGCTAGCTAGTTTCAATAAGAGTTTAAATTGATTATATCTGCATGTATTCGGGAAAAATTTTATGTTTCTAAGATTTCCAGTCATGTATTGAATATTTTATGGTTAGTGATCATGTTGCCCTTATGTTCTGTAAAGTGTCAGATTAAATTTGTTGGTCTGTTGAAATTGTTGTGTGTTAAGGTTTGAATTGTTTTGAAGTAGGGTCTGAAACATAAACAAGAGAAATATGCTCAAGTATCAGCTATAAAAATCTGGTAAGAAATATACAATTATGTGAGCTACTGTTTTGCATAATTTATATATATGTATTAGCTAATCTTGAGACATAACAGAGCACTGAGTTTTAGAACAAAATCTGGATTTAGCAAGAAGTAAACTTAAAAGGATTTTATTTTCTTTTTACTGAAATGCTTTGTAAATAAGTTTGAATTCATTTCTGAATTGGATTGAGAAAAGTAAAATGTTTTTCTAAAAGCTTCAGACAGAATGCAATGAAAGGTATCTCCATTGCTTTGAGCTAGTGTGGCAGATACAGGATTCATGAGTTAACCAGCTTCAAATAAATGAAGTATTGGTTGATCATGATAGATTGTATTCTGAAAATAAAAATGCATTTCAAAGCTTAGTACATTTAGCAATTGTTTCACCCAGTTTTCTGGAAAATGAGCAGAGATATTGACATGTACATGTATATCTGTGTACATGTTGATATTTGAGCAAAAATATAATTATAATTCCTAGAACAGTTGTAGGAATGGGATTCAAAAATAGTAAAGTAAGAAGAATTGTTTTGTATGTTAGGTTATAGGCAAACATTAAATATATATGTACAAAGATAGGTAGGTATCAGATTTCAAACCATACAGGAAAAAAAAAAGAGAAGAAAAACAAAAATTGTGTTTGAACCGACCAGCATAGTACTCGAACTCGTGACCTTTCATGTATAAGTTAGGCGCGTTTCCATTACGCCTAGATGTTGCTTGTGTTCACTTAGGAACCACTTTCTTTTATACTGGATTTGATACTATCCAGACTTTAACACAATCATCTATATTAAAAGCTTGATTACCACTGATTATTACTTGATCATTTCTTAATTATAATGACAGACTAAAGTACATGTTTCCAGTGGATTTTATGGCCAAAAATCAAGATACAATAATTAATCTGAAATGCTAAAAATCTAAATTAAACAGAATGTTCTTGTACAAAAAAAATAAAGTATATACTCTGAATTTAAACAAGAAGAACACATACATCTTCATATGTATGTGTATGTTATTAGATATACACTGATATATTTATATTGGTAAGTTATTTTGATCATGGATATATTTTGTTTATTGGAAAAAAAGAAATGACCTTGGAAACCATATTTGTAATGAATGATATATCTATATATCATCTCTTAGAAAAAAAAAATCCTTATGAAATTAGGGTGGAAATAGGAGGGTCATTTCAGTTGGTATCAGAGCACTTGGTTGCATTGATTGTTAAGTATTATAGAAATGTATAATGTCTGTTTGTTTTGGATGAAATAATTTAGATAAGAAATTAGAAATTATAGAAGTACTCATAATATACTAATACCATTTACCCAGAATTTAGTTAGCAGACCATGGTAGGAAGAGGATCTCATCACAATGCAGGACCCAGTGCACCTCAAATGCTTGATATGCAAGAATTTGTGAGGGTTTTAAGAGATGGAATTGAGCATAGGCCTGAGAACCCACATGAAGAGCTTTCAAAACTACTGAAGACTTATTCCAATTTGGGAGGCAAGAGTTTTGAAGGAACTGAGAGTGTGATGGAAATTCAAGCATGGTTGAGAACACTTGATAGGATTTTCAATGACATGCAGTTGGATGACCAAAGAAAGAGGCAAGTAGCTTCTAGACAACTGAAAGGGGTAGCTTTAAGCTGGTGGGAGGTGATCATAGCTGGAAGAAATGAAAATGAAATCACTTGGAATCAGTTCAAGGAGATGTTGGAGGCAAGATTTGTACCAGCATCAGCCAAGACCATTTTGCTTGAAGAATTTATCAAACTTAGGCAGGGAACTTTGAATGTCACTGAATACACTCAAAAGTTTGAAGGGCTATCCAATTATGGAGCAATGCTAGTGGCAGATGAAGCATCCAAAAATGATAGGTATATAAAAGGACTGAACCCAGGACTTAGCAGAGCTATGCTACCATATGCAGATAGAACATTTGATCAAGTAATTGATCTGGCCTTGAAACTGGAACAACATGACAAAGAAAGAGAGAAATATAGGAATTTTAAGAGCAACAACAAGAAGGAAAAGGGAAGATATCACCCTTATGATAAAAAGAAGGAGGAGGCAGACAACATGAAGAGTAAAGATACAAAAGCCAATGATACTAAGAAGAAATTGGTTTGCCATCATTGTGGAAAAGAAGGACACATCAAACCAAGGTGCCCAGAGTTGAAAGGAGGAGCCTTCAAATGCTACCTATGTGGGAAAGAGGGGCATATGAAGAGGAACTGTCCTGAGAATAAACAGCAAGGGAAATTGGCAACTTTGGAAGGAAAAGGAAAATCTGCAGTGAAAAATTGATGCTGAAAATCATGGCCAAGTGGAAGGTACATTACTCATTTGTGCCATACCCATACCAGTAGTATATGATACTGGAGCAACACACTCTTTGATTTCCTATGAATTAGTTAAAGTGTTAAAATTAAACTGCATATTGGTTGAAACCCCATTGCTTGTACAAAGTCCCCTAGGGAGTTCTAGTGTTTTGAACATGAATTGTGTGGATGTGGAGTTAAACATAGGAGGAAATATTTTTATTTCCAATTTATATGTTTTAAATTACCCAAATATAGGAGTTATATTGGGGGTAGATTGGTTAAGGCAATTTAAAGCCATAATTAATTTAGACTCATCCACCATATCATTGCAAAATTCTAGAGGCCAGAGGATCACAGTTCTATGTGAAATAGCTAAGGAAGGGAAATTGTATCATTTAGTTGACTTAGAAAAAGATCTGAGTGAACTAACCATTGAAGAAATTCCCATAGTTAATGAATACTTGGATGTGTTTGGGGAAGTTAAGGGTGTTCCACACCACAGACCAGTTGAGTTCCAAATTAATCTCATTCCAGGAGCAAGTCCAATAATCAAGAAACCTTATAGAATGGGGCCAAGTGAACTGAAAGAACTGAAAAATCAGTTGGAAGAATTAGAAGGCAAGGGATTTATAAGGCCAAGCAATTCCTGCTGGGGTTCTCCAGTAGTGTTTGTAAGAAAACATGATGGTACCTTGAGAATGTGCATAGATTACAGGGAACTAAATAAAGTAACCATCAAGAATAAATACCCATTGCCTAGAATAGATGATCTCTTTGACCAACTCAGTGAAGCTAAAATATTTTCTAGGCTAGACTTAGCATCAGGATTCCATCAAATGAAGGTTGAAGACTCAAGTGTTAAGTATACTGCATTTAACACAAGATATGGCTTATATGAATTTTTGGTTATGCCATTTGGTTTGACAAATGCTCCTTCATATTTTGTTGATTTGATGAATAGAATATTTAGAGATTATTTAGACAAGTTTGTACTGATTTTTATTGATGACATTTTGATTTATTCCAAGACAGTGGAAGAGCATAAAAATCATTTGCATTTAGTTTTGTCAAGGCTAAGGGAAAATGATTTAAAGGCAAAATTTTCAAAATGTGCATTTTGGAAAGAAGAAGTGCATTTCCTTGGGCATGTCATCTCTGCCAAAGGAATATCAGTAAACCCTAACAAAGTAGTGGCAATCCAAGCATGGAAAAGGCCTAGCACCATCAGTGAGATTAGATCATTTATGGGGATGGCAGGATATTATAGGAGATTTATAAAAGATTTCTCAAAAATATCATCACCACTTACCAATTTAACTAGAAAGAACCAAGCCTTTGTATGGACAGAAAAATGTGAGCAAGCTTTTATCAAAATAAAGGAAGCTCTGATTAATGCACCAGTATTAAGAGTGCCAGAAGGAAATGAAAATTTGGTTGTGTACACTGATGCAAGTGGCTCTGGGTTAGGGGCTGTGTTGATGCAGCAAGACCAGGTGGTAGCCTATGCATCTAGGCAATTAAAGCCACATGAAACCAGATATGCAACCCATGATCTTGAACTAGCAGCAGTTGTGTATGCTTTGAAACTTTGGAGACATTATTTGTTAGGTGCCAAATTCATTTTGTACACTGATCATAAGGCACTGAAATATTTATTCTCACAAAAAGATTTGAACATGAGGCAACATAGATGGGTAGAGTTCCTAGCTGCCTATGATCTAGATATACTGTATACACCAGGCAAGGCAAATAAAGTTGCAGATGCCTTGAGTAGACAGCATGCCAAAGTAGCCATGTTGATGATGGAAGAGTTTAAGGATTTGTCTATACTTACTGATTTGGAAATTATGGAAAACAGTTAGGTACAAATGATGTCCATTGAAGAAGGTGAAGGTAAAGGAAAATTAAGTATGATATCTCTGCAATCAGATTTACTTCTTAAGATTGGGAAAATGCAGGAACAAGACCTAAACATGGTGGAAAAGAAAATTCTCATATCAAAAGGGGAGGAAGTAATAAATTATCAAATTGATAAAAATGGTTATTTAAGGAATAAAAATAGGATATGTGTTCCAGAAAATATAGAATTGAAGGAGGAAATATTAAATGAGTACCATAGGAGTAAGTACTCCATACACCCAGGTAGCACCAAGATGTACCAAAATTTGAAAAGAAATCTTTGGTGGAAGGGGATGAAGTCAGATGTGGCCAGATATGTTGCAAGGTGCATGACTTGCCAACAAGTCAAGGCAGAGACACAAAGGCCATCAGGACTATTGCAACCCCTTAGTATACCACAGTGGAAGTGGGAGGACATATCTATGGATTTCATAGATGGTCTGCCTAGATCTAAGAAGGGAAACACAAGTATATGGGTAATAGTGGATAGGCTAACTAAGGTAGCACATTTTATCCCAGTTAAAACAGAAAGAAATGCTCCAAAATTGGCTCAAATATTCATGAAAGAAGTAGTAAGGTTGCATGGCATACCCAAAACCATTGTGAGTGATAGGGATACCATCTTCACCTCAAGATTTTGGAAAAGTTTTCAAGAGGCCATGGGGAGTGAGTTGTGCTTAAGCACTGCCTACCATCCACAATCAGATGGTCAAACTGAGGTGGTGAACAAAGTCTTAGAGGATTTGTTGAGAGCATGTACACTGGACTTTGGAGGCAACTGGGAAGACCACCTCCATCTAGCAGAATTCACATATAATAACAGTTACCAAAGCACCATAGGGATGGCACCATTTGAAGCCTTATATGGCAAGCCATGTTTATCACCTATATGCTGGGTAGAGGCTGGAGAAAGGGCTATTCTTGGACCTGAATATGTTAAAGAAACTACAGAGAAAATTGGGTTAATAAGAAAAAGAATAGCAGCAGCTCAAGATAGGCAAAAGAAATTTGCAGATAGGAAGAGAAAGCAAGTGGAATATGAAGTGGGAGACTTTGTTTTCATCAAGATTTCACCTATGAAGAAAGTCATGAGATTTGGCAAGCAAGGTAAGCTTACACCAAGGTATGTTGGACCCTATAAGATTCTGGAAAGAATTGGTTCATTGGCTTACAAATTAGAACTACCAGAGGAAATGAAAGCAATGCATAATGTTTTTCATGTATCCCAACTTAGAAGATGGGTACATGATAAAGAAGACATTTTGGAAGAGCCTACCAAAATTCAAATAAATCCTGACTTGGTTTATGAAAAAGAACCAGTGGGGATTATAGCCAAGGAAGAAAAGAAATTAAGGAGCAAAACCTTGAAACTAGTTAAGATCCAGTGGAGTAGTGATCCTAATGACTGCACATGGGAGTTAGAGGATTAGATTAGAATGGATTATCCTAAGCTTTTTGCAAATTAAAAGGTAATTTTTTTTTCTTTCTGGAAAATTTTGTTATGCATGGTTGATATGGTTGAATTTGTTTGCTTATGCATATGTTTGATAAGTTTTCAGAAAAGAAAAAGATGCTCACTATAAATGTTAGAAAAATTGTGAGGACGCAATTCCTAAAAGGAGGGGTGAATGTAATACCCCAAAATTTTGTGAAAAATCATTTTTGTAAAATAATTTAATTTTTGAAATATTTAGATTTAAATATGGTGAAATTTCTGGAATAAATAGTGTGCAAGTATATGTGTGCACGTGCACACTGAAATGGCACAAGGAAGAACTCCAGATTTCTTGGATTTAAAACAAGAATTAAATAGCAATACAAACATGATTTTGCAACATGGATATTTGATTTCTGGAATTATATGGATCATCTTAGAAAATAAGAAAAATGAGTTTTACTTTAAATCAGTAAACAGATTTTAATTAAAACCCAAAAAAGAAAATTATACATATGTATAAGGATTTGTAAACTTGTATACATATAGGTGCATATGTTTCTGAATTTAAAAGAGGAATTAAAATAAGCCTAGATAAGATATGTATACAAATATACATTTTTAAACACTGAAAAGTACATATATATAAGCAAGTGAAACCATAACATTAAAATGACATGAAATGTGATACAAGTTAATATGCTTGTGTAGGCAAAAAATAGCAAAGGGGATTCTCAGAAATAATTAAAAATATGAAATAGGATAGTCACACTTTTAACATGACTAGGTGAGTGGTCATTTTCTGAAAAGTAAAAGAAAGAAAATGCAGCCTTTAAATTGGTTAATATGGCCGGGGTATTATGAATGAAAAATGCATGATTCTAGCCAGGACAAAAATGGAATTCTGTTTTAACAAAACCCTAGAGGAAAAATGCATATAAATAGGCAGTAGAATTGTCTTTGCCCCGGGCTGCACAAAAAATAAGAAAAGAAGAAAAATATTGGAAGGAAGGAGAAAAACACTCAAACAAGAATTTTCTGGATTAATAAGAAGAAACATTTAGGTGAGTAATCTCACTGAGTTCATGGCATTAAGACCTGAGATGAGGCAGCCACTTTTTATATTGCCATTTATGTATTTCTGGTTTTGATGTATATGATTTCATCAATGCTTTTTGGATGTCTTATTTTAAAACTGATATGATCTAATATGGATGATTTTGATGATCTTTGATTGGTTGAGACATTTGTCTTTGGATGAGTATCATACTGTTTTATTTATACTCATAAATGTTAAAGTTCAGGATCTTAAAAATTATATAGAGAATACTCTCAACTGTTATAGATCTATGGCATGGAAACTTTATAAAAATGATTGGAGCTGCATTATACTTGGTATAAGTGCTGAGGCTTGAAAAGAAAAATGTTAAGGGTGCAATAGAAATTTTCTAAGTGCTGAGCCCTTAATCAAATCAAAAAAAGAAAAGAAACCCACAAGCTAAAATTATGATTGAACCAGATCTTGAATCCGAATCAATCATAAAGGCTTGCAGATCAATATAACATGCCATGCCTCTTTTTACAGTTGAAAATATTCTTATGTTTTACTAAGATCAAGACATATTGACCCCATTTAGGAAATAACTGTCTGCTTATTTCTAAGGAGAATTATGCTAGGAAAAATTTATGGATGTTTCCATGTTTGCAGTGACATGTTCACTTAGCATATTTGATGATAGGATTTAAGACAATACACTAGTAAATAAACTAGGGAAGGGAAGGCCAAGAAGGCTGCTGGAATGCTTGTCATATTTGAAGTATGCAAGTTGGCACATGGTTTGTTTAAGCCCTGAGATCTTTGTGCAATGATGTGAATTAGTTCATTGCAATGTGTCCCAGTGATTCCTTAATAGCAGATGAGGCAGGGATTTAAATTGAATTATACAACCTGTAAATGAAGAAATAGGAATATGGATATTTCTTAGGTTGAATGGTATGGAACCAAGATGGTTCCAGTGAATGCAATTGTTGCAAATAGATAATTATGTTTGTATGATTATGTATGCAAATGTAAGAATGATAAATGAATATATCATACCTGAACCAACTTAATTATACTATGTTAAAATAATTGATTGCAGAAATTTTCTTAAATAACAAGTTAGTACTCTTATATTCTCTATTGCTTAATATCATGAATGTATTGATGTTACTCATACCAGATCATAGATCTGACCCTTGTTTGCTCATGGCATATGGGGTGTCTCATTTTAAAATGAGGCAGCCACTTATGTTCTTTCAGGTAACCCAGGCACTAAGTAAAAATGAAGTAATGGCTATTATGGAGGAGTGAATGAACATGCTAGCTAGTTTCAATAAGAGTTTAAATTGATTATATCTGCATGTATTCGGGAAAAATTTTATGTTTCTAAGATTTCCAGTCATGTATTGAATATTTTATGGTTAGTGATCATGTTGCCCTTATGTTCTGTAAAGTATCAGATTAAATTTGTTGGTCTGTTGAAATTGTTGTGTGTTAAGGTTTGAATTGTTTTGAAGTAGGGTCTGAAACATAAACAAGAGAAATATGCTCAAGTATCAACTATAAAAATCTGGTAAGAAATATACAATTATGTGAGCTACTGTTTTGCATAATTTATATATATGTATTAGCTAATCTTGAGACATAACAGAGCACTGAGTTTTAGAACAAAATCTGGATTTAGCAAGAAGTAAACTTAAAAGGATTTTATTTTCTTTTTACTGAAATGCTTTGTAAATAAGTTTGAATTCATTTCTGAATTGGATTGAGAAAAGTAAAATGTTTTTCTAAAAGCTTCAGACAGAATGCAATGAAAGGTATCTCCATTGCTTTGAGCTAGTGTGGCAGATACAGGATTCATGAGTTAACCAGCTTCAAATAAATGAAGTATTGGTTGATCATGATAGATTGTATTCTGAAAATAAAAATGCATTTCAAAGCTTAGTACATTTAGCAATTGTTTCACCCAGTTTTCTGGAAAATGAGCAGAGATATTGACATGTACATGTATATCTGTGTACATGTTGATATTTGAGCAAAAATATAATTATAATTCCTAGAACAGTTGTAGGAATGGGATTCAAAAATAGTAAAGTAAGAAGAATTGTTTTGTATGTTAGGTTATAGGCAAACATTAAATATATATGTACAAAGATAGGTAGGTATCAGATTTCAAACCATACAGGAAAAAAAAAGAGAAGAAAAACAAAAATTGTGTTTGAACCGACCAGCATAGTACTCGAACTCGTGACCTTTCATGTATAAGTTAGGCGCGTTTCCATTACGCCTAGATGTTGCTTGTGTTCACTTAGGAACCACTTTCTTTTATACTGGATTTGATACTATCCAGACTTTAACACAATCATCTATATTAAAAGCTTGATTACCACTGATTATTACTTGATCATTTCTTAATTATAATGACAGACTAAAGTACATGTTTCCAGTGGATTTTATGGCCAAAAATCAAGATACAATAATTAATCTGAAATGCTAAAAATCTAAATTAAACAGAATGTTCTTGTACAAAAAAAATAAAGTATATACTCTGAATTTAAACAAGAAGAACACATACATCTTCATATGTATGTGTATGTTATTAGATATACACTGATATATTTATATTGGTAAGTTATTTTGATCCTGGATATATTTTGTTTATTGGAAAAAAAGAAATGACCTTGGAAAACATATTTGTAATGAATGATATATCTATATATCATCTCTTAGAAGAAAAAAAATCCTTATGAAATTAGGGTGGAAATAGGAGGGTCATTTCAAAAATCATAAGCAACCAAAAACTCTAGCCACCTCTGCTATCGCATATTCAACTCTTTCTAAGAGAATAAATATCATAAGGACTTATGATCAGTGTATAGCTCAAATCTCTCCCCTAAGAGATAATGTTTCCAAATCTTCAGTGCGAAGGTCACCGTAGCCAACTCCAAATCTTCAGTGCGAAGATCACCGCAGCGAACTCCAAATCATGAGTAGGATATCTTACTTCGTGCGGTCAAAGCTGTCGAGAAGCATATGTAATGAATTTACCATTCTACATCAATACAGCTCCTAATCCTATTCCATATGCATCAATGTACATCACCAATCTTTGGTTTTCATCTGGAACAACTAACACTGGCGCATTGGTCAACAAATGTTTTAACTTACGGAACCCTTCCTCACATTTGTCAGACCAAATAAACTTCACATCCTTCCTGGTCAACTTAGTCAAAGGTGCTGCTACCAGCGAAAAATCTTTGATAAATCTCCGGTAATAGCCAGCAAGTCCGAGAAAACTTCCGATCGTTACCGTCTCTGGTCTCTTCCAATTATTGATAGCTTTGATCTTAACTATATGTACTGCCAAACCTTCCTTCGAAACTACATGACCAAGAAATTTGACCTCATTCTCCCAAAAATGACATTTAGAAAATTTCGCCTTAAGCAAATGCCGCCTTAGCGTTTCAAGTACTACTCTCAGATGATTCTCATGCTCTCTCTCATCTTTCAAGTACACCAACATGTCATCTATGAATACCAACACAAACCTATCCAAGTATTTTCGGAAAACTCGATTCATCAAGTCCACAAAGAAAGAAGGTGCATTCATTAACCCAAATGGTATCACTTACCATTCATATAAACCATACATAGTTCGAAATGTTGTCAAAGGAATACTGTCCTCTACCACTCTCAACTGATGGAAACTAGTAGCCAAATCTAATTGGGAAAATACTTTGGCTCCACTCAACTGTTCAAAACAGATCATCAATTCATGGCAAAGTATATTTATTCTTGATTGTCCTTTCGTTCAGCTTACGGTAGTCGATGCATATCTGCAATGACACATCAGACTTCTTTATGAAAATCGCGGTCGCCCTCAAGGCGAACTGCTTGATCGAATAAAATTTCTTCCTTCTAGATCCACTAGTTGCACCTTCAACTCTTTCATCTCAGTTGGTGTCATTCTGCTAGGTGGTCTACTGACAAGTTCAGCTCCTGGTACAAGATCTATCCAAAACTCAATAGCTCTTTTCGGTGGTAGTCCTGTAAACTCGAACCTGCCTTAGGTCCTCCACTGCTTCCAAGGTACTTAACACAACACAAACACTTTGGTCAGAATTCTCTACTGAGAAAATGATCTGGTTATGACTATCTGGGTGCCTTATTGATATTTCCCTATCATGGAAAAATATCCTAGCCTCACATCTACCCAACCAATCCATATCCAAAATGATCCCAAAATCTATGAAATCACAAACTTACAAACTGCATGCAAACATATGACCTAACAAATCAAGTTCTAACTGGTCACATCTCATCCCTAGAGTTGCATACCCTTCTATTGGATTCGCAACCCATAAGAAAGAAACAGGGTAAGTGGGTTCTAAGCATAACTTATTAACCAAATTCTAGGATATGAGTGAATGTGATGCACCGGTATCAAATAGTATCCTAACTGGAATACTTTGAATCAAAAATGTACCTTCCATCACAGTCTTTCCCTTATCTATTGTAGTTGATTTGGAAGAAGATGGTGGTCCAATAGCAAAAACCTTACCTTTTTCTGCCCTAACTGGCTCTGGACACTGATTCTTGTAATGCCCAACTTGATCGTAGTTGTAACACTTAATAAGCTTCTTATCTGCAGCCTTCTTCTGCCCCTTGCCTGATCGTCACTCGTTTGCAAGATGACCCTTCTTGTCACAATTGTAGTAGACTAAATCAGTTTTTGACTTCTTGGCTGAATCTCCCTTCTAGGCTCCTTTCTTTTTGAAGAACTTTCTCTTCTTTCCTTGAGAACTCTGGCATTCAATAGGATTCTCTCTAGCACAAATAGCAAGCATCTCTTTATGGCAAATGGCCATCTCCATCACCACTTTATAAGGATCACGGATATGAGTCGGGGTCGCCCTTGTAAGCATGGGTCTCAGTCCTCCAATGAACTTTTCATTCCTTCTGATTTCAGTGTCTATAATAGCGTATCCATATTAAGATAGCTCATCAAATCTATTTGCATACTCGATAATTGACATGTCTCCCTGAACTAAATCCATAAATTTTCTCATCAATGCGGACTTGGCAACTTCAAACATAAACCTTTGTTCGAACCTCCTTCGAAAATCAGCCTAACTTAACTCTTCCTCCAAAGAACTCCAGCAGTCACACCATTCCACCAATGAAGTGCTAACCCTTGCAACTGCCTAGAGGCCAACCTTCTCTTCTGCGCATCTCTAAACCAAAATCAGATAAAATCCTTTCATAGTGTAATGGCTAATTTTTCACTTCTATAGCATCTTCTGTTCCTATAAATGGCTTTTCACCCAAACTGGTGTAGTCTCAGTTTAGCTTGGCATAATTATTCCCAACGCGAATCACAGGATTTTCTCCTCCAATATTTCCATCCACTCCAGCAGTTCCTACTTGCATCAAATTAGCAAGGAACTGATACATCATCCCCGCATCTACTGGTGGATTCCCAAACTCACATTGGCTTTAGAATTTTGATTAGCATTAGCCTGTCGACCTTGGTTCCTCTGGGTGTTAGGTCAAACATTTCCATCAGTTGAGGTGCTTCCTCCACCTAGATTTCCTCTTCCGTTTCCTGCTTCCTTATCTCGTAATCTGTATACGAGCCTTAGTAAGATACAGAAGAATGATCTAAGAGAGAGGGGATTATGTACTTATACATACATACATACATACATATATATATATACAGATATATATATATATATATATATCAAATACAAGTATGTTAGAATCACGTTAACCCAAACCCCGATCAAATTTTGATTCATTGGATTATGTTTTGAAAATATTTTACGTTTGAATTGCTTAAGTTTTCATAAACCTATGATCTGATACAAACTTGTAACATCTCCCACTTAAAGGCCCAAAACTAACGGCTACAGATGCTACAGTCATTCATAGTTATTAATCCTCGACGACAAAATACAGTTGTTCACAAGATTTCTTGTCAACACCCCAATGTAATTCCAAAAAGAATGGAAAGACTTGTTTGAATGAAGGGCGTGATACCCTTAAGAATTGTCTTTAAATTTAACTTCACTTGTTGTTTAATCTCGGGTCAGACCTTTCGACGTCGTTGAAAGGTTTAATCCTTGGATTAGATAACCTTTCGTCTCAGTTGATCTAATATGAGATCCCTTGCATAGGTTTTACCTTTTGGTTAGGTTGAAATTCCCTGAGTTTGTCTATTTAAGGTTGACTTTAATCTTGTAGAAAGTTTAGAGTGATTGCCCTCTTTGGGTTCAAGTAGGATAACAAATTCCTTGGTGGATATGTAGTAGCTTTCGACCTTGTCCAAAGGTTTGACCACTTAAATCAAGTATGTTTTAACCTAGTCGAAAGGTATGGGAATGTCCTCCATTGAATTGAACCTTACTAATCTAGATTTTGACCTTGTGGAAAGGTTTGATCACTTAGCATGTAGTTTCGGAAGGTATAGGTGTTGGTTGAGTATAGAGAACTGCCAACCTTGTGAAAAGGTTTAGACCATAGAGCCAATGATTTCGAAAGGTTTTAGTGAATATTGAACCAATTAAGTTGTCGACCTTGTCAAATGGTACATATTGTAGAGTTGTAGGCTTCGAAGGTTTGCAATAGTTGTTTATGCAGGAGTGTTGTCGACCTTGTTGACAAGAACCTTTCGATGAGGTTGAACTTGAAAACAGGAGTTAAACCAACAAAGATTTACGTAAACAGTAAAGCAATTAACAAAGCTTAGGACTTCCCACTTTTTACAAGAAAAAGCTTTATTTTATTAAATTCCCCAAATCAACACCCAATTAGGGTTACAATGCTTTGATTAAGAAGTTAAAAGATTAGAATGAGAGAAATTGAATCCCCAAAACATGACCTCTTGGGCCTTATCTATAGATGCAGGGGGCCTCCATTTCTACTCCATGCTCTCAACTGGGTCGAAAGGTCTCCTTTTATATGCAGTTGTGAACCTTTCGACTTTTTCGAAAGGTGTGCCCTTCATATAACATTTTGGTCCCTGCGTCATTGTCGAATAGTTTGCTTTTCTTTATGCCTTCATGAACCTTTCGACTTTGTCAAAGGATTTGCCTTCTATATATTGTTGTGAACCTTTCGACCTTGTCAGAAGGTTTCTCTTCACTAGGTTGCTATGAACCCTTCGACCTTGTCAGACGCTTGCTTTTCACTTGATTGTTGCCGAAAGCTATGCTTCCCTTCAATGTTGTCGAAAGGTTGTCCTCCATTCTTTGCTGATTTATAAGTGTTGCTTTCTTCATAAAACCTTTCGACATTGTCGAAAGGTATCCTGGATGTGCTTCGACCGGTTCGAAAGGCTTGCTATGCTTTTGAAAAGGTTATTATGGAGTTGCTCACAATTTCTTTGACTTCTTCATCTTCTTTTAAAGGTAAGAACTCCTTGGATACTGAGAGATGAAACCTTTCGACTACTTCGAAAGGTTTGGGATTGTTAAACTCTGATGAATGCATCCCTTCGACTCCTTCGAAAGGTTTGGGCTGTGCTTCTTTTCTTTTTTCTTTATTGAAAGACCTTTTGACATAGTCGAAAGGTTGATTTTTGCTGTAATATTTGCCCCCCTATTCGAAGGGATGCTCTTAACTTTTCAAATCTTCTTTATCGAAATCTATAAATCTTCCCGCCTCTTGGCCTTCCCATATTAATCTAGGATGATTTTTTAAATCTGATCCAATAGCTGAAAATTTAGATGACTTTTCTTATATAATACGCTACTTCTCCTTCTTCCTCTTTTACCTGAAATCAAACTTATTGAGTCCAAGTAAAAGAATTCTCCAAAACTTCCGGAATTTGCTTTTATACAGCAAAGTAATTTCTCAAATTCGACTCATAATTCTTAGATTAATCTCCACTCTTATTAGCTTTCAATTAATTCTCCAATTTTCAAACCTCAAAGTGAAATTCAATTTTTGCATGGTTTCTAAAAATTTTCCCTCCTAAATCAGTTTTAAACTAACAAAATTCATACCTGGCTTTAGATTTTGAGGTTGGTAGTGATTGTTGTTGAAAATCCCCTCATCGGGTTTAGTTTTTAACCCAAAATGTTCAATTTTTGCTTTTCATTTTTACTTGGGTTTTTGATTTATTGAAAACCTTTATTCTTCTTTTGAAACCAGGTTGAAGCGATTTCAATTTAGATCTATTTTGTTAATTGGTTAGACTTGCTTGTTCTTCAAGAAAAATTTGAAAACTGCATTTATAATCGAGTTTGGGTTTGGTTAAACCCAATATGATAACCTGGAACCCTCTCATGAACAAATTAGCGACACAAAATGACCTTTCTACCTCTTCGAAAGAGATTGAGGTGCAATAATGGATTCTCCCTCTTTGTACCTTTCGATGGGGTCAAAAGGTATTGTGAAGCCAACTTTACCATTGTTGTCGAAAGGTTAGATAATTAAATGGAGTAACTTTTCGACAACGAGCTCTCGAATAGGTTGAAGAATTTCAAACCTTTCGACTACTAACTTTCAACAAGGTTGAAATTCTTTGACCTTAGAGTTGTCTCTGCCAATCTTTTTCGAAACGTTTAAAGCACACATGAGTTGAACCTGAAACCTTTCGACTTCAATGAGTATGACATGTTTTGACAACTTTGACCAGACCTTTCGACAACATCAACAATATCAATATTTTTAACTTAGGAATTTTAAGGTTTTGGTTTCGAATGTGTCGAAAGGTCTTGCCACCCAGCTTATATTACACTTGAAGTGTTTCCAGGCTTCCATAGAACTTTCGACATTATCAAAAGGTGATGAATGGGTTAATATTTCTTTTCTTTCCTTCGACTTTGTCGATAACTTAAGGAATTTATACTATTATTCGTTCACTTTCTAAGTTTTCAACAATTTTGAAGTATGATGGTTAAGATTGATGTCATTGTCCTTTCGACATTGTCGAAAGCTTGAATTTCTAACCTTTTGACATTGTCGAAAGCTTGATCTATAAACCTTTCGAATTTGTCGAAAGTCTTATTATAAACCTTTCGACTTCGTCGAATGCTTTTGCTATAAACCTTTCATCACTTTCGGAAGCTTTTACTATAAACCTTTTGACTTTGACGAAAGCTTTTATTATCAACCTTTCGACTTTGTCGAAAGCTTTAACCATCAAGTTTTTTTTGACTTAAGACTTTTCACACCATTCTTAAAACTTTGTGTATGTTTTCACATTTAAGCTATCTAGTAAATTTATTTGCTTTTGAATTCTTGATTGCTTTCTAAACTCATAAATACATAAGAGATTTAACTAAAATGTTTTTACCTGACATAATCATGAGCTCTCCAAAGTTTGAAGCCATTGCTAAGCACTCCTTCAAAACTCAGGGTGAAGTTAATGTTATTCTCAAAGACATCTGCAGCACTGGGATCGAAGCTATCCCTCCTCAACCAACTGATACCACTGAACACCCTCCTAATAGGTACTTTGCATACACAGCCATCCACATATGGCATGGTGGATTTTTTCCATTTCCCGAGTTCTTGCTCTCCTACTTGTCTTATGTCGGAGTTGCTCCCATACAACTATCCCTAAATTTTTACACTCACCTTCTATCTTTGGGAATGCTGGCGTTGGAATCTGGACTTCCTTCGCATAATGCTGTAGTTCTGAACACCTTGACGAAGTTGGCAAGGTTAAGTAACCTTAATAAGAAGATTTACAGAGTAAATATGTATAAGAAGCTTATATCGGATGGCATCAATAAGTTCAAGGACTAGGAAAATTATTTTTTCTTCATCAAGTGCTTTGCAGATGTTCACGGGACTTTTGCCTCCCCCCGTAAGTCTACTTTAATGTTGTTTTTTCTTTACTCTACGTTTTCTATTAACTAATCTCTGACATTTTCCAGGTGAATCTTCTAAGAAACTTAGTGATGCTAATAAGAAAACCATTGACTCTTTAACTGCAGCTTCAAAGCAACTTGGGAGCAGGCTAAGGCTCTTAACCCCTTCGAATTTAAGAAATCATTCTTTGTTGCTTCCTGACCAGAGGATTCTAGGAACTCCTCCTGCAATCATGCACACTTTTCATAGCAAGCGCTTCTTTTCTTTAAGCAATGCTGAGCACTTCACTTCAATGTCGCCTATATATACTGACACTTCTGGTATATTATTAGTTTAGAAATTTCTTTCTTTGTCTTTGGAATTCTTCAAATTACTTTGACTGATTTTACATCCGTTTGAATTTGTTTCAGCTTCCTCAAAGGCCATTGTATTTTCAAGTGGTGCTGCCCCTCCTCCATCATCTTCAGAGGTGACATCAGTCTTGGAGGCCTTTGCTAGACCTAAAAGATCTCTCAAAAGAAAATTGACAGTGCCTTCTAAAGATGTTCCTTCGGCGAAAATGGAAAAAATTACTGATGTGGAGGAGGAAGAAAAGCGCACATCTCCTGAGAAAGTTTCAAAGAGCCCTATGGTAAAAGTCTCTAAAGATACAATGTAGCAAACTCCACCTACTCCGACACCCATCCCCAACTGAACTTGTGCAAATGCAGCTTGCTCTTCTAGAGACCCCTTCTAAGACGAAAATTCCGCCGGAGCCGTCATCTTCTATTCCTTCTTTGACCAATTTTAACGAATTGGTCAAGCTTATTCTTCATTCAGAATCTTTCACTTCTTCTTCTCTACCGTCATTCAGTTCAGACTTGGTAGAAAATCATCGCTCTCTGATGGAGCAATAGCTTTTGGTAAGCTCTCACCCAACTAATTCTATTATCATTGGATCTTTTTAATTACTAACTTGTATTTCACTTCTTCTTGTTGTAGATTTTCAGGAATTGGATTTCTTTAAATGAACATGTCTTCAGGCTCTCTGCTCCTCCAAGCTACATGACGAAAATGCTGAACTCAAGAATCAACTATCTTCTTGGACTACCGCTCAAAACGACACTTCCTCTGAGTTGGAGTGAGTCAAGGCTTCCCTTACCAGGGTTGAAGTCGATCTAGAAGTGGAGAGGCAAGCTCATCAACTTACCTCCGATGGAAAATTTGCAATGGAGCTAGCTCTAAAAGACTTGGAAGATGAGAAAGCTCGCTTGGTCTCCAAGATTACTCCGCTGAAAGATAAATTCAAAAGGACTAGAGCTTCGCTCATACTAGCTGTCCAAACCCTCTCCGATATCAAAAAGCAAGTCTTTGAGTTTGTTGAATCCTCCCTGGGCCCCATGATGCTGAAACATTATGAAGATACCCTCATGCTTGCCTATGTCGACAATCACGATAAATGTCCTGACTTTGGCTTTCCCTCTCTTGACCCAACTTTAGCCAAAAGAATTATGGACAAATTGACCTAATAAGGTAGGGTTCCGGGCCCGAAGGTGAGGAGGAGAAAGTTAACGTTGCGGAAGCTCTTTCTTTTGATATCCCCTCATTTGACATTGAATCTGATTCTGAAGAGGAGGATGATAAAGATAAAGATCCCGTGGAAAAAGATAACGATGATGATGAAGTTGATTGGGAGAGTGACTATGATGATGACACTAATGATAACCCCTCTAGAGGTCAAGGCCTCGGTGGAGAAAAGAGGGGGCCTTTCGGTGCTTCTGGGATGGACAGTAGTGATCAACCCGTAGCTCTTAAGACAGAACAACCCCCTCCATAAGATATGCCTCCTTCATCCCCTTGTCCATCTGCCCTTCTAGAGGAGGAAACTTCTCCCTCCCATTCCGAGGATCTACAAGAAAAAGAACAGGCTCCCCAAGCTTCCATTCCAATTTCACAGGTATGGGCTTCTCTGTTTAAATGTCTTACACTTCGAAGATAATAATTAGTGATAAATTATTTGTCTTAGATAAAGAAGAAGTCAAATTTTCCTTATAAAACAAAACTTGAGAGCAAACATGCATAAATTAACAAGTTATATAGGGAGTTAGATAAATTAATAAAAGAACACAATGCTCTATCTGAGAAATATCACAGTCTGGATAGGAGTACCTCCGCTTTATCATCTTTTAAATATCAGAGGGTGGCTCCTTTACTAAAGAAAGCTCGTCTCCGGTACGATGCTCTCTTGAAGGAAAATAGAGAGTTAATAACTCTATTCTGGATGATGATGGAAGAGAGAGACATTTTAATCAATTTTTTTATAAAGCATATTGTATACACTCTATAATAGATTTTTCTTACTTAGGCGAACTCAATGGGGGTCTACTCAGACATGTTCATAAAAGATACTTAGATGAATTCGGATTTGACCCGCATCCTGGACCTTGTTGGAATTTACCGCGGGTCAGATCAATTCCTCAAGATCTCCCCCTTGAAAAGCTTAAATATTATAAGGATAAATTTGTTTATGAGTTTTTCTCTAAGTCTATTTTGTATGAACCAAATTATTAATTGTAAATATGTACAAGTAATCAATTTATGAATACATGTTTATGTTATGCTTTCTATACTTAGCTTCTTTTTATTGTTGCTATTTCAGAATGTCAGTTCTTTAGGTCGTGTCATCCCAAGAGACCACCTAAGTCAATATGTTAACTTGAGGAGATTTTACTCTAAAAATGCACCAATTTTAAAGACTTCGAAGTTAGCAAGATATTGCTTTCTTTGAGATTTACAAAAATTATATTTGGAATACCCTCGTCTCCACTTTGACTTCCTCGGTGAAGAAAAGGAATCATTCTTAAAAGAAATCAAAACATTCCATTCCAAGTTAATTTGTGGTCGCGAAAGTCTACCAGCCGAAAAATGGGATTATAGTAAATGTCTGCCAGTTATAACTCCTGAAGGAGTCACTATACCTTTTGATTCAACAGTCATGCTTTCAGCTAATACTTTAGACAAAGTTAGAAACATAGTCTCTCACTTTTAGATGTGATGAAAGTGTTTGTTCTACCTTTTGACTTTGTGGTTATTTGAGTTGTAATCCATTACTGTAATAATAAAAATATCTTTTATCCCAATTTTGATTTTCTTTCATTTCTTTTTGTTTAAATAGGAGCCACAATCATCTACAACTTCTCTCGCTCAAAACATAATATCCCACGTCGATGCAATCAGAAAGATATTATTATTAGAGAGTGAAGCAATTGTGGTTTAGAATGAAGTATTATTAGAAGCTTTGGTGGTAACGTTGGAGCCGTAAAATGGCACAAAAGATACCTTATTCAAAAAACCATTGCCAGTAATCATAAGAATTACGTTGACTATCTTGAAGCTAAAATTAAGGAAAAAAGATGAAGTGATTACTATGCTCAAACGACAAGTGATGTCAAATACCACAATCGACTTTGATGAAAAGATGTCAGAGCTCATTCATCAAATTAGTGATTTAGAGTTAAAATTGAAAGATAGTCAGGCTCAATGTGCATCTTTAGAATTATCTTGGGAGACAAGACTCCAAAGATTGAGCTTCTGGTCCCACAAGCAACTCCTTCAACTGCCAAGCCTACTAGGTCAAAACTTCTCGCAGCCCAAAAATTTCCCACTATGCTCAACCCTTCCCCAGGCTTAGACGATAATGTAGTGGGGAACTGATGTTTGAGGGTAAAATTCGAAATCACCAAATATTTTGATGAGCAGCAGAAGATAAAGTATTCTCGGACTATCAATGATTACGCTGCTAAAAATCAAAGGCTAGAGCATGATAATTACTTTCTTGACAAGCGGGTTGCAGAGTTAGAAAGGGAAAACAAAACCCTTAGGGCTGCAAATAGGGCATTTAATCGCGCCCTGAAAACCAACATTGATGCTCTTGATGATGAGAGAAGTATAAGAAGAAAAGAAAAGAAGCTTAAGGAAGTTCTCCGTGCAGCAATCAATTATGTCTTAAATCCTCCGGTGGCGGAGACTCTTAATAAAGTAGGTCAACATTTGTAATTTATTTATGTATTTGAGCCTTGTAAATCTATCTTGTACATAAATTTGTCATTTGTAAATGACTTCATAACTTATGTAAATTATAGAAATTTTGTAAATACCACTTGATTTGTGATCCTTTTATGTAGTGTAACCTTTGATATGCCTTTGAATTGCTCATTTAGGGACTTTTATGCTTGCTGGATCTTTTGTTACTCCTTGTCATTTTGATCTTCCTAAGAAACATGTAGCAAACAATATCTTTAATTGTTAGCTTGAAATTGACATATTTTTCTATGTATATCATTTTCCTAAATTAGCAAATCATCTTGCCAATTGTATGGAAAGTGATTTATTAAAATATTAAGATCTCATCTTTAAACATGATGAGAAATAATTAAGGACTTAGCTCCATCCATTTGTTTGGAATGCACAAAACTTGTAGGTAGTAGATTCTGCCTTATCATTGGGTCATGAATATTAGAATATAACTTTTATTCGATAAAGAACCTGATTCAGGAGTCCATGTCTAAAACTTTGAAGTAGTAACTTCTTACCAATTCCTTAACATTAATGGGATTTAAAAAGTTAGAAGCCCGAAGTTCCCATTTGGAAGGACTTAATAACGATCTTTTTGATATTATTCCCTGGCCCAGATTCGGGCATTCGATATGAATAGAAATCCGAGGATCTTATACCCAGATTAGGGTTTAAATAAACAGCAGCTCTGATACCCAGATTCAGGTATAAGAAGTTAGTGATTGAAAATGACTCGAAACACAGATTCGGGTGTTAGATGATGAAATCTTTATATGAAAGACTTGAAACTCTAATTCAGGTATTGATAGCTGATGTTTAGAAATAAAAATCCTGAAACCCGGATTCGGGTACATTATGATAATCAGTAGTTAATAGAGACCGAAACCTAGATTCGAGTATTATATAGTGAAGTTTTGAACTGAATATCCTGAAATCCAGATTCGAGTATTAGATTTTGAAATTCAAATATGAGAATCCTGAAGCCCATATTCAGGCATTAATAGATGACATCAAGAAAGTCTCAAAACCCAGTTTCGGGTAATAATCAATGGAGATTCGTCTCACTCCTATGCTTTTGTCCTTTCCGATATATAAGAACCTTTCAAGTTTCGCATAGAAATAATTTGATTGGCTATCGCTTGAGCTCGGACATCTTAGTCCATAATTAGATATGCCACCTTTATCTGAGCTAGGACATCTTAGCCCTTAGTTGATTGTACCTACTCTCGAGCCTAGACATCTTAGTCCATTATTGAGTGAGCCACTTCTTAGGCTTGAACATCTTAGTCCATTGTTGAATAAGCCTCACTTAGGCTTGGACATCTTAGTCCATTATTTGATGGGCCACTTCTGAGGCTTGGACATCTTAGTCCGTTATTTGATGGGCCTCTTCTTGGGCCTGGACATCTTAGTCCATTGTTTGACGGGCCTCTTCTTGGGCCTAGACATCTTAGTCCATTATCCGGTGCTCTTGGTCAACTCATCTTAAAGATTGGAACCAAGGACTTACCTGACCTTCCTCCAAGAGGTGCCCTGCCCCTTTTTTGGCATGGACAGAGGATTGTTCAGTGCTCTACCCTGGCCATCTTAGGCACGAATAGAGGCTTACTCTGTCCTCCCTCTAGGAGGTGCCTTAACCTAGCCATAGCATGGCACGGATAAGGGCTTGTTCGGTGCTCTACCCTGGCCATCTTAGGCATGGATAGAGGCATACTCCATCCTCCCTCCAGGAGATGCCTTAACCTGGCCATAGCGTGGCGTGGATAAGGGCTTGTTCGGTGCTCTACCCTGGCCATTTTAGGCATGGATAGAGGCATACTTCGTCCTCCCTCCAGGAGGCACTCTATCCTGGGCATCTCGGCTCGGACAGAGGCTTTTCTACCATCTTAGGTAGACTACCATCTTAGGTAGTATCCAAATTTGAGGAGCATTTCACTCCCAACCATATAGACTTTATCTTTATAGAAAGTTGATCTTCATTAATCTTTCTCAAGTACTTTTACAAATTCACTGATTTTTCCTTGTCTAAAGAAGTTGATGATCATCCCCTCCAGGGCTTTGCAATGGTTGTTTTCATGGCCATTCATTATATGATAGTGGCAGAAGAATCCTCCCAAGTTTCTTTCGTGTTTTGGCTTTTTCTTTTGTGATGGCCAATAGTTAAGTTCATCTTTTGTAAGCAAGTAGATGTTTTCCATTGATGTTTTTAAGTTGCACTCTTTTGGAAGTCTAGACTTGAAACTTGACTCTTGAGGACTGCACTTTGAATTTCTATTTTTTGGCCTTATCATTTCATGCTTTTCAATCATTTTTCTTTTTGCTACCCATTGAACTTCTTAGTTTGGAAGTGCTCTTATTACAGTTGGTTGCCATTTGTGTGCAAAGGCGTTGTAATCATTCATTATCTCTTTCTCAAAGGTTGTACCCTTGGAATAATGTTGAATTGTTCTTCTCATTTGATTAAAGATATTATCACCTCCATTTGTTCTCTTTCCAAGTGCAAAGATTGGGGTATGCCCTACATTAAAGGGGTTTAGACTCTATTTCTCAGGGTCATAAGATTCTGCTTTCTTTTTGTTTATAATCCTTAATACTTCGAGCCTTAGTCTTTGCTCTTCATCTTGATTGGAGCTTCTGATGTCTGCTTGGGAGAATCTTATCAAGTGTGGTTCAGAAGACCTTTGTTCAGATCTTTTAAATCTTCTGGCCATGATCAAACCAAAGTGGATAATCTTAATGTAGGATTGATCCAAGGGGGGTTAGAGAATAGTAGTGTTAAGGGTTAACTAAGTCGGAGGTTCATGCCCTCCTTCTAGCACCAAAAAATGTTAATAAGATTTCTTGTCAACACCCCAATGTACTTCCAAGAAGAACGGACAGACTTGTTTGAATGAAGGGTGTGATACCTTTAAGAATTGTCTTTAAATTTAACTTCATTTGTTGTTTAATCTTGGGTCAGACCTTTTGACGTTGTCGAAAGGTTTAATCCTTGGATTAGATGACCTTTCCTCTTAGTTGATCTAATATAAGGTCCCTTGCATAGGTTTTACCTTTTGGTTAGGTTGAAATTCCCGGAGTTTGTATTTTAAGGTTGATTTTAATCTTGTAGAAAGGCTAGAGTGATTGCCCTCTTTGGGTTCAAGTAGGATAAATAATTCCATGGAGGATATGTAGTAGCTTTCAACCTTGTCGAAAGGTTTGATCACTTATATCAAGTAGGTTTTAACCTTGTTGAAAGGTATGGGAATGTCCTCCTTTGAATTGAACCTTACTAATCCAAATTTTGACCTTGTCGAAAGGTTTGATCACTTAGTATGTAGCTTCGGAAGGTACATGTGTTGGTTGAGTATAGAGAACTGCCAACCTTGTCGAACGGTTTAGACCATAGAGCCAATGATTTCAGAAGGTTTTAGTGAATATTGAACCAATTAAGTTATCGACCTTTTCGAAGAGTACAGATTGTAGAGTTGTAGGCTTCAAAGGGTTGCTGTAGTTGTTTATGCAGGAATGTTGTCGAACTTGTTGACAAGAACCTTTCGATGAGGTTGAACCTGAAAACAGGAGTTAAACCAGCAAAGATTTAAGCAAACAATAAAGTAATTAACAAAGCTTAGGACTTCCCTCTTTTTCCAAGAAAAATATTTATTTTATTAAATTCCCCAAATCAACACCCAATTAGGGTTACAATGCTTTGATTAAGAAGTTACAAGATTAGAACGAGACAAATCGGATCCCCAAAACATGACCCCTTGGGTCTTATTTTTAGATGCAGGCGGCCCCCCTTTCAACTCCATGTTCTCGACTGGGTCGGAAGGTCTTCTTTTTATATGCAGCTGTGAACCTTTCGACTTTGTCGAAAGGTTTGCCCTTCATATGCCATTATGGACCCTTCTTCATTGTCGAAAGGTTTGCTTTTATTTATACCTTCATGAACCTTTTGACTTTGTCGACGAGTTTGCCTTCTATATATTGTTGTGAACCTTACAACCTTGTCAGAAGTTTGCTCTTCACTGGGTTGCTGTGAACCCTTCGACCTTGTCGGAAGGTTGCTTTTCACTTGATTGTTGTCGAAAGCTATGCTTCCCTTAAATGTTGTCGAAAGGTTGTCCTCCATTCTTTTTAGATTTATGATTGTTGCTTTCTTCATAAAACCTTTTGAAATTATCGAAAGGTATCCTGGATGTCCTTCGACCAGTTCGAAAGGCTTGCTATGCTTTCGAAAAGGTCATTATGGAGTTGCCCACACTTGCTTTGACTTCTTCATCTTCTTCGGAAGGTAAGAACTCCTTGGATACTAAGAGATGGAACATTTCGACTCCTTCGAAAGGTTTGGGACTGTTAAACTCTGATGACTGCATCCCTTCGACTCCTTCGAAAGGTTTGGGCTGTGCTTCTTTTCTTTTGTCTTTATTGAAAGACCTTTAGACTTAGTCGAAAGGTTGATTTTTGGTGTAACAATGGTAATGTTAGATAAATTGATATACCACAAACACATGGATAAGGGAAAAGTTTAAAATTTCAAAACAACTTTCACATTCCATTCCAAACTCATTTCAACATTCATTACATAATCCCATAATGTTAACCACATTTAGAAAAATATAGTTATTACAATATATTCCAAGAGCGACATATGAAGATGCCCCTTGGTGATCGGAGTATATAATAGGCAATAAAAATTTTTGCCTTAACAAAAAAAATAGCGAAATCATATTAGAAAGAACTTGAATAACTTCATGCCTTCTGCTTGACTCCGGAAGCTTTTTCATCTTAAGAGGTACCTGAAAACCTCAAATCTCAAACTACTCAAAATCAATTGAGTACCCAAGAGTTTAAGGGGAAACATAAACTTTGAGTCGGACATAAAGCCTGGTATGAATAAAAGTATACCATCTCAAATCATTTAGATATCTAGTGAGACCACGCCATTTAGTGGAATGGGTTTCCCCTCACTAGTATCTTAAAACCTTTATAAAGCATTTTCTATGCCCCTGCATCCACAATGGTTAATTCGGTTAAAAACATTATTATGTGATGATATGAAAAACAATTGAATCAATTTTGGACTACCCATCCCTAATTCATTTTGACTATCTGTGTGTGTGTGATTATGACATGGATATGATAATGTTCCAATCAATAAGCTACAAAAAATTATAGTATTAGCTACATCATTAATAATTATAAAATAACATATGCATATTGTTTTGAACTATTTTGTACACCACATTTTTATTATCTTCCCTTATCATTGTAAACATATTGTTATTTGTATTTAATATATCATTTAGTAACAAAAAAATATAAATATATGTACATTTGTATACAATTTTGAATCAATACAAAAAACCTCATAGGGTCTCGGGGCGGGGCGGGTCTACCCTGACCCGTACGAGTTTTGGGTCGGGGCAAAATTCTGGACCCGCACCGGGTCTACGGGGCAGGTCCGGGGTAGGGTCTAAAAAACCCGGGGTGGGCCTGGGGCACAAGAAACCCACCCCAACCCGCCCCATTGCCATTCGTATGTCGAACCGATATCTTTAATTATACATAGTTTTCATGGGCTAACTATGAACCTATTGGCCCTTGCCAATATCTTTTCCCTTACACAGTTTTCATGGGCTTACTGTTAACCTATTGGCCCCTACCAATATCTTTTATTTATTCACTACTAGGTCAACCCAACTGGTTAATCTACCTTTTTCCAAAGTACAGTTTTTGGATTCATTATAAATTAAATATATACATATATGAAGAAGCAAACAATATAACTTGGTTAATTCCTTTAACCCATTTAGACTTCTTCATATGTTCCATTTCAAAAGTACTTTGTTTATTAATATGCCATGGATTTGGTTTAAATAAGATTGGGTTAATTGTTTTGAAAATTTTACTTTCGAAGCCTTCGAAACCTTGCTTTCGACCTCACTAGATAGCCTCCTTCGAAAGCATATATCTCTTTTCAAAACATTAGGCTTCTTCCTTTAAAAACACTTTAAAATCCTTCATTCAAAACCTTTTGACTATAATAAAGTGTTGAATATTAATCATTAGAAGAATAGCTTCGAAACCATTGGAAGTATCTCTTCCTAAAGCATTGAAAGTCTCCCTTTCAACATAATTGGTTTTACCTTTTTAAAATATCATTTGGCTCAAAGCAAATATAAACGAAAGTATCTCTTTCGAAACCATTCTTCACTATATAAAAATATTGGGGAATTTATGATGGCTTCGATACCATCTCTTTCGACAGAGTCGAAAGCATATATTTAAAATGTTGAAGGATGGCTTCAAAACCCCTTTTGAAACCATCGCCTTTTAAACCCATAAACCTTTTGAAAAGAATTTAGAACGTGGCTTAATATAGCTTTAAAACAAACAATATCTTTCGATAGTATTGATGACTTCAATACACTCGAAAGGCACAAGAATTGGCGGTAGGGTTTCGACTAGGTTAGAACCCCTTCTTTCGAAAGCATTAATTTATAATTAAAGAAACACCTTCGAATCTTTTTCTTTTAAAACAAACATGGAAACCCCTATGAAAGCCATTATAAAACTTCTTTTGAAAACATACGTATCGACTAAGTTGAAAGCTTAGCAAAACAAAGACATGCAGTTATCTTTTCGAAACAAACTGAGATGACGACCCTATCGGAAGCTATGCATTCGACACCATGTCTTTCACCTTTCTCTAATTCACTATGTATCATCTAGATGATACCATGTGTATTGAATCAAACTTAATAGGCTTTCAACATGATTGAAGGCGAAAGGAAAGGAGCGAAAGGTACTCTTATTAGAGGCGAAACCTATTTTTCTGGGTTAAATACTAAATTAAGTAACTTATATAAACTAACCTGCTGATGTGTTCATTTCTTATTGGTTGCCTTAAATTTTCCCATCATTTTTAAAACTAACGGCTTTTTTTTAATTTTTGCTAAGTATCAAACTTAAACTTTTACAAATAAAACCTTCCTCTTTATTTATACGTAAATCATTTTGATTCTCTTCTCAAAATAATTTATTTTGTATATCAAAACACTTAAGAAAAATCCTCAAAAATCACAGAAACTTACTTTGATCATGTTATCTAACATATCAAAATTTCAAACCCAAATTCTTAATATATTTTCTGAAATAAAATATTGAACTCAACGTGCTATATTTTCATTCAAAAATTCATAATAATATTTCCAAAGCTTGGAAAACTATCAAACTTAAAACCCAACTCTAAAATCATGTTTTGCATAACATAAAATTTTTCCATGCATTTAAACATCAATATCAATGATTTTGATCTAAAACCATATAAACCATTATTTAAACAATCTTATTTAAATTTAAATAAACCACAATTCAAGCATATCATCATTAAACATCGTATATACAAATTTAAACTTAAATTCAAAACATATATTTAGCAAATAGAGATGGAAATTATCATTCACCTTAATCTTTGATAAGGAAAATGGATTGAAATGAGTTTGATTTCCCCTTTTTACTTTCTCTACTTTTTCTTTGAATTTCCTCTTCATTTTCTTTTCTTTTTAATGGCCGGCCTGATCCTCTTTACTTACGTTTTTATTTTTGTAAGAAGAATGAATATGAGCGTGAATGGCTTATGGCTAAACATATACATATATATAAGGGTAAAGTTAGGTGTGAAGGCCCGTAAATCCGTACCCCTTTGAGCTGACAAAATTCCACCACAATTCAGCTCAAAGTGGAACAAAAGTACGAATCTTCAGGTTAAAAAGAAGAGGTAGAAGAAGATAGAAGAAAAGAAACAAAAACAATATCAGAATCTCACATTCACAACAGAACAATATATAATAGATGAATGAATAATCTTTATAACAAAGAACTATATCAGTTTATACAATACATCATCAGAGTTTACAACAACACACATCACTGGACAGTTATATAAACTTGTCTGCATCATATAATACATAGCAGGATAATACATAATATGAGTGATACGTCTCGCCATCCAGCTCGCCTCTAGATCTCCACAGTAACTTCTGAATTCCAGAATGACCTGATAACCTGACTCTAAGCTGCCCATGTGGAAAATTATAGGCACCCAAAGTTTAAAAAGGGAACAATAAACTTCAGGTCAGTCGTGGGACTGGTGTGAGATCTTAAAACAGTTATTTTCACAAAGAAAATAAAAGAAATTCGTAATGCTTTTGGTAAATGAAACTACCATAAGACCTCCCACCACATACACAATGCAATCGCAAACTTGGAGGAGATTTCTTCTTATGATAGTCAAATATGCTTAATACGAGAAAACTCTTTTGATATTATTACTAGTGCATAGTGTGAAAAACATTTCGAAAGTATAATATTAATCTTAGCCAGCATAGGTACCATTATATTATGCCTGCTGTAGCTGCCACCTGAGGTGACAGGTTATACAAATTGCAATCGTAAAGGCTCGTATTGTTTCTCTGGATTTTCCAACAAATGGTCAGGCTAAGGAACTTCCTATGCCACATGGGTACGCCTCTGGAGGGATGCCCCGAGAACTAACTAGCTCTCTGCCAACACAAGGCCGGGTTACCTCTTACTAGGTAACTACTACACGAGTATGCCACCCCCGGTAGTTTGCGACCTTTATTTGAGGGCCCTCGATCACAAAGCAACAATCACACAGTAAAATAAGATTGATGCCACCACACAGGTAAAGCATCTGAGCTCCATACGATGATACTACCTTTTCCAGAAGGAAATGACATACCTTAAAGAGAGCGACCCTCATAATCTTGCCGCATTTTCCTGTTTCGACCATTTCCGGGGTGTGAGGTCCGATGAGGTCTCATCCATAAAGCTACGCTTTCCACAAAAGCCTTGCTTTGATCAACAAATGATCAACAACACATAGCAGCACTAAGCATGCCACACTACCAAATTGGGAGTATATCACTGATAACCTTCAACTACATAACCTCTGAGCTCGTACGTCTCAGAGAAGGGTGTTAAGCTAAGAGAATAAATTCTCCGCCACCAAACAGAAATGTATTTGAAAGAAATCTGCTTTATATCTCAAAGTGTAGCGTCAGACATACATCCATACAAGTCTGTTCCGGGTTCGAACAGAACCGAAGGCATTTCTAAAGAAGCCCTTGCAAATCCGGTTTTCAATTGCAACCCATAACGTCGTATCATCATTCGGAATGGGTTATATGACACAAAGTCCTCTCCCGGCTAAACCGAATAATGAACGTTTGTTTTTAAAAACAAATTCAAGTGCCATTTCAAAGGCCAACATTGATAGTCGGTTATTTAACTATCAACAACATTCACAACAAACATCAGATTTAAATAATTTTCCCAAATTATTTATTTTCAAAATATCTTCACAAGACATATATATTTTTTCCACCCTTCATCACTTTGAAAACAAATTGCAAATCACTTTGAAAACAAATTTCAAATCATATTTTCCCTCGCGGAATAAAATTCCCTTTCCTTTATAAATTCCCACTTTGAATTTAAATTTCCAAATATTCACTTTCAAATACCAAATCAAATTCCAAATTGATTTCTAATTTCTTTTTAAGCACCAAATCAATTACAATTGATTTCTAAGTTTATTTCCAAATACCAAATCATTGGCAAATCCATTTCTAAATTTATTTCAACACAAAATCCATTTTCATTCAACACTAAATAAATTTTCATATCGATTTCCCAAAGATTTATTTTCAAATACCAAATCGATTATCAATTTGATTTCTAGAAATTTATCACCTTTTAAATAAATCCCTTTATTCTTTCCAAATTATTTAAAATTCCATCTTCAATAAATTTTTTAACTTTTAAACAATATTTTCAAAACCCACTTATTAATATCTTTTCCCATATTTTGGAAATAATTCGATAAGATTTCAAAAATCAACTTTATACTGTTAAATTCCTTCTTTTAAATTCACCCAACTCTTTCAAAAAGAGTTCACTTAAAATTTCCAACTTTAATTTCCAAAAATTCAATTTTATTTATTTCTGGTATCCAACGATACCAAAAATACATTTGGCTAAATTATAGCCTTCAACAAATTCAATCATTAATATAATCATTCACGGATTATCAATAAATCATCACACAACATATGAAACAAATTCATACAACATATGAAACAAATTCATACAATTTGAGGAATCTAGTTGGATCCCTCCAACCTGTTTCCCTGCATCCATAGACGTTAGCACAACAATTAAATACCCATTCCACTTCGAGGTGAAATATCACGGTATATGGGATTTATAAAATATCATTCGCTATTATGCGGCGCATAGGGTCTCATCCGCTATATAATGCGGGAAATCAATCTCCAAATATATATATATATATATATACATACTACTATCATATATACTATCACATCCAAACAATCAATCAATCAATAACTGAAATTCCAATTTTGATTTGAGTGAGAAGATCTCACCTTTGCTTTTTAAATTGCAATCCATTTTCCATTCCGGCTTGATTTCACGATTTTTTTGAACCTTGTGACAAACATATAAGGTTTATTAATATTCGAATTGACCGAATAAATTTATTGCCGTAATTTAATTTAATTAACTAAGGATTTTACTTAAACTAATTTCCTTTAATAAATTACTTTAAGTGACTAAAAAATTAAATAACTTAACTGAATGATTTAATCACCATCATATATTATTTTAAAATAAACCAGTGAATCTAAAATATGTGTGTATATATTTTTAAGTAAAACATGACATTACTGTAAAATCTCCTTCCTAATATATATATATATATATATATATATGAAAACAAAAAATGTTTTACACTTCCCTGTGATATATTTTCCCTCTGTTCTATACAGTTTATAATATATATATTTTGTCAAAAACTTTCTGCTTAAAACTATATACTTTCTACTTAGCCTTTATATATACATATATATATATATATATATACTTAATTAAAATTACAGGAAAGACAGACAAATACCTTACTAAAAATAATAATATACATATACGTATATTATTAAAAAATGTCATACCTCACGCGGCCACTGCCTAGCCATCGCGAGCGACTTAACAAGGTCGCTGCTTCCTCCCCAATCATAGACGTCGTGCCTTCCCTCATCGATCGAAACGAAATCGCCAACACATCCAGACATAGCAGCGAACGTCGCCCTCCCATCACACCGCGCATTTCGATTCGCAATCGCGACCTTCTCCCTTCCATCTACGTATTTGATCGAATAGAATCGAAAATGAGTAAGAGGCGTTTTGAAGAACGAAAATAATTTCGTTCGAACTGATAAAGAATGAAGGGGAAGGATTGGGAAAACATCGGCCCCCCTTTATTTTTCGTTCGATTTGAACCTGAGAGGAAGTCTTTGATTTATGATTCCCATTTGAAAGTGAAGAGGCGGAAATTTTCGATTTTGTTTTTTTTAAAACTGGCATCTTGAAAACGAAAATAAAAGGGGAAATTCGATTTGTTGAATTAACCGGCCATTTTTCTTTTCTCGTTTGAAAAGAGGATGCTCGGCTGTGTTGATGTAAAAGAAGGCAGTAAGTGATTGAAAGGAAGGAAGCGTACAAAGGAAGCCTACAATGATTCTGCAAAGAACGAAAAAGCTCTCATGAAAGAAATACAGCTTGACTGGTCAATATATATATATATATATATATATATATATATATATATAATATATATTTAAATTCAAATCGTCTCGAAAATAAAGCCCAAAAATCTCGATATCCTATCGAGGCGTGCCGCTAGGCGTTTATAATGTTATACCCCTATTTCAAACACAATGGAAAAGGTTCCGGGTCCAAATTCGATCGTATGAAGAAGATAGCTTTTCGGACCCATTTATAATATTGAATTTCAATATAAATTTCAGCGCGTTTGCATATCGTATGCTCACACGACAACTCCAAACACTATGAAAATTGAAATCCGATAATAATACAATATTACAGATCCAATGGAACTTGTTTCATCGAATTCCGAGACTGTCCCTCGGAAGGCTATTTTTAAATTCAATTTAAACGAAAAAATTTCAAAACCGAACAAAACAGTTTCAAATTCAATTCTAAAGCTTTTATTATCTTCAGTATCATAAATATGAATTTTCTAAGTCTTGAAAATATTTTTAGTCAGCTTAAAACTGAAGATTCAAATTTTTACCCAACTTTAATAAATTAAATTCAATAATTAAATCGCCAAATTCATTCTGATATTTGAATTTCAAATTAAACTAACTTCCAGATATTTAAAATCAATTAAACATTCTGACTTCCAATGTCAAAAATTCAGGGTCGTCAAATTCTTTCCCCCTTAAAAGAATTTCGTCCCGAAATTACAAGTTAAGAAGAATGATCCTCAACCCGTTTATCATTTTCCCAAAACCAACCAGTTTTAACAACTTGTCAACCCAAATCTTTTTATTAAAGATCCATTATTACTTTAACTAACTTTCCAAAATCTTCCCTAACTTCTAAACAATATAGTTTTCTTAACAATTCAAATTTAAATTTAAATTCAAATTCTAAATTATCCAAAATTTCTCAAAAATTTTCTAACTCTCTAAATTTTCGAAAAATTTCGCCACCGTCTCCTTTGCGCGGCTAGCTTGGTACAACTACAAAATGTCCCTACGGACCCTCAGATTTCAAAAAGAAAAGGAAAAGCCAAGCGGCTAGACAAGAAAATCATCAAATTCCATACTGAAATTTAAATACATACCTTTTGTTGAGAAAATTCCAATTTATCTTCTGAAATCAAAAATCCCAATTTTATTTTACCTTTAAAACACCTGTATACTATTAGCAATGATTTCCAATCATAGCTTTCAAAATCATTTTATATATTTCTTTTCTTTTATTCACATTTATATTTTGATTTCTATCCACTTATTAACAATCACCATTTTTACTACTTCAGTTAAATTTTCATTCACTTATTAACTTAGAATATTTCCTTAATTCTGAATTTTACTTAAGAATTCCATTATCCATTTCTTAAGTTCAATATAAGTATTTACATACTTCTTATACTTATTTTCACTTCACTAACAAAGTTATGTATTCATTTCCATTCAAATTTGCATTTTCAATTCCATTTGAATTCAATTTACAATTTCAATTCTATTTGAATTCATTTTATCTTCAAAAACCAAAAAATCATTTAGTGAAAACTCGATGTTCACTTTTTTTTCCAAACTTTTAACTTCGACCAAAACAATAGTTTTCCCTTTTCTAGTTCAATTCCTACGTTTCCATTATAATTTGGAAATCAATTCTCCTTTAACAAAATTTTCCAAATTTTTTTAACTCCCAAAATTTTCGGAAAATTTTGACAGAGTCTCCTCTGTATGGAGGAGCTTTTGCAGTTTGATAAAAGATATAAATATAGATACATCGACCCACACGGTCGGAAAACAGAAACAGTTCATATTTCCTATTTTTGTATTGCGTAGGCGTACCTTCATTAGCATTTTAAGCAAAGCGGCTTATTTAGTTAGCTATTTGCGCGCTCAAATCTAGCCAAACGTCTTTCCTGAACCTGTACTTACTCAATTCAAATATGTAAGTGACAAATATAGGAAATTTATTTACATTTCACTTATTCTCAACAGTAAACACATAGTTTTCATAAGCAATGTGTAACGATCTCGGATTTTAATTTATTTTAAATTGAAAATTAGATTAATTTTTGATTAAAAAAATTGTGAATTTAATTGACAAATTGATTTGAGTTTTTCCAAAATGCAAATAAAATACGTGTTTAATTTCAAAACATTGTCTTTTAAATAATATATGTGAATACAAGACAAACATAATAAATGCAGCCACCATTTTAAAAGCAAAAGAAATAAATATACTCAAGTATATATAAACAAAACCAAAGCAACATCATCTCAGTCGAAACAAGAAGAAGGAAAATAGGCAGCCGAAATAATAAAATATCTACAAGCTTGCAAAATAAACAAAGTAAACATATGCATAGTCAACAAGTACAAACAAATAAAATTTTAAGTATGGCTGAAGTAAACAAATCTTTAGCACCATACCTCTAACACATCTTTAGCCATACCTATGTTAAAACAAAGCATTATAATACACCTTGTACAACTAACATCATCCCTGTAAACTCCTTCTATATGTCAACTTCTTCATTCCAGTTCGTTCCATTTTAAACTGTGAAAAGAAAAAAAAACTAAAGTATATCATCTCCTCTAAAACAAACAAAATCAACATCATAATCAATACAACCAGATATAAAAGGAAATGGTTTCAACAAGCTTGTTCTCTGTTCATCATGACAGGCTTTGCTCTCTACTTCTTCCCATCAAGGTGAGCAAACCACCCTTTTTAGATTAAATCTGTTTAATCTCTGATGATATATATATACTTGAAGTTATTGTGAGTAAACATCCTACTTTAAAAATTTCAAATCTGTATATTGATTCATGAATAATCTTGTACTTAGTTGTACATTTTTTTTGTCTTGTATAAGTATATGAGGTATACTATGTACTTTGATGATTCTATCTTCTTGTTTCTAGTTACAGAATGATCATAAACAAGAAAATTTTAATAAATTTCCATATAAACATCTTTACTTTAGGATTTTTAAGTAAAATCAGTTTGTTTAAACTTAAAACCATGGTCCAGAAAATTTTTAGCTTGAAATAAAAGAACTTGACCCTGTGAACTCAATCTTACAGTAAAAGGAGATCATATGAATTATTTAGAATATTTTAACTTGTGGATTTGATTATATAATTTGGATAAACAGCTAAAGATAGGATTTTTAAAATTAATACGATGATTTTTAATTTAGTATTCCACGAGCAGTTCAATTTTGAACAAAATATGCATTTTGGTCAATTTTGGATGATCGAACCAATTTCGAACGATGAGATCTTGCTTGAAGCAATTTTAGCAATCGATAGTAATGGGAAAATTATTGAATAATTTTACCATTGTACAAATTGATGGGACGAGGCATAGTTAGGGTTCGTGATCAAGTTTTTGATATGTCTGTAAACGAGGTGATTTCATCACCTCGGATTGACCGAGTTGTAAGAAATTGAGGGGAATGGAAGAACAAGGGGTTGACGTGGTGAAGCCGAAGTAGTGGCGATTCCGGTGGTGGGAGCGACCGAGGCGAAGCATTTTTGCGTGGGTGGTCGAGTTCTAGGATTCGAACGATATGCTTAATTTTGATTCAGTGTGTGGCTTCGAATTAAACTTCAATTTTGAGTGTTGGGACGATTTTTTTGACTTGCCGAAGCTCGTGACATTCGCCAGAACGGCGGCGCGACGCCGTGCACGTGCACGACGTCGACCACGTGTCAAGAGGTTGGGTTGGGAAGAGACTTGAGGGAGCGTTCGAGTAGAAGGTGTTTTGGCTCGAGTTTCTCGCATTCGTGTGGAGTTGATTCTGTAGTTTAAACTTAAGTTTTAAAAAGAACAGAGAAGAAGGAGTATACGTGAGGGAGAGAGACGGCTTCGGGAAATGCAGGGGAATCTCGAGTTTAACTCGGGAAATTTTGTTTAAGGGCTCGGGTTAGTTTTGGTTTAGTAGCTGGTTTCAAAAATTTAAAACTGAATCAGCTCAAGTTTTAAAAAGAAACAAAAGCAGTTTTTAACTTTAAAGCAATCAGTAACCAGGTTTTGAAATTTAATAGGAAGTGAAGTTTTATTGTAAATTAAGTTAAAAGTATTTTAAATAAATATATAACCTTTGTTTTGGAAGTTTATTTTAAATAAACTTAGTATTGTAATTAAGTAAATGATTTAAAAGATGAAGTGTTTAAATCATTAATTTAACTTAAGGGTTTAAGTTAAGTAGTTAATAATAATTAACTACAAAGATTTTTAAACAAGGTTTAAATGATAATTAGAGTAGTTAATTAAGATAAGATGTTTTATCTTTTAATTAATTGAGATCTTAATATAATTAAGAGATAATTGCTTTATGTAATTACATTAAAGTAATTAATTAAAGATAATTAATTAAATGGTGAATTAAATAATTAAAGGTTAATTTTTTTAATAAATAAATGTTGATGAATTATAATTAAAGGTTAATTAATTTATTATTAATGGTTAAATAAATAAATGATTAAAGAATAATTAATTAAATGGGTTTGTAATTAATTAAGGTTAATTAACCAGGATTAGTAATTTATTCATAATAAATTAATCTGATTTGAATTAATCAGACAATTAACTGACCTTACTTATGAATGTTTGGATTCTACTGGATGATTTGATTGTTTGATATCCCTGATTTGTGATGCTTTGTGATACATCCTGATTTATGTTGTGATCTGTAATTTACTTATCTATGATATATATCTGTGATCTGTGAATGAACGATAAGCGTGATAGTTAATACCGCTTATCAACTATATTTCTGTATTCTGATCTGTGATGATCGTATGGTGTTGCACTACTGTGTAAAACCCCTAGACCACACTGTTACACACACAAATATGGATTTCACGTGGAAATCGGTTAAGTCACAGATAATTTAAATTTGATGTTTTTGAAATTGAAATTTTAATTTCAATTGATTTTGAAATTAGAAATTTGGGTTTAAAGTGAAAAGCTTTTGAAATGGAATTTCAAAGATAAATTTTTTTTGAATAACTTAATCGAGTTTTGAAAATTTAAATAATTTGATTTAAATTTGAATTCAAGTTTGAAATTGAATCCTATGATTTGAAACTAGGGATTAAAGATGCTGTACAAGTTATATATGGGTTAAACCATTTTAAAGGTTTTGATTTGGGAATTTGAATATAATTCAAGGGTTTTAACTCGTGTAAATATAACTGGATTTTTCCAAAACGAAAACTACTTGTTTTCAAATAATAATAGCTTTCATTTTAAGAAAGGATTTCTAAATTGTGTTGAAAGGTTTCAAGTTTGAAATAAAATTGAAATGTTTTGAAACTATGAAATGAGTCTTTGATTCAAAGACCGAATGAGTTAATCCAACTTGAAATAAAATTATTTTGAAAGGCTATGAATGAATCTTTGGAAACGAGTTTTGAAAGCTATAAGTTAAATCTTGACTTAAAGATTTAACGAGTTAATTCAATTAAAATGGAAATTGTTTTGAAATTCTATGAATGGATCATTTTGAAACTGGGTGAACTTTGTGAAATGAATCTTTTTGTTTAAAGATTTAAAATGGTAATTTGTTTAACCATTTAAAATAAAGGTTTTGGGTAATAAGTTGTGACTTAATTGAAATCCCATATCTATATGTTTTAAATATTTCGCTCACTATTCGGTTTAGCCGGGAAAGGACCTTTGTGTCGTATAACCCATTCCGAATATGTGATTCGACGTTATGGATAGCATGTGAAGACCGGTGGTGAAGACTGGATATTTTCGAAAACGAAAGGGTTTCTTGTCGATTGTCTCTGCACTGGCTGATCCCCGGGTATAGAGATCTCCATATGTGATGGGAAATCCGGACGTGATTAGGGATTATCCGGATTGCAAGGACTTCTTTGGAAGTGCCTTCGGTTCTGTTCGAACCCGGAACAGACTTGTATGGTTACATGTCCGACATTACATTTTGAGATATAAAGTAGATTTCTTTCAAATACATTTCTGTTTGGTGGCGGAGAATTTATTCTCTTAGCTTAACACCCTTCTCTGAGACGTACGAGCTCAGAGGTTATGTAGTTGAAGGTTATCAGCGATATACTCCCAATTTGGTAATGTGACATGCTGAGTGTTGATGTGTGATGATCATTGTTTGATCATTTGTTTGATCATTTATCTTTGTGATCATTACTTTGATCATCTGTTGACCCAAAGCATGGATTTGTGACAAAGCATAGCTTTGTGGACGAGACTTCGTCGAACCTCACACCTCGGAATGGTCAAAACAGGAAAGATGCAGCAAGGTTATTGGGGGTAGCGCCCCTTAGGGTATGTACATCTCCTTCTGGATAGAAGTGGTATCATGGTATGGAGCCCAGATACTTAACTTATGTGGATATCGCAAACATATTTATATCTTACTTTGTGATTGTTGCTGGGGCCCCGGTTAAAGGTTGGTTACAACCGGGAGATGGCATACTCGTGTCAGTAGTTACCTAGTTAGGGGTAACCCGGCCTTGTGTTGGCAGAGATCCAGTTAGGTTCTCGGGGCGTCTTTCCAGAGGCGTACCTATGTGGCAATGGGAAGTTCCTTGGCCTGACCATTTGTTGGAAATCCATCTTCCAATACGAATTGTTTACGGTATTAGTTGTAGAACCTGCCATTTATTTATGGTGGTCACCACTGTTTAGATGGTAGCTATAGTAGGCATAGTTCGGAATGTCTATGCTGGCTAAGATTTATAGTACACTTTCGAAAAGTTTCTGCACTTTGCACTTATAAAAATAATATTGAAAAGAATCTGCGTATCAAGCATGTTTGACTATCATAAGAAGAAATCTCCTCCAATTCTGCGTTTGCATTGTGTGTGTGGTGGGAGGTCTTATGGTAGTTTCATTTTCTAAAAGCATTGCGAATTGACTTTAAAATTCTCTTGCTATTTGTTTTTAAAGATAAACTGTTTTTGTTGCTCACACTAGTCCCATGACTGATCCGGAGTTTATTGTTTCTTTCCTAAACTCTGGGTGCTCAAAATTTTCTACACGGGCAGTCTAGAGTTGGGTTTTTCAGATAGTCAGAATTAGTAGATTTTCTGGAGCTAGTTCAGTCTTTGGATATGGACTGCACTTGCTTATCTTTGTGCATCGTTATTGGGAGTTCAAGCTATTTCTGGATTAGCGCTTTGGAGATGGAGATTATCTGCTGCTGGTGTTATCGTTTTCTTTTCCGCTGCTATTTCTTTTATCATATCTCTGATGTATATTGATATTCATTATATCACTCTATTGTATCATATATTGTATCAGTGCTGTATATCAATGTATTATTCATTTCTTCCACTGTGTTGTTATACTTAACTGTGTTATAAGCTCCGGCGACTCGGATTTGAACGGTCGAATCTATGGCATTCGAGTACGATGTAAAGTATGGATGTCGATTTTCGAGCGCGAAAAACCCTTGACGTTACACAATGCACTCAAAATAATTCCCATAAGCAATTTATATGGTTTCGATACAAATTAAATTGCTTTCATCTAATTCACATACCATTTCTATTCAATTCAAGTGATTTACAACTCACTTTCTTACATTCTATTCATTTTTAAGCGAAACGAATTCTTATCCATTTCAATTGATTCCAAATAAATTTTATATTTGCTTTCATTAACTCATATAATTTTATACAATCTCGTTTGCGTCAAACGACAACCATTTATATGCAAATTCAATGATATTCACTTAATAGAATATCCATTCTAGTTTATAACTAATTTAAATTGATACCAACTCAATTTATTTTAATTCCATTTCATTTCCAGTTGATTCCACTCAATTCAATTTGCATTTCACTAATCAAACAAATTTCATTGAAAACCATCCAATTTTAAACGAACGAACCAACCAACAGGCCATCCTCCACCGATCCAAGTTACAACCGGACCAGCTCCACCAAAACTCCACAACCGGTCTCTCCGAACCAAGTACGCCGGACCACCCAACATGCTTCCCACCGAACCAAGTACACCGGTCCACTCAACATGCTTCCCACCGAACCAAGTAAGCCGGACCCGCTCCACCAGACCAGATTACATCAGCCCAGGCCCACCAGCTGCTGTATACCTCCAAGACCCCTACCCCTAGCCTCACTCTATAAATAGAGGGGCAGGGGTACAACAATGGGGGACAAGTTTGAGAGCTCAAGCACGGAGAGAACTTTCAAACAACTTTCTTTTACTTGTATCAAAGCTTTGTACTTGTAATCAAAAGAAGAGAAGAGAAATAACATATAAAGTGGACGTAGGCACATTCTGGCTGAGCCACTATAAATCTACGTGTCTTTTTACAGTTTAGCCCCTGCTTTTCATATATTTGCATAAACCACTCAAATCACTAAGAACAACATAAGATCTACTAAATCATACAACTTTGAGGTGTTTGTCCATTTTTTGTGCAAACATTTTTGGTGCTTTCATTGAGAGCTAGAAGCTCGAAGCTTCAGCTTCATCCACTTAACGAGTTTTCCTAACAGCATCGTCCGCCACTTGGAAAACATGCCTCCCAAACAGAGAAAAGATGTTAACAAAGGAAAAACATCGCATCCAGCAGTCTTCCAGATCCAGCCGTCACGAATCAAGTAAATCGTCCTCCTCCAGCAACAGTAACAAATGAAGGACAGGCTAACCCAACCACTCCTGCCACAGAACAGCCTACAGCAATTACTAGGGCAGATTTGGACAGAGTTGTGGTTGAAGTAACTAACCACTTCACGTCCCAGCAGGAAGCCTTGGTGGACCATCTCATGTCACGCTTAAGGGACGCTGAAGAATCCAACCGCAACACTGAATCATGGGGCGAGTCCCAGTCTGGAGAATCTCAGAGACAACAAAGATCTTCCTTCTTCGAAGGAGCTAACGGCAGAAATAGCCATGGTAGGAGCCGAGACCGAGCACAGCCCGAAGTTAGGCCTGAGGAAACGTTGGGTACCGAACCCAACGGGGGAGGTACCGGACGGAGGTCAACTGTAGCTGAGCCTGTCATACTACCTAACCACGGAAACGCCAGTGAACGGGGCCGAGATAGAGTCCAGCCCGAAGTTGGACCCGAGGAAGTGCTTAGATCAGAACCCGGCAGGTGAAGATCAAGGCAAGGGCCAACTGTAGCTGACCCTAGCATGCTCCCAGAAGATCAAAGGCAGCCACTGGAAAATATGAGGAATGATAGACGATACCATCCTTACAGGTCATCTGGACGGAACCAATCCCACAGGACAGAACCAAACTCATTTCTATCTGCTCCAAATTCTGATGAAAGGATGGCACGCTTATTCAGAAAGTGTGTGCAACGGGAGCAAAGAGATCGAGGGATAGGCGCTTAAAATGCTCCTTCGGAGTGTCATCAGGAAAGTTCTTAGGATTCATCGTTCATGCTAGAGGGATAGAAGCAAACCCTGAACAAGTCCGAGCGTTAAGGGATATCAAAATACCTTCCACTTGGAAGGAAATGCAAAGTTTGAATGGAAAAGTGGCCGCTCTAAGCCGATTCATCTCCAAGGCGACGGACAAGTGCGTCCCCTTTTTTGAAGCCCTAAAGAAAGACAAGGGAAAGTTCGAATGGACTGATGAATGCTTAACCGCTTTCCTTAACCTAATCGAACACCTCCAGAAACCACCGGTACTCTCGACTCCAAGCGAAGGCGAAGAATTATACCTATACCTTGCTGTGTCATCTCACGCCCTAAGCGCAGCCTTGGTAAGGGAAGACAACCGCACGCAGCGGCCAGTTTACTTCGTCAGCAAAAGGTTTACTGGGGCAAAAGTCAGATATCCTAAAACTTGAGAAGCTAGCATACTGTTTACTAATCACATCACAAAAGATGCGTCACTACTTCCAGTCCCATTCCATCAAAGTTCTGACTGATCAACCACTGAGGCAGGTACTCCATCGTCCCGACACTTCTGGGCGACTACTTAAATGGTGCATTGAACTAAGTCAGTATGATATCACCTATCACCCTCGCACCGCCATCAAGGGACAAGCCATGGCTGATTTCATTGCAGAATTCACTACCAACGAAGATACAGAGAAATTGGAAATAGCAGAAGATATCAAGTGGAATCTCTTTGTGGATGGTGCATCAAACGAACAAGGCTCGGGGGCAGGTGTGGTAATAATCACTCCCAGGGGAAAGAAACTGCACTATGCTATAAGGTTGGAGTTCGCTGCCACTAACAACGATGCAGAATATGAAGCAATGATAGCTGGACTAGAAATTGCCATAGAAATCGGAGCCAATTCTTTGTGTCTTCATAGTGATTCTCAACTTATTGTTAATCAAATACTAGGAGAATTCCAAGCTCGAGAGGAACGACTCCTAGCATATCTAAAGAAGACCAAGTTACTTCTCAGCCGATTGGACCACTACTTAGTCAAACACATCCCTCGGGAAGAGAACCGAGAGGCCGACGAATTGGCAAAGCAAGCAAGTGTGAGAGACATCACCATCTTCGGGGCAGTAACCATCTCAAAGCAACTGCCCCCAAGTTTTGAGCAAGTGAATCTGATAACTGCAACCGAAGAAGCAACTTGGATGACTCCCATCCGAGACTACCTACAAAGTGGCACACTACCCAACGGGCGTAACGAAGTCAAGAAAATCTTGAGGAAAACATCCCGCTACACAATACAAGAAGACATCCTCTATCGGCGCGGATTCTCTAACCCGTTATTAAGGTGTGTCGCTGGGAGGGAAGCCAAGGAAATCTTATCCAACATCCATCAGGGGAGCTGCGGAGATCACACCGGAGGGCAAACATTAGCAAAAAAGATACTCCGATACGGATATTTCTAGCCCACCTTAAGCAAGGACGCCTTAGATTTCGTCAAAAAGTGTGACAGATGCCAAAAATTTGCTAAGATTCCGCGGCTACCAACAACTGAGATTACTCAAATGACCAGCCCTTGGCCCTTCGCAATATGGGGAATTGACTTAATCGGCGAGCTACCGATGGGCCGAGGCGGGGCCAAATATGCTATAGTGGCAGTTGATTATTTCACCAAATGGGTGGAAGCGGAACCTCTGAATAAAGTATCTTCAGCAAAAGTTATTAACTTCTTGATCAAAAATGTTCTATGCAGGTACGGAGTCCCACTCAAAATCATATCAGACAATGGACTTCAGTTTGACAGTGAGGAATTTGCCAACTGGTGCCGAGAGCACGGAATTCATAAAAGCTTCTCATCCGTAGCATATCCCCAGGCAAACGGACAAGTCGAAGCAGTCAACAAAATTCTGAAAACTCTGATAAAAAAGAAGCTCGAAAAGTCAAAGGGCGCTTGGGTGGATGAACTCCCTACGGCATTGTGGGCCTACCGCACATCTTTCAGAACATCAACGGGGCACACTCCTTTCTCTTTGGCATACGAATCGGAGGCTATGCTCCCAGTTGAAACCATTGTGCCTTCCCACCGTAGGATCCACTATAACCCAGAAGAGAATGAAGAACTCCTCCACATGTCTTTGGATCTAGTTGAGGAGAGAAGAAATGATGCAGTCGTTAAAACAGCAGCCCACAAGCAGAAAGTGGCAGCACAATACAACTCCAAAGTCAAGCATCGTACCTTACAAGAAGGGGATCTTGTCCTCAAGCAAATCTTCCCTCGCCCCGGAGCACTAGACCCAATCTGGGATGGACCATATGTAATTCATAAAGATCTCCACAATGGAGCTTATATTTTGTCAATAGTGGACGGAGAGGTGTTCCAGAGGGCATGGAACATCCAGCACCTCCATCGATACTTTTCTTAACTTGTACTGCCCATATGAAGTGAATTAACAAAGAGAATCAGTGGATGTAGGCCTTTTCATGCCGAACCACTTTAAAAAACCTTGTCTCTTTTTTAACTTGTTCCTTTATATCTTGGCTACTTGTTAACTTTATCCTTTTCTGTTGAACAAAATCCTATGCGTATAGCATTTCCACTCAAAGCACTCCACGGCGCAACTTCACCTGGGCAAAACCTAACAGGTACTATGCGAATCTATGCCCTCGCCAATGAGACACTTTTGCTCCAGCATCCCTCTGCTGCGGGTTAACTCATTGCTCGCGACGGCCCTTAAAGCCAACTGTAATGAGCCGATTATAAGCCACCGAGAAGGCCGACTATAGCCGAGGCAGCTCATTACGGCGTTAGGCTCGCTGGCAACTGTGAACCGACTATAAGCCCCAACATAAGGTGTGGCCAGCCAGGGGCAGTTCACGGTTGACGATCGGCACCCACGCTAGCCGGCCATAGTAAATCGAATAATACCCACGATTACGGGCCATAATGGCCCGGGTAGTTACTGTGCGCGATCTCGGCTCCGATGTGTCTTAAGTGCGGCTGTGGTAAAAAAGAATTAACTCCCCACGGAGGCGTAAGATGGGTGACAAATGTCTCCAAGACCCACAGCTAGGGAAAGTGACTACAAAACCCGTTTGTCACGAACTTAAGCACATCGAAGGCCTTTCGTGATTGGAAGTTTTACTTTTTCACATATTTCAATTTTACTTAAAAAGCTTTTCTCCTATCCTCTATAACAGTCCCTAAAGTACAGGATGCAGAGTAGGAGATACTCGCCAATGGGTGTAGGGACTCACGATTGGATGGCAGGGCATTCGACTGCGTTCCATGCTCGGTCATACAAGATATTCAAAACTGCCATCTACGATTAAAACATGAAAGGCGGTATTTTCTTCTTTTGTGTACAAATACATGACTATAATTTGTTCACACCACACGCTAATATTGCAAGTCATGAAATTATGTTTTAAAACTAGAACCTGACATCAAACACAATTCAATTACAAGAATATACATAGCTATATTTCTCATATGACATGTCAAAATAGCAACGAACATTCGGAAGACGACAAAATCAGCTTAAGTTGAAGAATTACACATCAAGAATAGAGCTATTTATTACAAGTAGCAAAATAATACAACTTAAAAGCTACTTTACTGTTTTAAGACTAACATCTACAACCCTGTCAAGTCCACAAAAGGAGTTTTTCCAGGTATAATCAAGGGGCCGGCTGCATTGGAGTTTTTTCCTTGTCATGTTGCCCACCTGTCCAGACAGAGAAGGGATTCATTAGGGAGAAGCAACCAAGATAATGGGGAAACTAAAAAGGAAGACTTACCAACATCTGCTTCTTGGCCATCCTGGTCGTCATCATCTACTTGCACCCCTGCCTCCTCAGCAGCAAGCAACCGCATACCCTCCTTCACCGCCACCTTCTCCCCCTTGGCAAACTGGGCAGTGACCACATCCATGCTGAAGGCCACGCCACCATCTTTATCTGCATCGGCCTTGGCCTCCTCCAGAGCCCGAAGATAGATCTTAGCCATGACCCTAGGATAATCATCCATCCAGGATAGGTTGCCCTGCTTCCAGGTTCGGAAGTACATGTCCTGAAGCATTTCGTCCATCATCCCCTCATTCTCCTCAAACTCCCTCATCCGGGCCTCGGAAGCCGACAACCTTTCAACGGCAGCATCTCTCTCCGATCGGTATCTCGAGCAGTCAACCAGAAGGGATTCCCGCATTGCCTCCATCTCCTCCCTCAACTTGGCTTGAGCAAGCTCTGCAGCCTCAAGTTTCCCGGACAACTCCTCTACCTGCTCAAGATCCGCCCTCCGAACCTCGTCCACTGTCGAGATGGCCATATTTTATCTGCTCCTTGCAAGCAGCCTCCATCTTCCGCAATTCCGCCTTACTAGCCTCCTCCATAGCCTTCCTCAACCGCCCGGAGGAAGCCTCATGTTGGGAAATCTGAATGGCCTGATCAACAAGCTGTTTGGCCTGATCCGAAACCATCAATCGTAGTCGGATGTTGGCACTCCCAATCTCCTCTCCAGCCTTAACCAGCCGGGCATGATGCCCCATCAGCTTCCTAGTCTCCTCCGCCACCCGATCAATATTAGCCTTAGCCTCGTCTCCCATGGTAATTACCCGAGTGGTAAGTAAATCGAGATCTAAGGACTTAGCCTCATCAAGCACCCGTACCATGGGATTGCGGGGAAGAAGGTGCTCACCGGTAACCTCGTCAAAGGTAATATCATGGGAACCTGGATCCAGATCAGGGTGACCCGCAAATGGATTACGAGCCAAACCAGGACGATCAATCTGAATAACGGAAGGATTTTCAGACGGGTGCGGAGAGAATGCGAACTCAGTACCCTCCTCCGTGATATCGTGAAGAGGCTGAACCGGGGGATGAGGACCAAGTGAAGATTCAGATAAGGGATGGCTCCTCTTTATATTTTGAATGCCCTCGTTAATAACCCTAAGAAGAGGACGGTAGCCGACTACATCCCCGGAACGGTGGGCCGAAGGTTTCGGCTTGGCGGAAGCTTTGGAAAGCTTGTATTGTTCAAGCCTGTGCCGAAGATCTGAGGCCTTAGCCGTTTTACCTGCTCCTGATATAAAGAACAAGTGTCACAAGCTTACATTGATCCATAATTCAAGAAAACACGATAAATTAAAAAGATAAAAGAAGAAAGAAAACACATCTGTGGTTGTACAAACCCTGGGGAGGAGTAGGATACTGCAATGATTCCTGGATTTCATTCCAGGACGGGAGCGGATCATAAAATATTCCTAAGTCCCTATCATAAATGGAGCCCGCAGGAGTCAAAAGTTCACCTTGAGTCGTCGGAGCCACCTTGGCTGGAATAGTTTGAGGAGGCTCGCTTGCACCAGTCCCAGCCTTGTCAGCTCTCCCGGATTTCTCTGTCAAAGCCGTTTCCCCGTCCAGCCCCTCAAAAGCTTGGTGGAATGCATCATCCGTCCACTCCTGAATCTCGCCTGCCTGCCCAGGAAGCAAGGCCCTGATGCCATCACCACCGTCGCCACCTTCCCGGTCACCTCCACCCTCACCTCTCTCCTCCTCTACGTCTTCCTCCCCCTGGGTAAGTGGACAATTGCTGGGGGAAGGACCGTCCGACTTCTTAAGTTTCTTACCTCCGACGGCTGAAGGTTTTGTGAAAGGTTTTCTCTTTCCACTCTCTACCGTGACACCTCCCTTAGCCTGAGCAGCCGCCCTCTCCTCCCCCGTTTCCCTCAGCTTGACTACTGACTGTTGTGGAAGGATCAAGTTATACCCCAGAAGGGTCGTGTTTCTGATCAGGTAGGCAGCTGATCTATCTCTCCTGGGGATAGCTTCTATCTCAGCCGCCGTCTGAACCAGGCGATCAGTCTCCACCACCGCAAAGCCACCTGTCTCTAGCAAAAATGAAAACGTATGAGAAGGAGCATCGCAGTCAGAATGGAAATTATGAATAAAGCGTCGACTTACATCCAGAGGTGAAATGCCGAATAGAAACAGAGTCGTCCCTAACAAAGAACCACTCCTTCTTGAACATGCTGAACTTAGAATACAGATCCAAGACCGGCTTGAAGGTTACAGCTGACTCCAAGCTAATGTATGGGGACCCCTTCTTATAGCCCCTCAGATTATATAAGTACCGGATCTCCCGGTTGGAAGGAGCACGACTATACTTCCTCTGAAAGATGACGAAGAGGCTCACCAATATAGCATAGGAGTTGGGTTGAAGCTGGAATGGGGCCACCTTTAGATATGTGAGGAAGCTGGCTACCCAAGCATTAAGAGGCGGAATGGCACCACACATGCAGTGGTATCTGTTGTAAGCAAAGTACCCTTCAGGAGGGTCGTATGGCATAACTTCTCTCCCTGGCAACAGCATTCGCGCCCTATCAATCCCGAAAGAACGGGAGATGACATCAAGCTGCTCTTCCTTAAGGGAGCTGGGAAAGCAATCGGGCGGGGAGTTCAAAAGCTCCTAAGGGCCGTACCCGTCCACTAGTGATCTCGGGGTAGATCCATGACGTTCCGGACCTGGCTGAACAGGGGGCACTGAGGGAGATTCTCCTTCGCCCTGGGACTTCTTTCTGCCTGATCGAGTTTCTACTCTTTGAGACATTATCTGCAAACACAGAAAGTACATCACCAAAATGCATGAATTATGTAACCTAGAACTTCACTGATAATACAAGTATTAAAGCTCATCCAGTATTAGATTCATTCGGTACTTAGAAACCATCGGTTCCGTCCGATAGTTCAAGAGACAGAGTTCATTCGGCATCCCAACACAAGGGATCATTCGGCATTTTCCATATAATATTCATTCGGTACTGAATTTGTAAGCTCATTCGGCAAAAGAGTACATACCTGGTTCAGAGCTTGGACTATTCGGTACTCAGATGATTCGGTACTCAGATGATTCGGTACTCAGATGATTCGGTACTCAGTTTGATTCGGCTCTCTCTATTCGGTAAGGAATAACGAAGGTGTGTAGCCCCTATTTATAAGCAGATACAAGACATCGAAGCAAATGGCTCGACACTCTAGGACCAAATGAAAACACCCTAGCCGAAACAAAGCGCGGCATATACTAGCATATGCCCCACTTTGGGGGGAAAATGTTGGATGGATTCTTACCATCGAACCAGCCTAGCCGAACCATCATCACCGGATCAACACAGCCACGAACGAACCAACCAACAGGCCATCCTCCACCGATCCAAGTAACAACCGGACCAGCTCCACCAAAACTCCACAACCGGTCTCTCCGAACCAAGTACGCCGGACCACCCAACATGCTTCCCACCGAACCAAGTACACCGGTCCACTCAACATGCTTCCCACCGAACCAAGTAAGCCGGACCCGCTCCACCAGACCAGATTACATCAGCCCAGGCCCACCAGCTGCTGTATACCTCCAAGACCCCTAGCCTCACTCTATAAATAGAGGGGCAGGGGTACAACAATGGGGGACAAGTTTGAGAGCTCAAGCACGGAGAGAACTTTCAAACAACTTTCTTTTACTTGTATCAAAGCTTTGTACTTGTAATCAAAAGAAGAGAAGAGAAATAACATATAAAGTGGACGTAGGCACATTCTGGCTGAACCACTATAAATCTGCGTGTCTTTTTACAGTTTAGCCCCTGCTTTTCATATATTTGCATAAACCACTCAAATCACTAAGAACAACATAAGATCTACTAAATCATACAACTTTGAGGTGTTTGTCCATTTTTTGTGCAAACAATGTTCTTTGAATCAATAACTGAAATTCATCATATGAAAACATAATTTGATAAAATTAATATAAATATTAAGTAAAAACAAATATGGTAGGAATACATACCTGGGATTGAGAATCTTCTAGTAATGTCCGAAGAAAAACATTTTACGAAAAGACCTGATGACTCTAGTCCCGGGGCTTGTAGAGTCTCGCTACTCCACTACAATAGAACTGAGATAATAAATAGAGCCATCAAGCTAATTCTTCATTCATTGGAGCATAAATAAGGAGCAAAGGATAGAAGGGGCCAATTCTTACAACTTAAGCTCTTTGAACAAATGAGCAAGGAATTGATATAACCATAGGAGTTAGGCATCAGTTGAATATGAGCAATCTTCAAGAAGGCCAGAACCTTATGTATAATGGGTTTGAAGGGTAGATAACATGAGTGATAGATGTGAAGGGGAGTAGAGGCAAAGAACCCTTCGGGAGGAGTGTTGATTCGATCATCTGGCCTGGAACCTTCATCTCAACCTTGGAAACGTGGAAGAGGCGGAGAACACAGTCAACGTCTTCCTGCTTCCTAAAATAAGACTGATAAGAAGTGTAAATCTATTCTTCATAGGCGACCACAAGCTTGGGATGCTTGGAGGATTTTGGTGCTTCCTTGGAAACTCTTTTCTTACCTCTATCCATTAAATCTACAATAGATTAATTTTAGTCCTGTACATAAATTTCCTAAAGCTTGAGAAAGGAACTGGCCTAAGTTAAGAATGAGAACTAAAACTATTAAGTACTTAAACATACAAACAACTACAGATATGTTGAGGAATTGTTCGAATAATAAGGATGTGAGTCCATGGGTGACAAGGGTTAATACTTCTTAATTTTCCCATAAGAATATTAATATCAACATGATGTGTAAAAGTTATAGGCAAGAACTTCATCGCACCATATGTAGTTTTCCTTTTATAATCTGCTTTCAAATTTGAACCCAACATAACTCAAATGATAACAAAATATGTATAGATGTAAAATGACCAGTAGGATAGTTAGGACTATCAAACAAGTAGTTATCACAAGTATGAAATGATATAAGTATTTGGAAACTTGAAAATATGATTAAACCTAATTGAGGCACAAAGTGGTAACAAGACATGTGGCAGTCAAACAACATAAAATTTTCATGAGTTAATAACCAACAATTTCCCATAATAACAAAGCAAGACTTTCATTAATAATGCTTGCAAAGTTCTTATATTCAAAACTTCTCTTGAGGACTTTAGAAAAAGTCACCGTGAGACAACATTCTAATGAATAAAACTCTTTGTGATGACTTTGAACTTAGCCATTACAAGACATGATTCATGTGTGTAAAAATTCCCACAATAGGGTTTAAACTTGGTCGTTACGAGATAATGATTTCAGGTATAAATCCCTTTGCGAAAAACTTGAATATGACCATAATAAGACCTAAAGAATATAAAAGGAAAAAGAAAAACTCTCCCCGATTGTCATCACAAGACAGACATCAAATAAAAACTATTCACGACAAGTAAACATAGTTGTCATAAGTAAGTTGAGGCCTTGGTACAAATTACAGCGATGGCTTAGAAGCCATCGTGTAATACCCCAAATTTTGTGAAAAATCATTTTTATAAAATGATTTAATTTTTGAAATATTTAGATTTAAATATGGTGAAATTTTTGGGAATAAATAGTGTGCAAGGATATGTGGGCACATGCACACTGGAAATGGCACAAGGAAAAGATTCAAAAATTTCTGGAAAAAAAAAATCAAATAAAAATATGTACACTTATGCACCTGTATATTTTCTGTGAGCAGAAAGTGTTAAAGCAAAACAATAAAAAGGAAACATTAAAAATGACATGAAATGTAATACAAGTCAATATGCTTGTGTAGGCAAAAATAGCAAAGGGGATTCTCAGAAATAATTAAAATATAAAATATGGTAGTCACACTTTTAACATGACTAGGTGAGTGGCCATTTTCTGAAAAAGTAAAGGGAAGAAAATACTGCCTTCAACTAATTATTATGGCCGGGGTATTAAGGAGGAAAATGAATGAAAAATGCATGAAAATGGTTAGGTCAGAAATGGAATTTTGTTTTAACAAAACCCTAGTTGAAAAATGCATATAAATAGGCAGTTTTAGCCAGTAAAATTATCTTTACCCCGAGCTGCACAAAAATAAGAAAGGAAGAAAAATATTGGAAGGAAGGAGAAAACACACATACAAGGGTTTTCAGGATCAATAAGAAGAAATATTTAGGTGAGTAATCTCACTAGATTCATGGCATTAAGACCTAATATGAGGCAGCCAAGTACTTATGTTGCTATTGATATTTTCTGATTTTTGTTAATCACTGTTATATTAATGTTGTTGAATGGATTTTATTTTCTTGAGCTGATATAATGTTTATTGTGGATGCTCTTTGGATGAATTCCTTTGATCTGTTTGAATGGTTGCTATGGATGTACATACTACTATTTGTTTTCATTTTGAAAAAAAAAGAGAAGCTAAGGCAACAAACCTCAAAATCAAGGAAGGAATACACACTACTGATGGGGATCTATGGCAGGAAATTATTCTTAAAAAAAAATATTATGAGCTGCATTATATTTTATATAAGTGCTGAGGCTTAAGAAAAGAAAGTGTAAGGGATGCAATAGAAATTTCTGTGTGCTGATTCCCTCATGAAATATCAAAATTCACAAGATAAAAATTGTGATTCAGCTAGACCTTGAATCTAGTTCAATCACAGTTGCTTGTAAGTCATAATAACATAGCATGCCATGGCACCACCCTCAGTTGTAGATGTACTTTTACATGATTTAAAGTTAAGACCTCTTATAGCAATATTTATGAAATGATTATCTGTTTGTTTTTGAACAAAATACTTGCAAGATAAAGGGAGGTGTATTTTTTTTATATACACTGTGACATGTCCACGTAGCTATCTGATGATAGGATTTTTAACCAACACTACTAGTAAATATACTAGGGTTATGAGCCAAGAAGGCTGCTGGAATGCTTGTCATATTTGAAGTATGCAAGTTGGCACATGGTTTGTTTAAGCCCTGAGATCTTTGTGCAATGATGTGAATTAGTTCATTGCAATGTGTCCCTGTGATTCCTTACTAGTAGATGAGGCTAGGGATCTAAATTAATGAAAACAACCTGTAAATGAAGAAATAGGAAAATGAGTATTTCTAGGTTGGTTGGAATGGAACCCTGGTTATTCCATTGAATATACACACTGTAGATTGATATTCATGATTGAATAAATAAATTTGTGTGAATAAATGATAGATAAAGATATCATTCTTGTATCAAAGTGTATGTAACATAATAAAGCAGTGGATTACATGCATACAAAATAAGTAGTAAGGCTCATCACCCAGAGCTTAATGTTTTGAATATTTTGATGTTGCTCATACCAGATCTTAGATCTGACCCTTGTTTGCTCATGGCATATGGGGGTGTCTCATTTTAAAATGAGGCAGCCACTCATGCTCTTTTAGGGATCGCAGGCACTAAGTAGAAAATGAAGTTATGGCTATTATGGAGGAGTGAATGAACATGCTAGCTAGTTTCAATAAGAGCTTAAATTGATTATATCTGCATGTATTCAGGAAAAATTATGTTTCTAAGATTTCCAGTCATGTAATGAATGTTCTATGGTTAGTGATCAAGTTGCTCTTATGTTCTGTAAAGTGTTAGATTAAATTAGTTGTTCTGTCGAAATCGTTGTGTGTTAAGGTTTGATTTTTTTTGAAGTAGAGTCTGGAACATAAACAAGAAAAATATGCTCAAGTATTAGCTATGAAAACCTGGTAAAGAAATATACAGTTATGTGAGCAATTGCTTTGCAATTATATTATGTATTAGACAATTTTAAGTCATTTTAAAACACTGAGTTTTGGAGTAAATTCAGAATTTACCTTGAAGTATACCTTTAAGTATCTAATTGTTTTTCCTCTGAAATATGTCTACAAATGGTTCAAGTCTACTTTCTAAATTGTTTTGAGAAAAGTAATTGTATGGGAAGGCTACAGGTATGATGCAAATGACTGGCATTTCAATTGCCATGATCAGGTACCTGGCATGACACTAGGCACATGAGTTAACCAGCTTCAAATAAGTGAAGTTTTGGTTGATTATGTTTGGTTGTGTTTTGACAGTAAAATACCTTTCAAAAAGCTTTAGGTCATTTAGCAAATGTTTTACCATAACCAATTTTCAAAGTCATAACAGATATACAATCTGGACAGGCTTGCGCAAGCAAACCTGGAATTATTCTTATGAATATTTTTAAGTTCAAATTCTTGACATAGCAAATTTTACGCAAATACACAACTCACTATGTGTCATGTGGGCTAAGATTAAGGCAAACAATTCACATAGATTGAATCTTAAATAAGAAAGTTTTTAGAAAATACATAAGTGGAAAATGATAAGTGAATATATCATTTCTGGCCTTAGCCAAATATCAATACCTTTGATCCATGATCTAAAATAAAATCTCAAGAATCTTGAGATTTAACTGTCATGGTAAATTGTTATTAAAGACTATCAATCAGAATGAGCAAGTTCATATAAATTAAATACGCATAGGATTTACTGACTTATTACAAATATTCAAAAGTATATAGTAATTAACTTTAGGCAGAATTGCCCAAATCCAAATCAAACAGAATACTCTTGTTTAACAAAGCAAAAAAAAATATATACTCTGAATTTATACAAGAGAAACACATACATCTTCATATGTATGTGTATATTATTAGGTATACACTGATATATTTATATTGGTAATGAATTTTGAATCCTGGTTGAATTGTTTGAAAAAAAAATGACTCTGATAATTCAAAGGAAGTTTAAATCAAACTTAAAAGTGCAAATGAATATAGGTGGACATCCAGATACACATAAATTAAATGTGCATTTGCATGAACACATATTTATATATATATAAAAAAAATTCCTTATGAAATTAAGGTAGAAATAGGAGGGTCATTTCAGTTGGTATCAGAGCACTTGGTTGCATTGATTGCTAAGTATTATAGAAATGTATTATGTCTGTTTGTTTTGGATGAAATAATTTAGATAAGAAAATAGTAATTATAGAAGTACTCATAATATACTAATACCATTTGCCCAGAATTTAGTTAGCAGACCATGGTAGGAAGAGGATCTCATCACAATGCAGGACCCAGTGCACCTCAAATGCTTGATATGCAAGAATTTGTGAGGGTTTTAAGAGATGGAATTGGGCATAGGCCTGAGAATCCACATGAAGAGCTATCAAAACTACTGAAGACTTATTCCAATTTGGGAGGCAGGAGTTTTGAAGGAACTGAGAATGTGATGGAGATTCAAGCATGGTTGAGAACACTTGATAGGATTTTCAATGACATGCAGTTAGATGATCAAAGGAAGAGGCAAGTAGCTTCAAGACAACTGAAAGGGGTAGCTTTAAGCTGGTGGGAGGTGATCATAGCTGGAAGAAATGAAAATGAAATCACTTGGAATCAGTTCAAGGAGATGTTGGAGGCAAGATTTGTACCAACATCAGCCAAGACCACTTTGCTTGAAGAATTTATCAAACTTAGGCAGGGAACTTTGAATGTCACTGAATACACTCAAAAGTTTGAGGGGCTATCTAATTATGGAGCAATGCTAGTGGCAGATGAAGCATCCAAAAATGATAGGTATATAAAAGGTCTGAACCCAGGACTTAGCAGAGCTATGCTACCATATGCAGATAGAACTTTTGATCAAGTAATTGATCTGGCATTGAAACTGGAACAACATGACAAAGAAAGAGAGAAATATAGGAATTTTAAGAGCAACAACAATAAGAAGAATAAGGGAAGATATCACCCTTATGATAAAAAGAAGGAGGAGGCAAACAACAAGAAGGACAAAGACACAAAAGCCAATGATGCTAAGAAGAAATTGGTTTGCCACCATTGTGGTAAAGAAGGACACATCAAACCAAGGTGCCCAGAGTTAAAAGGAGGAGCCTTCAAATGCTACCTATGCGGGAAAGAGGGGCATATGAAGAGGAATTGTCCTGAGAATAAACAGCAAGGGAAATTGGCAACTTTGGAAGGTAAAGGCAAATCTGTAGTGAAAATTGATGCTGAAAATCATGGCCAAGTGGAAGGTACATTACTCATTTGTGCCATACCCATACCAGTAGTATATGATACTGGAGCAACACTCTTTGATTTCTTATGAAATAGTTAAAGTGTTAAAATTAAACTGCATATTGGTTGAAACCCCATTGCTTGTACAAAGTCCCCTAGGGAGTTCTAGTGTTTTGAACATGAATTGTGTGGATGTGGAGTTAAACATAGGAGGAAATATTTTTATTTCCAATTTATATGTTTTAAATTACCCAAATATAGGAGTTATATTGGGGGTAGATTGGTTAAGGCAATTTAAAGCCATAATTAATTTAGACTCATCCACCATATCATTGCAAAATTCTAGAGGCCAGAGGATCACAGTTCTATGTGAAGTAGCTAAGGAAGGGAAATTATATCATTTAGTTGACTTAGAAAAAGATCTCAGTGAACTAATCATTGAAGAAATTCCCATAGTTAATGAATACTTGGATGTGTTTGGGGAAGTTAAGGGTGTTCCACACCACAGACCAGTTGAGTTCCAAATTAATCTCATTCCAGGAGCAAGTCCAATAATCAAGAAACCCTATAGAATGGAGCCAAGTGAACCGAAAGAATTGAAAAATCAGTTGGAAGAATTAGAAGGCAAGGGATTTATAAGGCCAAGTAATTCCTGCTGGGGTTCTCCAGTAGTGTTTGTAAGAAAACATGATGGTACCTTGAGAATGTGCATAGATTACAGAGAACTAAATAAAGTAACCATCAAGAACAAATACCCATTGCCTAGAATAGATGATCTCTTTGACCAACTCAGTGAAGCTAAAATATTTTCTAGATTAGACTTAGCCTCAGGATTCCATCAAATGAAGGTTGAAGACTCAAGTGTTAAGTATACTGCATTTAACACAAGATATGGCTTATATGAATTTATGGTTATGCCATTTGGTTTGACAAATGCTCCTTTATATTTTGTTGATTTAATGAATAGAATATTTAGAGATTATTTAGACAAGTTTGTACTGATTTTTATTGATGACATTTTGATTTATTCCAAGACAGTGGAAGAGCATAAAAATCATTTGCATTTAGTTTTGTCAAGACTAAGGGAAAATGATTTAAAGGCAAAAATTTTAAAATGTGCATTTTGGAAAGAAGAAGTACATTTTCTTGGGCATGTTATCTCTGCCAAAGGAATATCAGTAAACCCCAATAAGGTAGTGGCAATCCAAGCATGGAAAAGGCCTAGTACCATCAGTGAGATTAGATCATTCATGGGGATGGCAGGATATTATAGGAGATTTATAAAAGATTTCTCAAAAATATCATCACCACTTACCAATTTAACTAGAAAGAACCAAGCCTTTGTATGGACAGAAAAATGTGAGCAAGCTTTTATCAAAATAAAAGAAGCTCTGATTAATGCACCAGTATTGAGAGTGCCAGAAGGAAATGAAAATTTAGTTGTGTACACTGATGCAAGTGGCTCTGGGTTAGGAGCTGTGTTGATGCAGCAAGACCAGGTGGTAGCCTATGCATCTAGGCAATTAAAGCCACATGAAACAAGATATGCAACCCATGATCTTGAACTAGCAGCAGTTGTGTATGCTTTGAAACTTTGGAGACATTATTTGTTAGGTGCCAAATTCATTTTGTACACTGATCATAAGGCATTGAAATATTTATTCTCACAAAAAGATTTGAACATGAGGCAACATAGACGGGTAGAGTTCCTAGCTGCCTATGATCTAGATATACTTTATACACCAGGCAAGGCAAATAAAGTTGCAGATGCCTTGAGTAGACAACATGCCAAAGTAGCCATGTTGATGATGGAAGAATTTAAGGATTTGTCTATACTTACTGATTTGGAAATTGAGGAAAACAGTGGGGTACAAATGATGCCCATTGAAGAAGATGAAGGAAAAGGGAAATTAAGTATGATATCTCTGCAATCAGATTTACTTCTTAAGATTGGGAAAATGCAGGAACAAGACCTAAACATGGTGGAAAAGAAAATGCTCATATCAAAAGGGGAAGAAGTAATAAATTATCAAGTTGATAAAAATGGTTATTTAAGGAATAAAAATAGGATATGTGTTCCAGAAAATATAGAATTAAAGGAGGAAATATTAAATGAGTACCATAGGAGTAAGTACTCCATGCACCTAGGTAGCACCAAGATGTATCAAAATTTGAAAAGAAATCTTTGGTGGAAGGGGATGAAGTCAGATGTGGCCAGACATGTTGCAAGGTGCATGACTTGCCAACAAGTCAAGGCAGAGACACAAAGGCCATCAGGACTATTGAAACCCTTTAGTATACCACAGTGGAAGTGGGAGGATATATCTATGGATTTCATAGATGGTCTGCCTAGATCTAAGAGGGGAAACACAAGTATATGGGTAATAGTGGATAGGCTAACTAAGGTAGCACATTTTATCCCAGTTAAAACAGAGAGAAATGCTCCAAAATTGGCTCAAATATTCATGAAAGAGGTAGTAAGGTTGCATGGCATACCCAAAACCATTGTGAGTGATAGTGATACCATCTTCACCTCAAGGTTTTGGAAAAGTTTTCAAGAGGCCATGGGGAGTGAATTGTGCTTAAGCACTGCCTACCATCCACAATCAGATGGTCAAACTGAGGTGGTGAACAAAGCCTTAGAGGATTTGTTGAGAGCATGTACACTGGACTTTGGAGGCAACTGGGAAGACCACCTCCATTTAGCTGAATTCACATACAATAACAGTTACCAAAGCACCATAGGGATGGCACCATTTGAAGCCTTATATGGCAAGCCATGTTTATCACCTATATGCTGGGTAGAGACTGGAGAAAGGGCTGTTCTAGGACCTGAATATGTTAAAGAAACTACAGAGAAAATTGGGTTAATAAGAAAAAGAATAGCAGCAGCTCAAGATAGGCAAAAGAAATTGGCAGACAGGAAGAGAAAGCAAGTGGAATATGAAGTGGGAGACTTTGTTTTCATCAAGATTTCACCTATGAAGAAAGTCTTGAGATTTGGCAAGCAAGGTAAGCTCTCACCAAGATATGTTGGACCCTATAAAATTCTGGAAAGAATTGGTTCATTGGCTTACAATTTAGAATTACCAGAGGAAATGAAAGCAATGCATAATATTTTTCATGTGTCCCAACTTAGAAGATGGGTACATGATAAAGAAGACATTTTGGAAAAGCCTACCAAAATTCAAATAAATCCTGACTTGGTTTATGAAAAAGAGCCAATGGGGATTATAGCCAAGGAAGAAAAGAAATTAAGGAGCAAAACTTTAAAACTAGTAAAGATCCAGTGGAGTAGTGATCCTAATGACTGCACATGGGAGTTAGAGGATAAGATTAGGATGGATTATCCTAAGCTTTTTGCAAATTAAAAGGTAATTTTTTTTTCTTTTTCTGGAAAAATTTGTTATGCATGGTTGATATGGTTGAATTTGTTTGCTTATGCATATGTTTGATAGGTTTTCAGAAAAGAAAATGATGCTTGTTATAAATGTTAGAAAAATTGTGAGGACACAATTCCTAAAAGGAGGGGTGAATGTAATACCCCAAAATTTTGTGAAAAATCATTTTTATAAAATGATTTAATTTTTGAAATATTTAGATTTAAATATGGTGAAATTTTTGGGAATAAATAGTGCGCAAGGATATGTGGGCACATGCACACTGGAAATGGCACAAGGAAAAGACTCAATAATTTCTGGAAAAAAAAAATCAAATAAAAATATGTACACTTATGCACCTGTATATTTTCTGTGAGCAGAAAGTGTTAAAGCAAAACAATAGAAAGGAAACATTAAAAATGACATGAAATGTAATACAAGTCAATATGCTTGTGTAGGCAAAAATAGCAAAGGGGATTCTCAGAAATAATTAAAATATAAAATATGGTAGTCACACTTTTAACATGACTAGGTGAGTGGCCATTTTCTGAAAAAGTAAAGGGAAGAAAATACTGCCTTCAACTAGTTATTATGGCCGGGGTATTAAGGAGGAAAATGAATGAAAAATGCATGAAGATGGTTAGGTCAGAAATGGAATTTTGTTTTAACAAAACCCTAGTGGAAAAATGCATATAAATAGGCAGTTTTAGCCAGTAAAATTATCTTTACCCCGAGCTGCACAAAAATAAGAAAGGAAGAAAAATATTGGAAGGAAGGAGAAAACACACATACAAGGGTTTTCAGGATCAATAAGAAGAAATATTTAGGTGAGTAATCTCACTAGATTCATGGCATTAAGACCTGATATGAGGCAGCCAAGTACTTATGTTGCTATTGATATTTTCTGATTTTTGTTAATCACTGTTATATTAATGTTGTTGAATGGATTTTATTTTCTTGAGCTAATATAATGTTTATTGTGGATGCTCTTTGGATGAATTCCTTTGATCTGTTTGAATGGTTGCTATGGATGTACATACTACTATTTGTTTACATTTTGAAAAAAAAGAGAAGCTAAGGCAACAAACCTCAAAATCAAGGAAGGAATACACACTACTGATGGGGATCTATGGCAGGAAATTATTCTTAAAAAAAAAATATTATGAGCTGCATTATATTTTATATAAGTGCTGAGGCTTAAGAAAAGAAAGTGTAAGGGATGCAATAGAAATTTCTGTGTGCTGATTCCCTCATGAAATATCAAAATTCACAAGATAAAAATTGTGATTCAGCTAGACCTTGAATCTAGTTCAATCACAGTTACTTGTAAGTCATAATAACATAGCATGCCATGGCACCACCCTCAGTTGTAGATGTACTTTTACATGATTTAAAGTTAAGACCTCTTATAGCAATATTTATGAAATGATTATCTGTTTGTTTTTGAACAAAATACTTGCAAGATAAAGGGAGGTGTATTTTTTTTATATACACTGTGACATGTCCACATAGCTATCTGATGATAGGATTTTTAACCAACACTACTAGTAAATATACTAGGGTTATGAGCCAAGAAGGCTGCTGGAATGCTTGTCATATTTGAAGTATGCAAGTTGGCACATGGTTTGTTTAAGCCCTGAGATCTTTGTGCAATGATGTGAATTAGTTCATTGCAATGTGTCCCTGTGATTCCTTACTAGTAGATGAGGCTAGGGATCTAAATTAATGAAAACAACCTGTAAATGAAGAAATAGGAAAATGAGTATTTCTAGGTTGGTTGGAATGGAACCCTGGTTATTCCATTGAATATACACACTGTAGATTGATATTCATGATTGAATAAATAAATTTGTGTGAATAAATGATAGATAAAGATATCATTCTTGTATCAAAGTGTATGTAACATAATAAAGCAGTGGATTACATGCATACAAAATAAGTAGTAAGGCTCATCACCCAGAGCTTAATGTTTTGAATATTTTGATGTTGCTCATACCAGATCTTAGATCTGACCCTTGTTTGCTCATGGCATATGGGGGTGTCTCATTTTAAAATGAGGCATCCACTCATGCTCTTTCAGGGATCGCAGGCACTAAGTAGAAAATGAAGTTATGGCTATTATGGAGGAGTGAATGAACATGCTAGCTAGTTTCAATAAGAGCTTAAATTGATTATATCTGCATGTATTCAGGAAAAATTATGTTTCTAAGATTTCCAGTCATGTAATGAATATTCTATGGTTAGTGATCAAGTTGCTCTTATGTTCTGTAAAGTGTTAGATTAAATTAGTTGTTCTGTCGAAATCGTTGTGTGTTAAGGTTTGATTTGTTTTTGAAGTAGAGTCTGGAACATAAACAAGAAAAATATGCTCAAGTATTAGCTATGAAAACCTGGTAAAGAAATATACAGTTATGTGAGCAATTGCTTTGCAATTATATTATGTATTAGACAATCTTAAGTCATTTTAAAACACTGAGTTTTGGAGTAAATTCAGAATTTACCTTGAAGTATACCTTTAAGTATCTAATTGTTTTTCCTCTGAAATATGTCTACAAATGGTTCAAGTCTACTTTCTAAATTGTTTTGAGAAAAGTAATTGTATGGGAAGGCTACAGGTATGATGCAAATGACTAGCATTTCAATTGCCATGATCAGGTACCTGGCATGACACTAGGCACATGAGTTAACCAGCTTCAAATACGTGAAGTTTTGGTTGATTATGTTTGGCTGTGTTTTGACAGTAAAATACCTTTCAAAAAGCTTTAGGTCATTTAGCAAATGTTTTACCATAACCAATTTTCAAAGTCATAACAGATATACAATCTGGACAGGCGTGCACAAGCAAACCTGGAATTATTCTTATGAATATTTTTAAGTTCAAATTCTTGACATAGCAAATTTTACGCAAATACACAACTCACTATGTGTCATGTGGGCTAAGATTAAGGCAAACAAGTCACATAGATTGAATCTTAAATAAGAAAGTTTTTAGAAAATACATAAGTGGAAAATGATAAGTGAATATATCATTTCTGGCCTTAGCCAAATATCAATACCTTTGATCCACGATCTAAAATAAAATCTCAAGAATCTTGAGATTTAACTGTCATGGTAAATTGTTATTAAAGACTATCAATCAGAATGAGCAAGTTCATATAAATTAAATACGCATAGGATTTACTGACTTATTACAAATATTCAAAAGTATATAGTAATTAACTTTAGGCAGAATTGCCCAAATCCAAATCAAACAGAATACTCTTGTTTAACAAAGCAAAAAAAAATATATACTCTGAATTTATACAAGAGAAACACATACATCTTCATATGTATGTGTATATTATTAGGGATACACTGATATATTTATATTGGTAATGAATTTTGAATCCTGGTTGAATTGTTTGAAAAAAAATGACTCTGATAATTCAAAGGAAGTTTAAATCAAACTTAAAAGTGAAAATGAATATAGGTGGACATCCAGATACACATAAATTAAATGTGCATTTGCATGAACACATATTTATATATATAAAAAAAAATTCCTTATGAAATTAAGGTAGAAATAGGAGGGTCATTTCACATCGAGAAAAAATCTATTATACAACGATGGTTCGAATTCATTAAATAATGGATATAAGAACCGAAACCTATAAACAACAAAATGGTGGGCTAAGCAACCAAATTTGGATCAACACAACAATTACAGAAGAAAACACGAAGAAAAAAAGTAAAAAGTAAGTGGAGACTAATGAGTTGAATATAAAGTGAGGTCTAGGAACTAATATATGCACACATCTCTTTTATCAATTCAAAACCAATGAACCCACTTTGCCCCCTCATTCGTGCTGCATGGACTATAGTCCATAATGGGTTAAAATACTCACTCAACTCATTAACAATTTATTCATTTTAAGTCCAATTTTAATCTTTATCGATATCATAGATCGATACATACGAATGTAAATTTTATATATGCATCCAATAAATTACCAATAGCACCCTGAACAATTTTAAAGGCAACTCCATTTTACTAAACACACCCTATAAAATAAATACAATAATAATTAATATTTCATAAATATTAATTTATTTATAACTATTATTAATCGAATTGAATCAAGCGTTGTTTCAAAGGCCAAATAAATTCGATTGTATGACCGACTGGTATGAAATTAGCCATAAATTAATATTTAAATAATTTAAACACAAATGTTTACACGTCACCTTAGTTTATGGTTTGATAGTTTGACTTAATTCATTGCTTTCACCGGTAAAATTTGATTTCACAAATTCAAGCGATACCTTTTAGTAATGATAATTTACACCAATTCTCTTCATCAACACTATATCACTTAAGGACTTATGGAATCTGTTTTTGGTCAAAATTACAATATCGTCCATATTCAACTTTATTTATCCATAAAAAATTCTTGGTTCGATAGTAAGAATTAGAGATTTGACTTTGAGTTAACTATAATTGACTGTGATACTAAGTTCATACAACCAAGGTGATGAATTTTCTGTTGAATAGTGTTTCACTTCCAATTCTTCAACTTAGTCCCAACTTTAATCATTTGATGCATGTGATGCCGTGATTTAACTAAAATTAGTATAAAGTTTCCTCATTAAAGTTCAGTATTTGAGAGAGCTATGTAATATTGTCACTTCGAGATTTCCCGTTTGACCTAGTTGTTGTTAACCAATAAGAAACGCTTGAAATGATTCATTCCATAGTTATCCAATAACTATCAGTACATAACCTCTTGGCGCCCCTAAGCCATGAGTACTTAAGAGTAAGTACATAGGTTAAATTTAATTTATTTTAAAATATAGTTTATGAAATCATATTTATATGAGATATGAATTGATAAGAAACCTCGATCTTAAATAGTTTAAGATGTGTGCTTGTCTAATTTAAGTTATGAACATAAGTTTTGTAAACTTAAAATTAAATTAGTTTTATACACATATAAAAGGTAGTTCACAAAATATTTCTCAATTCCTATTCTATCATATTGAGAAACAATTGTTGTTTCAAGAAACACTACATTCATGATCGAAGGAATTTCTTTTAGAAATTAGTGGTAGTACAATGAACTTGGATATGATTCAAAGGCACAACATAGAAACTGATTACATAAGATGAAATAAAATTAACCAAGCCTAAAAAGGACACACAACGCATTAAAGTGTCTAATAAAAATTCTCATATATTGAAGAGAAACTACGAGTTTATCATCATTGCCAAGAAAAAAGAATTGTTAGAAGTAACAATTTCCTTAGTTCTCAATAAGCCATAAAGAGTATATACTTTTCCATATGGCGCGATGCTTAAAATCCAAAATGCATTCCAAGTACATTGCCAAAATACGATTTTTATAGATGTGCGCGAAGAGATATAATCCATCAGCTGCAAATGTATCTTTAACAAAATCAATGCAGTTTAAATTATGTAAAACAGTGTTAATAGGAAATCACTTCATTAATTTCAAATGTTGAAATTATCGATGTAATTTTGCTAGCAGCAGGCTCAAAACCATTCAAATTATGCATGCTCACATAATTCGATTTTGTGTTTCGGCAGTTTGATGTTGAAACAGAAAATCTAATAATGATTTAGAAGAGACTGTTTGCAAGTAACAAGCAAAATATCTTGAAGTCAGTGAGAATGATAACATAATTTGCAAGTTTTGGATACGACCCAAAAACGGATACAACGATTGCATGTTATATGCATCGGAGTTGAATAATTATTTTTATAAAGAAATCAAATAGTTTGGTTTTTAATCAAAATCCAAATTAATTACGTATCTATAAGAATGAACAATAAAGTAATAGAATATTTCTTAAACTATAAGCGAACAACAAATTTATGATTGTTAACATATACCCATTTAAAATCATTTTAGTTCGGTTGTTTAATCCTTGACACTGGATTGGAAAATGTTATCTTTTATAATAAGTATAAAAGGATGCCGGATAGTCCCATATGATAAACATAGACACTACATTAAATTTTTTAACGTGGAGTATATAAGATGGATTCCTTATGTATTAAAAATAGGAATTATTACATATGCTATGTAATCTACCGTATCAATTTCTCTTATGTACCTGGAAAATTCATGTCCAATCCTAGTTGAGGAGCTTTAAATTAGAATTATTTTAAATGAAAGGTTATGCCTGATTCAACCAAAAGGCTAAGTACATCATCTTGAATTATGTCCTTGTAGAAAGATGTGTATACATATAATGCACAAATTTATAATCGAGCTAGGAGTGATTCTAAATGTTGAGAATCCTACGACTTTATTTTGTGAAAACAATTTTGTGATGCTGGACATAAATGTAACTAGGGCTTACAAGATGTCTAGGCACATGCTCTGAAAATTCCATGCGATAAAGGTAGTTTATCAACATCGAAGAAATGTTGGCAGATATATTAGATAGCAATACATTATAGTAGACCCATTTTCTAACAGACTAGCTGGATCAGTTATAAACTAATTGGAGGAATGGGATTATGATTCTATAATTGATCCCTAATGCAAGTGGAAGATTGAAAGAGCTAGTGGTATGCCCTAGGGGCAATTATGTAATTATTAAATACCTCTAACTCTATAGTCAATCTTGTTTGTACTAAAGTTGTTTATTTAATTTTATATACTTTCTAATATTATGATATAAATAATTAAGTGATCAATTAAAGTACATAATAAGAAATCCCTAAAAATTGTTACGTGATTGTAGTTTCAAAGAGTTGCAATCGTGAGTAGTAAATCATAATATGAAATATATTTTGTTTCAAATATTCCCAATCAAGATGATTCGAGAAAGAATATCAGTATGTCCATTGAGACTAGAGTATGTTACATTCTAAATGTTGGGCAATTATTACTCATGGCTGTTGGGGCAACAAGGGGTTATGTACTCATAGTTATTGGATAACTATGGCATGACTCATCCGAGAGTTTCTTGTTGGTTGATGATAACAAAGTCAAATAGCAATTTCCATGATGATGATGTTATACAGTTCCCTCGACTTGAGTATACCATAGAACATTAATGTGAATACTTCACTTTTATTATAGCTAAACCATAGCATGACGATTCTTCAAGCAACAATAGTTGGGTTTGAGCAGAAGAATTAGGAGTGGAACAATATCCGCAGAGGATTTATCACCTTAGTTGTATAAGGTTAGTAGCACTGTCAACTGTAGTTAACCGAAAGTCAAAAACTATGTCTAGAGTATAATATTTAATAATAAATGTTATTATTGAAGTAATGACTTTTTATGGACTAATCGAGTTAAATGTGGATAACATTAGAGTTTTGACAAATACGTAACTCCATACATCCTAATGTGATATAGTGTTAGTGAAGAGAACGTGTGTAAATTATTGTAACCATTGGTACCGCTTAAGATAATATAGAATATGATTTTATGAAAAGGTATATTGTAATGACATGTAAATTTTAGTGGTTTTATTTATATAATTAATTTAATTTTGTGAAATTTTAAATAATAAATTTTGAATTAAAAATTTGATATTTGGAATACGACTAATTAAGCATAGCAACTGGTAAATTTTCATCAGAAAACATGTAAGTTTATTTTCTTGTGTAATTCTATTTCAATTTAAATCAGTTAATATTTGATGATAATAAAATGATTTCCAAACCTAAATATTTTTATATAGAAAATTTGTAAATCATCTTCCGAGTGAGGCGTCATATTTTGTTTCTCCAAATTTGGATTTCAATTGCTCTATTTATCTTATTTTCGGCATTTTAGCAGCATTTTCGGTACCGATTATCGACTTTTGATAGGATGATCGTACCACTGATATCTATATACTGTTTTGATTGTCTCGTCGTGCTGATCTCTGCGGTATATTCATTTCGGTGTTTCGGAGTTCCGGTACGCGGCGAAACCCGCGAAACGGTTGTCCGTATCGGTATGCGTTTGAGCTATTTTGTTTCCTTGTGCCCATTCTGTTCCCGAGACATCCAACAACCTTCTGCCTTTTTATTTCTAGAATTTAACAATGGTCTTTTGTTATTACAACTTTTGTTTGTCGGTTCACACTTTTATCTGGATCGTTGTTTAACCCGTGGTTTCAATTGTAAGTAAATATACTTATAAACATTTCCTGTCTGTTCATTTCCTCTGAGATAAAATAATATATATCAAAGCATGTATTTATTTTGATTCTGGAGCCCTATCTTTCCAGCGTTTTTCTTCATCACCGAAACCCCAAATATTTCGAAGCCTCCCCTCTACATCTCACCGCCGCCACAAGCCCATCGGACGAGCACCCCACCCACGTAACTCCCCTGCTAATCCTTCCTTTCATCAAACCCAATCTAGTTTTCCAAAGCCGAGCTTCTTCCTTCCGGAAAAAAAACAAAGTTGCTGCCTTGCCGAGACCGAGTCCGCCAACCTGCAGCTCCTTCCTCCGAGCATCACCAACCAGGCTCCAGCCTCATCTACCTCACCACCCTCTCGTGCCACACCTTCCTCTCTTCCAGCCATTCTCTATTGGCTGTAAGTAGTCGATGTTGCCTTATATTCTATATATATGTTAGTTGTAAATTTTATATATATAGTAATAGTTTTAATATGTTAGTTTACTTGTTACAGTATGTGTATACAAGTTTATAAAGGCTACGGTACATATATATATACAGGTGTGTATTTTATCATTTGTCGGCTTGCATATTATAGGTTGGTTATGTGTATAGTTTGTTATATGTTAGATTATATTAGTTCCTAGTCCGTCAGTAAATATTGTTATAAGATGTATAAACCATAGAATCTAAATATATAGAGTTACGAATATATATATATATATAAAGGTATATATATTATTAGGTTGTTAAGCTATATATATAGTCCATCTGTATAGTTCTCAGCGTTGGCTCACTAGGTTGTTGTATATATAATAATATATTTATATATTTCGTTTATAATATACATAATTCTAATGCTGTCTTCTTATATATATATATAAAGTTTATTTATATTACAGAGTTAGTACCTTAGCTTCGTAATTGTATGTTTTGTTTTCTGTTTGCATGACTGAAAGCAAAGGTATTATATATATATATATATAATGTTATGTAAGTATTTTGTAGTAAGTAATATATATTATATGATATATGACTTGTTGTACTCTGGTATATATATTTCTGTTTGTTATAATTTCTAAGTTTATAATATAAATGTGTAACCTGCTTTGCTTATATATGATTTGTTATATATATAGTTATGAAAGTTGTTTATAATACGAAAATTCTATACAAAAACTTATACAGGTTGTATGCATGTCTTTGCTATATATATATATATATTTTTTAGATTGTATATGGTATATTGGATATAAAAGTTTATACAGTTTATATATTATAAAGTATAAAAGTTTACTTAAGTTATATAAAATATGTGTATTGTATACTTTTCGGTGCTTGTTTCGATATATATTGTTTAAATATGATAAGTATATAAGTTATATAAGTATTACATAACATGTGGTCTATATGTATATACGTTTAAGTATGTTGATTTTAAATGAGTATATATGTAAGTATTGTTTTAAAAATATGTATGTGCAAGTATATACTTATATGGTGTTTATATAAGTTTATAATTGATCTATGGTATTGTGTAAAATTTATAATAAAGTAAGTTGTTTGTTGTATGTATATAAATATCAACCATAGATCTATTTGTTTTATACATATGAATTTATATAAGTGGATCTATGATCTGCTTGGAAATATATATATATATCTTATTTTAAAGGTATGTTAAATAAACAAAAAAAAGTTGGTTTGGAGAAAATTTTAATATATATTTTGTTTCAATTTATATCAAGTGGACTTTTATTAATTTTCATCGATTCATAATTTCCAGCTCAGCTTTTCCTTAATCGTTGATTCGTGCCAATCTAGCTTTGATTTGGAATTCGTGCCTGGATTCGTAACTCATCTCATTCTCGTCCATCTCTAACCTCGAAAGGTGAGCAATCACTCACGATTAATGTTCTTATATTTATTAAATTTGATTTCAATTGAAACGACAATTGAAATATGTTGTTGTTAGTTATTTACATTGCCATATATATGCTATTATCTGTATCTGTTCACCTATGACATTTGACACCATTATCTGTTATTTATATTGATGATATATGCATGTTATATTATTATCATATCTGTTATCACTCTGCAAGTTCCCTATTAGTATAGAATTCCCTATGGATTGAAATGACACATACCCGAACGATCTGTAGAATATGAGAAAATCATTATGGGTTGAAATGATAAACCCAAGCGATTTTCATTGAAATGAATTTGGGATTGCGGGTTGAAAAGATATATACCTGTATATATTTAAATTGTGGATTGAAATGATAAATATCCACATCACTTGACCATAGGATAGAAAATTATATACAGACACCGTTGGTTAATATATAAATATTTTGAAAATGATTTCTATGGTTTTTTGGAAAGAAATATATGATCTAATAAATATTGATTTTAAGATATTATGTATATATGTTATTTTATAAAGGCTAAAATTTAGACTTTTGAATTTATACGTTGAAAATTTAAAGGTTACAAGTAGTTTTGAAATTATATTTTTAAAATAGTTTTATAATAATTTTAATAAATTAAGGTTAGAAAGAGAGATTTGAAATTGATTTGAAATGGTATTTAATTTAGAATTCATTTAATTAAATCGATTTGAAACTTATTGAATTTTAGATGGTTAAAGGATATGATATCATAACTTGATTTTGATTAAAAGTGATTTAAATAAATATTTTCAAATTCGCATAAATTGAAATGGGATATTTAGTTTATTTAAATTTGTAGTTGAAGTTTATTTAAATGTTATTGGAATGATTAAGTAAATATTTCAAAACTAAATAATGGTAAAGTGAATTTGAGATATAAATGAAATTAACCAATTTAGTTTTGAAATGTTGAATATTTAAAGTTTTGAAATATACTGAAATTGAAATGGTTTATTTTTTGGTTCAAATCTGTATTTGAAATTGATATAATTTGAAAAGGTTTGTTGAGAAACTCAAATGGGGTTGAAATTGATGAATTGAGATTGAATTAAATTTTATTTTGGAATTTGAGTTGATTTGAATCGATTTGTGAAATTTGAGGAAACTATATATTATATAAGTATTTTTTAATTATATTTAAACTATTTTATATTTTAATTTATAAATTAGTTTAATATAAACTATTTTAATATACTAATTATTTCAATATAAACTATTTTAACTTATAATTATTTTTATAGAAACTATTTTATTTTATAAACTATTTATTATATACTATTATTAATATCTAAACTGTTTATGGGTGGAAGTTATGATTTCAAAGTTAAGGTTTTCCAAAATATTATGATTTCAAAGTGTTTTGGTTTTTGAAGTGTTATAACTTTGGAAGTATTATGATTTTGGAAATGGATATATTTGAAGTGAAAATGATATTGTATTAATATGGTTTTGAAGTGAAAATGATATCGTTTTGATATGGTTTTGAAATGGAAATGATATTTTGGTTTTGAAGTATAAACTATTTTGAAATGACCGCGGTGTTATAATAACGATTGGTTGTTAAAGAGACCGGGATCAGATATTGTCATACTCTGCCAATACCGAAAACCACTTTAACAACTATGTACACGGTGGAGATTCCAGAATGAAGTAGGATGGTGGCGACATTCTTGAGGTATATACGTGGACCTAACTCCCGTGAGTTTGCTTAAAGTGGCTAAAACATGAGCAATTGACGGGCCAATGAGGTAGCTCCTCTGATCGGACACACTCCTTCGATACCATTCTATTACTTTGTGATTGATTGGGTGCACCCCTCGGATTTTTAGGAGTGTGGCTCGAGGTGGGTGGTAGTGGCTGCTATGCGTTACCACCAGCCCGGAAGTGTAATTGGTAAATCTACCCTGGCATTGCCTAGTTGTGCCGTGTCACCTACCTTAGCGAGACCTCTACGAGTTTGTTTTGTACCATACCTATGGAGTGCCCTCTGATAAGCCCAGTTTACGGGAAGTTACAGTACTGTATAGACTATGGGAATATATAAAATGTGTTAAGGGGGATATGGGTAACGGCTTAACGCTATTTTAATAGTTTACTTTACTATAGACATATTATAATAGCGTATATTACTACATAGTAGATAGTTCCACGGATCCTTAGAGGATGGTTATCCCAAACATCCTTTGAGTTACTGGTATTTCAGTGGATATTTCACTTGAGTTGGATTTATTGATATAAGAATGTTAATCCTGACTCGAGTGTTTTGTTTTTTTGCTTTACGCTCGGGTCAGACTGAGTGTCGCAGCATTTGAGACTCACCTTTGGAGTTGGAGCTTCGCTTGGAGATCCAGCTATCTATCCAGCTTTCAGTTATTCAGTTGACTCCAATGATGAATTCAGATTTTTGTTATTTGACTATTGTATATTGAGACTTCTATGTAATCGAAATTTCTGCCGTATCTTGTTTAACTCTGGTATATATATAGTAGCTTCATGAACTACTATTCATTTGTTTCTGCTGCTTATTTTTATTACTCTGTGTCTGTGATTATTTTATTTACTGTATATGCTGAGTTTTGCCAAATATAAATTAACAATCTGATATTTTGAGCAATTCAATTCCGACATGTGCGGATGCGAATGGTTGAAAATTTCAGGACATTACATATATAAGCAATGAATTTGGTCAAACTATCATCATACTAGCTAAGGTGGCATGCAGACGTTAATATTTGAATTGTTTAAAATTAATCGTTGACTAAATTCGCACTTATAAGCCTCGTTGTCGTATTTGTGAATTCTATGAAAAACCACACAATTTAATTAATTTATAAAATGATGTGAATTAATTAAAGTAATTAATAAAATTAAAAATATCTAATATTATTTAGGTCATTGATGTTTTGGAGTTGTTTGGAATTATTTGGTGTATATATTAAGTAATATTTGCATGCATAGATATACGATATTTGTGTAACTGTAAACGGGTTTAAATAAATGATAATTTCTTAAAGAGATTTTTGAAAACTCTGTGTTATATGATGGCAAACTAGGGGCCACATTAAGAAAGATAAGGGTGGAGTGACTAAAAATAGATTAGGAATTAAAAGGTTAAGGTTTTAAAGAAAGCATAGGAAAGGTTTCTATTCTTCCCTTAAATGGTTTCTTTTCATTCATTTTATTATTTTAGTCACTTTTTTTTCATTCCTTCTTATCCATGGCCAAAAAATTCTTCATATTTTTCTTAAAAAGTTCAAATTTAAATCAAATCGAAACATCAAATAAAATAAAAGCCAGGTGGTTCATCCTTCTCTTGTAATGTTGGGTGTGGATTTACTTAGAGATCTAAGGAGAAATCTCAAACCAAAGTGTTACAAAAGGCTACACTTTTCAGGTTCAATCCTTCTCATTTATTCTATTTATTCATAACGTTTAACCCTAATCATACTCACACATATATGTATGGATAGTAGCTTATTAAATCAAATCTTAAATCTCCTGTGTATTGTTATTTAATTGTAAAATTAATCTTGTGTTTAATTTATTTTGTGCATTTAAATTATGTGTTGGATCTGAAATTATAAATTTATGTAGATATGAACTGTTGTAATAAAATTTATATTTGTTATCACAGTTTAATTCATTTGTAGCTATTAATTTAATATTTAATTAATTGAATTATGAATATTATATATATATATATTCATACGTTTAATCTTCATGCTATCTAAAATTGTAAACCAATTTCAAGTTAAATCTTTTGGTAGAACTAGTTTTTTTCTGAATCAATGTATTCAATGTTTATTGTTTAGTCAAGTACATGCACTTGATATTTAAATTCTTAAATTAGTATATACACATGTGTGTATATGTACATTTGCAATGTTTTAAAATTAATCATGTAATTGGAGCTATGTATTAATTATGACAATACTTTATATAATTTTTTTTGCATGTTAATGTTTTTAGGTCTGTAGTTTTAAAACCTAGTGTGATATCCCGGAATTTTGGGCAATATCAATTTAATAATCTGTTTAAATAATTAAATTGATTTTATAATCTTTGATAATAAAATTTGAATTGATTTAATAATCTAATTAAATGAATATTTAATTAGTGAATTTTATCTTTTAAAAACTAATAAAATGATTTCTATTTATAATGTATATATATGTGTGTATATATTGTAAATAGATAAGCTCTGGTTTGAAATTTAATAAATAAATAAAATCTTGTTTTTAAATTTCTAATATACATTTTGATAGTTTGGAAATTTTGATTATTTAATATTAAGCTTTTCAAAAGCTATTTAAACAAAATAACTATATGGTTTTAAATATGATTAATAATAAGGTTTATTTTATTTTCTTTTTAAATATTGCTTAATAAGTATGATTTAAGAGTATATATATATAAGTTTAAAATACAATTTACATATGATATGTTAATTCATTTAGTAATAGTAGTAATTTATAATCTCTTTTATAAATTATTTAAATTTGACCAAATTGTTATTTCAAACAATATTATTAATATATTGTTTTATATATAGATAAATAGATTTTAAAGAAATTGAATGTATTGTTATAAATAGTTTTGGATTTTAAAATATATGTATAAACTTTTATTTATATATATAATTGATTTTATTTTCTTTAAAAGTAATTTATAAATAGATAAGTATTTAATAAATAAAGAGGAAAGGCTTTTTATTTACATTTAAAATAAATACTAATTAATTAAAGAGACATGTGTAAATTTATGAACAAAGATATATGACAAGTGTTGAATTCTGAAACAAGTGGCATTTTTAGATTAATTTTTCTTTTATTTTTCTTTAATGATTTTCAGCCTAAATACATATACTTCTCTCTATCTATCTCTTTGGCAAATTCAAAAGCAAAGAAAATTTAGTAATCTCAGATCTAAACTGAAATAGAAAAGAAACTTCAGCCTATAAACAAAATTCTCATAAACATATCTGAAATTAAAATCCTCCCCTCAAAAACAATCAGTAATCAAACAAATTCTCAAAACAAAAATATGTATCTCAATCCTCCTCTCAAAAACCAGAAAAATCAACTAAAACCTGTAATACATTTCCAAATCAAAGTTTAAGCCTGCAATTTCTTATTCAAATCTGGAAGCATGTCAAACAAGTCACCTCTGCATGCAAGTTTCTTTAGCAAGCAATCAAGTTTAAAGTTTTAAATCGAAGAAGCAAAAAGGCAACACAAAGTTTTAAAAATGACAAAAGCTTTTCAAATAATCTGGAAGCTCTGTTCATCATTTTCTGGTGAGTAACATCACTATCTAAATGTTTAAGTATATAATTATGTTGTAAGTTTTACCTCTGAATTCAAGTATGTTTGTGAATGCATTTTTAAGTACATCTCTGTGCATGACTATATATAAATGATTCCAGTTTCAAAAATAAGAACATCTCTGTTATTTAGTTTCTGTCATCATCTTATTATCCAGAAAACAAAACCACAGAAATTTACAAGTTTAAACATTTTGTGATGATCTGATGCATGCTATAAATTCTTGAATCTATGATGTAATATGCTTGCATGTTGTTTAAAGTATGAATTGTGTGTATATGGTGATATTTTTGTATGCATGTCTGATATCAACCCTGTATAGTTACAGAGCTTAAATTATAAATCAAATCCCAATATCTCATTTTCAAATCTCTAATAGGCGTAGGAGTTCAAAAGAGATTTGTTTGTTAAACATGAATGAAGTTTAAAAAAAATAAAATTTAGTGATATAGGTTTGAAATTTATCTGGAATATAAGAAATACAGTAAAAAAACTTTGAAAACTATAAAATTCAAATATCATAATTGTTAGATTCACTGATATAATTTGGATACCCATTACAAATCATGATTTTTAAAAGTAAAATCACAATCTTTAATCAAGTGATTGGTGAGATATTTCGAGATGAACAGAATATGGGTTTCTGTTGATTTCTAGCGATCGATGTAATCTGGAAGGTCGTGGTCACTAGGGGAGGAAGTGGAATGATCAGGGACTATGGCAAAAATGTCAGGAAGATATTCAAGGCACAGTGGTGGCAGCGATGTTCGTTTTAAGTCTATAGACCTAGTTTTGGTGATGGTCAGGAAATGATTCACCATGGCGTCTCTGGTGAATCGAGTGACACTGGTCACTAGGGAATGATATCTGGGGTGTTGACGAAGCTTTGGCTGGAAGCGCAAGCATTCTGGTGATCGGAGGAGCAAGAACGAAGTGGTTTCAAGTTTTTCTTTTGTTCCAGGTTTGGTTGTGATGCTCGATTTCGAATTCGAGTTAATGTCGAGGTTCTGGTGAACAAGTTTGGGTACGAAGATGATCGTCGACATGTTGGAATGGTCGTGGATGGCTGGAGTTAATCAGTTTCATTGTGCATGTGCACGGTAATGATTTGTATACTGGTGAAGTTTGGGTTTTAACAGAGGAGAGGTACTCGAGTTAATCGTGCGAGAGACTCGAAGTACATAGGGTTTTGACTCGGGGTAAATTGGGATGGGCTCGGGTAGATTGATGTTGCAGTTTAAAATCTGACAGGGGTTTAAATTTTAAAATGAGTTTTAAAAATTTGGAAGCAGGATTTAAACCAAGTTTTTAAATCAAGTTTCATATGGGTTTAAGCTTAATTTGTATCCTAGATAAAATAAATAAGTTTATAAAATTATAATATTTAAACAAATTTAAAATGTTTAAAAGTATAATTTAAAAAGGTTTGAATTTTAAATGAATGGGTTTAAAAATCTTATAAATTTCTTTTATAAATGTTAAGTGTTCTTAACATTTGGATTTAAAAAGATTTTGTAAATTTGATTTAAATTTGGTTAAAGTTAAATTTGTAATTTATTTTAAATCTTTAATTTAAAATGAATCAAAAGAAAGATTTAAAGGTAAAATGTTTCAAAGCTTTTTGTTAATAATAATTAAAGTTGTTATAAAGGCTAATACTTTAATTTAGAGATTAATTAAGGTTTAATGATTTAGGATTCATTAAATAAATAAGGTAAGTAAAGAGTAATTTAATAATTTAATTAATTAATGATTTAGTGTTAATTAATTAAATAATTAGGATTATAAGTTAATTAATTAAGGGTTAATTAATTTGAAGTTAAGAATCTTTAATTAGGTAAGTATAGATTATTAATAAATGATTAGGAATTAATTAATCAAGTGATAAAAGATTAATTAAGAAATTAATTAAGAAATTAGAGTAATTAATTAGCAATTAAGAATTCATTAATTTGTAATTAATAATAGTTGATTAAGCTTAATTACTTAAAGGATGTAATTAAAGAATTGGTAATAGTTAATGAGAGATCATTAATTAGAGATTATTAAATAAATAATTAATGAGATTAATTTTAATAATCAATTAGATTTATTAATTAATAAGAAATTGGTTAAGTATAATTACTTAAATGTAATTAATGAAGTATAATTACTTAGGAAGTAATTAAAGGTAATTACTATATGTAATTAATTAAAGGAGATTTAATAATGAGAGTAATTTGAATTTAATTACTTTGTATAATTAATCAAGGGATTAATTAAAAGATAATTAATTAAGGAGTAATTAATTTATGAAAGAAGTAATTAAGAGTAGTTAATTACTAAATGAGATTAATCAAAGGTGATTAATAAATGTGACTAATTAAAGATTAATTATTAAATGTAATTAATTTAAATAGGATAATTAATTAAGAGTAATTAGGATCATTAATTAATGATGTAATTAAGAACTGATTAATTTAAACTAATTAATCAATAATAAGTGATTAAAGTAATTAATTAATTGTAATTAATTAAGGATTAATGTAATTAAGTATAGTTAATTAATTAATGAAGTAATTAAAGATTAATTACTGTAATGGTTTAAGATAATTAATTTGTGAAATTAATTAAGGATTAATTACTTAAAGTAATTAAAGGATAATTAATCAGGAATGATTAATTAAGATGATACTTAGAGTATGATTAATTAATTGGTTTAATTAATAATTAAGTAAGCAGGATTTATAGAATGAAGTAATTAATTTAATTCACTTTAAATTAATTAGAGATGATATAAATCATTACTTAGGGATGGATGAATGTTATTGAATGCTTTGCATTGTTTGATATCTCTGATGAGATATGTGCTGATCTATGATATGGATGTTTTGGTTGAATTATAATGATAATGTGAATTATCTGTTTGTGATGATAATATGGATTATCTATTGTGAATTATCTATCTCTGTGTATATAGATAAAGAATTGAATTGTTTTAACCTTAAAACAACTTGGCCTTAAAAGATACGTTTTGGATTTCGATGAGACCGGGATCGGGTTTCCAGATTTGGATATTCGAATACCACATCGATCCAAATTAACGTTAGGTCGTGAATCTCAAGTGAAGATGAAGATTCAGAGTGCAAGGGTTATTGTCGTTAACTCTGAGGGTGATTCCAAAACGAGTGTAACGAAATGCCTTCGGTTTCGTTCGAACCCGGAACGAACTTGTATGGATTGAATGCTTTCAGAACATCGTCAGGTGGACGATGAGCATTCTAAGTGATGTGTTCTGATTAAAGGTAATCGTAGCCTCAAGCCTCATCAACCGGGGATGGCTAAAACAGGGGAGGTGCAGCAAGGCTTCGTGGGTAGCACCCACTGAGAGTAAGGTCATCCCTGTCTAGAGAGTTCCTTTATTTCGGCTTAGTGGTGCAGTTGGCGACGGCCATCTGTGGGGTGATTTTATTCGGAATTATCCAGTAAGGGATGGTTTCGGCTTTGTGTTGCAGGGGATTGGGAGTAATCCTCGGTACGGTGATCTAGGCCCCGGACTGTGATGGGCGGTACCCCGGTAGCCATGCCATTGTATGGAATCCAACTTCCAATAAGTGATAACGGACTTGATTGTATAACCCACTTTGTGGCTAGTATGCTGGAATTTAATAATGTAACAATTTCAGCTATTTCATATTTATTTGAAAACCCTAGACCTATTATAATATCACTGAATTTCCTATCAAATGTTTTGGTTTGCGTAAGGTAAAAACTTACCCATATTTATTTGTGGGGAGTCTTACGTGATACCTTTTGTTTTCAAAGGATTTTCAAAGTTAAACAATTTTAACCTGTTACTCACACCAGATTTTCTGTTTTATAAACTCTTGGGTACTCAAATTTTTACGAGTAGCCAAGGGATTCAGGTTTAGCGTTGACGAATTGTGGAGGAGCAATGGAGCAGGAGGCTTCAACGTTGTACATATATATAGTAGTTCCGCTGTGTTGATCTCTGTGATAGTGTCTTGTATTGTATTGAGTTGTAATGTCTAGACAGATGTTTATAACTGTCTAGTATGTGATGTATATGCTGTGTAACTCTGATAAGTGTTGTATACTATGTAATAGCTTATGTTATTAATATAATTTATTCGTTCCGCTGTTGAGATTCTGATGTTGTTGAGTTCTTTCTTCTCTTCTTTTCTCTTTTCTATCCCTTTCTTTCTTATTGACGATGCGACTTTCTGGTCGATGAAAGTCGGGTCGTCACATTTGGTATCAGAGCGATAGGTTGAGTGAATACCTAGGATTTGGAGTGGTGTCTATCTTGAGAGAGCGTATTTGTAATTTTTATATAACTATATATATTTATTCTACCTATTTGTTGGGTTACCTATTCGAGTTTTCCAATATGAGTTATAAAGGTAGATAGGGTGGTGGTGTGTGTAACACGACTACCAATGGTTGGAGTTTGAATGTTTGAGGTTGGAAGTGTATCTGACGAGACTGTAGACCTAATACCGTCTCGAGTAAGCTTTGCAGTGATGTAAGGATTTCATCGATCTTTGAAAGAAACTTGTTAAGGTTCGAAGTTTATCTTTGAAGTTGGATGAGTAGAGTTGGATCTGTCAGTTAGGTAGAAGCGAGTGATGGTATCTTAGCAACCTCAGGAAGAAGTAGTTGTGTGATGAGATGCAGTGACTATGGATGTTCCCGAAGATGTTTTCTTTGGAATAAGTTTAAGGAAGTGTGTCTGCTTCGGCGTTGTGGCTGAGTTCAGCATGGTGTTTCTGTTTGGTTTGGGTTTCGAGTTTCTCGAAGAGCCTTGATTTGGGAATCTTTGGCATCTGTGGCAGTAGTGCAGCTCGGAGTGTTCTGTTTGTTGGCAGAAAGTTTTCTAGCTGAGAAGTTTTCTAGAGGTGAAGTTCAGAAGCAGTAGAGTGGATCCATTTCTTCGATGGATTGGATAGTTAAGTATGAACTGTTCTGATTGGTAAAGAGAGAACAGTTTTCTTTACAAATAGGCTGGGTTGATCGCAAAAGTGACTTGCGATAGTTTGAGTATTCTCTTGGGTTATCTGAGATTTTCTGGGATGTGTTGTCCAGTCTATGCTTGTGTTCTTCATCAGCATTTTCATTCTACTCCAGATCAGAGTAGTGTAGCGGAAGCAGTTTGGCGAGTGCTCCTGTTTGTCTTTTCCAGATAGGAGAAGTTAGTTCGGTCTTCTGATGTTTGTGAGTAGAGTTGGTGTTTTTGGTCTTAGTTGATCTTGAGGAGATCATTGTGTGGGGTTGTTTTTGGTCTAGTTTGTTTCTAGAAGCATCAGCGAAGGTTGAGCTGATCAGGAAGGATCTGTAGACAGCCCAGGATCGTCTGAAGGATTTTGCGGATAAGAGATGGAGGAATATTGGATCTCTTCTATGTTTTGATTTGGATAAGTGCTTTGATCTACAAGGTTGAATTGTCGGTTTGGATAACTAGAATTCAATGTATTTTACGTATCTCTGAGGGAGTACGTGTATGATCTATCTCTGGTTTAGGAACCAGCAATTCTGAAGGATTTGGTTGTTGAGTCAGACTCGTTTGTAGTTTGATATCCTGTTTAGTTTTGTAGATCTAGATGAGTAGAACTCTATAGCTTAGTAGTATTGATTGTTTGGATTCTGTAGAGCGAGTATTCCGGTATTTATATTTGGGAAAACTCTAGGAAATTCTAATCAGAATTCTGTTTGGATAGTTAGAATTGTTTGATTGAGTGAATTGGTTGCTATGGTTGTTAGCATATGGATGATAATATATGCTTGTAATTTAAATAGATTATTAAATTACCTTTGTTTTAAATTTCGGGGACGAAATTATTTTAAGGGGGGAGGAATGTGATATCCGGGAATTTTGGGCAATATCAATTTAATAATCTGTTTAAATAATTAAATTGATTTGATAATCTTTGATAATAAAATTTGAATTGATTTAATAATCTAATTAAATGAATATTTAATTAGTGAATTTTATCTTTTAAAAACTAATAAAATGATTTCTATTTATAATGTATATATATGTGTGTGTATATTGTAAATAGATAAGCTCTGGTTTGAAATTTAATAAATAAATAAAATCTTGTTTTTAAATTTCTAATATACATTTTGATAGTTTGGAAATTTTGATTATTTAATATTAAGCTTTTCAAAAGCTAGTTAAACAAAATAACTATATGGTTTTAAATATGATTAATAATAAGGTTTATTTTATTTTCTTTTTAAATATTGCTTAATAAGTATGATTTAAGAGTATATATATAAGTTTAAAATGCAATTTACATATGATATGTTAATTCATTTAGTAATAGTAGTAATTTATAATCTCTTTTATAAATTATTTAAATTTGACCAAATTGTTATTTCAAACAATATTATTAATATATTGTTTTATATATAGATAAATAGATTTTAAAGAAATTGAATGTGTTGTTATAAATAGTTTTGGATTTTAAAATATATGTATAAACTTTTATTTATATATATAATTGATTTTATTTTCTTTAAAAGTAATTTATAAATAGATAAGTATTTAATAAATAAAGAGGAAAGGCTTTTTATTTACATTTAAAATAAATACTAATTAATTAAAGAGACATGTGTAAATTTATGAACAAAGATATATGACAAGTGTTGAATTCTGAAACAAGTGGCATTTTTAGATTAATTTTTCTTTAATGATTTTCAGCCTAAATACATATACTTCTCTCTATCTATCTCTTTGGCAAATTCAAAAGCAAAGAAAATTTAGTAATCTCAGATCTAAACTGAAATAGAAAAGAAACTTCAGCCTGTAAACAAAATTCTCATAAACATATCTGAAATTAAAATCCTCCTCTCAAAAACAATCAGTAATCAAACAAATTCTCAAAACAAAAATATGTATCTCAATCCTCCTCTCAAAAACTAGAAAAATCAACTAAAACCTATAATACATTTCCAAATCAAAGTTTAAGCCTGCAATTTCTTATTCAAATCTGGAAGCATGTCAAACAAGTCACCTCTGCATGCAAGTTTCTTTAGCAAGCAATCAAGTTTAAAGTTTTAAATCGAAGAAGCAAAAAGGCAACACAAAGTTTTAAAAATGACAAAAGCTTTTCAAATAATCTGGAAGCTCTGTTCATCATTTTCTGGTGAGTAACATCACTATCTAAATGTTTAAGTATATAATTATGTTGTAAGTTTTACCTCTGAATTCAAGTATGTTTGTGAATGCATTTTTAAGTACATCTCTGTGCATGACTATATATAAATGATTCCAGTTTCAAAAATAAGAACATCTCTGTTATTTAGTTTCTGTCATCATCTTATTATCCAGAAAACAAAACCACAGAAATTTACAAGTTTAAACATTTTGTGATGATCTGATGCATGCTATAAATTCTTGAATCTATGATGTTATATGCCTGCATGTTGTTTAAAGTATGAATTGTGTGTATATGGTGATATTTTTGTATGCATGTCTGATATCAACCCTGTATAGTTACAGAGCTTAAATTATAAATCAAATCCCAATATCTCATTTTCAAATCTCTGATAGGCGTAGGAATTCAAAAGAGATTTGTTTGTTAAACATGAATGAAGTTTAAAAAAAAATAAAATTTAGTGATATAGGTTTGAAATTTATCTGGAATATAAGAAATACAGTAAAAAAACTTTGAAAACTATAAAATTCAAATATCATAATTGTTAGATTCACTGATATAATTTGGATACCCATTACAAATCATGATTTTTAAAAGTAAAATCACAATCTTTAATCAAGTGATTGGTGAGATATTTCGAGATGAACAGAATATGGGTTTCTGTTGATTTCTAGCGATCGATGTAATCTGGAAGGTCGTGGTCACTATGGGAGGAAGTGGAATGATCAGGGACTATGGCAAAAATGTTAGGAAGATATTCAAGGCACGGTGGTGGCAGCGATGTTCGTTTTAAGTCTGTAGACCTAGTTTTGGTGATGGTCAGGAAATGATTCACCATGGCGTCTCTGGTGAATCGAGTGACACCAGTCACTAGGGAATGATATCTGGGGTGTTGACGAAGCTTTGGTTGGAAGCGCAAGCATTCTGGTGATCGGAGGAGCAAGAATGAAGTGGTTTCAAGTTTTGCTTTTGTTCCAGGTTTGGTTGTGATGCTCGATTTCGAATTCGAATTAATGTCGAGGTTCTGGTGAACAAGTTTGGGTACGAAGATGATCGTCGACATGTTGGAATGGTCGTGGATGGCCGGAGTTAATCAGTTTCATTGTGCATGTGCACGGTAATGATTTGTATACTGGTGAAGTTTGGGTTTTAACAGAGGAGAGGTACTCGAGTTAATCGTGCGAGAGACTCGAAGTACATAGGGTTTTGACTCGGGGTAAATTGGGATGGGCTCGGGTAGATTGATGTTGCAGTTTAAAATCTGACATGGGTTTAAATTTTAAAATGAGTTTTAAAAATTTGGAAGCAAGATTTAAACCAAGTTTTTAAATCAAGTTTCATATGGGTTTAAGCTTAATTTGTATCCTAGATAAAATAAATAAGTTTATAAAATTATAATATTTAAACAAATTTAAAATGTTTAAATGTATAATTTAAAAAGGTTTGAATTTTAAATGAATGGGTTTAAAAATCTTATAAATTTCTTTTATAAATGTTAAGTGTTCTTAACATTTGGATTTAAAAAGATTTTGTAAATTTGATTTAAATTTGGTTAAAGTTAAATTTGTAATTTATTTTAAATCTTTAATTTAAAATGAATCAAAAGAAAGATTTAAAGGTAAAATGTTTCAAAGCTTTTTGTTAATAATAATTAAAGTTGTTATAAAGGCTAATACTTTAATTTAGAGATTAATTAAGGTTTAATGATTTAGGATTCATTAAATAAATAAGGTAATTAAAGAGTAATTTAATAATTTAATTAATTAATGATTTAGTGTTAATTAATTAAATAATTAGGATTATAAGTTAATTAATTAAGGGTTAATTAATTTGAAGTTAAGAATCTTTAATTAGGTAAGTATAGATTATTAATAAATGATTAGGAATTAATTAATCAAGTGATAAAAGATTAATTAAGCAATTAATTAAGAAATTAGAGTAATTAATTGATAATTAAGAATTCATTAATTTGTAATTAATAATAGTTGATTAAGCTTAATTACTTAAAGGAAGTAATTAAAGAATTGGTAATAGTTAATGAGAGATCATTAATTAGAGATTATTAAATAAATAATTAATGAGATTAATTTTAATAATCAATTAGATTTATTAATTAATAAGAAATTGGTTAAGTATAATTACTTAAATGTAATTAATAAAGTATAATTACTTAGGAAGTAATTAAAGGTAATTACTAGATTTAATTAATTAAAGGAGATTTAATAATGAGAGTAATTTGAGTTTAATTACTTTGTATAATTAATCAAGGGATTAATTAAAAGATAATTAATTAAGGAGTAATTAATTTATGAAATAAGTAATTAAGAGTAGTTAATTACTAGATTAGATTAATCAAAGGTGATTAATAAATGTGACTAATTAAAGATTAATTATTAAATGTAATTAATTTAAATAGGATAATTAATTAAGAGTAATTAGGATCATTAATTAATGATGTAATTAAGAACTGATTAATTTAAACTAATTAATCAATAATAAGTGATTAAAGTAATTAATTAATTGTAATTAATTAAGGATTAATGTAATTAAGTATAGTTAGTTAATTAATGAAGTAATTAAAGATTAATTACTGTAATGGTTTAAGATAATTAATTTGTGAAATTAATTAAGGATTAATTACTTAAAGTAATTAAAGGATAATTAATCAGGAATGATTAATTAAGATGATACTTAGAGTATGATTAATTAATTGGTTTAATTAATAATTAAGTAAGCAGGATTTATAGAATGAAGTAATTAATTTAATTCACTTTAATTAATTAGAGATGATATAAATCATTACTTAGGGATGGATGAATGTTATTGAATGCTTTGCATTGTTTGATATCTCTGATGAGATATGTGCTGATCTATGATATGGATGTTTTGGTTGAATTATAATGATAATGTGAATTATCTGTTTGTGATGATAATATGGATTATCTATTGTGAATTATCTATCTCTGTGTATATAGATAAAGAATTGAATTGTTTTAACCTTAAAACAACTTGGCCTTAAAAGATACGTTTTGGATTTCGATGAGACCGGGATCGGGTTTCCAGATTTGGATATCCGAATACCACATCGATCCAAATTAACGTTAGGTCGTGAATCTCAAGTGAAGATGAAGATTCAGAGTGCAAGGGTTATTGTCGTTAACTCTGAGGGTGATTCCAAAACGAGTGTAACGAGATAATGCCTTCGGTTTCGTTCGAACCCGGAACGAACTTGTATGGATTGAATGCTTTTAGAACATCGTCAGGTGGACGATGAGCATTCTAAGTGATGTGTTCTGATTAAAGGTAATCGTAGCCTCAAGCCTCATCAACCGGGAATGGCTAAAACAGGGGAGGTGCAGCAAGGCTTCGTGGGTAGCACCCACTGAGAGTAAGGTCATCCCTGTCTAGAGAGTTCCTTTATTTCGGCTTAGTGGTGCAGTTGGCGACGGCCATCTGTGGGGTGATTTTATTCGGAATTATCTAGTAAGGGATGGTTCCGGCTTTGTGTTGCAGGGGATTAGGAGTAATCCTCGGTACAGTGATCTAGGCCCTGTACTGTGATGGGCGGTACCCCGGTAGCCCTGCCATTGTATGGAATCCAACTTCCAATAAGTGATAACGGACTTGATTGTATAACCCACTTTGTGGCTAGTATGCTGGAATTTAATAATGTAACAATTTCAGCTATTTCATATTTATTTGAAAACCCTAGACTTATTATAATATCACTGAATTTCCTATCAAATGTTTTGGTTAGCGTAAGGTAAAAACTTACCCATATTTATTTGTGGGGAGTCTTACGTGATACCTTTTGTTTTCAAGGGATTTTCAAAGTTAAACAATTTTAACCTGTTACTCACACCAGACCCATATCTGACCCAAGTGTTTATTTTCTGTTTTATAAACTCTTGGGTACTCAAATTTTTACGAGTAGCCAAGGGATTCAGGTTTAGCGTTGACGAATTGTGGAGGAGCAATGGAGCAGGAGGCTTCAGCGTTGTAGATATATATAGTAGTTCCGCTGTGTTGATCTCTGTGATAGTGTCTTGTATTGTATTGAGTTGTAATGTCTAGACAGACGTTTATAACTGTCTAGTATGTGATGTATATGTTGTGTAACTCTGATAAGTGTTGTATACTATGTAATAGCTTATATTATTAATATAATTTATTTGTTCCGCTGTTGAGATTCTGATGTTGTTGAGTTCTTTCTTCTCTTCTTTTCTCTTTTCTATCCCTTTCTTTCTTATTGACGATGCGACTTTCTGGTCGATGAAAGTCGGGTCGTTACACCTAGAATACTTTTGAAATGATTAAGCATAGAATTTTCTCCCTATTTATATTGAACCAATTATTTATTGGTGTTTGTAAAAGAGAAAATCTTAAATATTACCATAATTAATTTTATTTTTAACTATGATTTGATAAGATCAAGATCTAATGTAAAATTTATTTCCATCTTCACTTCTGCATTAAATATTCTCTTATTTTGAAAATGTCTAATTTTATTACAAATATTTGTTTTATATATATGTACCCACACACCACACACACTTTATTTATAAGTGGCAACGTAAATATCACATATATGTGTATTTGTGTATGGTACTATAAATATCATTATACAAACCACATACACGTACTATAGTATACTAAACATATGTTTATACTTAGGCAATTATATTCACAATATTCATATGAAATTGTCATATGTATATGTAAGTAGAACGTATAAATGAATCCTAAAATCTATATTCTTGACTAGTTTTCTAGCCAATCTTGGAATGATACAAGTGCGTTGAGAAAACCAAAGGTTAGTTGCTGATCACTAGGCTTAAGAAATGGAAAAAACAAAGAGTTAAATATGCGGCTTAAAGGTAAATAACATAAGATAAAGAGTGGATCGACAAAGCTGCATACATCCACTGTGAAGTTCTCTTACTATATATTTCTCTTACAATTACAGAAAATTACAATAGAATAATGAGGAAACAAGGGCTCTAAAAATAAAAAAGCTACGTAATCTTAAGGACTTATGCGGTACCAAGAGCATTGAATTGTGCATAGTATTTGGGATTCTTGAATGTTTCAACTAGACTTCAACCCATTTGAAGTTGCAAAGCAGGGGGTAATTATAGCAGCTGAAATGGATGGCGGATGGTTGAGATTATGCTGTAGAGCTGGCGAGAAAAATGCTTGAATGTTGATATGATTATAAAGTTGGATGGTCGATAGCTGTAGGTGTGCCAGAAGATGTGCGATGGATGAGAATGTAATCACTTTCTCTATGTACCAAGCATGGGCTTGTATTAACCACATTGGTTCAACCACCTAACTATGGCACTTAGGATGGATGGACAACTTTTTCATTCACTTGAGCATTCACATGACTTAGCTAGCTAACCGACTGTCTGCAACATGAAAGAGACTTGGAATCTTGCAGAGGATCATGTGGGAAGACTGTTAATGACTAGGCACGAGCCGATCGAGAGAGAGGCCTTATGTCAGTTGGAGTTGGCTGTACTAAATCCATGCTAAAGATGGGTCATGCCAGAGCCATTCTAACCAGATGTGCTGTCTTATAAGGAGGGCTTGTATAGGATATGGCCATTGATTTGTATGGTGTCGGTCGAAATGTGTTGGCTTTCAACTACTGCTTGAAGTAATTTTATATAGAGGAACCGATGAGCCAGACCTAGTTCAGATCTTGTCTAAGTGTGAAGGTTGCTTAAAGATGAGACTACTGGGCCTCATTATGGCATGATCAGTAGAAAGGTTGGTTTTAGACCAAAATTGGCTTGGGTCGGCCGTTGTGGACCAATGGCAGATCAGCTGGGCTAACTTTTATTGGGTCAGACTGTCTTCACTTGGCTTGCTAACTACTTGCAAGAAGAATGAGCAACATTTTGCCCCCTAAGTCTGTATCCACTTGCGGGTGCGGTCTTGAAAAATCATTCTAATCTTGTCAATAAACGATTCTGCAGTGCATTTAATGTGCTTTCCATATGGCCTTTTGCAATTGGCTATGATCGTTCATTTTTCTAGATGTGGCAGGAGGGAAGTGTGCTTTTGGACATAGGGCAAGCGACGGTCACAGTCATTACACATAGACAATCGAGATTTGAAGCTAATTCAAATCTATATTGTTGATTATGGGGGTAGGTCTATAAAATCTTTTCATCTCCTTCATTTTCATTCTTTACAAAAATTTCGATAGCCATCACAAAAACATGAGCACTCTTTGAACCTTGAGTTCTTTAAATTTTCATTTAGAAAAGTAAGTATGCCTCTACCTTTACCTCCACTATGTGAAGCATTATGGCTAGGGTAGAGGCTTGGGCATTTGCCTTGTTTTTTCCTTCTATTATTCTATGCTCTTATGTGTATGTATGTATTGAACGCATCGTTATGGACACAAATATGGTAGGATTGTAATGCATGGGTTCTTTTCGAATAATGGCTTGGAAACCATCCTTTTCTGGGTCCCTTTACCATCGAACAACCATCGCCACCTTACCAGTGGTGGTTGATCAATGCTAATAGGACTGCGAGTGAACATATGATTTTTATGTAGCACTCATTTTGAAAGCGGGCCAGATAACAATCTCAGTAAGGGAGATGAAGGCTAGCTTGCATAGGGGCATCCAACATGGGCGCGCCATGAGGATGATCGTTTAGAGATCACAGCCATCCGGAGGTTACTCCCTTGGGCTTTGCTTGAATTTTGACTATTGTGTTTATATAACTTAGCCGCATGTATTTTAGTTGGCTACTTCGGCTTCCACTTCTTCTAATCAATATCCTTTGGGAAGTGTCCTTAAGGCTTCTATATTAAGGCCAGATAACTCTGGCTTGGCTAAACTATTGGTCGATCATAGGGTAAATATAGGAGCGATATGTTATGCCAATCCAGATGAACATCTCCATTTTCCCCCAGCGGGTTACTTTGCATTCTTAGCTGGCTATCTCAACATAAGGATTAAGTTGCCCCTTAACTCTTTCCATGTCTCCTCTACTTTCAATGCATATTAGCTTGTGCCTGAGCAGTTGGCGCCGAACAATTATTGGTTTTTGTTGGGTATTTCGCTGCCTATGTATCTCTAGGTCTCCCAACACCCAATGCTACACTTGTTGAGTCGGCCTTCAGATTGCAAATGGAGGCCAATTATCCTACCTACACCTTTAACATTTTCAGGCCACCATTAAGTCTGTAATTTTTCGGGTATCCTTAGCAAGGTAGCTCTGGGCTGGTTGACGAATTACTTCTTTTTACCCCATGAGGTTAATCTCTACTTGGAGGATACCACCTTCCACTCCCCTCGTAAGTTTGCACCTTAGTCCTTTTTTATTTCCTCTTTTCACTACTTTCCTTACCTTATTAATCGATAAGCAACACCAATTATCTTGGCGCCAGACTCACCAGCTTAACCTCAATCCTGGAGCGTGTAACAACCTGCCCTCTCGAACCCTGAAACCAATGCCCGAAACGACACCGACGCCCAGGAACCAAATAGGCAAGTCGTTAGGGGATAAGATATAATATGTACAACTATGGATTTATTAGGATATATATCAATTACTAAATATGATTCTAACTAACACTGTCTACTTTCAAAGTCATACAACGGAATGAATAAAATATAATACAAAATCAATACCGTAGTCACATCACCATAACATGTTTGAAATGTCAAATACACATATCATAATAAATACAAATATAAACCAATCCCATAAATAAAGAATTAAATCCAGATACAATCATGATCTATTCAATATATACACTAAATCAATAAATCTCCACCTCTGATACCGTCTCATCCCTGAACTCCATCAAGTGGATATATGTATAAAAATGAATGTAGGAGTGGTTTAGACATAAGTCTGGTGAGTGAGTCATACTCTACTCTAAATATATTACAAAAATAATACTATAACATGACACAAGTCTATCGTCAAGACATTATACGTTCCGTCGCCATTCCATACCTATGTGTCACATAAGTCATATCGCATAACATCTATGTGGACTCACATCCCGAACTCACCTTGTGCACTACAAGGTTGCCTATTGTCCACTGTCACGTCAATCATGTATGGGACTCACGCTCTGGACTAGCCTTATGCCCTAAAGGGTCGCCTGTCATCCTTGTAGCACCTAATTGGACTCACTCCCTGAATTAGCCTCATGCTCTACAAGGTATCTTACATCCATCTCCCCATCTGGTCTACCGAAGCTCTACAAGAGAGTAAATCGTCATGTCCGGACCTTTTATTTAAGTGTCACAGGGCCACGTTTGCGTTCGCATGCATATCTTGGACCATCTACCTACGTCCCATATTCATTCCCATCCACATTTGTTATCCCACCTTTTGGCAAAGCCGAGATACCCAAAAGTTGACTGAAAATCAATGATTACTAGCCATGAATATCGATTACGCATTGCAGGTTCACCATAGATATCGAAGAATTTTGTCTGAGCCCGGATCAGGCCACAATTGACAAGACATGACAAGCAAAGCAATAAGAGCCAGCATTCCAAATTTCAAGTCAATCTAAATTCGTATGCTCAAGTTATGATCGATGCAAGTTGGAGGAAATAGCCTCGTTTTCGTATCCATAGCCCTTGCTCGAATCCATGGGCAACACTCCTATTCGAATCCATCAGCAGTTAGCCTTGACTCGCAATGATCAACCATCGTCACGCACGACCTCGTATCCATCAGAAGAACCTGTGTTCGAATCCATCGTGTTCGCATCAATCGATTCGAATATGACTTCGCCACCATCTGGTTCTTATCCATCGACTTGAAGTCCTTCGAATCCATGAAGACACTCCGCTTTGAAGACCACGTACGATGATATGTTCGAATCCATATAGATGCCTCACCTCGAATCCATCCAGACATAGTTATTTCGTATCGATCGACTGAAGCACGTCACGATCGATACGAACGAAGCCTTGTTCGAATCAGGTACGATTGATGTCATCGAATCCATTAAGTAAATGCGGCGAAATCTCGAGACGACTCGATCAAACCAGAGTGAAAGGCGGATCGACCCGAAGATTGCGCGCCACGTCACCATGAGAGCACGTGCAGGCGATCGATTCGAAGGAATCGATTCGAATAGATCGATTCGAACAGGATGAACAGATGAAGAAAGCAATTTCGAATTGACCATATCTCGATATCTACAAGTCCAAATGCTATGAAATTTTCACAGAAGCTTGCATACATGTTGAAGAATGTCCACACCAAATTTCAGCTCGATCGGATGATTTTTTGATAGATTCGAATGGAGTTCGAATCGATCCCAAAGCGGGCCCAGATTTCCTGGACGCGGGCGCATGGGCCCCCACACGTACCAGAAGTAGTCTCCCTAATTTTAGGCGAAATATCAGCCTCCTACATCTATAAATAGAGCCCCAGGTCATTCAGAAAAGGGGATCGGGATTCTGAAGCTCCTAGACTCTACGAGACTCAATTCTACACTTCAATACAACCATTGTACTCAAAATTCTTCATTGCAACTGTTGTAATCAATTGTAATCAGCAAGGATAATCAATAAAAGATAAACCTTTGAAGTGGATGTAGGCCAGAGATAGCCGAACCACTATAAATCTCGTGTTTATGTTCATTATTTCTGAATTGTGATACTCTGTTTGCTTAGATTTGAGATTTGTGTGTGAATATTGTTGATTTATATTCATACACTGGTGCTTTCACAACATTCGGGGTTTGTGACCAATTTTGGCGCAAACACTTTGGTTCTTTCACTGAGAAGGACTAGCACCCGCTTTATTTGGAAGGAAGGAAGATCAGATCTAAGGAAAACCATGACAAGGCAATCAAGTAGGAGATAGAGGACTGAAAGAAGCCAACAAGAAGGAAGTCAAGAAGCATCCTCTAGAGCTGGAGAAGGAGAAGCTTCGATCTACATTACTAGAGATGAGATGGAGGCTATGAATAACCTAATTCATGAAAGAATGATGAAAAGCCAACAAGAGATGCTGTAGAATTTCTTTGAACAGATGAGAGCTGCAGGAATACAGAACCTAGGACCAGCTACAGCGGCTGTGAATGTGGAACAAGGAGCTAGGGTTGCGGAACCTAATGTATGACAGAATGTAGAACCAGAAGGTAGTCAACAAGGATTTGGGGGCAGACCCTCAGGATCCGATACTAGAAGGCCAATGGACGGAGCTCAACAGGCTAGGGCCAACACAAATGCTAACGAGCCACCCGAAGAGTACGTACCAGAATTCCCTTCAAGACTCGGGGGGCAAGATAGAGACATTACAAGGGGGCAACCCCTGGATGGAGATGAAAGAATGATTGGTCTAGTGCGACGGATCATGAGAGGAGGATTGTCAGGTGGAGGATTGGAAGAGGTTAGTCGGAGTCTGTTCGCTTCGAATATCAGGAATGCAAGGAACCCTCCAAAGTTCAAACTACCAATGTTGGATCCTTATGACGGAAAGTCAGACCCGACCATGCATATCACCAGATATATCAGACACATGGAAGTACTGGGAGCATCCGAGGAAGTGATGGCATGATGTTTCCCTTTATTCTTATCAGATTTGGCTGCGCTTTGGTTCAGACAGCTAGAGACTGGATCAATCAAGACATGGGGCGAGCTTGTGGATTGCTTCATGAGACAGTTTAGGGTCCACGTAACACGACCCAAGAGCGTGATGACATTAGCATCGATAAAACAAAGGACCGAAGAGCCCATAAAAGATTTTCTACTACGATTCAATGCGACTGTGGCTTCAGTCAATTGCCCGGATCCATCTATGATTTTGATGGCAGCGGTGGCTAGAGTTGCGGAAGGCACAGAGTTTAAGGATTCTTTAGTCAGAGATCCGCCACAAGACCTCAGAGAGTTCTATCATGAAGCTGAAAGATTCATTCGGCTAGAAGATTCGTGCATGGAAAGGCAAGAAGCGAACGTTACACAAGGAGAAGGAACCTCCAAAGAGCAGTTTGGAACAGACAAAGTGAAGCGAAAGCAGGATGATAGAAATGATGGTCCTAATAAACGGAAGAAATTCTGAGAACCCAGATTCAGGCAATACACAGATCTGACGGCAAGCCTGGAGCGAATTTACACTGAAACTCGGGGGAAACTCCCTATCAGAAGCCACCCAGGAGAGATCCCACAGAGCGGGAGCGTAGAACTGTAAAATATTGCCTATTCCATGAGCTGGATGGGCACACTACTGACGAATGTCGCCACCTAAAGGATGAGGTGGAAGAACATGCCAGGAGTGGTAGATTGCCACAATATATCAGAGAACGGACAGCGGCCGTAAGACCTGATCAACTACCACCTCCGCGTAACAGAACTGATCCTGGATCGGGATCACGATTCGTCATCAATTGATTGTGACGACAAGGGCCAAGTTCAGAATTTGGACTTTGATCGATTAGTTTTTTCTAGATTTGATTTCCAAAATAAAACGGCTATTCCACTTACTCATGTACGGGAACCAGAGAGATCCCTAGGCATGCTCTGAGATGGTAATAGACCGTTCTGCCCGGAGAGGCAATCCTTAGATTTTCCCTTTGTTTGAGATTGAACACTGGAACTTGGATTTAGAAATTAAACTTGAATTTCCCTTTGACCGGAGAGTTAAAGGATGAATAATGAAACTTGATATGATATTGACCGCTTTATGATCCTTACCCGGAGAGACGGGGTCCGGAGTGCATGGGGTGTGGCCGCTTCGCCGGAGAGCGACAGGATCGACTAGCTCGTCGTTGTTTCCCCTTCACCAGAGAGTGACAGGATGGGATCCAGCAAGAGCCCGAAGAGGCTATGATCGACCTAAGATTTTGGTCATGACATCGCTTAATGTTCAGAGACACTGAACCAGAGTGCAGGGGGTGTAGCCACTTCGCCGGAGAGCGATAGGATCGGCTCACTCGTCGTTGTTTCCCCTTCACCGGAGAGTGACATGATGGGATCCAGCAAGAGCCCGGAGAGGCTATGATCGGTCTAGAACGACCAAGACATCGCTATACGCCCCAACTGGGGCCAGAGTGCAAGGGATAGAAAGCAACGCCGGAGTGCAATAGGATCTTTCTATTCGATCGCTAAGTCTGGAATGGACTTGGCAAGGGTCTAGAGTGACCATTAATAGTCCGAAGAAACTGTAGAACTTCATTCTTAACTTCCACGGGAGGAAATGGATAATGATTTGGCTTCGAACAGCCACGAACTTGATTGAAAATGTTATAGACTATGAAACAAACATGAACTGATGACATTTTATTTGAAGCTATTCAAAACACACCTTTTATAAAAAGGCATGTTTTGGGGGGCAAAGTGCTATCCCACCTTTTGGCAAAGCCGAGATACCCAAAATTTGACTGAAAATCAACGATGAATAGCCATGAATATCGATTACGCATTGCAGGTTCACCATGGATATCGACGAATTTTGTCTGAGCCCGGATCAGGCCACAATTGACAAGACATGACAAGCAAAGCCATAAGAGCCAACATTCCAAATTTCAAGTCAATCTGAATCCGTATGCTCAAGTTATGATCAATGCAAGTTGGAGGAAATAGCCTCGTTTTCGTATCCATAGCCCTTGCTCGAATCCATGGGCAACACTCCTATTCAAATCCATCAGTAGTTAGCCTTGATTCGTATCGATCAGCCATCATCACGCACGACCTCGTATCCATCAGTAGCACCTGTGTTCGAATCCATCATGTTCGCATCAATCGATTCGAATATGACTTCGCCACCATCTGGTTCGTATCCATCGACTTGAAGTCCTTCGAATCCATGAAGACACTCCGCTTCGAAGACCACGTACGATGATATGTTCGAATCCATATAGATTCCTCACCTCGAATCCATCCAGACATAGTTATTTTGTATCGATCGACTGAAGCACGTCACGATCGATACGAACGAAGCCTTGTTCGAATCCAGGTACGATTGATGTCATCGAATCCATCAAGTAAATGCGGCGAAATCTTGAGATGACTCGATCAAACTGGAGTGAAAGGCGGATCGACCCGAAGATTGCGCGCCACATCACCATGAGAGCACGTGCAGGCGATCGATTCGAAGGAATCGATTCGAATAGATCGATTCGAACAGGATGAACAGATGAAGAAAGCAATTTCGAATCGACCATATCTCGATATCTACAAGTCTAAATGCTATGAAATTTTCACAGAAGCTTGCATACATGTTGAAGAATGTCCACACCAAATTTCAGCTCGATCGGATGATTTTTTGATCGATTAGAATGGAGTTCGAATCGATCCCAAAGCAGGCCCAGATTTCCTGGACGCGGGCGCATGGGCCCCCACACGTGCCAGAAGTAGTCTCCCTAATTTTAAGCGAAATATCAGCCTCCTACATCTATAAATAGAGCTCCAGGTCATTCAGAAAAGGGGATCGGGATTCTGAAGCTCCTAGACTCTACGAGACTCAATTCTACACTTCAATACAACCATTGTACTCAAAATTCTTCATTGCAACTACTGTAATCAATTGTAATCAGCAAGGATAATCAATAAAAGATAAACCTTTGAAGTGGACGTAGGCCAAAGATAGCCGAACCACTATAAATCTCGTGTTTATGTTCTTTATTTCTGAATTGTGATACTCTGTTTGCTTAGATTTGAGATTTGTGTGTGAATATTGTTGATTTATATTCATACACTGGTGCTTTCACAACATTCGGGGTTTGTGACCAATTTTGGCACAAACAACATTCATTATCACATTATGATCTCATATCATAACACATATATACATACCCAATTTATAAAATAATGAAACCTTTCCATATACACATTCATTTTGTATCACCGTAACAATCAATACATCCATTCATTTCGTAGCACCGTCATTTCCTCTAGTCATGTTTTTGATCACTTTCCAGAACATAAAAGAAAACGTGAATTGAATTATACATTATTTATTTATATTGGGTAATTAGGTCGAGATTCGTACAGGCAAAATTAACATGCACCAGTGCATCGGTCTATGGCCACTAGTCCATTGATGTGCATTACTATTTTAGATTTTAGTTTTGGGTTTTTGTGAATTTGGTAGATGTTCTCGCCTCTGGTCGCCACCGCTTCATCTTAGATCATAGAGGAACATGCTTAGACCCTAGTTTTAGGTTCTAAGTCAAATTATGTCATTTATTTCATGGATTTTGGTGTAAAACTGTCAAATTTCTAGATTACATCTTAACATGGTTTCTAAACATTTGTATCAACTAAATCCCTCCCAAAATATTGTAATTTCAAACTAAATTGTTTATACATTATCATCTAATCAAATATAGTCTGCAAATTATCTTATAACATTAAGACTGCATTATAGGAGGAGGAAAGCATAGGTCACTCAACAATTCATTGTTTCCAGTCCAAAGATTTGCTGTCCGAGGTTGCTGCACTTCCTATCCTTGAATTTCCACCTCCAAATCATTGTTTGGTTGTAACCCCATCTATTAGCTCTGCTTTGCTTTTTTTCATTCGATTTGATGAAGCATTGAATGAGTTATCTAATTTTAGTTAAAGTAGTTTACTGGAAGAATGGAGAAGGAAGAAGAAGGTACATAGTTAGTTTCTAAAATGAGAAAATAGGATACATACTTTTCGTTTTAAGTCAAAGGAGGGAAAAACCTAACCATTTACCTATTTTTTAATTCAAATTCAAATCATGTAGCGCCTATTCGAGTCAACGACATTTTCAATCATACCTTCTTCATAAAAGCTCTAAACAACACAAGCCAATATACTACGTGAATCAAAAAAACAAGACCATCGCAATGGCGTCGGCTTCATTATCTAATTCCAAAGTTTTAAAAATAACTATGTTGGCCCTTATTATATTTAATTTTTTAAATTCATAAATTACAATTATTTTCGTATTATCATATTATTATAAAGTAGTTAAAATATTAATCGAACATTTAGGGTATTACATTTTCCCTCCTTTAAAGATTTTTTCCCCGAAATTCCTAAGGAACAAAGAACATAATATAACATTTACTCGTCAACATACATCAATACAGTTAAAACATCCAAATTAAAAATAGAAAAAGAGATACGAACAATATACAAGTATGCATGTCATGAACTTGCAGTTTATAATCCTAAGTTGCATTAATACAACTAATGCATGCTATATGAATGTGATAAAATGGCATATTAGGCATGATGTACAACATCCTAGTATAAACATACATACACACATATATGAATGCAAACCAATCATATATAAAAATCCATCCAAATTCTAATCCTAAAATAATCTAACTGAAGAAATCAAATAAATATCGAGAGAAAAGAGCTGAGGATATGTAGCCCTCGTCTTCTCTTTAGGCTCCCATGTGCTCTTTGCTAGGTCACTTCTCCACTGCACTCTAACCAATTTCAATGTCTTATTTCTCAGTCGTTTCAGCCCATGTTCCATATGGGTTGGTCCACGGGATGAACTCAGCTCCAATTGTCTAGGCGATATCACATTCGTTGGGTCGTGTACACATTTTTGTAAGTGTGATATGTGAAATACAATATGGACTCCTACTGTCCTCTCTGGTAACTCCACTTTATATGCCAAACTTCCTATCCTTTATAAAATTGGGAATGGACCGACAAATCTAGGTGCTAACTTCCTTGAATTTTCGAACCTCACTATCTACTTGAATGGAGAAACTTTGACAAAAACTAAATCACCCATTCCAAACTCCAAATCTTTTATCCTTCTACACGCATACGATTTCTATCGGTCCTTTGTAGTATTCATCCTCTTCCTTATGAGCTATACCTTCTCCGTGGTATCTCTAACCAACTCCGGATTATATGTAGACTCCCACCAACATGAAGTTGAATTGCACGTTCTTCCATACAAAGCTTCAAAGGGTGACATGCCTATACTAGCTTGGTAGCTATTATTATACACGAACCCCACTAAAGGTAAAAGGTCCTCTGAAATCTAATATACAAGTCGTTAACAAATCCTCCAACACCCTGTTTATTCTCTCTGGCTGTCCAACGATCTAGGTGTATGCTGCTTAAATTCAACTCTGTCCCTAATGCCTCCTGTAGACTTCTCCAAAATTCACTCATAAAAAGTGGATCTTGGTCGCTCACTATGCTAGCTGGAACTCCATGTAGTCAAACCACCTCTTTGATATACTGTATCATTGATGTCACTGTTTTTATCGTGCTCGTTACTGGAATAAAATGTTCTCTTGAGTGTAGACTTCTTAATCTATGTCTATTCCGAGTTAATTCTCATATATATATATATATATATATATATCGTTTTGATTGCTATTACCAATGTGTATGATATTTGCATCAAACTGAAATGATTAAGGTAGTTATTGGATTGAAATACAACAAGTAAGTTAAAATTTAGAATAAAAGTAAATAAAATATAAAGAATTAAATATAATAAGATTATAAATTAAATTAATGATTGGAGTGGATTATTCATTATTTGTTAGTTTAAATAAATTATATCTTCAAGTTTATGAATTGATGTTTCATTCTAAGTTTGAAAATATAATTTTATTTTTATTTAAAAGTTATTAATTCGTTTAAGGAAATATTTTGCTTTGAATTTTTTAATTCAAAGATAACTACACATAATTATTTGTAAATAAGTAACTATTATTAATCAAGGGTTCCTAAGGTATAGTTTATGAAATCCTAATATATAATTCAAGTTTTAAAAAGGGATTTATTCGAGTATGAATATATTAAATTGATTATGATGTTATAAAATTACTTAAAAGTAATATTTAGTTACAGAAAAGTATGAAATAAGTTTGTGTGTGTATATATATAATATTTATCTTTACAAACTATTTTGGGGATTTAAAATTAGTGAAATGAGTTTCCTAATGTAACTAGTGAATATTTAGTAATTAATCAATTTTATGAAAGATTGAGAAATTAGATATTTATTATAAATAGAAAAATTATAATTGAGTTTATTTCTTGCTAATTTTTGATTATCTATTTATTGTTCTGTGTATTTATATACTTATATAAGCTAAATATTGAGAATGATTTATATTTGTATTGATTTAGTTACTTTATATGGATATTTCTTTAAATAATCTATTTTATTATTTTCCTAATTATTCCTTTCCTGTATATTGAATTGGAATGTATGAGCGATTCAACGTTGATATTGATTTGATTGATGTTTGGATATGATATGGTGATGACATCTTTATGTATTATGTTTTGCTATATAACTCCGTGTGATGAGAAATCTGAATAAACAAAGTTGTAATAATGTTTGGGATAGGGCGTTTGGTAATATTTCTCCGGTTATTCTTTGGAATCATTATATAGAATATTGAGTAGATTGAGTGTCTTTATAAGTAGTGAATAAACGTTTGAGTATCACGTAGTGGTATGGGACGCTGCTGTGATATTTATTCGGTTATTCATTGTAAGTGGATGATACTCACATGATTGGAATATAGTGGATAGTGTGAGGTGATACGTAGTGATATATGGCTTTGTGCCTATATTTTTAGTGAGACTTCGGATGTATATGTATTAGTTCTATATGCTAACATTACGATGTACACCTATTATGTTTGCTGGAGAGTACCAAATGTCCAGTGTCCACCCTAGCGACCTGATCGTGGGGTCGCACCTCAGATCTATGACCCCATATATGTATATACATATAACTTAGTGCTTCAGCTTTGCTCTACCCTTATGTGCACGTTAGCCCCTTGTGTCACTAGGCCAGCAGTCTGTTACCTATAGGAGCGTTTATAGTGTTGCGACTTAAAGTCCTTGCATTGACGAGCACACTAATGGATACGTGTCACCATGACTGAGAGGTAACTCAATACTATAGAGACTTAGTGTCTTTAGAGCTTGCTTAGTGCTATCGGTCTCCCTTCAGGTACTAACGGAGTGATGGATTGGCCGATTGATATACAACACTATAGCATAGATGTGGGCCAGGTGCCACATATTATGATTATTATAATATATATATACACACACACACTTGGGACTTCGTGTCTATAGTATAGTCATTTCCTGTCATGATACTTATAGATAGTATATATATGAGGAGATGCGATTATATTTATGATATATATCCAGTGTATAGTGGATTCTTCGTATTTGATAAGCGGCATATCCTATTTTTTATGACTTAATCATTTTATAGAGATTGAGAGATATATTTAGGTAATGCTTCGTGCTAGCTTGACTATACTGAATGATATCTCATCTATAGATATTTCTTGTTTTGTTGATGATTTCTGGATATGTATGATTCACCCATTCATTTTGGCTTTACTAAATTCTAATTTGATATGTTTTATGGGTGATGACATCCTTTGATATTAGTATTGATTGTTTCACATGAACTTGAGATATTTGAGTGATGTGATGCCTTGATGATTATTTATAGCGTTATATACATTTTAGGCATAAATTTCCATACTTTTATGCATCTTTTGACATGTCATCTTATGAATTGATTATCAATGTTAATGTTATTATATTACTATTCCGTGTTTATATTGTGTTACCATTATTATATACCCTTGATTAAACAAAGTTTAACCATAGTCTGACCCGTTTATTGTTTATATAAAACTCGGGTCGTTCGAGACATTTCAGGTATGAGGACAACATAACCAACACTTGTTTTCTGGGCTTAGAGGAGACATATATTAGGATTATTGCATGATGTTATTGTGACATTAATTCACTATATATTTTGACACTGAGATGTATTGATTATACATTGTATTATATTGAGTTAGTAGACACTTGATATGATTTATAGACTATCTCTATTGTATATATGAATATATGTATACATATTATATATTATCATTGCGATTCTAACTCTGTGTTCTTTGTGATGTGTCATATATCTTGTATTTTTCTATTCTAAAGGCACACTTGTCTATTGTTTAGTACCAATACTGAGTACGTATAGATGAGTTACTCATTTAATGTTTTAATACGTACCAATGTTAGTCCAAGGAAATTTTGACATGTATACCTCATTTAGCCTCATTCTCTGTATTATCTGACAGTATTACTCGGTAATACTCTTGGATAGTATGAGTATAGAGATGGGGTGCTCTAGAAATTTTGTCTCGAACCTTGACTTGAACATCTACTAAGTAATAGTATTCTCATTCACTTCAGCTATTACTACTTCCCATCAACATGCTACTACATCCATCAAATGCTAAGTAGCTAATTGCCTTTTAGTTACATCACCAAGTCACAATAGATTGAAAATCTTTTCCTAATCACTAAACCAGGCCTGAGTCACTGAGTATGGCTCTGTCCTGGAAAATGTCTTCCCACCAAGGCTGGAGAAATGCTTAACAACTTAGAAAAATCGACAGTTAGTGGAGCTAGTGTAGGAATCGCACCTTCATTAGTAGTTGTATTGGTGCCTGCGAGTTTGGTGGAGATGATACTAGCATGGCTCATCGCCTGAAGGTTGCATCTGAACCATACTGGAATATTAACTCTGGGAATATCCAGTATATCCGCACGAGTGATAGTCCATGCCCTGGTTTCTATCCCACCGGCATTGGCTGCGTTGGTTTCTATTCCAGCTTCGGCTGAATTACTCATTTTAGTTATCTATAAAAATGAGATTTATTAGCAACGTCCAAATAGATAGTAAACAAATTTGAAAAAGTAAATGGGTGTGTGCATATTTACTTTGAATTCCTATATTATATATATAACGGTAAAAACAAGTACACTCTCGATACGACTCTAATTCCAATCTAGTTTCTTACCTAAGCTTTGATACCAAATATAACAACCCGCACTCTCGAACCCCAAATTCGATGCCCGAACCGACACTGACACCCAAGAACGAAGGGGTGAGTGGTTGGGGGTTAAGATATAACATGTACAACTATGTGTAACGACCCATAATTTTATCACTTGGAAAATAGGAATATTTAATTTTAAAAATATTCAAATAAAGGATTACCAAACTTAGATAATCATGTTTCATGTGATAAATAAGAACAGTGAACTTATTTTTAACCTTTAACAGAGATTTTGAAGTTTCGCCGTAAAATTGACAAAAGCCGGTTTTCGATAAAATTGGATATACATCCAAATAATTGTTTTAAACGGTAAATTACTCTTTTAAATAGTTATATAATGATATAATAATAATAATATAAATTTTATTTATAATGGTTTTATAAGCATATATACTTGTTTTATAAAAATGTACAAAATTCGTCGCATGTTGACAAATCGACGTCATATTTTTTATTGAATTTTAATATTATTAAATATAGTTTTATAACTCAAATGAACTTATTTTAATTATTTTAATATGATAAGAAACTTATTTTCAAGTATTTTATAAATAAATAATATTTTAACAAAAACGTCAAAATGTGACCGTAACATGTTCGGTCAAAAATCAACGTTGTGTTCAATATAAGTTGTCGCAATGTTGGTGCACCTTTGTTAGCATATTTTAACATATATATTGCACATTTTAATAACTAAACAAGTTTACTTTTACTAATTATGATTAGGAAACTTCTAGAATATAATTAAGAAAAGTAATGAAAAAAGTAAAAAAGTAAACATCAAATCAAATCACATCAAAAATCTAAACAAATCTTTTCTTTAATCCACTTTTCCATCCAAATACATTTACTTAAACCTTAAGTGACTAAGACATAAAGTAAGATGTGAAAGGTAATGGTAAGTGTTGAAAAAATAAGGTTACTTTAAAGTTAAGTAAGGATATTTTGGTAATTTTGTAAAGGAATGATTTGGTAACTTACCACTTCATTTTTTTATAAATACCTACCACTTCTTTACAAATTACACACACTTTCCATTCTTATTCTTCTTCCATTTCTAAGCTTTTTCTTCTTCTTCCTTAGAGCTTTAATGGCTTCCATGCCTACCTAAAAAAAATTCCAAAAGCGTAACAAAGTTAAGGCAAAAATAATCGACAAAAAAAGTATACCACTTAAGTCAAGTTCTAGCTAGCAAGTTCCATCCATCCACCCAAGGCCGTCCCCACCTAGAAGCCATCTGCACCTCTTTTCATCTAAACTTCTAGGATAGCGCATCTATAGCCGGATTTCAATAAGTTTTGGGAAATAGTAGCGAAGCTATAGTCAAATCCATAGTGACAAAGTTAGCAAAATTTGTAGGAACTAAGGTTTAGATCTAGAGTTCCTTGCCATAAAGTTTGACGGAGTGGAATCCAAAGTGAATTATTTCTCCCTTTTAATTCATTAAAATCATTGCTAAGTTGAAGGAACTTTAAGTGTTGTTTGAAAACCCTTGTGGAATGCTTGTTTACTTTGTTTGCTAGAACAATGGTTTTATTTCCTTATTTGACTATTTGGATGGTTAATTAAGTATTTTAAAATTTAGAAGTTAAATACTTAATGGGTTACGCATAAACGACTAGTACACATGTTTCATCTGTGAGATCCAAGGAGACTTGGGTGAGGGACGGAACATATCGAAGGGAAAGACCGGATGCTCCAAAGTAAATATCAAACCGTTTTAACCCAAGATAAAATAAAGCGTTATAAAAATTTAATAGAATGAAGCATTGATTTTCATTTATTATTATGTTTATTTCATTGATTGATTGTTTGAATTAGGCTTGACCAGTTTAGGAGCACTAATTATATTTAGTGGAAATTATCCACAAGGGCATCTTTAGCTAGTGCAATTAGTTTCTAGGACGCACAACTGAAATAATTACTTTTAAGGACAAAATGAAAAATAATTAGCTTCTAAGGCCTAAAAACCTATGAATTATGTCCTTGAAAGTAATTGGACTACTGACTTTGTCCTTAAAAGTAATTATTCTGCTGACTTTGGCCTTGAAATTAATTTCTATGGATGTGTGTGCTAGAAACTAATTGGACTGCAAAGTTTGTCCTTCTAGTGAAATGCCCCTTATATTTATTGATTGTCGAGTTTGCTCGACCAATTTATGAGCAATTAATTATCCATATTTATGGGCTGGGTAGAAAATAATTGTAGGTTAACACCTTGTGATTTATTTCACGATTTGATTATAAGGTGTTTAGTAGTAATATTTGGTTCACTTCAATTTAATGAATTGTTTTGAAAATTGATTTTCAAGTTGAAATGTTATGAAATGTTTTCCTTTAAAAGAGAAAAAAAGAGATATTTGAGAATAAGTATTTTGAAGTGATTTTATATAAAAGTGATTTATTTAAAGAATGGTATTATAAAAATGTTTTATAAAATAGAAAGGATTTTGAGGACTAAACCCAATGGTTTAAGATGATTTTTGAAAGGATTTTGAAATGGAAATTATTATTGATTAGAAGTATTTGTAATTATTAGTGCAAATGATTTTTCCACTTCAAGATATAAACTGATTTGTTATGTTACCAAAGATTCAGGTAACCCATAATCTACGAAACGCATGAGTAAATTAGGTGTAGATGTTCTGTAGCCTCGGTATAGCCCGTCAGAGTAGAGGGATGCACCAATCTTTTATTTATCGGAAGGCTATACCTAGGTGCCTGGTTATGGCTAGATACCTCCCAAGATTTGGTAGGATATAGTTTTGTATGCTTGTATATAGGTATCGTTTCAAAAGGTGATTGTTTTCAGATCCCGAAGTAAAGGACTAGTTTGAATATAAAAGATATATATATATATATATATATATATATATTTCAAAAGTTAGAAAATAAGAATTCGGGAATAAAGTCCAAAGAGATCATTTCTGTAAAGGTAATTAGATTTGAAAAATCTAAATGTAAAGATTAAGCCTATATAAGTAGTTTTGGGAATTGCATACTGTTTGTGCATCGTAGGCTCCATGAGTCCTATTTGCGGTAGGAGAGCTACGTTGGCTTGATCCTGTTATCTAATTAGGTACCTAATTAGATAGGGGTACGTAGGCAGTCACAAGTGGTAGTGATGCAGCCCCAAAAATAAGATAACATTTTTCTGTTTATTGTTTGTCATATATCGTGTATTGATGTATTTTTCCTGCTTATTATTTCATTCTGCATTTGACAAGTTTATTGAGTCTGCAGGAATGACTATTGTTATTTCTCTCATCAGAGTTATGTAGTTTTAGATATTTGTGAATGTATTTGGTATGTATTAAAGCACACCAAGTAGATTAAATTGATTACTTTGATAACTTATATAACTAAAATTATATCCTATACATTTAATAGTGTATTTATCAAATAAATTGTATTAAGTTGGTAGTTTTCATTCGTAGTTTTAGAATGGAAGTGTTTTTCGATGATCTTGACTATTCCGAAAACCCGAGTCGTTACATTATGAATCCACTAAGATAGATATCAGATACTAAATATAATTTTGACTAATATTGTCTACTTTCAAAGTCTCATAGCGGAATAAATAAAATATAATACATAACCAATACCATAATCACATCACCATAACATGTCTCGAATGTTAAATAAACGTCTAAATAAATACAAATACAACCAAATCCTACAAAAATAAAATCAAGTCCCAACACAATACTGATCTACTCCACAAACACACCACATCAATAAATCTCCATCTTTGATACCATCCCATTCATAAAATCCATCAACCTGGATATATGTACAAAAATGAAAGTAGGAGTAGGTCAGACATAAGTCTAGTGAGTGAGCCATATTCCAGTCTACATGTACTACAGAAATAATACTATAACATGATATGAGTCCATCGTTCAACCACCATATGTTTCATAGCCATTCTGTACCTAACTATCACATACATCTAGTCATACTGCATTACGTCTATGTGGAATCACATCCCCAAACTCGCCTCGTGTGCTACAAGGTTGCTTATTATCCACCGTTAAGTCAATTGCATATAGGAATCATGCCCTGGACTAGCCTCATGCCCTACAAGATTTCCTGTCATCCTTAAGCTAGCTAATTGGACTCACACCCTGGACTAGCCTCATGCCTTATAGGGTTGATTACATACACCTCTACCTGGTCCGTTGAAGCACTACAGGGTAGAAAATCATCATGCCTGGACCACCCACAATATACCATAGTACCGCATTTGCATATCTACCTTAGATTGTCTACCTATGTCCTAGAATCTTTCCCATCCATTTTCATCATCGCATCACAATCTTGTATCATAACACATATGTACATACCCACTTTATATAACAACCAAACTATCCCATACATCCATTCATTTCTTATCACCATCACATTCTATATATCCATTCATTTCGTAGCACCATCATTTCCTCTAGTCCCATTTCAGATCACTCTCTAGAAGATAAAAGGAAACATAAATAGAATTATATATTATTTGTTTGTATAGGACATTATGCATAGGTTCATACCGGAAAAATTAACTTGCATCAGTGCACCATTCTATAGCTACCGGTCTACTAGTGTGCATTACAGTTTCAGATTTCAATTTTGGGTTTTCATGATTTGGTCATCGTCCTTGCCTTTGGTCACCATCGCTTCATCTCAGATCATTAGGGAATGTGTCTAGACCCAAGCTTTAGGTTCCTAAGCAAATTATGTCATTTATTTCATGGGATTTAGTGTAAAACTTTCAAATTTTCAAATTATGTCTAAACCTAGTTTCTAAACATTTATATCAACCAAATCCCTTCCAAACCCTTGTAATTTTGAATTAAAAGTGTTTATACATGATTATCTAATCTAATATAGCCTACAAATCATCTTATAACGTTAAGATTGCATTATAGGAGGAGGAAAGCATAGATCACTCACCAATTCGCCATTTCCATTCTAAACTTTATTGTCCAAGGTTGCTGCACTTCTTCTCTATGAATTTTTGCCTCCGAATCACTACTAGATTAGCAATATCTGTTAGCTTCATGTTTCTTTTGGTTTTGTTTGATTTGTGAATAACTGAGTGAGTTAGCAAAATTTTAGGGTAAATAGTTTACTGGAAGAATGGAGTGGAAGAATAAGTTACAAAGTTAGTTCCTAAAATAATAAAATATGATATGTACTTTTAGTTTTAAGTATAAGGAGGGCAAAACCTAACCGTCCACCAATTTTTAAATTTAAATTCAAATTCAAAATGCGTTATGCCCATTCAACTCGATGGCGTTTTTGACCATATCTCCTTAATACGAGCTCTAAACGACACAAACTAATATACTGCATGAATATAAAAAATGAGACAGTCGCAATGGCAGTGGTTTCACCTTCAAATTTCAAAGACTTAAAAATGACTATTTTACCACTCTTTATATTTAATTTATTTAGTTAAATTCATAACTTCTAATTATTTTCATATTATCATATTATTGTTATTTAATTAAAATATTACTCAAATTTTCGGGGTGTTACAGAGTGTTTGAAAGTAGCAGGTTCCCAGCGCTTAGACTCGAGCCTCTATTTACATATGAGAATCTTAGATGGTCTGGGTTGTTGAGGCAAGGCCAAACAATGGCTGGGGAGTCATAATGGAGGAAGCAATCCAGATAGGTAATCGAGAGGGGGAAGTCGACTAAACCAAAGATGGACTGGTCCCGTATTAGGTTCAACAATCTTGACTCAAGGCCAACAATTGATGCTAACCGGAAGTATAATGACTTTGATACGGGTAAGGAGGCAGAACAACGACATCACTTAGATCTTGATAAGTTAATTGATGTTGTGCCAGCGCAACGAGAGGAATTTGACCCTTGGTAGCTAGTTGACATCCCTATCTGTCATCGTCAAACAATGCCCGTAGATTGGGACACTGAGTCTAGTTTTGGCAGAAGCACTTCTGAGAGATAACAAAAGTCGAGTGTTGGCATAGATGTAGATCCTTCACTGGAGCCAGTTCATGAGCATGGTACCTCGCACCTTGGATATGAAGGGTGGCTATGGGTGTAACAACACGCCTCGAAACGAGTCTAATTTTTGACCTAAAAAAGGCCCATCGAACCTTATACCAGTTCCAAAGCTAGTTGTTTGCTGGTAAAATTAACTCATAGAACAATACACACAGCCACCTATCTACATATTCAGAATCTCATAGCGGAAGAATAAAATATAATTTCAAAACAATACCTACTTATTTAAAAATTCAAATGTCAAAACAACATAATCCTACATAAAAACACCAAATATTCATGGTATAATATCTCAAAATACATCATGTCTCAATGGGTAAATCAAAAATATAAAATTAACATAGATAGCTAAATAACTATCACAAATCTGCGTCTCTGCCACTATCTCCGAAAATCTGCAACATCATCTATAATCTATGTTATAGTGCGGAGGGAATCAGAACTATAATATCCGGTGAATAAAATTCTCGAGCCTTTCTATAATAGTACTTGGGCATTATAATTTAAATAAGGACATGTTGTATGCATTTTAACTATATTGTAAGTCTTCTAACTATAATCTCTAAGGCTTTCCCAGTCGAATTCCATAGCCATTAATATTTCAACCCAATAACATGTATTTATCGTCAATAATGTCCTACAAATGTAAAAGATTTCACCCAATCCACTTAATACCCTTCTAATGGGAACAAGGCAGCTCTGACCATTTAATACCTCATTCAAGGTTGGTCCCCGTCATTTAATACATATCCCAATGCGAACTCCTCTCTAGTACTATCTAGCTTATATTGCATGGAATCTCTTCAGGCCACTTAATAATTCTTTTTATGGGAGAGGCGAACCCCATAATAGCCACTAAGTACCTTAAACCCGAAATGGACCTTTCTCGAGATATCCTCGATCATGCATAACTGCTAACCCTAACCATTTAATACTTACTACATAGGGAACATGCATGCCCTCAATTGGCGACTTCAACCCCAAAGCAGGTCCTTTGTATTATGACCCGTAACCCAACTGTGATGTCTCACATTAGTTTGACTATTCGTAGGTACTGTTAGCCAGATAAGTTGGGCACGTTTTGCATACAAAATTCGGGACTAACCTCGTGCCCTCCAGGGGTACTTATTATATGCAATGTCTCACATCAGCCCCAAAGTCACACTACCGGTAGCCAGATTAGCCATGCAGACTTCCGTGTGCTTCTAACTAACCTCGCATCCCCATAACTTAGTCAAAATTTACAATACTCTCTAAATATATTATCACACATCTCACCACATTCCATATTAAGGCCTTATAAGAAAAATATTATTTTGCCTTTACAATTAATTTATTTCCTAAGGGGGATTTAATGATAATTAATAGCTTATTAACTACTTAATTAATGCATTATAATTATACATTATTTACGCAATATATACACATACGTGCATGCCAAAAATATTTCTAAGCATGTGAAGATTGAGCCTTAAACTAATATTTAAATGTCAAAACTTCTAATTTATACAAGTCCAATTCCATATCAATATATGTACCATATATCCAATATCCACAATTCAATCAGTAGACTATATAAAATAGGATCAACACTAAACTTATTTTATACTGATATAGCGAATCAACATTAATAGAAACTTATAATTCAAATACTTTTATGCTCTATTAAACTTCTTTGTATGAAATTGAAAAAGGGAATTTCTTTTCAAATTGCAGAAATAGGTAGTGCAAATTAAAAACAAAAGAATCCCTACCTTACACGCCATTCCTAATTTGTTCTTTCCAAAACCCTTAATCATATCCAAAGAAGAAGATAAGAAGTGAAATAAAATGTAAAACATTAAAATTGTAGCATATACAAAATTATATTATTTTAATATAGAATAATTGAGATTATAACTTAAGAATTGATATTTTAGGGAATTTTGTGGTTTTAACGTGATGTTTTCGTAAACAAAATTCCCCAAAGGCATATATAAAATCCATGTTATACTATACGATAATTAAAATAAGAAAGACTAAGATTTTTGCTCATGAAAAGTTCTTAGCTCTTCCTTTTTGAATTTTTTTATGCCCAGTTCAATCTGTTATAGAACTCTCTTTTAGAAATATACAATAAGGGAATTGTATATGAATTAGATTTAGAAATTTAGGAATTGGAGGAAAATAGAATACGAAATTTAATAATATGCACCTAAAATTTCTTACCTGAAAACTCCTAGTATTTTCTGAACCTTTGAAGAGAGAGACAGATAGAACTTTGCTTGGTTCCCAAATAATTTATGAATAAAAGTGAGGGGACTAGGCTCTTATTTATAATGGTTAGCAAGCACCAAAACTGTCGGATATAGATTGGTTAAAAATAATAAAATCTGGACCATTTAAATGCACAAAACACTAGCCGCCACCAACACCGACCGATTGATCGGTCTATCCTATGCGGTCGACCTGTCCTAGGGAGCGGCTGATGGTTTAGCCTATTTTGGAATCATTTAATTTATTGTCGTTGTGTATTTATTTAATACCTTAATTGATTTTTAACGTTAACGTTTATTTTAAATTTTACATAACCCCAAGTCTAATTACTGTACTTTTTAAATTTCAAATTTAAGAATTATTTATTTATTTGAATTTGAATTTCATTTAAATTATTTTGAATCCAAAAATTTCAAACATCCATAACTTTTTCGTTTAAGCTCCATTTTCAAAAACATTATATATGGAAACTGATCAGAAAATTGCCATGAATGCAACCACATAACTTCCATGATCATGTTTTGACTTTATAAAATTTCTATTTTTAGCCTTTACATTATTTTGTTAATTCATTTGTTTCTTATTAATTTTTACGGGTTGTTACATTCTTCTCCTTTAAAAAGTACTTCGTCTCTGAAATCTACACAAGGGTCGGATAGCATAATGCGCAATAAAAATCCATGTTATACAACTAAGTTATCTACACATCCATCTACACAACCAAAAGTGCAATGTGATTATGTATGCAGACATACTGTATGTGAGCTCAATTCTAGCATAAGTGTATGATCGTGGATATGGGCATGTATGCAAACATCCTAAATATGCATAAAGTTTCTACATAAGTGCAAGTGATGGTAAAAAGTATGACAACCATCTCCTACCATCCAATCAAGCAACCACGATGCAACCAAAACCTAGTTTTTGAGAGAAAAGTTTACCCATGATTTGCTTGGGATAAGAAGTCCTCATCTTCTCTTCAGTTTCCCATGTGCTTTCTACCAGGTTGTCTCCTCACTATACTCGAACCAACATAATTTCTTTGTTATGGAGCTTCATAATTCCATGCTCCACAATGCGTGTGGTGGCATAGGATGTTATTAACTCTGTCTCAATTTGCCCCAATTGATCAAGCTCTACCACAATGGCTGTGCTATGAAGGCATTTTTTAAGCACGAAACATGAAAACATCATGGACTCCTACCAATTTATCTAGTAGCTCCACATGGTAAGCAGGTTTTCCTACTCTTTCTAAAACTCGAAAAGGCCCAACAAATCTTGGTGGCAACTATCCCAACTTCCCAAATCTCATGACTTTTCTAAAAGGGAAAACTTTGATAAACATTACGTCTCGAACCTTGAACTCCAAATCCTTTCTTCTTTTGTCCGTGTAGGATTTCTAGCAGTCTTGCATGACCTTATATGCTTCCTAATCAACTCTACCTTTTCTGAAGCCTCGCTAATTAAATCTGGTCCAAATGGGATTTTATCGATGGATTCCCACCAACAATTTGACGATTTGCATGGCCTCTCATAAAGCGCTTTATAGGGTGCCATACCAATCATCGCTTTGTAATTATTATTATAAACGGATCCGACTATAGGTAGGTGCTGCTTCCAGTGTCGTCCAAAGTCCATGGTGCAAGCTCTCAACAAATCCTCCAATATCATATTCACCCTTTCCATTTGACCATCGGTCTGTGGTGGTAAGTAATGCTAAGATTCAATGAAGTTCCCAAAATTTCTTGTAAACTCCTTCAAGATTCACTAGTAAATAAAGGGTCCATATCACTGATAATGGTAACTGAAATTCCATGAAGTCGGACCACTTCCTTGATGTAGATCTATGCTAAAGATATTGCAGTCCTATTGCTCCTAATGGGAATAAAATGGGCGTGAGTCTATCCAAAATGACCAAAATTACTTCATTGCCTCTTTGGCTTCTAGGCAACCCATCTATAAAATCCATTGACACATGCTCCCGTTTCCAAGTTGAAATCTCTATAACACCTTGTAATTTAGCTTTAGTTATTTAACTAGTAAGTTAGTTAATTAGGCTCCAAAATAAAATTTACACAAATGATGGAATTTGACTACGAAATTTGCAACATTCTATTCATGGTGAAATTTTGGGCAACTTTCATGTTTGGAGTTTTGCGATCGGAGTCCAACGAAGAAGTTATGGACAATAAATGAATTCGAAACAAAAATAATTAATTAAGAGAAACTAGCATAATCAACTAGATCCACAGGTCGACCCCTTTATAGGGGTGATCGACTCCTTGGTAGGGACGGTCGACCGCTTATTACAGTGAAGGCCAAGTAATTGCCTGGCCTAAACGGTCCGGATTTTATATTTTCAATTTGACGGATATGGTTAATTCTAGCGTCTATAAATTCAGGCCTAACCCTCCCTTCTCTTCTCATATTTTTCTGAATAGAGCAATGAAGCTCTACCATTTCTTCTTCTCCACCTTTTTTGTAAATTATAGAATAAGATATTTGTATCTGTATTCATTTAAATTGGAGAAGGATAGAAATCAAGGAGAAGAGAAGAGAATTAACACTACACGTTAACGAGGTAATTTATATTTAGATCTATATCTATTTTATTTCCTAATCTCAAATCTCTTCTCAGATCTGAAATTCTAACATGTGTATATACCATTTTTGTACATTATTCTTGGATTAAAAAGGATTTGAGTTGAATTAAAGGTTTTACTTCAGATTTGGAGATTTGGAGTACTTCTTAAAGGTGAGTAGTAAACTTATATATTATTTATGATTTTAAATATACTCTGTTGGAATACATTTTATTTTTATGCTTAAATCAATCTTATTTGTCATAGGCTTAATCTAGCGTAGAAAACCATTGCCCATAAATTCTTGTTTTAGATCTGATTTGAAATAGTGTTTATACATTGATCTGGAAATCTGCCCCAAAGATTCTAAAATTTGCATGGTGTATAGTTTTATTCCAGATCTATACTTGGGGTGTAAAATATTAATAGGATTTGGATTATTGCCTTATTATGTTAAATTGTAGATTTTTCGTAGATTGATTTATGGGAAGAACATCCTTTTGATTTTTATAAATGGTTTATTTCTCCACTTTTCGTACAAAAAGATGATGTTTGATTTAACAAGGAATACATGCAAATAGAAAGGGAGAGATGTGTAAAGTACAGATTTATTCTCCATATTCTACAGTATCTACTCTAAATAAAAAGAAATTATTCATCCCTTGTAATTTCAAATGGAGTCAATCTTTCCATTTATTAGCTTTTGTTTTAAACTAATTTATGAAAATTATAATGGAAAATCTTCATGAGGAATCTAATCCCAGCAAATTAAATATGAAGAGCATATTCTAGTTAAATTATGACTATAATATATTAGATAGGAGTAGGTAGTCAATACATATTTATTGCACTAATAAATGAGTATATAATTTAAATAATAGCGTTGAATTATGTGTACCGCTCGCTTAGGATAGATTAATTATAGGTAGGATAGGAAAGCGAATAATAGGATTAGGAATGGTAGTAACTCTTATTAATGAGCAATAAAATTAGGTTGCCAATAATTAATAGGATATAAAAGATTATAACCCTAATTAATGGGCAATAAATGTGAATTGAGTTGGAGGTTGTAATTAATTAATATGGTATAGAAGGTAGTAACTCCAATTAATGGGCAAATAAAGGAGGAATGAATTAGGAGTTATAATTAATAGGTGTAAATGGATTTATGTGACTAACAAATATGGAAAGTTAGATAAATAACTATGGAATAGTTATAAGAGGTTACTAATTGGAAACTAGTAATCATACATAAATCTCTTGGGAAATGTCCGTTAGGATTATTATGGACAATGATATTTATGGATAACTAGAAGAGGATTTATGGGTAATTAAGTATTTAAGGTAAATCTGATTACCTTAAATAAAAAAGGGTTAGTAATCTAAGTTTAATATTTAACCTAGGAATAATACTAAGACCTAGGATATATGACCTAATTCTTGCATAGGCTTAGGATAGTTATTTGGACTTAGTAGATTGGGATGTGAGGTCATTAGAGTCACATAACGGAAGACTGCCTTTAATAAGAGGCTATCGGCAATCGTGTGCGCTTACTACTGATGTGAGACATCGCCGATCATAGGATACGTGACTACGCAAGAGATAGGACCTACTTTGGGGTTAGAGGTATTTAATTATTGTTTGAGTGACCACCTCTTTCCTAATTAAAAAGTATTAAAAGTTCCAAATTAGTAATTAGAGCGGCGAGGAAAATCACTAGAGGAGTTCGCTTTAGGTTTGAGGTATTAAGTGGCTGTAGGGTATGCCTCTCTCCTAAAAAGAAGTATTAAGTAACCTGGTGAGATTCTAAACTAATAATTAAGAGTGATGGTAGATACCTCTGGAAGGGTTTGCTTTAGAATTGGGGTCTTAAGTGGCACTAGATCATAGGGTCTACCTCTTTCCTATAAAAGAAGTGTTGAGTGACCTAATGAGATTCCTAGCGATGTTAGCTAGACATTACCTGTGAAGAGTCTGCGTTTAAGTTAAGAATTAAATGATGTGGGACCTGCCTAGAATATAGGTATTAAATGGTAAGAAGTCTGCATAGTCATTATTTATAAGGTATTAAGTAGCCTAGGTACCGTCTCTCATATGGCTGTGATTTTATTGGCGATAGTTGTGCAAGTTTGGCTATTAGATATTTTAAAACCTTAAATAGTGGTCAGAGGTCTTTATAGCTAGGACCAATAGTCTAGCGATGACGATGCTAGGAGTCCACCTTAGAGATAGGTCTTAAATGATGGGTCTACCTAGACTGAGCTCTTAAATGGCCAAAGTCCACCTAATTCTCTTTTAGAAATATTAAGTAGCTAATGGACTTGATGATAGTAGGAGCTCGCTTCATGTTTGGAAGTATTAAGTGGTTGTGGACTTGGGAAGCATAGAGGGTTGATAGGCTTCGTCGGCATTTTATACCTTGGGAAAGGGTAGGTATATAAATCGTGCGTGCAATATTAGGTTAATTTGGTTAACCTTAAAATAGTAGACATAACAAGTAAATAGAAACCAATCCATGTAAATATATATTAGGGACACTTTATAGATTTTTCTGTTACCAGAACATTGTTCTGACCCACTCCTCATTACCACCCATAGGCTAGATTTAGAGGAACAGGTCACTGGAGCTGGACATGATTGATTGTTGGAGAATTCTTATTTTCTCTCATGCTCAATGTAGATGTGGTAATATGATATCCAAGGAGTACCATTAATTCCATGGTAGTAGCCATAATCAGTATTTATATCTAATTAATGTTTCCACTGTGGTTTAGATTTATAAACAGGAAAATAGGCACAAAGACAAACTTAGAAAAAAAATTAGGTTGAAGAACAACAAGTTTGTTTTTTAGACTGAAGGACAATGCTAGTTATAACTAGCATTTTGTATAGTGTAAAACTGAATATAATGCTAGATATAACTAGCATTTTGTATAGTGTAAAAGTTGAATATAATGCTAATTATAACTAGCATTTATCCTTCAGTCTAAAAATGAAACTTGGTGTCCTTCAGCCTAAATTTATTCAAAGTTTGTCTTTTTCCCTAATTCCCTCTTTTATATATCTTTGATAATGCTCATGCTTATTTGTAGGCACCAAATCCAACGATCTGTACTATGATGGACTTGGGTTTCGATTTTCGAAACTTAGGCTCATTAAAACAGGGTTGTCACATTTGGTATCAAAGCCTAGGTTAGTTGATTAACAGAATTAGGATAAAAATAAGAGAACATATTTATATTCTCTATTTATCATTATCATCTTTGCACTTGACTCTAAGAATTCCGACTATAGCATTGTTGTGGTCCTACCTCGTAGGAATGGGAAAACAACTACGGGTTGGAAATATTTTAGAGTTTAGGATTCTCATGCTGACCCCGACCTACTCCATAGTGCATTAGGCAATAGTTTGAAGGAGCATGAGTATGCCATATGGTAGAATCTCGAAGACTGAAGGTGTTTGACTTGATGGCTGATATCTAGCTACCTTGTGATTTTGGATTATGATGATGAGTTCCAATCAAAGATACATATTTATTATAGATGGATGGGAAATTGGAGTCTGTATGTCGCAACTATTTGGAAATAAATTCTTGCAAGGGTGCAGTCATCGATCACCTCTTTGGTGGTAAATCAGATCTTTTTATTTGGAGAAATTTAGTCAATTCCTTAGACCAACCCAATGAGAGAAATTTTATCATATATACATATATATATATTTTGGGAATGCTTCAAAATATTGAAAAGGGTTTTAAAGGATTTTGCGGTGAGATCTATTTGGGAAGTTTGTAATTTAAAATGGTTTTCGGAACCCTAATATATATATATATAATGTTTGATTTCTATGGTGCTTTGGTATGAAATAGTTTTTTATTATTTAGTAGGAGTGTATATTTAGCTCGACAGTTTTTCTTCGGTTTATAAAATCAAGGTTTTTAAATTTCTCTCTCTTAAGGGACGAACAAAGTAGAAATGACATTAATTCTATTGGGGTTTGAAGTTAGAAGTGTTGTTGTACCCGCTAGTTGTTGGAAAAAATATTCCATGCGAAGTGTGTGGAGAATAGGATTATTATCGGGTTTTTAGAATTATTGATGGTTGAAGCAGTATAAGTCTGAAGTACTGTGGAATAGCGGAGGAATAGTTCGGAAAGCTGGACAGTAAGCTTGGGCACCATTGTGAAAGGGAATGGATTTTTCTGATCGTGTCGTATCAAAGAAGATGGTGCGAAACAATTATCGTTATTATTATTTTTTACTATCTATTTTACCTGGCCCCTGCAGGGTCCAAGTTCAAACTACGCAAAAACGCCATAGAGCAGTCGACCACCTAGCAGTCGACCGATGGCGGTTGACCGGTAACCCTAGAGCGGTCGACCTGTCAATGGTTTTTGCCCAGCCCAAACCTGGAACTCGACTGTAAAGCCATGTCAATTTTATTCTTAGCCACATCCATGCTCCCATCTCCTCTAATAGCTGAACCCAAAATCATTACCTCCCCCTCATTCAAATTAACTCCCACTTCCTCCATTCCACTTCCAGGCGACGTTATTTCTCCCCCTTTCCAACTTGCAGCAGCCTCGCCTCCCTTTTGCATTTTTTTCACACGTTAGATCTTGCTCCACTGCCCTCCATATCTAACCCTTATTTCTCTACTTCTTAACCTATGGCACCTCCTTGCATCGTCAGTTCCTCCTCGCGCCACCCTGGTGTCACTCCTTAAGAGATCAGGTGGTTAGACCAGAATGACCAAATGATCTCCACCTTTCTTTGCTCTGCTAGTTTCAAATTCCTTCAAGGGCGACCAGTGAAGTTTGGAGACTTCACGGCTTTTAGGCTAGAGGAGCTTTTTGAGGTGGCAGGACTTGAACCGATCCCATCGTTAGAAACCTTTGTGCGGGAATGCTACCTACGCTGCATCCGCCATTTTGATGCCCTGATAGCGTAGAATTTTAATAAAGGAAATAGTTTGATACGCTTAGAGGTGAAGAGAGTCAGATTGACCTATCTAATGATGTTCTCGCCGAGATTTTAGAGGTTTTCGGGAAGGACGTAGGCTTGGATGATTTAGATATGACTGGCCTAGAGATATTGCAGCGGATCTTTTCACAAGATGTCGGTATTTTGAAAGCGGATAATCTTCTTCCAATGCCCGTCTGGTTGTATGCATCATTTAGCATAATATCATCCCAAAGATGAGAAGTTATGACCGAATTCATTCCATGGTGTGGAAGACCATCTATGCTATTATTGGCGGCATCACCATCAATTGGACCCGCACCCTTATGGTTCATTTTGTCGATCAAGGAGTCGACACTCCACGGAGTTACTTTTCGCATTGTCACCTATTCATTCTCTCCTTTAGGCAATATAGGTGAATCTCCATGAAGAGGTAGTTTAGAAGAAAGTTATTTCTGCCATCGATAGATCCTTCTTTATGAAGAAGGCGATTCTGAAGCCATCAGCCACACCACCAGCGCCAACGGCATGAGATTGATGTATAGCCATAATGTTATAACCATTCAAGGGGTCACGGTAATGGCTTGAGCTCTAGCTGTAGAGAAAGATGTCTCGTAGTCTATAGGTAGTGTTTTAGGATTTATGATATTATTGTCCTTTTCCTTCCAGCATTTGTTCTTTTCTTTTAGGTTGTTTGGCTCGTAACTATTAGTTATCTCTTTCTAGGACACGCACGATATCATGAGATGTATTTCTATTTATTTACTATGTTGTTATTTCCAAATATGTGAACCTCTCTTATATGTATATTTGGAAGAAACGGTATAAATATGAAAATCTCACAAGGACACTTAACTAACAGTAAAATGCAATGCGAGATTGGAAGTTTTAAATAGGTATAAAATTTAACAAATAAAGGACGTGTTAAATTGTTTTGGAATGACATGTTATTGTTTATGTTCCTTAAAAGATAATTTTTTTGAATAACTGAGTATGTCGACATTTTTAAATAAAATATCAAGTTTTATGGGTTAAGATTAGTTGCAGAATGCTTGAATGGAGCTTATGTGTTTAACGCATAACTCAATTCCAACTAACGTTAAGAATGTGGCTTGAATTATCAAAAAAACTTAAAAGAAAAATATTTTGGAAAGTTTTTATTTAGGATGTTTCGCTCGAAAAAACAAGTTTTAGTTTTTAAATTATTTTTGACGCTTAAATAATTTTTAGAATTTTTGCCCAAATTTTATTTTTAAGGGAAAAATTTTCATCCAAATATTTTAGGGGTTAATTTTTCAAGTGACTTACAAATTTGAAACGAGAAGAAGGTTTTTATTAATTTTCTGATTTTGAAGGCCACATGTTAAGCGTAGGAAAGGAAAATAGATTAAAAATTTGAAAAGAGCGGTACATTAGGATCGATAATACGATGAAATGCGAGTGATAATAAGGGAAAAGCTATTTTAGCCTTGGAATTTCTATTTCCATACCTTATCGATGATACGCACCAGTCTTTTTTTGGACTCGGTTCTGATTTAGAGCTTGGAAACAAGCCTACTTATGTGTTTTGTGCGGGGAAAATTTGAAGTAAATCCGAAGTAGCGAGGGAATTTCCACTGTACAATGGGAAATAGGTTGCTTATAGAGTGGTAAGAATTCATAATTCTCCTCCTAAATTCCTTTTTTCAGCATAGGAGTGACGTTTAGGAAGCGAGATTTCAATGCGTTAGATTTTTGGTTAGTAGGAATTGGATGCAAATTGGTTGCACCTTACTTCTATTCGTAGGAATACGTAGGTTTTGGTTAAATAAAGTTTCAAAGTCTGCATACATCTAGAATTGCCAATACACATACACACATCTGTGTGTGTGTATGTATATGTATATATATGTTGGTTGCATCATATTTTTCAAAAACTTTTTCAAAGAAGTGTATTCGTATAGGTGGATCTGATTTAGAATCATTATGTGTGCATGTTTTCTATGTTGTGATACATTATACATGTGTGCACATTTGGTTGCAGAATTGGTTGTACATAAATTGGCTATATAGTTTAGGGTAATTACTAGCTAGAACCATTACTTAGTCATTGGTATAATTTCGGGGACGAAATTATTTTAAGTGGAGAAGAATGTACCACACCGTGATTCAGCATTGGTTATTTAATTAGTTAGTTAATTAAGCTCCAAAAAGGAAGTTTGTGCAAATTATGGAATTTGACCACAAAACTTGCACCATTGCTTTCGTGGTGAAATTCTAAGCAACTTTCATATTTGGAGTTTTGCGATCGAAATCCAAACGAAGAAGTTATGAACGATAAATGAATTTGGAACGAAAATAATTAATTAAGAAATATTAATATAATTAGCTGCGTCCACAGATCGACCCCTTTATAGGGGCGGTCAACGTTGGGCGGTTGACTCCTTGGTATGGGTAGTCGATCATTGGTTACAGTGAAGGCTAAGTTTTGGCTTGGCCTAAACATCCCATATTTTATACTTTCAATCTGACAGATGTGGTTGATTCTAGTGCCTATAAATTCAGGCATAACCCTCCATTCTCTTCTCATATTTTTTTAAATAGAGCAATGAAGCTCTACCATTTCTTCTTCTCTACTTTCTTCCTAAATTATAGAAATAAGATATTTGTATCTATATTCATACAAATTGGAGAAGGATAGAAATTAAATAAAAGGAGAAGAGAATCAACACAACGCATTAACGAGCTAATTTATATTTAGATCTATATCTATTTTCTCTCCCAATCCTAAATCTCTTCTCAGATCTAAAATTCTAACATATGCATATACCCTTTTTTGGATTAAAAATGATTTGGAGTTAAATCAAAGGTTTTACTTCAGATCTAGAGATTTGAAACACTTCTTAAAGGTGAGTAGGAAATTTATATATTGTTTATGATTTTGAATCTATTTTGTTGTCATATGTTTTCTTTTTTTGTCTAAATCAATCTTATTTGTGAGTTGTAGGCTCAATCTAGATTGGAAAACCATTGCCTACATATTCTTGTTTTAGATCTGATTTGAAACAGTGTTTACATCTTGATCTGAAAATCAATCCTAAAGATTTTAGAATTTAAATGGTGTATTGTTTTATTCCAGATCTGCACTTTATTGGATTATTTCCCTATTTATGTTGAATTGTAGATTTTACATAAGTTAATTTGTGGAAAGAACATCTGTTTGATTTTTATAAATTGGTTTATTTCTCCACTTTTTATACAAAAAGACAATGTTTGATTTAACAAGGAATACATGTAAATAAAAAGGGAGAGGTGTGCAAAGTATAGATTTATTCTCCATAGTTTACACTACTAATTCCAAATAAAAAGAAATTATTTATTCCTTTTAATTTCAAATAGGGTTATTACCTTTGGTTTTAAACTAATTTATGGAAATAATAAAGGAAAATCTTCCTAAGAAATCTAATTTTGGAAAATTAAATATCGAAATCATATTCTACATAAATATTTATGACTAGAATATATTTGGATATGAGTAGGTAGTTTATACGTATTTATTGAGCTATAATGAGTATATAATTTAATAATAGCCTTGAATCACGTGTACCGCTCGCTTAGGATATATTATTTATAGGTAGGATAGGAAAGCGAAAAGGAGGATTAGAAAAGGTAGTAATTCCTATTAATGGGAAATAAAATTAGGAGTTGCCAATAATTTATGGGATATAAAAGATCGTAACCTCAAATAACATGCAATAAACGTGACTTGAATTGGGAGGTTATAATTAATTAATATGGTGTAGAAGGTTGTAACTCCAATTAATGGGAAAATAAACGAAGAACGAATTAGGAGTCATAATTAATAAATGGAAATAGATTTATTAGGCTGATAAATATGGAAGGTTAGATAAATAACTTTGAAATAGTTATAAGAGGTTATTAATTCAAAATTAGTAATGGTACGTAAATGTCTTAGGAAATGTCCGTTAGTATTATTATGGACAAATTTACATTTATGGATTATTAGAAGGAGATTTATGTGCAATTAAGTATTTAAGTTAAATCTCATTGCCTTAAATAGAAAGGGGATTGGTAAACCAAGTCAAATATTTAATCTAGGAATAATATTAAGACCTAGGATATATGACATTAATCTTGTATAGGCTTAGGATTGGATTTAGTATATTGGGATGTGAGGTCAGTAGAGTCACATGACAGAAGATTGCCCTTCACTCAGAGGCTACCAGTAGTCATGTGCACTTACTACTAGTGTGAGACATCACCAATCATAGGACCCGTGACTACGTGAGAGACATGACCTACTTTGCCATTAGAGTTATTAAGTGGTTGTTTGAGGGCCCGCCTCTTTCCTGATTAAAATGTGTTAAATGGTCCAAATTAGTAATTAATAGTGGTGAGGAATATCTCCAGAGGGGTTCGTTTTAGGTTTGAGGTATTAAGTGGCTGTATGGTTTGCCTCACTCCTAAAAAGAACTATTAAGTAACCTGGTAAGATTGCAAACTAATAATTAAAAGTGATAGTGGTTATCTCTGGAAGGGTTTGCTTCAGGATTAGGGTCTTAAGTGCCATTAGATCATAGGGTCCACCTCTTTCCTATAAAAGTAGTATTAAGTAGCCCAATGAGGTTCTAAGCAATGTCAGCTAGATAGTACCTATGAGGAGTCCGCCTTGGGGTTAAGTATTAAATGATGTTGGATGTACCTAGAATATAGGTATTAAATGTTTACAAACCGACCTAAAATATATGTTTAAGTGGCTTAGGAACAGTCTCTCGCATAGCTGTAATTTTATTGGCGATAGTTGTGCAGGTATGGCAATTAGATATTATAAAGCCATAAATAGTGGTTAGAGGTCGCTGTAGCTAGGATCAATAGACCAGTGATGATGAGTGCTAGGAGTCTACTTTAGAGATAGGTCATAAATAAGGGGTCTGCCTCGATTGAGGTCCTAAATGGCCAAAGTCCACCTATTTTCCCTTTAGAAATATTAAGTAGCTGATGGACTTGCTGATCGTAGGAGCTCACTTCATATTTGGAAGTATTAAGTGGCTGATGGATTTGGGAAGTATTAAAGGGTTTATAGGCTTCGTCGGCATTTTATACCTTGGGAAAGGGTAGGTAGATAAATCATGCATGCAATATTAGGTTAATTTAGTTAACCTTAAAATAGTGGACATAACAATTAAATGTAAACCAATCGGTATAGATATATGTTAGTGACACTGTATAGATTTTCAAGTCACCGGAACGTTGTTTTGACTCCCTCCTCATTACAACCCACAGGATAGATTTAGAGGAACAGGTCACTGGAGCTGGACGTGGTTAATTGTTGGAGAAGTCTTCTTTTCTCTCATGCTCGATGCCGATGTTGCAATCTGATATCCAAGGAATACTATTAATTCCAAGGAAGTAGTCATTATCAGTATTTATATCCTATTATTGTTTCCAATGTGAGTTTAGATTTAATAAATCTTTGATAATGCTATTTGACGCAGTGGATTAATCAAAACGATGTAAAACGGTGAAAGTAGCAGTCGATGGATTGAGGAATGCTGAATTGCCCGAATTCGTTGATCCGAAGATACCGAACTCTAGCTATCTCGAACTCGTTGATCGCGCACGATACCGGGTTCAAAGATCTTCAATTCTTCAAGCGTTGATCAAGCGCACTTGATTCTGCGAATCGGCTTCTACAATCGTTGAATCGAGCGCACTCGATTAACCGAAAGAGGAGATAGGAGATTACACTCAACTACCAATTTTAATGAAAGCACAAAGCAATCAAAAGAGAATTTTATTCAAAAATCAACAACCTTTACAAATGACACCACTTGCCTATTTATAGGCTACAACACAAATCCAGAAAATTTCCTAAGTCATAAGTCGTTTCCGACTCATCATCCATGATCTACGACTCATCATGAGTCGTATACGACTCATCACATTACAACATGATTTACGACTTATACAAAACGTTACAATACTAATCTTCAACGACTCATCAACATACAACACGACTCAACAGTAAACGACTCAAAATCAGACGACTCATCTTAAGTCGTCTACGGCTTATCAAATTACAATACACCACGACTTATGACTTATAACAGATGCGACTTAACAAAGCAATACCACAGCAGCTTCCTACGACTTAAGAATCCACGGTGCAGATTAACTCGTATAAAAATCTACGGCATCCAGAGCTTCTGCGACTTAAAATATTAGCGGCATTCCAAATCAACATCTTACGAGATACTCTTTTACGACTCAAGAAATTGTGACGACTTAACACGAGTCGTAACCCGCTTCCGACTTAAAAGCCTTCACCCGCTGGGAACTTTCTGCTTCTTGATAGGTCGTGGACGACTTATAGGCTCCGTTAGCTCGTATACGACTCATCAATCCTCGTGGACGACTTATAACTGCACCATTAACTCGTATACGACTCATCAACCCCGAACGACTTATACTCCCCTTAAGTCGTAACTCCCTTTCATCAGAACTGTTAGGTCGTAGGTTCGAGTTAGCTCCTTCCCCTGGTTTCCAGATGAGTCGTGGACGACTCATCACCGCCTCCATAAGTCGTAGACGACTCATGCCTGTCTCTATGAGTCGTGGACGACTCATGCCTGTCTCTATGAGTCGTGGACGACTCATAACATTGCTCTTAAGTCATTGACGACTTATATCTCCACCTTTGGTTGTCCAGTTGAGTCGTGGACGACTCATCAACGCCTCCTTAAGTCGTAGACGACTTATACCTTGGCCAAATAAAGGTTGCGCTGCATCATCTTCCTCCCCAGGTTGAGAAAAATTCGACCTCGAATTTGCACACTCTTCATCCCCCACAAACTCATCCCCATGATATGGTACAAGATGTTTAACATTGAATACGTCAGATGTATACACATCATCTGGCAGCTTCAGTTTATAAACATTTTCATTGATTCGTTTCACAACTTCCACCGGACCAATTTTCCTGGCTTTCAACTTGTTATATGCGCCCACTGGAAAACGATCTTTTGTTAATACTGCATAAACCATATCACCTTCATGAAATTCTACCTTTCTTCGTTTCAAATCTGCAGCTCGTTTATATTTCTCATTTGCTTTCTCCAATCGTTCTTGAACGATTTTATGACACTCCGTCAGCCCTTCAACAAAATCAGCAGCTTTCTTAATTGTCCCCTTTGATTGTGGCACTACCGTTAAGTCCAACGGTCCCTTCGGTAAGCTCGAATATACTATCTGAAATGGACTGAACCCAGTACTTCGATTCATAGCATGATTATGAGCAAATTCTGCCTGGCATAACTTCACATCCCAACTCTTCAGATTATCTTGAACAAGACACCTCAACAAATTTCCCAATGATCTATTAACCACCTCAGTCTGTCCATCCGTTTGCGGATGATAAGCACTACTAAATTTCAGCTTCGTTCCCACCATTTTCCACAAACTCAACCAAAAGTGACTCAGAAACCGAGTATCTCTATCCGACACAATAGATTCTGGCAATCCATGAAGTCGATAGATCTCCCTGAAAAATAACTGAGCAACATGAACAGCATCCGCCGTCTTCTTACAAGCAATAAAATGTGCCATTTTCGAAAATCGATCAACCACCACATAAATGGAATCATTACCACGCTGCGTTCTCGGCAACCCCAACACAAAGTCCATACTCACATCAACCTATGGTTTAGTGGGTACCGGTAACGGCATATATAAACCAGCATTAGTAGCAGTTCCCTTCGAAACCTGACAAATATGACAACGCTCCACAAATCTTTCCACCTCTTTCCTCATTGATGGCCAAAAGTAGGATTGTGAAATCAGCTGTAAGGTACGGTCTCTCCCGACATGTCCCTCTTCGTGTAACTCTTTGATAATCTTCATTCTCAGACTACCCTCCGGTATGCATAATCGACTTCCTTTAAAAAGAAATCCGTCAACCAACATAAACTCATCAGTCTTCCCTTCATTGTTCCCTTCAATAAATTTCTTAAAATAAGAATCTTCTGCAATCTGCTCCGGCAATAATTCAAACCCAGTCACTTCAACCTTCATTGTTGTCAACAAATGATTCCTCCTGCTCAAAGCATCAGCCACACGATTTGTCACCCCTGACTTGTGTTTAACAACAAAAGTAAACTGTTGCAGATATGCGATCCACGATGCATGTCTCGCTGAAATCTTGTCTTGCCCTTGCAAATGCTTCAATGCTTCATGATCAGTATACAGAACAAACTCCTTCTGAAATAGATAGTGTCTCCAGTGTTTAATAGATTGTACAACAGCATAAAACTCCACATCATATGTACTGTATCGTATCTTCGCTCCTGACAACTTCTCACTGAAATATGCAATTGGACGTCCCTTCTGACTCAACACCCCTCCAATCCCAACCTTGGACGCATCAGTGTGTAGTTCAAACACCAACTGAAAATCAGGTAGCACTAGAATTGGTGCAGATGTCAGCAACTCCTTGATTTTCCCAAAAGAACTCCCTGCTTCCTCTGTCCATGCAAACTGTTTACCTTTCATGCAATCTGTAACAGGTGCCATCACACTACTAAAGTGTGGTATAAACCTTCGATAGAATGAAGCCAACCCATGAAAACTACGAACTTCCGTTATCGTCTTGGGTTGCGGCCAATTTCTGATCGCCTCAACTTTACTTTGGTCAACCTGTATTCCTTTCTCTGAAACAACATACCCCAAAAATAACACGCTATGCGTCATGAACACGCATTTCTTCGTTGCAGCATAGAATTGTTCTTGTCGCAATACCATCAGCACTTCTCTAAGATGATTCAAATGTTCCTCTGGACTCCCACTGTAAATCAGAATATCATCAAAATACACCGCCACAAATTTCCCAATGAACGGTCGAAAAATTTGATTCATCACCCTCATAAAAGTACTCGGTGCATTCGATAGACCAAACGGCATTACCAGCCATTCATACAATCCTTCCCTCGTTTTGAATGCTGTCTTCCATTCATCCCCTGGTCTAATGCGAATCTGATGATAACCGCTCTTCAAGTCAATCTTAGAAAAGATAGTAGCTCCGCTTAATTGATCTAACAAGTCATCCAACCTCGGCATTGGAAATCTATATCTCACAGTAATCTTATTCAATGCTCGACTATCAGTGCACATCCTCCACGTTCCATCCTTTTTGGGTACCAATAAAGCTGGTACAGCACAAGGACTCAGACTCTCCTGCACACGTCCTTGCTCAAGCAATTCCTCTACCTGCCTTCGCAACTCTTCATGTTCCTTCGGACTCATTCGATAATGTGGTCTGTGTGGCAACACAGCACCTGGAACAAGATCTATCTGATGTTGTATATCTCTCAACGGCGGTAACTCCGTTGGTAACTCTTCTGGAAATACATCGTCAAATTCTTTCAAAACTGGTTTAACTTCTTCTGGAATTTCAACCACTTCCTGACTCTCTCGCCCAATTAACAAAAACACTTCTGGTTCCTCCTCTACTTCCTTCACAAACTCCTTCAATGATAACAAAGTTTTGAGCTCTTCAATCTCTTCTGACTTACTTTCTTCTTGTGATCTCTTCTTCGGAACTAAGATAATCTTCGTGCCTTTAAACATAAAACTGTAGCTATTGGTCCGACCGTCATGTAGTACTGCTCGATCATATTGCCATGGTCTTCCCAATAATAAGTGGCAAACATCCATCTCTACTACATCACACCATATTTCATCTTTGTATTTCTTCCCAATAGAGAATGGAACACGAACTCGTCTATCCACTTTCACTTCTCCTCCTTTTCTCAACCATGCTAACTTGTATGGACTCGGATGTTTCTCTGTCTTCAATTTCAACTTTGTCACAGCTTCGGTTGAAATAATATTATCACAGCTTCCTGCGTCAATCACAAACTTACACACCTTCCCCAGAATAGTACATGTTGACTGAAAGATATTACTCCTCAACCAACTAGCTTCCTCCTGCTTCAGTGTTAAACACGATCTCCTCAGCATTAGGTTACAACCTTCGTCTCCTGACGCAATATCCTGCTCGTCCTCCTCAACTGGGCTAGAACAATCCCCATCACCATCCTCATCCTCAACTTCTGCAATCATGGTTCTCTTCTTTGGCTTTGGACACTCACTGCTTTTATGACCCAATTCCTGACAATTGTAACATTTGAAACCATTATTAACTTTCGCCTTCTCAACCTCCTTCACCGCTGGTCTACTGATAGGTTTAGAAATGTTAGAACCCCCACTAACACCCTTCATTTGGTTGCTGGAATTAGTAAACACACCACCTCCTCGTCTACCCTGCTTCTCCCAAGCCAACGCTTTCTGATGTGCTTCCGCTACAGATCTTGGATCGAACATATTCACCATATCCTAAATCTGCATTCTCAATCCCCCAATGAATCTAGATGTCAGCTGCTCTTCCGTTTCCATAATGTCATTTCTCGCAATAAGTTGATAAAATTCATCAGCATAGTCGTTAACTGTCTTCGTGCCCTGCCTCAAGTTCTGCAAACGTTGATACATCAAAGATTGATAATTGTAAGGTAGGAACGTTGCTTTCATCAATTTCTTCATCTTCTCCCAAGATTCAATTTTCGACTTTCCCATCCGATCACGTGTAAGTTTGGTCTGCTGCCACCATGCCAAAGCTCTACCCCTTAGCCTTGTAGCAACCAACTTCACTCTACGATGTTCTGGTACTTCTTTGAAGTCAAAAATCTCCTCAACATTAGCTACCCAATCTAGAAACTCCTCCGCTTGCATACCACCTTTGAATTCAAGAATTTCTGTCTTCATCCCCGACTCCCACTTGTGATCATATTCAGAATAGTTTCTTCATTGACCTCTTCCTTGAACACTACCACCATCATACTCCTCTTCAAAATCAGATGCATAACGATGTCGATTCTGACCACCAACATCTCTACTACCTTCACGTCTACCACCATCCCTTCTACCTACATTCCTCCGTTCATGATCATTCACGTTCCTCCCACGCCCTTGATCATTTTCAACACTTCTGTCTTGATTGGAATGTGGCGAGACTCTACTACCCCCATGGTTAGATTCTGGTGAAACCCTTCTCCGATTTTGATTCATTTCCGTCATAAGCCTCTCTAACCGGCCAATTCCTTCGTTAAGCTTTTCACTAAAATTCTCATTGATTCTTTGTTCCATCTCATCAGCTTCTTCTCTTCGATACAAAGTTTCTACGTTTTGGTGGCGATTAGCTCTTCTTGGCGGCATACTTGAAAATCTTCCAACACTTCAAAATTCAAACACAATTCGGACTTTGATCCAAAATGAAACGGATCGAAAACTTCCACTTTGTAGCAAATCGCGATGAACACGATGGACAAAGTTTCGGCCTACAATGCAAATCCGATCAAACAATCTTCGAACAATGATGACTCTTCTTCCTCTTACTCTCGGCCTCACTTGCTTACCACGGCCAAACTTCAAAATGAATAGGCTCCAAGTCTCGATCTAGCTATGATTGGCTAGAACAGGCTCTGATACCAAAACTGACGCAGCGGATTAATCAAAACGATGTAAAACGGTGAAAGTAGCAGTCGATGGATTGAGGAATGCTGAATTGCCCGAATTCGTTGATCCGAAGATACCGAACTCTAGCTATCTCGAACTCGTTGATCGCGCACGATACCGGGTTCAAAGATCTTCAATTCTTCAAGCGTTGATCAAGCGCACTTGATTCCGCGAATCGGCTTCTACAATCGTTGAATCGAGCGCACTCGATTAACCGAAAGAGGAGATAGGAGATTACACTCAACTACCAATTTGAATGAAAGCACAAAGCAATCAAAAGAGAATTTTATTCAAAAATCAACAACCTTTACAAATGACACCACTTGCCTATTTATAGGCTACAACACAAATCCAGAAAATTTCCTAAGTCATAAGTCGTTTCCGACTCATCATCCATGATCTACGACTCATCATGAGTCGTATACGACTCATCACATTACAACATGATTTACGACTTATACAAAACGTTACAATACTAATCTTCAACGACTCATCAACATACAACACGACTCAACAGTAAACGACTCAAAATCAGACGACTCATCTTAAGTCGTCTACGGCTTATCAAATTACAATACACCACGACTTATGACTTATAACAGATGCGACTTAACAAAGCAATACCACAGCAGCTTCCTACGACTTAAGAATCCACGGTGCAGATTAACTCGTATAAAAATCTACGGCATCCAGAGCTTCTGCGACTTAAAATATTAGCGGCATTCCAAATCAACATCTTACGAGATACTCTTTTACGACTCAAGAAATTGTGACGACTTAACACGAGTCGTAACCCGCTTCCGACTTAAAAGCCTTCACCCGCTGGGAACTTTCTGCTTCTTGATAGGTCGTGGACGACTTATAGGCTCCGTTAGCTCGTATACGACTCATCAATCCTCGTGGACGACTTATAACTGCACCATTAACTCGTATACGACTCATCAACCCCGAACGACTTATACTCCCCTTAAGTCGTAACTCCCTTTCATCAGAACTGTTAGGTCGTAGGTTCGAGTTAGCTCCTTCCCCTGGTTTCCAGATGAGTCGTGGACGACTCATCACCGCCTCCATAAGTCGTAGACGACTCATGCCTGTCTCTATGAGTCGTGGACGACTCATGCCTGTCTCTATGAGTCGTGGACGACTCATAACATTGCTCTTAAGTCGTAGACGACTTATATCTCCACCTTTGGTTGTCCAGTTGAGTCGTGGACGACTCATCAACGCCTCCTTAAGTCGTAGACGACTTATACCTTGGCCAAATAAAGGTTGCGCTGCATCACTATTGCTTATTTGTAGGCATCAAATCCAATGATCTGTACTTTGATGGACTTGGGTTTCGATTTTGTCGAAGTTTATGCTCATTAAAGTGGGGTTGTCACATTTGGTATCAAAGCCTAGATTAAAGTGGGATCTATACTCTAATGGACTTGGGTTTCAGTTTTGTTGAAATTTAGGCTCATTAAAGTAGGGTTGTCACATTTGTGGCATTGAGCTCATTAAAGTGCAGGTTGTTACAATCTCTAATGGAAATAACAATCCTTTGGGCCTCCTTTGTTTAGCCTTTCTCCTTGGCATGCCAAACATCTAGAAACAAATTAAGCTGCCCTCTTTTTCATTCCTGACTTATATAAAATTTGCTTCAAATCCCTATGCATCTTGTCTCCATCGGCATGAATGGTCATCCTTAAGGATGACACTCTTAAAGCACTTCCTCCAACACACTATCAATCTTTGTAAAACAAAGGCGTTCATCTCTCCATAAACGTCCCTTCTCATCAATTGCATATTTGCCGACGTAGGGGTAATGTTCTCCTCTACTTAGCTTACCCAAAATCTCTTCTATCTCTTCATCCTTCTTTTTCTCAAGTCCAATGCGGTCCAACAATGCTGACCTAACCTCCATTGCTGCTAAATAACCTTAAGTGGGTTCTGTTGGTCATGGGAAGTTGAAATTCGAGAAGAACTCCAACTTCCTCCACTTATATATAGTACCTAATGTAGCATGCCTTCAGCTAAGGACATCGGTGACAACATTCCCTTTTCCAGGGTATACTGTATTTCAAAGTCATAAGATGATATGATCTCCATCCACCCTGCTACCTAAGATTTAAATCCTTTTAGGAAAATAGGTAATTGAGTGATTTGTGGTCAGTGAAAAACTCAAACCTTTCCCCCAAAAAATAGTTCCTTCACATCTTGAAGGAAAAAATAGTAGCCGCTAACCCTGAATCATGAGTTGGGGATCTCTCCTCATGGTCCTTTAACTGCCTATTAGTATAAGCTATCACCCTTCCTTCTTGCATAAGAACCATTTCTAATTCTGTGCCACATGCATCTGTGTAAACTATAAAAGGCTTTGTCCCATCCGGAATGGTAAGTACCGGTGCACATATTAGTAGTTCCTTTAGCTTCTCGAATACTTCCATGTATTTTTCATCCCATGCAAAGACTAGATTCTTCTTGTTAAGTGAGTTAAAGGGATTGCTATCTTTGCAAAGTCCTTTAGAAATTTCCTATAGTAGCCTGCTAACTCGAGAAAACTCCTAACCTCTATGGTGCTCTTTGGAACCTTCCACCTTCGAATAGCTTCCACTTTGTGGGGTCCATTGCCAATCCTTGCTCGGAAACAATGTGCCCAAGAAATCTTTCCTCCCTCTTCCAAAAGTGACACTTTGAGAATTTGGCTTTAAGTTGGTGCCTTCTCAAAGTCCCTAGTATCCCTCTTAAGTGATTTCATGCTCTCCTTCACTCTTGGAGAATACTAAGATGTCATCAACAAACACTACGACGAATTTATTTAGTTGTCCCCTAAATACTCCACTCATCAAATCTACGAAGTATGCGGGAGCATTCGTCAATTCAAAAGGCATCACTTCTCATTCATAAAGTCCATCCGAGGTGTGAAACATTGTCTTCGATTTGCCGTCCTCTGCTACCCTTAACTGATGAAATCCTATTGCTAAGTCCAATTGGAAGAAGATTTTGGCTCCCACAAGCTGATCAAACAAATCGTCTACCCTAGGTAAGGGATACCTATTCTTCTTCATCAATTTGTTGGGTTCCTTATAGTCGACGCATAGCCTTAATGAGTCATCTGCCTTAGTCGTAAAGACAATAGGGGCTCCCCATTCCAAAGTACTCTATCAGATGAATCCTTTCTATAACAGCTCTGAGATTCATTTATCTAACTGTCGCCTCTCTTTTGGGCCATATGCTTTAATGGTAGAGTGACAAGTCTAGCATCCATCTCCAAATCAATCCTAAACTCGATCTCCCTATAGTGTGGGAGACCTGAGAAATCTTTAAAGAAATCAGGGAATTCTCGAACTATGGGTACAGATAAAAGCTCATCTTATAATTTGTTCATTGAGTATAGATAGCTTAACTTGATTGAATTTTCATGTGTACAATGAAAATCTATATCTCACCCTTTTCTACTTTTCAACCATACGACCCTCGTATCATAATTTAAGACAACTACATAGAACGACAACCAATCCATTCCTAAGATATGTCCATACCCCAAAAAATTAAGAATGTATGCATTATATATAAAATCAACTTTACGTATGTCCATAACTAGGTCTTTGCAAATTGAAGAAAGATGTGTCGACCCCCCATTAGGGTTCGATACTACTATTGGGTTAGTGACAGTATGGGTTTGTAGACTCAAGGAGTCAACTACATTCCTAACTTTGAATGAAGGTGATGCCCTCGAGTCAAATAGAGTGTGGATAATATTCCCAGAAATAAGAGTTGTGTTAACCTAGAAAATCAATCAACACCATGGAATATTATGTCAACGCAGAAGCCTTGTTAGAACATAGCAAATATAGTAGAAAATATAAGAAAAGTAAATGAGACAGAGAGATTTTGTAGTGGTCCGGTTGTTAACTAAGCCTACGCCCATTTCATAACTTTGATTATTGGTTGATCTTGTTTGTATAAGATTACAAGGTGATTGAGGTAGAATTAGTCACAAGTACAGGGGTTAGACTGATTCTAAGTCCTAGAATTGCCTAGAGTAGCTGCCTTGGTGACTATGGTGAAGAGGAAAGAGTTGAAGAATAGATGGAGGTCCAGCGTAGTGATAGCAGAATCCAGATCCATTCTTGGTTTCTCTATGATTCGTATTTATAAGGATAGCAGCTATATTGGATCAAAACCCTACTACTAGAGAAGTCTATGTACTGGCCTTAGATAGTACAAAAAGTGCCATGAGAACCCAAGTTACCAATTAGACTCGACACTGAGTTAAGGTCTTGACTCGGGGCCGAGTCTAATCCTTAGCTCATATTCAATTGACTCCTTTTGTTTTGAGCTCCCCGCTTCATCTAGTTTTCCTTTATGTAATTGCTAGGTTTTTGACAAGTTTTGGTAATCATTCTTCCTTAACTTAGGTTAGTCTATCGTTTGGACCATCTTGTCTTCATTCCTCATAATAGACTCTCAAGAACTCTACGAAACTTCACAAATATGTATAGGAAGACTAGGGGAACACCTGACAAAGGTATGAAGATGCCATGCGGCATTTAGAGTCGGTACCGAGTCAAGGGGGTTGACTTGGGCTAAGTTAAGGACTAGGTCTATTTTAGGTTTTATATTTTCTTAAGCTCTTCCTTTAGTCCTTCTTAGTGTCTTTGTAGAATTTTAGGTTGTTCTGTCTTCATACAAACGTTCTAACTCCTATTGATTTCGGCTTGGATAAAAACCCAATTAACATTTGCCCCATAGAGTATGCTTTTGTTGGAAACAAGGTGTGCTCTGGACTGAGATAAATCTTGACCTACTATCTCATGAATTTCAATTAATTATTGGATTCCATCTAGAGACATTATCTTTGATTGGTTGACTTCTGACCAGCTATTTTCTCTAATTCTCTATGCCGATGATGAAATCTTCGCTTTGAAATTTACATAAGACTTTAAGTCGGCATGTAGGTCTATTATGGTGAGTTGGAGCTAGCCCAAATTGAGTCAGTAAACTCAGTGCCGGGTCAAGCCTTAACTAATCCCAAGTTAAGGAGTTAAACAGTTTTCTTATAATTTTCCTTTACTTATACTACTCCACTTAACCACTCTTCCCACTTGCATTATTTCCAACCCAAGTTTGCATTTCCTCCAGCCGATTAAAGCTTTAAGTCTTCCACCGTTCATCCTCTAGCCTCACCATTGAGCTCTACCGCCTCCAAGCTACTCTCGCCGTCACCTGAGCTAGCCTCCATCAACGAAGGCTGCCGTGGGTAGTGTCGAATCTAGGTTGTCGAAACCCTAAGTCGAACTTTGATTCTAGCTTGGATTTATAGGTTGGCTACGGTGAATTCGTGCTCGAGCGATGATGTGGAAGATGATTGGCTCTAGTTGATTGCAGTTTTGTTTTGTGATGGAGATAATTGAATCTAAACTTGGTATGTTGGCAACGATGCAAGGGTTTGATCATGCTGGATGCATACGACTTAGAAAACAAACTACGCTATTTACTTTCAACCATCTGTTTCTCATGGAATTGACTAGAGCTAAATCATTGAATTGATTCCGATATGACAATTCACTTTATATTTGGACATACCGGATGACTCCATTACCTTGAATTTCTATACATCTAATGTTCCTAAAAAGAAAGGCTTTCTGCATCGCTCCAGAGAACAGATCCATTATTGATCGTTGATCGATAATGGGTAAGTACAAAAAAATGATTTTAAGGGATGATATAAATCGTTTTTTCAACCTGAGAAAGCTAATTACACTAGACGGATCATTTGTAGTGTTTAGGACACTAGACTCATTCCATATAGATAACACACTGCACTTTCCCTGATCAACACTTGGAATCCGGTTGGTCAGCTCACGCCGATTTCCATTGGATTTCAGGTGCTAACTGCATGAGAATTCTTATTAGTAATAAATTATACCTGACCATGATCAATGAGTTTTATTGTCTAGAATAGCGCACCATTCGACACGCCACAAGTTTGTTGATGGAGCATCCATGCCTTCAGAAGCTGAGTGAACAACTGCCTCAATCTCTCCCTCTATTTTCTTGGGGTTTAATCAACCCGTAACTTCTGATTTCTATAGCGTTCTAGTTCCTGTAGGACCTGTACTCAATTCGTTACGTGCAGCATGGTATACCCGAGGGTGATGTTTGTCTACCAACTCAAGCCGAGTTTACACATAATCCTTCAGAAGACTTTATTGCTTGTAATTGATACATGTGCCTAAGCGGTGCTATGCCACCATTCAATCGTTCTTGTCCATGGTGCTTCAAGATTTAGGATTCCACCATTTCAGATTCATCCCAATGGTGTGCTCTTAAGTCCCATGTACATCTTATTCATGACTAGACTTGGGCGACCACCAAGGTTAAATAAGCTTGCATATCTCTTACACTTTAAGAGGAGGCAGGATTGTCCATCTTTCATTATTATAAAAGCCTACAGGGGATGTAAGGGTAAAAAAGATCTCCATAACAAACTATCGGCTTTCAAAAACAAGTTTTTCTTTGTTCGATATCCACAGGGCTTCAATCGGTTCTTGTTGTCTGGAAGTAATCCTTATTCTTTAGCTCTTGCCATTCCAATTTATTTTCCAGTTTCATAACCTATGATATGTCTTATTGCAGTCATCCCGAGGCAGGAAAGTAACGACAAGCTCAAAGCAATGTTTGAAATTCTTAAGGTTGCGAGAGCTTCCGAGCGCACAATAGAGTTCCTTCTGATGAATGAGAACCTCTGGCTGTTCGACTTGCTTTATCTTGATAGATTTGCAATAGATAATAAGCACTTAACTTTGATGGCCCTAGGAGACATACTCATTCCTTAACCCAGACTCGCGACTTTGACGATGAGGCTCAAGAAGCTGTGGCCGGTCCATTAAAGGAAGCATAGCACGAAGAGATTCCTAGAGCTGACATAAACTTACCCTCCAAAGAGGATGTTATGGGGAATAGGGATAAGACCCATAGGATGTCTCCAATCCCCAAAGAAGAAACATTTCAAATGAGAGATGGGAAGAAACTTATAGTTGAGGAAGGAGAGGAAAAGGGCTTGGACGATGATGATAACGACTTTCATATCTCCGTAGAAAGACTTCAATCTTTCGACGAGCCATCGGGAATGAGTCCTGATCTTCCTAAGCTGCCTTCTCCAGGCTTGTAAACTATTGAGGCATTAAGCATTGAAATCCCGATTTCTCCTCCTTAAGAACAACCTGCTATCGAGACCCCATAGTCTGCCAGAGGTCAAGCTATTTAGACCTCTGTTGGAGATTCGTTTACTTCCGATTTCATGAAAGATGTCGCCATCTATGTAGATGAACATGGGGATATCTTCATTAGAAAAATGATAGCTGAGATTTGCTTAGAGATTGACATTTCCTCAAGCGCATTTGTGAGTAGTAGGGAAAAGACTTTGACCCTTAAACCATGTCGATACGGTTGGTAGAGTATATAGGTGGTCATCAGCACTACACACGTCACTTTAGGATTACAAACACACATCTCTACATTACGTTAAGTTCTTAAGTTCGAGTATTAACTTCATTCTTGTTTTTGTTTTTGATACTATGGGACGTGGGTTATACCAACGGTTACGTCAAGATACCAGCTCCCGCAAAAGTAAAACTTCTGATCCGACTTCTTACCCACCATGCAAAATAGATGAGGAGAGAAGGAAAAGAAATGAGGCCGAAACTCGTCCCTTGGAACGATAGCATGAGGAGGGGGAGAAAAGAAAAGTAGATGATGAGAATAGTGCACTTGGTGATGCATACAAGAACCAGAGAGACTTTCATGACCGCCGCAGTCCCTCATTATCGGTTACTCCCTGTGTTGAAGCTCGGACCGCTGAAACGCTAAAAATTCCCTTTTCTCAAGGAACAACTATCGTAGTGGCTCCTACTTCTAGATGAATTGAGAAGTTCGTGCTTCTGCCAGGTCCACCCATGCTTCAAACTACCTTTTCCAATCTGTTCTTGAAGGGAGTCAAGTTCGATAAGAAGATAAAACCCCTCAATAGGGCCACCTCCCTTAGCAATTTCGGGACAGTCCATAAGGACTTAGAGGCTGAGCATGATATGCGACATTTAGTGAAGGCCCTTTCAGATGTAAATCACATTAACTACCAGGAGATCCTCTCATTTGAGGCTGAAAAGGTAGACCGTGTTAAGGGGATCAATGTTCGTGATGATGAGACAGTCTAGTTAAAAACTAATAGGGATGCAGCACTAAAAGGAAAGGCTACTAGCGACAAGTTATTGACTGAGGCAAACCGGGCTCATGGTAGAGCCATTATCGTGATAAAGGATCCACTCTAAGATGCTGATATTGAATCCGAGAAACTAAAAGAGTAGTTTACCGAAGTAGAAGACACCATTAAATCTCAAAACCAAACTATCATTGGTCATTCTGCTATCATTGCTGAGCAGGCTATTGAGCTTACTCGTTTTTGTGAGCTTACAGTGCTGCGATCGAAATACGATGATACGATAAGCCAAATAGATGCCAGTGTGCTTCATCTTTGTACTAGCTATGTGATAAAAAAAGGGCAACTTCAGATGGTTAGGTAATAACTATCCCCAGACTCTTGCCATGGTTCGGGATGAGGTATTGGTCAGGTCCGAGGAGGCTAAGGATACACGCTCCAAGGAGGAACTAAAGGCTGCTTGTCTTAGTCTTGGGGACATAGACTTCTTGGCCATCGGTATAGAGGTCCTTAGGGAATAGAGGGAGAAGGAAACTACCAATGTTGCATCCAAAGCTCTTGCTGGCCCAAGCTCTTCGGGTCAGCACCAAACACTTATTCATACTTCTCAAGTGAAGACGAAGACCATCCCCATATCCACGGCTATTATTTCTGAAGCTGCTTACGCCCATGCAAGTTCTGTAGCCTTGGGTGAGCCACGCCCTTTCCAACTGTAATACAACCTTCAAAGATGGGGACTAGCGGTAAAGCCTTCAATATCGAAGTTCATGACCAAACCACTGGCTCAGGTATTTCTCTCGTCTCTCCAGTGCTCCACACACTTCGATTTACTCCAAAATCTTTTTCTAAATTGTGCACTTCTCTTTCTCAACTTGTAGGTCATCTAACTCTCCCGCCTCCTTCTCTTGCTGTACAGGGTTCAGGATCTGCTGTTATTTTCACTGCTTCCATCGCCATCTCTACAGCGGCTTTAGGCATAATTCTCCAGCTCCGGACCTGAGCCCAATTCTGAGTAGATAGAAGTGCTACAAAACTTGGAGGAAGTCTCAGCATCTATGGACGAAGAGGTAATGATTACCAATGAGTCCGGGCCAACACACAAGATGACCATAGCAGAGAGACTGGATGAGTAAAAGGAGGGGATGCAGATAAAGATGGAAAAGGAGGAGGGAAAGCGCAAGACTCCTACTACCATCACATTGAAGGTGTTGAGGGAGGGGAGTTCGTCTACCGGAGGGTCAGAGGGGTCGGGCTCCCTTGCAGAAGGAGAAATTGACAAGGATAGTAGAAAGAAGCTCCTTATTCGCCTAGGCAGGGGCAAGAAAGGCGAAGGGAATGGCGGAAAAAAGTCGTGATGAGATCGAGCATCAGTGGAGTAGGGTACTCACTGTCTTTTTGTGTGTTTTTATGGTGTCAGAGTATGTACAAGTGTAGAGTTCGTACTTACGTCATTTTCTTTCCGTTGTAGTGTCAATGACTTTTGTACCTTTGCCTTTTGATGTCCAAAACAGGCCAATATTGTGCGGGCATGGCCTTCGTTATTTGATATTGTACATAAAATGATATAAGTAATGAAAAAGACTAGCATCTCCATTGTAATTTGTTCCATGTACTTTTCTATATTCTATGTACTATGCCTGTGTATATACAACTGTATATGTATATAATATGATTGCTTGTCTCATAATTTACATATTATATATTGTTATACTGTGTGATGTGTTTATTTACCGCAATTCCATGCATATAAATGGTGTAAGTAGTGTAACTTGCAATTATTCGGTGTATTACTTTACTTAGCTCTATCATGGTTGCCAAAATTCACTGTTCGACGTAATAGAACCGTGAAGTGATTTTTATCCTGATTAAGTGTTGGTGTGTTGTATGCCCCAAGTCCACGGTGCTAGTTACTCCATAAAATTGATACAAAACCGGATACTCTGGGCGGCTCTCTGGTTACCCCTAGTCTAAGATGTATTGTAGCTCCTATCTCTAGGAACTTGTAATTTGAATGCTCGATTCCAAGCACTCTGCAATTTGATTGCGGTTGATTCTCTCCAAGCTCAATATTGAGGTTTTATCCATATACTAGTTTCTATCTCTAGGGACCTACAGACAGCTCAATCCCTTGGATTTTCTTTCCACATTGCCGATATCTAGGCGATGTTGAGTTTTGAGTGGTGGGGATTGATTTCTACCAATCCTGCAACTGACGAATTTTCTGATGTTGCCAAAACAACATCGGTGCTTAGGAGATTTTGAAAAACTAATGATGTTACCGGGGTAACAACGATGATTTGGAGTATACTGGAATGTGGTTCAAGTAGTGAAGGAATAGGTACTTACTGTGGACGTAGTTCCATTGGCCCAAGAAGTGAGAGAGTGAAGTGTACTTGAACGTAGTTCCTTCGGTTCAAATAGCAACAGAATGGATGCTTACTTGAGCATGGTTCCATCAGTCCAAGAAATGAAGAAATGGAGCGCACTCAAACGCAGTTCCTTCGGTTCAAATGGAAAACGAATAGATTCTTACTTGGACGTATTTCCATCGGTCCAAAAAAGTAAAGAAATGGAGCGCACTCAAACGCAGTTCCATCAGTTCAAGTGGCATAAGAATGGATGCTTACTTGGATGAGGTTCCATTGGTCTAAGAAACGAGGCAATGGATCACATTCGAACGAAGTCCTGTCGGTTGAAGTGATACAAGAATGGATGCTTACTTAGATGTGGTTCCGTTGGTCCAAGAAGTGAGGCATGGCTTATGGATACATGCGAGGGTTGGGCCTTCTTGATATTGCCAGAGCAATACTGGTTCTTCGAAGGCTGAGATCAATTTTACTTATCGATCTGGTAGTTTGAGTTGATTTGATACCGTTGACTCAGCGAGAGGCTTACATGAACTCGGTTTCATTGATTTATGAAGCGAAATGACTTTACTAATAAAATGAAGAGAAAGGAAAATCCTACCTATTTTCAATGCCTCCATTATCACTGGGTGACTTATTTGCGAAAATAGGAAATACATGTAAAAATACTAAATAAAATAGTGTTGCATGAGTCACTGTTTCAAGCATTGGGAATCGGAATTCCATCGACCATTGTGAGCTTGAATGTTCCATCTCCAAGTTTCTAAAAGATAATGTAGGGTCCTTCCTAGTTTGGGTCTAGTGCTTCCGTACCTTGGAAGATTCGTTTTAGGACGAGATCTCCCACTTTGAAGGTGTGGTTGTGAACTTTGGTGTTGAAGTATCATGTTATGCTTTTCTAGTGTGCGGAGGTTCTTAGTTCTGCTTCTTCCCGCTTCTCATCGATCCGGTCATGTGATTCGAGCAAGAGCTGCTAGTTTTTGTTTTGATTGAAGTGTCGCCTCCGATGAGAGAGAACTTTAGTTCCACTGGGTTTATTATTTTTGAACCATATGCTAGGGCGAATGGTGAGTGCCTAATCGCAGGTTTTTGTGTTGTTCTACAAGACCATAGTGCAAGTGGAAGTTCATCTACCCAGTTTCCTTTAATTTTTGTTGATCGCTTCTTAATGGTGGATTTGATGATTTTTTACTACTTCCACTTGCCCGTTTGCCTACGGGTGCGCTACAACATAAAAATTCTTCTCGATCTGACAACTCTTGCAAAAGTCCTTGAATTCAGCACTCTCAAACTAAGTCCTGTTGTCCATGATGATTCTCCTTGGTACTCTAGTCCTGCAAATAATGTTTTTGTTACAAAGTTAATTAACATTTTAGTGGTAATGGTGGAGAGCAGTTTCGCTTCAGTACATTTGGTAAAGTAATCAACTGCTTTGATAGCATGTTTGGCTCCTCCTTTGGCTATTGGTAATAAGCCGATTAGATCGATTCCCTAGATTGCAAGCAGCCGAGGGCTGACCAATTGCATAAATTCTGAGGATGGGTTTCTCTAGATCTTTGAGAAGCTCTAGCACCGGTCAGTGTATTTGGCATAGTCTGCTGCATCATAATTGATTGTGGGCCAGAAATAGTGGTAACGTAAAACCTTCTTTGCCAATATCTACCGCCCAATGTTGTAACCACAACTGCCTTCGTGGACTTCCATCAGAAACTTCTTGGCTTCATCTTTGGCTACACACCTTAGTAAGGAGTGGGGAAGCCTCTCTTGTAAAGCACTCCATTTTGTAGCACGTACCACGGTGTCTTTCGAAGGAGCTTCTTTCCTTCATTTCAGTTTTTGAGGACTATCCCTTTGAGCAGATAACCCTTGATTGGCGTCATCCATGATTCTTTCTCCTCTACAGTCTCCAAAACCCAATCTACATCCATCTGATCTATAATTGGAGCTATTAACACTTCAACTAGAACCAATCCAATTGATTTTGCCTCTCTAGAACTGTCCAGTTTGGCTAAGTAATCGGCCTTCACGTTCTGCTTCTTGAGAACATAGGTTATCGTGTAGTGTTCAATGTCGTTGAGCAGTTCCCATGCTTTTGACAAGTAGGGAGCGAGATTTGTCTATTTAGCTTGATACTCCCTTTTTACTTGACAAATGACTAGCTAAGAGTCGCTGTAGATATTCACAGCTTTTATTCATAGTTCTTTCATAATATTCAATCCCGCTATCAAATGCCTTGTACTCCGCCTCATTGTTAGTAGTAAGGAACTCCAATCTTAATGCGTAGCAAATGGATCGTCCTTCGGGAGTCTCAAGCACAACTCCTGCTCCCGAGCAGAAGTCGTTTGATGCGCCATCGACAAATAGCTTCCATTATGATACCACTTCCTATGTCACCTACTCTTCTCCGTCTTGAATGGTGAATTCCACAATGAAATCAGTCAACACCTGTCTGTTAATTGCCCTCCGGGGGTGATAAGTCATGTCATACTGACTTAATTCAATATGCCACTTTAGAAGTCGCCCTGAAGTCTTAGGTCGATAAAGTACTTGTTATAAAGGTTGATTTTCAACATTTTAACCTGATGAGCTTGGAAATATGGTCGTAGCTTTCTTGATGAGATCAGCAGGCAATATGCTAGTTTTTCCAACTTCGGATAGTTTTTCTCCAGTCTAGTGAATTGCTTACTAATGCAGTAAACGGGCTGCTAGATCCTTGCTTCTTTGCGTACTAGTGTTGCGCTCAGAGCATGAGTTGACACTGCTAAGTAGATGAATAGGTCTTCCCCGTCAACCGTTTAGATAGAACCGATGGGGTCTCTATATGTTGCAATAATTCCTCAAAACCTTTTTAGCAGGCATTATTCCATTTGAAAATTTTCTTATCCTTCTTCAATACGTCGAAGAAAGGCATACACTTGTCTGTTGCTTTGGAAATAAATCGGCTCAACGCTGTGACCTTTCCATTTAGACTCCGCAACTCATTTTTTGTTGTAGGGGCTGTGACATTCCGCAAGACAGTAATTTTCTTGAGATTAGCTTCAATGCCTCTAGCATTCACGATGAAACCTAAAAAGTTTCACAAGCCACACCGAAAGAGAATTTCAGCAGGTCAAGCATCATTCCATACTTTTAGAGAATCTCAAACATTTCCGAGTGGTTATCCAAATGATTTCCAAACACACGTTATTTGACTAGAATGTCGTCCACGTAGCCTTCCATTGTTTGTCCAATCTGATCTTCAAACATTATGTTTATTGACTCGTTTGGTCCTTGGAAAAGGCCAGACAAAGACATCACATCTTTTGCCTATGCCATATGAAGTCTGAATTGTTCCTAGAATTTCCTTGCCAACTCGTCAAAGGTAGAATTGGACCTTGATGGGAGTCCAATAAACCACATAGAAGCAACACCTTCCAAGAAGATAGGAAAACATCTGCAGTGGACAACATCCATTGCCATAGTTCCATCCAAATGCCAACTGTATGTGTACAAGAGCTGTTTGGGATTTGTCATCCCATTGTAAGATGGCATAGTGGGCATTCTAAACTTCTTGGGGTACTCTTCCCTTAAAATATTTTCATAAACGGAGTCCGAACTAGTGCTGAACACCAATCCTTGTCCCTCCTGCCCTTACTTTCTTCCATCAAGCATTTAACCATGTAGGAAATCAATGCCTCACTAGTCTGGTTGTCCATAGGTCGACTATCAGAGGCTATGCTAAGCATCTGACTCTGCAAATGACCTTGGTTTGCCAACTGTAGTCTAGGTTATCTATTCTCCAGGAACCACTTTTGTAGAATTCCATTGGCCCATGATCGACTTTATAACAGCAGTTTTAACTTCCTATCCAGCATTTAGCCTGCCTATGTCTGCATTCAATTCCAGTCTTTAGCATCAAGTTGCGTGTCGTCCTTAGAATCGAAGAGGAGCATTGTAATATTCCCTTGTGGAGCCTTCACTTCAAGGTTGGGGTTTGTGATAGGTTGCCCTCAGACAGGAGGGTCACTTCCATTACCTTCAATAATAATTTCAATCGCTCCACCAACTATCTCCTTTTTCTTTTTCTTGCCATCCCTCATATTCAAGCCTGAGACGAAGGAATTCTCTTGTTCCATAGCCTCTACAGTTTTCGGCTTAGTCCTTGAGGAAGTTGGTGGTTGTAGCGCTAGCAAAGCATCAATTTTGTACAAGAGAGCATTTTAACTATCAACCATCTTCTGGTTAAGTTGATTAACCATCTGGTTAAGCTCTCCTCCGGTTATAACCTCCTGTTGAGCGGAAGCACTTGGCGCTAGGTTTCTAGCATTAACCTCTGTTCGATGATTGTTAGCGTTGTTCACTTCCGTTTGCTGGAGATTGGTTTTATCAACACCAAGTGTTGTCCTAACAATCTTCCGAATGTTGTTTTCCTCTTAGGAGCCTTTAGAATAGTAAATCTTTAATCTTCTTCTAGCAAACTTTCTTAATCTAACCTCTGGATCTATCCAATCCAAAGTAGATAGCTAGATCCAAGATCGGGTTAAATTCTTAGTGAAAGCACCAAAATGTTAACCTAAAAAATGGATCAACACCCTAGAATATGATGTGAAAGCACCAGCCCTATTAGAATAGAGCGAATATAGTAGAAAATAGTAGACAAGTACATGAGACATAGAGATTTTCATACTGGTTCGGTTGTTAATTAAGCCTACGTCCACTTTATAGCTTTAATTATTGGTTTGATCTTGTTCATATGAGATTACATGGTGATTGAGATAGAATTAGTCGCAAGTATAGGGGTTAGACTGATTCTAAGTCCTAGAATTGCCTAGAGCAGCTGCCTTGATGACTATGGTGAAGAGAAAAGAGTTGAAGAATAGATGGAGATCCCATGTAGTGATAGCAGAATCCAAATCCATTCTTGGTTGCTCTATGATTTGTATTTATATGGGTAGCAATTATATTGGATCAATAGGCCCTTACCAGAGAAGTCCATGGACCGGCCTAAGATAGTATGAAAAATTCCCTGACAACCTAAGTTACCAATTAGACTTGGTATCGAGTCAAGGCCTTGACTTGGGGTCAAGTCTAATCCTTAGCTCCTATTCAATTGACTCCTTTTGTTTTGATCTCCTTGCTTCATCCATATCTCCTCCATGTAATTTGGTAGGTTTTTGAAAAGTTTTGGTAATCATTCTTCCTTTACTTGGATTATTCTATCGTTTGGACCGTCTAGTCTTCATTCCTCATGATAGACTCTCTAGAGCTCTACGAAACATCACGAATATATAAGAAGACTAGGGGAACACTTGGAAAAAGTATGAAGATGCCATGCCTTGGTATTTAGAGTTGGTACCGAGTCAAGGGCGTTGACTCAGGCTGAGTTAAGGACTTGGTCCATTTTGGGTTCTATGTTTTCCTGAGCTCTTCCTCTAGTCTTTCTTAGTATCTTCGTCAAATTTTAGGTCATTCTGTCTTTGAACCGACATTCTAACTCTTACTGATTTCTGCTTGGATAAAAACCTAGTTAACAAGTTATACCTTCCATCGCCTCATTTCCCTAGTCTTTAATGGGAGGTCTACTCGATATAGGGCAGCTCCAATTGCATAGGCTTGACCACTCTTCCCTTCCACTATATATTTAGGATGTTGGTTCTTGAAGTGCCCCTCCTCGTGACAGTTGTATCACTTTCCCTAAAAAGCTTCCTTTAACAATTTCACCTTGTAATCCTAAGCGATATGTCCTTTCTTTTGGCATCTCTTACACACTTTACCCTCCTTCTTAAACTTCCCTTTCGTCTTCTTATTTGTCCAAAAGCCTTCCTTCTTGGCTCCTCCTTGATTTTGAGTAAGTCCTACTTTCTCATTCTCCTTCTCCTCCAAAATAACAGTCTGCATCAAAGCCATATCGACCAACGTTTCATATGTAGTGCAAGTGAGTACTAGGGTCAATAACAACTTCTAAGTGGAGGGTTTAGGCCCTTGAAAAACTTCATGGTCTTTTTCATGGGGTATCAATCATCATTTTGAAATTAGCTAGGTTTGTGAATTTACTAATATGCACCTTCAAAGTGGAGTCTCCATGCCTAAGCTGTATAAATCTCTCCAATTGCAAACTCACCTTAGCCTTCATCATAAACGTGCCTCAAACCGAGTTCTGAACTCATCCTTAGCGATACTCCTATCAACATTCTCTTCAGTCATAATCATCCACCAACCTAAGGCCGTTCCTTTAAGGTGCCAAGCTGCCATTCTCCGCCTAATCTGGTGCTCCCAACCATGCTCTTAGAATATCTTCTCATTATCGTTTTTCAAGCCTTTGTCTCCATGAAACCTTCTGTTCTCGTATATGCCTTTCCATCCATGTTTTGGAAATACTTACACATCTTGGGGAAGTCTGTGGGGGCAAGCTGCTGCTTTAACAAGCAGGGATGCGGGTGTGTTGGGGTAGTAGGTTAAGGAATGGGAAATTGTCTTACATGCCTGAGGTATTGTTGGAACCATTCAGCCATCCCTCGAATAGTGAATATCTCTTGAGAGGGGTTGACAGTCTTAGAAGAAAGATTTTTAGCCATAGTCTACTATTTGTAGGTTAAACTTTTAGTTATAATTCCCTAAGGTAGTATTATATGCTGAAATAAAGATTTGCCTAGTGTGTTTATGCATGTCCAAAAATAATATACATATTTGTAGAGTTTTTGAAAATACTTTCAAAATAACAAGTATGTCACTTATACGTATATCTATCTTCATTAATCGGATAACCTAAGCTCTCATACCAAATGTAACAACCTGCCTTGAAACAGTCCTAATTTTTAACCCAGAAAAGTCCCATCGAACCTTAGACCCATTCCAAAGCCAGTTGTTGGTTGCTAAAGTTGATTTAAAGAACATACATAATGTTGTCTATCTACACATTCAAAATCTCACAATGGAAGGATAAAATATAATATCATAACTTGTTCCACTTATTTACAAATTCAAATGTCAAAAAACATAATCCCATGTAACAACGCCAAATATTCATGGTACACTATCTCAAAATACATCGTGTCTCTATGGGTACAAGAATATAAAAATAACATAGATAGCTAAATAAATACCACAAGCCTATGTCACCGCCACCATTTCCAAAAATCTACATCATCATCTCTATCCTGTGTTGTAATGAGGAGGGTGTCTAAACTACAATGTCTAGTGAATAAAAATCTCAAGCCTTTCCATAATAGTACTTCGGCACTACAATAGTACTTGGGCTATATAATTTAAATAAACATATGTCTTACGTATTCTAGCTATATTTTAATTCTTCCAACTATAAGCCATAAGGCTTTCCCTATCCAATTCCATAACCATTACTCTTTCAACCCAATGACTCGTATCTATCATCAATAATGTCCTAATAATGTAAGGGAAAATATCCAAGCTATTTAATACCATTGTAATGAGAACTAGGCAGACTCTGACCGTTTAATACCTCATTCATGGCCGGCCTCCGTCATTTAATACCTATTCAAGGTAGACTCCTCTTCAGTATTGTACAGCTGACATCGCACGGAATCTCTTCAGGCCACTTAATACTTCTTTTTATGGAAGAGGTGGACCCCACAATAGCCATGTAATACCTTAAACCTAAAGTGACCCTCCTCAAGATATCCTCTACCTTGCCTAACAGCTAATCCTGACCATTTAATACTTCCTACATAGGGAAGAAGTGGGTCCTTAATTAGCCACTTAATACCTTCAACCCCGAAGCAGGTCTTTCTTATTATGACTTGTAACCCAACTATGACATCTCACATTAACCCAACTATTAGTGGGTACTGATAGCTAGATTATTTAGACATCTTTAGCCTAGAGAATTTAGGACTAACCTCGCATCTTTTGGAGGTACTTATTATAGGCAGTGCCTCACATCAGTCCCAAAGTCACACTGTTGGTAGCCATGTCAGCTGGACAGACTTGTATGTCCTTTTGACTGACCTCGCATCCCTATAAATTAGTCATAATTTACAACACTCTCTTAACATATTATCACACATTTGACCGCATTCCATATCAAGGCCTTACAAGAAAACTCTTATTTCGCCTTACAGTCAACTTCTTTCCTAAGGGGGATTTAACAATAATTATTAGCCTATAACCAACTACGTAATTAATATGTTATAATTTTACATTATTTATACTTATATTATTAACAAGAAAACTTGTCAACATCCCCAAAACTATATGAATGACAAATGAGGTCATACGAGATAAGGATGTCAAAGAGATTACTACTTTCGAATCCCACCTTTAGACTTAAATTGACCAAGTCGAAATAGTTTCAATGGTTGAATTAGAAATGTAGGTTATGGACGAAGCATTCAACTCGAAACTGTTCTTTTGAATTAGTAGGAAATAGCTATTCGTTTCAACCTCTCATTCTTTTCGATCATGTAGAAAGGTTCATTCTTGCCCTTTTCGACTATGTCGGAAGGTATGCTTGTCATATAACAGCAAAATAGCTGCTCTCTACCTCATTGGTTTTGTCCCTTTCTATTGAGGAACCCCTTCGAAAGGGTTGCAAACGTAGTGGAAGATAAACTCCTTTCGAAGGAATTCCATTTTACATGTTCGCTCGTCAATTGCATACTGGATTCCCTTCGGAACACCCTTTTCGACCAGGACAAAAGGAGCTCTATCCTTTTGAATCAGACCCAGTTGCAATTACCTGAGCATAATTTGGTTTATTCTATATAAGATCGGTTTGAATATTCCTAAGCCCTTCGAACTCATCAATGTCGAAACATCATCACCATCTTTGCTCTCTATTGTTTGAGATTAGTTTCGATGTTGATTTATTTCGCATGTCCATATCCAAGTCGATCTTAATGAATTGCATAGACAAAATGAAGTTAAGAGAATAAGATAGAATCATGTGCAATGGATCATTAGTCTACCTAATGATCATAATGATCTTCCTCATCATCGTAATCCTTGTTGAATCCACACATCCTTCCATTATCATTAATCCAAAATGAGTTACAATTATGAGAGTTTTTCCTCAAATTGATTTAGGGTTTACAAAGTTTTTGTAGTTGCAAAGAAGTAGAAAGAAAGAAATGAGCTTAGGATTCCAAAATTTGATGCCCAAAACTGGACCCCTTGAGTCTTATTTATAGATGCAGGTCGGCCCCCTTCCGCGTATGTGCTTTTGCCCTAATTGAAAGGTCTTTTTTATATTCCACCACATGCCTTTCGACATGGTCGAAAGGCCTTGCCTACCTTCGATGCAATCGAAAGGCATCTCTTTCCAGTCCTTTAACTCACACTTGCGCTTCCCCTCTCTTTATTCCAGACCTTTCAACCTTGTCGAAAGGGTCTTTATCTACCTTTCGCCTTTGTTAAATCTTGAGTGCTACCTTTTTCTTGTTTTCTCCTGAACTTCTTTCGACATCGTCGAAAGGCCTCAAGTGTGCTTTTCTCTTCATGTTGTCTCGTTTCCATCAGAAGTAAAGATAGGGGATTTTGACTCTGTCGATAGATTCTTTACTTAGGCTTCGAAGATGTTGAAGCATCAGTAGTTTCGATGATGTAGGTAGCTTCCGAATGTATGTCTGCGGACTGATTTGGAACCTTCTCCTGATGTTATTGGTTTCAACCAGTTTGAAAGGCTTAGCCATGCTTTCAAAAGGGTTGTTTTGGGAAATTTTAACAAAGGCAAAACATTTGGTTCCGAAAAGGTTTGGCGCGCATATGATGGGTTTACTTTCATTGCCTTCGAAAGGGGGGTTTTGAACCTGTCTTTGCTAATTAATTTGTATCAGAAGGATTGAAAGAGGCGGAAGGGTAGCTCTACTTTTATTTTTGAAAGCTTTTACATTGTTTATTTCTTATAACAGTGCCAAATGACTCCGACTCCCTTGAAACCTTCTCAATGCCTTCAAAACGTTCTTTTGTGACCTTTGTCGAAACCCATGCCTGTAGCTCCAGCGGAGCCGGACATTTTCGTTAACTTTCTTTCCTACTTCTGTTCCTAAGTGGATTTTATGGCTAACATTCCCCCCCCCCCCCGGACAAAAATTTCAGAACTCTCTTGCACTTAATTACCCCGTTTTCCTACAAAATTCAAAGTCAGTTACATTTTCTGTTGCTAACTCAGTATCTTATAAATATGCTTCATGATAATTCAGCGTAGGGGTGCTTCTAAATTTAAATGGTTAGTTAATCATAGCTTGATTTAACACAGGATATGAGGTCAACAATTAATAATTATCCATTCATATAACAATCGAAGTCTAAGAACTTCCTGTTGGGGATAACCGATGTCCGAAAATAGGAGGTCACGAGCTATTATCTGGCGATGAGCCTTTGTAACCCGTAAATTTTAATATGCACTTAGAGATTTTCCTTGGAGATAAGAACGATCCTAGATTCTAAATTTAGATGCTGGTGAGCATCATTTAAACTTGCAAAATAAATAGCCTGATTTGGGTATTAAGAAGACCAGCTCGAAGCTTTCGGTTGATGACTTAAATGTTTATTGTAGCTTCAATGCTACTACTTTAAATCCCAGGTTCGGGATTCGATTGATAGAATTCAAAATTGACGATAAAGACCTAAAATTCAAATTCAAGAATTACGGGGTTATGGAACCTAACCCAGATTAGGGTATTAGCTAATGTAGTTTAGAAGTTAATAGCAGGATATGCAGAACCTAGATTTGGGTTTTAAGTAGTAAGATTCAGAAATAGTCCTCTGAATAGAATTCTCAAACCCAGATTCGGGTATTTATGGTGGATAATTAAAAATTTGTAATAGTTGTCTTTACGTTAAAAATCCCACGCCCAAATCAGGGAGTATGTCGGATAATCAGAAATTATCAATAACTATTTTCTTAATAGGAATCTCTGGCACGGATTCTTAGATTTTGTCTTATTTGACATGCATAAACCCTTTAGGCCTTATATATAGTAGTAATCTGATTGGCAGCTTCTCAAGCTTAGACGTCTTAGTCCATAATCTGATGTGCCACTTCTTAGGCCTGGACATCTTAGTCCATTGGAGATATACCGCTTCTCAGGTTTGGACATCTTAGTTCATTATTTGATGAGCCACTTCTTGGGCTTGGACATCATAGTCCATTATTGTTTGGTACTCTTGGTTATCTCATATTAGAGGTTGGAACCAAGGACTTACCCAACCTCCCTCTAGGAGGCGCCTTGACCAAGCAAGAGGCGTGGCCAAGGGCTTTTCCGATGCTTTAACCTGGCCATAGCGTGGCACAGATAGAGGCTTGCTCCAACCTCCCTCCAGGAGGCATCCTGCCCTGGCCATAACATGGCGCGGATAGGGGCTTGTTCGGTGCTTTAACCTAGCTATAGTGTGGCGCGAATAAAGGCTTATTCCATCCTCCCTCCAGGAGGTGCCTTGAGCTGACCAGAGGCGTGGCCAAGGGCTTGTCCGGTGCTTTAATCTGGCCATAGTGTGGCGCGGTTAAAGGCTTACTCCGCCCTCCCTCCTGGAGGTGCTATGCCCTGGCCAACTCGGTGTGGATAGAGGCTTTTTACCGTCTTAGGTAATGTCCAAATGTAAGGAGTATTTCAATCGTATGCTCACATAATACACAGGAAGTTGAGCTCCACTTCCTACTCTAATCAACACTGAGTTGACCGCGTGTTCTAAAACTGCCATATATAAGTATAAGACTTTCCCATTCTTAGGACTAGAAAGTATCAGTGGCTTTTCCAGCTGGCTTTTTAATTCCTGAAAAGCTTTTCTACAATCTTCCCCCATTCAAAGTTCTTCATTTTCTTAATTACTTCAAAGAAAGGAATACATTTATCGGTAGCTTTGGAAATGAACCTACTTAGGGCAGCCACCCTTACATTCAAACTCATTACCTCCTTGCTGGTTTTGGGCTCGGTCATGTTCTTAATGGCTTGAATTTGGTCAGGACTAGATTCAATCCCTTGGGCACTTACAAGGTAGCCCAAAAACTTTCCTGAATGGACTTCGAAAGAGCACTTTTGTGGGTTCAATTTCATTTGATATTTCCACAATATCCTGAACATCTCTTCTAAATCCTTAAGATGATTCATAGCCTTGCCGGATTTTACTAGCATGTCGTCCATATAAACCTCCGTATTACAGCCAATTTGATCTTTAAACATTCTGTTGACTAGCCTTTATATGTTGCCCCTGCATTCTTTAGCCCAAATGGCATCGCTTTGTAGCAATAAATTCCCGATTCAGTTATGAAGCTAGTGTGTTCCTTATCTGGCTTGAACATTGGTATTTGATTGTACCCTGAATAGGCATCCATGAGAGATAATAATTTGTGCCTACTTATTGCATCTACTAACTGATCAATTCGCGGTAGTGGGAAACAATCTTCCGGACATGCTTTGTTCAAGTATGTATAGTCAATACAAGTCCTCCATTTTCCATTTGATTGAAGGAGCGCTTGAAGATAACGTTAACTGCACTACCTGTGTCTACAAGAATTTTAGAGACGATGGACAATCTGATTTGAGCAGTAATCATCAATGGATCGTTGTGCGGATGGTGAATCCCTTTTTCAGCTCTTGAGGGGTGATAACAAGATTCGGCATTTGAATACTGAGTGGTGGATTCTTCAATGAGGGCTCTTCTTGGACAGAGAAGATGCCTTCTTTAGCTTCCTTGATGTATCTGTTCCGGGCCCCTTTGTTGTTCCTTGCCGGATGCAGCCTACCATGAATTACGTCAATTTTGTTTATCGGCGGGCTTAAGCTCAATGGGTCCTCATCCTCTAGTACATTAATGGCATTGACACGGTGCTTTGTGGACCATCCCCTGTTCATTGAGCTTTCTGCTTATCCTAAATAAATTCTTTCAAATGACCCACGCGGATCAGTTCCTGGATGGTTCCAGCCAGAACTCTGCACTCATGGGTCTTGTGACAATTTGACTTGTGATATGCACAGTAATCTCCTCCTTTTCTTTTTCTGGATTGTTCTGAGCTTTGAAAGAAGTTGGGAAGTTTACTCTTTCTTTCGCCACGACATAAACGTAAGACAGTGGCTTGCTCAAAGCGACTGCGTTAGCAATTGGCTCTTCCCATTTCGTTCTTTTATATCCTCGGTCTAGACCAAACCTTCCTCCTTCCTTTTTAGGAATCGCTTTTCTTTTGGCATAATATAGCTCATCCATCCGAATGAACTAGTCAGCATGGAAGTGAAAATCTTGTAAATATTTACACCCATTAACGAAGAGCTGCTTCTTGAAGGGGGTGTTCTCTATTAAGTTGGAACCTATCGTGATAAGCTTGTCTCGGCCATTCAGGTCTTTGCTTTTAGTGCTTCATTGTTGAATCTCTTTAGATAGTCTCTCAAAGATTCCCTCTACCTTTGCTTTTATGTTGATTAAGACTGTATAATCTATAGTGGGACCTTTACAAATGCAGAACTGGGCAGAGAATTCGTAGGAGAACTACTTCCATGAATAGATGGTTTTCTCTCGATACTGCCTATACCACTTGGCTGTAGCTCCTTGGAGAGTGACAAGGAATAATCTGCATCTAACTGCTCCTGATGCATTGTATAAATCCATTTGGCTATCAAAAGCCATTAAATAATCATCCGGATATGTGATTCCATGGTATTTCATTGTTGGAATCATCATGTAAGATGGGATGATAGTTTCCATAATCTCATCAGTAAAGGGTGGCACTTGCTCGTTATTATTAGCATTTTCATCCATGGTCCTCTTCCGTTTTGTATTCATTACATTCTTAATTGCTTTTTCTGTAGCATCCTTCAAATAGGCCTCGACATCTCGATAGTTTTTCTAGTCTGGAAAGTATTCTTTTGATTTAGAGCTACCGGATTGTTCAAGTGATTTATCGAGCACCTTCACTTAATGATTAGCTTTAAATTGAGGGCCCTCCTTCTTCTTTGAGGATGTTAGATCTATCTTGCTTTTATTTTCATTGAAGTAAGATTTCAAGTTCTTTCTTAGGGAGATTACCTCATCCCCTTGCGTTGGCTTAGCCTTGAAGATTTCTAAGACAATGCCATTTTGAGGAGCTCTTGCATTTCTTGCAGCTGTTACTCTAAGTGTTTGATCTTAGAGGTATTTTCATCCTGTTGGGCTAATGATGAAGGCTGCCCTTGAAAGACCCCCTCCAAATTAAAGGTCAGGGCTATGTCTCTTCAAGAGTTATTTTATGGATTATTTCTTCACTCATTCTGCTGAGTCATTTGGATTTCATTTTCCTACGTCAAGTCAAATGATCCATAATTAGTTTATAAGATAGTAACAAGATTGGAGGTTCAAGCCCTCCTTCTAGCGCTAAAATGTTAACAAGAAAACTTTCCAACATCCCCAAAGCTATATGAATGACAAACGAGGTCATACAAGAAAAGGATGTCAAAGAGATTGCTTCTTTTGAATCCCACCTTTCGACTTGAATTGACCAAGTCAAAACAGTTTCGGTGGTTGAATTAGAAATGCAGGCTAAGGACAAAGCATTCAACTCGAAACCCTTCTTTTGAATTAGTAGGAAAAAACTATTCGTTTCAACCTCTCATTCCTTTCGATTATGTCTAAAGGTTCGTTCTTTCCCATTTGACTATGTCGGATGGTATTCTTGTCATATAAAAGTGAACAGCTGCTCTCAACCTCATTGGTTTCGTCCCTTTCTGTTGAGGAACCCCTTCAAAAGAGTTGCAAAAGTAGAGGAAGATAGACTCCTTGAAGGAATTCCTTTTTACATGTTCGATTGCCAATTGCATACTAGATTCCCTTTGGAACACCCCTTTCGACCAGGACAAAAGGAGCTCTATCCTTTTGAATCAGACCCAGTTGCAATTGCTTGAGCATTGTCTGGTTTATTCTATATAAGATTGGCCTAGATATTCCTAAGTCCTTTGAACTCATCAATGTCGAAACATCATCACCATCTTTGATTTCTTTTGTTTGAGATTGGTTTCAATGTTGATGTGTTTTGCATATCTATATCCAAGTCCATCTTAATGAATTGCATAGACAAAATGAAGTTAAGAGAATAAGATAGAATCATGTGAAATGGATCATTAGTCTAGCTAATGATTATAATGATCTTCCTCATCATCAAAATCCTTTTTGAATCCCCACATTCTTCCATTATCATTAATCTAAAATGAGTTACAATTGTGAGAGCATTTCCCCAAATGGATTTAGGGTTTACAAAGGTTTTTATAGTTGCAAAGAAGTAGATGGAAAGAAATGAGCTTAGGATTCCAAAATCCGGTGCCCAAAACTGGACCCCTCAGGTCTTATTTATAGATGTAGGTTGGCCCCCTTCCGCGCCTGTGCTTTCGACCTAGTCAAAAGGTCTCTTTTAGATTCCATCTCATGCCTTTCAACATGGTCGAAAGGCCTCGCCTACCTTCGATCTAGTCAAAAGGAATCTCTTCCAAGTCCTTTAACTCACCCTTACGCTTCCCCTCTCTTTATTCCAGACCTTTCGACCTTGTCGAAAGGGCCTTTATCTACCTTTTTCCTTTGTCAAATCTTGAGTGTTCCCTTTTTCCTACTTCTCCTTTTGATGTCGTCGAAATGCCTCAAATGCGCTTTTCTCTTCATGTTGTCTCGTTGCCATCAGAAGTAAAGATAGTGCTTTCGGCTCTGTCGACAAATTGTTTACTTGGGATTCGAAGATGTTGAAGCATCAGTAGTTTCGATGATTTAGGTGGCTTCCGAATGCATGTCTGTGGACTAATGCGGAACCTTCTCTTGATGTTATTGGTTTCGACCAATTTGAAAGGTTTAGCCATGCTTTCGAAAGGGTTGTTTTAGGCAGTTTGAACAAAGTCGAAACCTTTAGTTCCGAAAGGTTTGGTGCGCATATGATTGGTTAACATTCATTGCCTTCGAAAGGGAGGTTTCGAAGCTGTCTTTGCTAATTCATCTGTATCGGAAGGTTTGAACGAGGTGGAAGAGTAGCTTCGGTTTTCTTTTCGAAAGCTTTTACACTGTTTATTACTTGTAAAGGGCCTGATGACTCCAACTCCTTTGAAAGCCTTCTCAATGCCTTCAAAACGTTCTTCGGTGACCTTTGTCGAAATCTATGCCCGTAACTCCAGTGGAGCCTGACATTTTCATTAATTTTCTTTCATACTTCTATTCCTAAGTGGATTTTATGGCTAATGTGTATATACATATACATATACATATACATATACATATACATATACATATATATATATAGGTGCCTAAAATATTTCTAAACGTGTGAAGATTGCGCGCGAAACTAACGTTTAAATTTCAATACTTCAAATGTATACAAGTCTAATTCCATATCAACAAATATATGATATATCCAATATCCACAATTCAATCAACAGACTTGTGTAAAATATTATCCATACCAAACTTATCTTATATTAAAATAGTGTAATCAACATTAATAGAAAGTTACAATTCAAATACATTTACACTCTATTCAACTTCATTGCATAAAATTGAAAAGAGCAATTTCTATTTAAATTATGGAAATAGGCAGTGTAAATTACAAACAAAAGAATTCATACCTTACATACCATTTCTAATTTATTATTTTCAAAATCCATAATCAGATCCAAAAAAGAAGATATGAAGTGGAATTGAATGCAAAACATAAAATTGCAATATCTATAAAATTCCATTATTTTAATACAAAATAATTGAGATTCTAACTTAAGAATTGATATTTAGCCTCAGGGGAATTTTAGGGTTTTAGTATGATGTTTTTCGTAAACAAACTCCCCAAAGACATACATCAAATCCAAGTTATACTATACAATTACTAAAATAAAAAACTAAGATTTCCACTCACAAAATGCTCTAAGCTCTTCCTTTTTGGATTTGTTTACGCCCACTTCAATCTATCACAGATCCATCCTTTTAGAATATACAATAAGGGAATTTTGTATTAATTAGATTCAAAAATTTAGGGACTGTAGGAGAATAGAATAAAAAATTGATAATAAATACCTAAATTATTTTATTTGAAACTCTAGTGTATTTTCTAAGTCTTCAAAGAGAGAGATCACCAAAGCTTCGCTTGGTACCCAAAATAGTTTGTGAGTAAAAGTGAGGAGGCTGGGCTCTTATTTATAATGGATAAAAAGTACCAGAACTGCCATATTTAAGTCGATTAATAAAATCCAGACTGTTAAATGCACATAACCCTAGCGACCAACAACATCAGTAAGTCGATCGGTCCATCTTAGGCGGTCGATCGGTCCTAGGGAGAAGTTGATCGGTTGGCCTATTTTTGGACCATTTAATTTGTTGTCGTTGTGTATTTATTTAATACCATAATTAATTATTAACGTTAATATTATTTTAAAGTTTACGTAACCATCATGTCTAATTACTGTTACTTCTAAATTTCATATTTAAGAATGAACTTTTTACTCGAATTTGAATTCCATTTAAATTATTTCGAGTCCAAAAATATCAATCATCCATAATTTTTTCGTTTAAGCACTATTTTCAAAACATTATATATGGAAATTGATCAGAAAATTGCCTAGAACGCAACGATATAACTTCCATGGTCAAATTTTAACTTTTACAAAAAAATTATTTCAAGCCTTACATTATTTAATTAAATCATTTATTTATTATTAATTTTTACGGGATATTACAATGGATGAGCATTTTACGAGGACGGACTTGACTAGTGCCGATTGCTTAGCCTCATCATGCCAGCTCTTTATAAGAAATATGGGCATGTTTGGTAGAAATGGTAGTTTTACTTGTTTTTTCTCTAAATCGTGGCTTAACCTTTCCTTCTTTGTTGATGCAGTGGTCAGGAGGTTTAACTTTGGTGCCATTGATCAGTTTGCCTCTACCCCTAAGGCTGTTTTGACTGCCTTTCCCTTAGAAGAGAAATAAAAGGGAAAGGAGATTAAGGGGGAGGTCATCATGGTTTCTCTTAGTGGGGAGGAAAGTCCTCTCGATGAGGGGTCTAGGAAGAGAAAGAGAGTTGGAGAATCTGAATGTGAGGGGACCCGTGCCTCCTTTGCCTTGCAGAGGCTCATTCATAATGTGGGGGGGTATCAGGGAGAGTAGGGGGAACCAGTAAGGCATTGTTGCTAGAGCTTGATGTCTCCCAGGATCATGATGACCTTGATCGCCTAATGCGATCATTTTAGGAGATGCCGGTCTAGCTTTAGGGGTCTTCTCATCATGTTCGGTTCGGGATGTGGCTTCCATAATGGAGAGGAGGTCATGGACATTCATACCCAGGAAGCTTTGTTTGAGACCCTTTTTCTTCAAACCCTATATATTGTGCAGGATTTCTAACCAGTTTGCTTTTGTAGGCTGCCTATCACTCCATTCATCTCCATGATGATTATAAGGTGCAGAAGATCGAAGTCAAGGAGTGCAAGTAGGTTCAGGCATTAGTTAAACAAACAACCGAGGAGGTGAAAGTGGTGGTAAAGGTGGCAGCCAATGCCAAGGAGTAGGCTGAGAGGGAGGTGAAAAGCTTCAAGGAGAGGCTGGACAAGCATCAGGCAAACCTTGCCTACCATGTTACAGAGTGCAAGTCCATTACCGATGGTGGCCCCTCAAAAGGAAGAGGACCAATGGAAGAATCAACTGACTAATATGGTTAAAGCCTTGTTTGGGGAGAACTAAGATCTACTTATTTCCATAAGTCGCTTGGATGCCGACCTGCTTTGTGAAACACGGGATAAGGTTGCGAAAGAGATGGCAGCTGCTAGGGAGGTTGTGTCGGTCATCTTGACGGAGAAAATTGAATCCTTACAATGGCTAGTTGAGGATCCATCCTTGTAGATATTTTATCCTCTTTTGTGAGACTATCAGAGCGGGCTATGTGTCCCTGTACTTTTATATATGAAAATATTGCTCTTTGTCAAAATTTCAAGTGTTGAATGTCGACGTTGTTTGCTTAGCTGGTGGGTTACATTTTGAGTAATTTTGTTTCTTGTTCCTATACTTGTGTTTCCAATGGTAGATGCCGAGTTAGGTAACGGATGTTGGTCGTAGCCCACTCTTGTATCTTTTATTAGGTCCCTCGATTTTGTCAATGAGGCGGTAAGGCTGGCGTTTGAGCATCAGCCTTAATTGTGGGATCCTGGATCAAATAGCGATTGTCTTGAAAGTTCCTCAGGTGTAGTAAAAATGGCGGTGCTCGACAAGGAAGTGAATTCATGGTAATTCACCCTTGTGGGTAGTCGATCGGCAAGCGGGGTACATGACTCTCTACACACTTAGTAGTATGGATCAATGATCCCCAACAACTCAAATGAGCACACAAAACTCATCCTTTATTAGATAGCATGGTGGCAGGTGAGGAGCATGGCTTTCTATACACCTTGTGACAAAGGTCGATCGTCCCCAATAAGGAAATGAATGCACGGTACTTCACATTCATGGATAGGCAAACAACAAGCGAGGAGCATGGGTCGATGGTCCCCAAAAAATTAAGTAAGCACATAAAATTCATCCTTTATTGGATAGCATGGTGGTAGGTAAGGAGCATAGTTTGCTACTGACCTTGCAATAAAGGTCAGTGGTCCCCAATAAAGAAATAAATGCAAGATAATTCTCCTCGTGGATAGCAAGCTAGCAAGCAGGGAGCATGGCTCAGTATGCACTTGGAGGCATGGATCGGTTGTCCCTAATAAGATAAATGAGCACATAAAAACCCATCCTTTATTACATAGGCTAGCTACAGGTGGAGAACATGGCTCACTATCCATCTTGTGGTAGAGGTTGGCGCTTCCCAACAAAGAAATGAATGCATGGTAATTCAACCTCGTAGATAACCAACCGGCAAGTGGGGAGCATGGCATGCTATGCACTTGGCAGTATGGGTTGGTGGTCCCAAACAAGGCAAATAAACAGATAGAAAATCATCCTTTATTGAATATCCTAGCAGCAGGCGCGGAGCATGGCTCACTAGAGGTCAGCAGTCCCTAATAAGGAAATGAATGCTCAGTAATTCACCCTTGTGGATAGTCAATCGGTTGCTGGACAATGTGCTCCTTGAATCTTCAACGTATTTGTAAAAATAAAGGGTTACACAGCCTTATAGTCATGGTTGGTTCTCATATCTGGTAGACCCGAAGGTGAGCAGAGTTTAAAGAGCGAGAGACGACTTCCCCGTCCTTGTGATAGAGATAGTGAGTGTCAGTTTTTAGGACCTCTCAGATGATGTAAGGTCCTTCCCAATTTGGTCCAAAGACCTCTTTGGTTGTTTCCTTTGTATTAGAAAACACCCAGCATAGGACTAGGTCATCGATAATGAACTAAAAAAGTTTTATTATGAAGCTGTAGTGCTTAGAGATCTTCCTCTTGTATGTTTCAGTGCAGAGCTCAGCCTCGGCCCTTCATTCTTCTATAGAGTCTAGCGCAAACTCGAGTAACTCATCGTTTTGCTCGGTCTCAAAGGTTTGATACCAAGGTAATGGGATTTCATCTTCGATAGTAACATGGCTTCATACCCACATGATAGTAAAAGGGAGCATGGCTGGTTGACGTGCCATTGGAAGTACACTAGGACCAAAGGTCCAATGGTAGTTCTTCGACTCAGTCCCCTTTAGCTTTTGTGAGACGCTTACCGAGAGTGATCTTAATGGTTTTGTTGATGACTTCCATCTATCCATTAGCCTTGGGATGGGTGATAGAAGAGAAGCATTTCTTGATTTTGTTTCTTACATAAAAGTCTTGAAAGAGATACTTTCAAATTAAGTGTTGTCATCGATGATGATTTTCTTAGGAAGGCTAAAATGATAGATGATGTTTTATATTACGAAGTTCAATATTTTTTTTGGGGGGGTGGTTACCCTGGTTAGGGGTTCAGGTTCGACCTACTTAGTGAAGTAATCGATGGAAACTATAGCATGACTATAACCTCCCATTGCATTTGGAAACTTGCCTATCAGGTCAATTTCACTAATATTGAATGACAATGGGGAGGTTATCAAGGTGAGATGGGATAGCAAGGCTTTGGGATCTTAGCGAACCTTTGCACCGATCACATTCATTTACGTACTCCATAGAATCTTTGATCATAGTAGGCTAACAATAGCCCTACTGGGCAACCTTCTTTGCTAGGCTTTACCCTCTGGCATGGTCTTCATAGAATCCTTCAAGTAGTTCCTCCAGGATCTGAATGGCCTCATTTGTAGACATGCACCATTGGAATGGCATGGAATACCTATATTTGTAGTGCCTTTCATCCATGATCGTGTAGTTGGGGGCTCAGTAGAGAATCTTCTTGGCCTCTTTATGATTTGCAGGGAGGTCGTTGTTTACTAAATATCTGACCAGGGGTGTCATCCAATCACTTGCATATGGTATGTATATTTCCATTGTTGTTGTCGTCAGTTCGTATCTAGGGGTGTTATGGATTTCTTACGAGACCCAAGGAGTGAAATCTTCTTCAGGATTGCTTGTTGCTTTAGCCAGTTGGTTTGCATTTGCATTATGTTCTCATTCTATCTACTCTATTCTAAATTCCATGAATGTTCTGATGATCTTTTTGGCCTTGGAAACATAAAGGTAGTGTTTTATTTCTTACCTAGAAGTACACGCCAATCTAGTTGACAACCAAAGATGAGTCATTAAAAACAGGTATAGATTCTATGGGTAGCTCCCTTGCCATCCTAAGGCCGATAAGGAAAGGTAGATACTCGACTTCATTGTTGGTCACCTTAAAGGTGAGGCAAATCGCAAAACATAATTCTTTCCCTTTTGGCATAATGTGGAACATTATGATCCCTGCCCTTTCTCATTTGATGCACTGTCAGCATAGAGGCAACAAACTGGTTTGTCGGTGATAGCTTATTTTTGATCAGTTTGACCTTGAACATTTGGGGTTGAAGTCGATAACGGTCCTACTCTTGATGGAAATTCGAGGTTGGAACGAGATGTGATGTCGTCTAAGTTCGACAAACCATTTTAATGATTGGCCCGTTGTGTCGAGTTAGATGTGGAATTGTTTCAGAGGTTGATTTATCAAGACTTTGATAGATTGAGCCTGAAATTTTGGCTAGAGCTTATGGGCCCCCATGAGTAGGCGAAATGCAAGCTTCTCTAGCCGAGAGTGCCTAGTCTCTGGACCAGTCAATCTTTTAGTGATATAAAAGACTGGCCATTGGATCTTCTCGTCTTCTTTAATTTGAGCGACACAGATCGCATGATCAGACATAGCTAAGTATAGTTAAAGATCCTCACCTTCTATGGGTTTGGATAGTGATGGGAAGTGGTTAGATGTTGCTTCAGTTCTTTAAATTTCTTGGCACATTCCTCACTCCAAGTGAAAGTTTTCTCTTTCTTAATAAGATCGAAGAAAGGTAGGCATTGATCGACTGAATTCAACACAGACTGTCTTAATGCTACAACCATTCCATTCAAGCTTTGCATTACCTTCATGGTTCTGGGAACTTACACTCTTGGATGGCTTGGATCTTATCATTGTAGTCCTCAATCCCCTTAGCTCTCAGAATATAGCCAAGAAATTTATCAGACCGGACGGCGAAAATGCATTTCTTGGGATTTAGCTTCACGTTATATTGACGAAGAATGCTGAAAGTCTCGGCTAGGTTTTGCACATGCCCCTCTACCTCCTTGGACTTGACCAACATATCACCCGTATAAACTTCCATTGACCAACCAATTTGTTTTGAGAATGTGGGGTTGACAAGCCATCGGTATGTTGCACCCACATTTGCATGCACGATAGCAGCTGGTCTTAGTTATAAAGGATGGTGTTCTTGTCCTGGGCCATGCATGACAATTTGATTGTATCCTGAATGAACGTCCATGAAGGTGAGGAGCTGAGGTCAGCTGGTCGCATCTACTAGAAAATCGATGTGAGACAAGGGAAAACTGTCTTTAGGGTAGGCCTCATTAAGATTGGAGAAGTCGGTGCATGTTCTCCATGTCCCCTTTGGCTTTTTTTTACCAATATCGAGTTCTCCACCCATATTGGATAGTCCATCTCCCTGATGAAGACATTAGCCAACAACTTTTCCACCTCCTCTTTGAGAGCTCGATACCTCTATAGTTAAGCGATCAGTGTTTCTAGTAGATGGGGATGGCCAAGGGTGAATGTCAAGCACATAACAAATGATCCAAGGATCAATGTCGGACATGTCGATGGGTTCCTAAGTGAAGATGTCTTTGCTCTACTGGAGGAACCTGATTGGATCCTTTGTACCTTCCAGACAGAGCTCAATGCTGATTTGGACAATCTTGCTCAGATCGGAGCTGTCTATGTTGATGGACTCTAAGGGGGTGGCTGGTCCACCTTCAATGCTTGAATCACCAATGCGGGGATCCAACGGGTCATCTTTCGAGTCGATGTTGGTTTATAAGACATACTGGTCTAATGCATATATCATACGCTCAATGACATCTTCGACCGGGACGGATGTCCATATGGGGATTCTGGGTGATGATACCTTCAGTTCCCACATATGAGTTGACCATTGATGGGAGGGTAAGAGCGATTGCGGATGACGATCTTACCTTCCATTGGGGAGAATAGTGTTCATTCCATACTACGATGAGCACTTTAGTTCTTTGGGGAGTGGCCAAGAAGACAGGGTTTCTATAATCCCAGTCCTCGGCTTAACCATTGCGCCTGGCATGCTTTTAAGTACCCCTAAACCCCATGATATTCATGAATGGTTTGCCATTGGGTATCATGGATCCGTGAGTAGGTAGATTGACCAAGTTAGTCGTTATAGCAGTTAGTGGGACAAAGTTCAAGGTGTCTTGAGCATCAATCTGCGTGCTCAAGCCATTCACTTTGTGGGCTAGCTGACCTACATTTGATAGCTGTAACAGTACAACATGCCATATTTCTTTATTGGAGCCAAGATTGGGTTATGCAGCACTAGCGAGAGTGTTGCAGTTTGTTTGGCGCTCGTTAACGTTTTTACCTTCGAATGGCATAGGATTGTTTATGGTAACAAGTCATTCAGGTCTTGTGGAGTTGAGAGGTATAGGACGAGAAGAGCTTGTAGGGGGAGGCCCTCATTCTAGTGCTAAAATGTTGACTAGTTTTCTATCCAACCTTGGAATGATATGAGTGCGTTAAGAAAAGAAAGATGTTAGTTGCTAATCACCAGGCTTAAGAGAAGAGAAAATAAGGAGTTAAATACGCATTGAAATGTAAATAACACATGATATATATTGGTTAAGCAGAGCTGCCTATATCCATTTTGAAGTTCTCTTATTGTATATTTCTTTAACAACTATAGGAATACAAGAGAATAATATGAGAAAAGGGGCTCTCACGACAAATAAAACTATGCAACCTTGAGGACTTATGACATGTCAAGAGCGCTGAATTATGCATAGTATATGGATTCTTGAATGTTTCAACCATAGATTAACCTCTTTAAATTTGTAAAGCGGAGGTATTCATAGTAGCTAATGTGGATGGTGGACGGTTGAGAACATGCTGTAGATCTAGTGGGAAAATTGATTGACCGTTTATGTGGCTATAGAGGTAGACGGTCGAAAACTATAAAGTGTGCCAGAAGATGTGCGGTAGATGAGAATGTACTTATTAGGTGTGGGATTGCATTAAATGCGCTTTTAGTGCTAACGGTAAGCCACATCAGTTCAGCCGCCCAACTATGGTGCTTAGGATGGATAGATAGCTTTATCGTTCACTTTAATATACACACGGATGAGTTGGCCGACTGTTTGTCAATAATAAGGAAGAGACTTGGAATCTTATAGAGGATTATGTGGGGAAGATGGTTAATGACGAAGTACGAGGTGGTCAGGAGGGAGGCCTGATGTCGATTGGAGCTGGCTATACTGGAGCCATGCTAAAGATAGGCCATGATAGGGCCATTCTTTCTTGGTGTGCTCTCTGCTGGGGTGGCCATGGATAGGAGTCAGCCGTCGGCTGAAGTGATGTTAGGCAAATTATGTTGGCATTCAACTGTTGCTGGAAGTACGTCGATATAGAGGAACTGGTCAGGACTGAGCTGGACCAGGTCCAGATCTAGACTAAGTGTGAAGGTTGCTTTGGGACGAGACAACCATGCCCACTTGGTGCTTTGCTGAGTGGAAATGTTGATTTTAGACCAACATAGGCTTGGACTAGCATTTACAGGTCGATTGTAGATCAATCGGGTTAGCTTTGATTTTATTGGACTGTCTTCACTTGACATACTAATTACTTGCGAGAAATTTAAGCAACATACATGTACGTATATATAGTTATACACTTATTTATATTTCATTATGTTATGTTGTATCATTGAATGTACGGATGTTACATTCAAAATAAGACATTTAATTAAATTAATTAATAAATATAAAACAATTTTGAATAAAATACGTTTTATTTAGTAACCAGATTGGATCTAATGAAACCCATTAGACTTCATAGACCCACTATGATCCAAATATTATTTTTTAAAATTTACCCATTTTACCCACTGCAAACCAAGCCAATTCCTTCAAAAATATTTAATTAATTATAGTTGCGGTTGTGTTAGTAACCATGAATATTGAACCATGTATTTAAAATACCTGTACTCAAATATTCCTACTCAAAATGTATTGAGGAAAGAATATTGACACATCCGTTGGGACCAGTGTACGTAATCATCTTTATACGATGGACGATGAATTACTAATGATTGTTGGAGACGTCGAAGAGTTACGTGCTTGTATTGTTGGGATTAATCATTAAACGACCTAACGAGAGGCTTCTATAGATAATACAACTAATTCAAAATAGAATAACTCATGTAATGAGCTGTAGTAATCTTTAGACTCGAGAGTCTATTGATTTTAGGTATCCAAACTATACTTTGATTATGGTCAATCACATGACATATGACTCATGTTACAACCATAGTTGAGTATTTATTGAACCACTTGAAGTGAAAATTTACACAAGAGAGGATTCGCCTCCTTCATTATAAAAGATCAATACCACCATAATTAGTAATCAACTTAAAGTCAAAATTTCTAACCAATGTAAAATTGTTAATCAATTAATGTTATCAGATTGAACTAAGAACATTGAAGTTGTACTACGTAATTAACTACATATATTATTTGTAACATCCCCACCTCTATATCCATACTGTCCAAGAGTATTACTAAATAATACTGTCATATAATATAGAGAATAAGGAAATATGGTGTACACACATGAATATTCCCTTTGGCAAACACTGGTACGTATTTAAGCATCACCTAAATAATTTATCTATACATACATTGTATCGGCACAAAGCAACAAACACATATGCCCCCAGGACCGAACAATACATAACATAAAGTGAATAATAGAAAACATAGAGTCAATTGCAACGATATTATATAATATATAATATAAAGGTCTATACAAATAAAAAACATCTCAAATGATGCCGGTCTCACTATAATGTAATGGACAATCCATATATAAATCAATTTCCTATATATACAATGAATCAATGTCATATAATATCATATCACAATCCTAACAAAATTCGCTTCTAAACCCACAAATACAAATGCCAATCTAGTGTCCCTGTACCTGAAATGGCTCGGACTGACTCAAGTATTACATAAATAACTCATGGGTCAGACTATGTCTAATCAAGTATAATAATATGGGTATCGCAGAGTAAACATGGATAATAATATAGTACTAAGGTAGGTAATTAAATCATCAAATAACAAGACAAAGAAAGCATATAAATATAGTAATGGATGCCATGAATATGTATATAATACCATAAATATTCATTAAGACATCACATCACTCAAATATCTCAGATCCATATGGAATCATCGGCACTGATATCAAAAGATGTCATCGCCTAGATAGAAACACACCAAATTAGAAATCACTGATTCAACAGAAATAGATGAATCATACATATCTAGAAATCATCATCCAAAACAGAAAGATCAATATTGAGATATCCTCAAGTGAAGTCAGGCAATAACGAAGCAATGCTCAAATATAATCGGTAATAAGTAGGCCGCCTGCCAAAGAAGGACACAGGGTTAACCATCACTATGCCAGAAAGTGAATCGAATAACAGTGATCATGCAACATAAGGTAGATTTCCTGTTGTTCTACTTTTTCACACAATACATGGAAAAATCATATGTTGTGTAAATAGCCCATGAAATCTTTCATCCGTTGTCTGAATAGCCTGTGAAATCTCTATGTACATGCTTGTTATTCATACAACATTTTATATGTCGTTTGATTTAAGTTATCAATTTTTTTAGTTTTGGCTCCATCTTTTCCCTCTCAATTATTTTGTGGCCGCTGTTTTTTACCCTTTTATATTTAGTTCCCCCTTTTTATTATTGTTTCCTCCAAAATATTTCCGTCGTTTGAAAAAATCGAGCATCTTTTTGAATTAGGGTTTCAGCCCCTTTGAAATTCATTCGAATCGTCTAGCTCTTTTCATTCCTTGTTGATTGCATGCTTCGATTTCATGGCTATTGATAGTTGTGGCTCCTTGTTGAGTGTTCTTCGATTGATATCGGTATGATTTTTTCCCCTATTGATTTATATTGTTCTCGACTTCGATTGTCCTGCCAATGATTAGTTGGATTCTTTATATAGGAATTAATTTCCTATATTTTCATATATATATATATATATATATATATGCGGATATTTTAATTTCAAAGTATTTGCTTGGACATCTGATTCCCTTTCAATTTCTACCTCCTTTTTGGTTTTGTATTGATCTTGACTTGATTTTCCTATGATGATTTGGGTGTTTATGTGACAATGAACAAAACTTGGCTGAAGTGCACTGACCAACATGTTTTGATCATGTACATAAATGTTTTGAGATATATGTATTGCGATGGTGAAAACTTTGGATGCTGCTTTATTAGTTCATGTCTAATTTAGTGGATGTTTTGAACTTCCATGTATATACATATATACATATGTATGTATATATGTGTGAATGTCCTTTGGATTCCCGTTCATTTGACTATTGCACCTTACAATTTCATTGTATGATTTTTGGAAGTTAAGTTCAACTTTGATCACTTCATTGTTTCGCCGATTGCCTCTTGCTTATTTTATTGCCCCTTGCACTTGTGATTCTTTCACTTATCTGTTAGTGACTTCCTTGAACAGAAATGAAGTGTTTTGCTTGATGCTTGACACTGAGTGATATACTTGTTGCCTTTCTACTCACTATGTACATACATACATGTATATACATATGTCTATATCTATATGTATGTTTTCATATAGACTTTAATGTTTTCATATGTTCCTATGTTTTCATATGTTTCCAAACCTATCGAAACTATCACTAGAATTTCTATATAGGAGCAGAATGTTTTCGTATGTCCATTATTTATCTGCTCCTATGCTTTCATACACAGTGTCACTTGCTTTTTCTTATTGCTTTTAGCTGAACCATTTTGAGTTTGATCTTGTTGCAGTGCACTTCATTCAAATATCATCCATGTATATACATACATATGTATGTATGTATATATGTGTGAATGTTTAGGGCGCTACCTTGTTTTAATTTGTGGCACTTGTTGTTTGTGGCATTGCCTTGTTTTAATTTGTTTGTGAACCATTATGAGCTTGAACTGGTTTACTTTGAGCTGAAACATTTTTAATTGCTTGAACCATTTTCTACTAAACTATTTGTTGAATTACTTTGAGCTGGTTTGAGATTGAACCATTTCTACTCACTATGTACATACATACATATATATATATATATATGAACTGGTTTGAGCTTGAACCATTTTGAGTTGAACCAATTATTGAATTGCATTGAGCTGGACCATTTTGAGTTGATCATGTTTTGAGTTACCTTGAACTGCTCCTATACGCACTGGCACTTGAGTCTTGCTGCTCCTATGTCGAAACTGTCCCTTCTTTATCTGTATATATGTTTTCATATACAGTTTAATGTTTTCATATGTCCCTATGTTTTCATATATTTCCATACCTATCGAAATTGTCCCTAGAATTTCAATAGGAGCAGAATGTTTTCATTGTCCATTTTTTGTCTACTCCTATGTTTTCATGTACATGTCACTTGCTTCTCCTTGTTGCTTGGAGCTGAAAATTTTTGAGTTGATCTTGTTGCAATGCACTTTGATTCCAATATCATCCATGTATATACATACATACATACATGTGTATGTATATATGTGTAAATTTTGGTGGTTGTTCTATACTTGTACATTACGTTGTTGCCTGGATGTTTGTGGCATTACCTTGTTTTAATTTGTGGCACTTGTTGTTTGTAGCACCGCCTTGTTGCATTGTTGGCCTTGTCCATGTACTTGCACATTGCCTTGTTCAAGACAGTGCACACTGCCTTGTCAAGTTAGTGCCGATGCACTACCTTGAACAAGGCACTGTGCACTGCCTTGACATTGGTTGCATCCCTTTCATGTGCTTTGGTTTCTTGTTTGTCCACTTGATACTTACTTCAACACTTGTTGTTTTACTTGAGCTTGTTTATGTGCACTGTGATTTCTTGTAACACTTTCAAGTGCAAACCTTATTCCAATTCAGTCCTTGTATATATAGTTGTATATACTTGAAAGTACTTGTATATACTTATGTAAACTCAAGCTTGTATATGCTTGCTTCAGCATTGTGATTTCTTGTTTTTCCTGAGCACTTGTTTGATGCCTATGTACATGTATACATATATACACATATATGTATATATGTACATGCTCACTTTGATGATATATACTTGCTGCTTGTAGCATGAAATGCTTGCCATGCTTGTACCATTATACATGCTTCATGTGTGCATTTTATGGTGTTCCTTGTTCATGCCTTTACCTGAACCATTTTGAGTTTCTAAACTTTTTTGATTTGAACATGTTTTGAGTTGCCTTGAGTTGCACTTATGTGCACTGCAATTTTACCTGAGCTTGTTTATGTGCACTTGAATTCTTATTTATGTGCACTGCAGTTCTGAACATTATGTGCACTATAGTTTTGCCATAAATTCTTACCTAGTTGTCTTGCTTGAATTTCCTGAATGTGCAAGTGTGCATTTTCATGTATATACATACATACATACGTATGTATATATGTATGAATGTGCAAGTGCGCATTTCCTGGTTTAAGTATTTTGGTTTTATTATCTCACACCTGAATTGCATATATTCCTGGTTTGAGTATTCAGGTGTTTCACCTGTTGGTGCACTTATTTGAACTTGAATTGCTGAAACTTGTTTTGAACATGAATATCTGAAACTTGTTTTATGATATGTGCACCTGAGTTAAGCCGAGGTGGCTTTGGCTCTACCTTGTGCACATCTGCACTATGTTGAGCCTTTGGGCTTGACCTTTGCAACAATACATGAGATTTAATCGATGCTCAACCTTGTGATATTCACATTGATACACTGTGCATGTCATAAATTGTCTGTGTACATATATATTTGTCCCTATATAAAACTAAAAGAGAAAAAACCCATAAACCGAGGCAATATTAATATTCAATTCAATTTTATTTTTGCAATTCAGGTTTGTTTCCCTTTCAATTTTTCCGCGTTGTTTATTTGATAGGTATTGAAGATGGCTGGACACAAGCTGGAGCAAGCAAATCAAGATCAACATAAAAACAAACTCATGTGGGTAAAAAAAAGTTATATATGAGAGTGTAGAGAAATGTTTTATATATGAGAGTGATAGTTAAAGTTGTATTGTATTTGAATTTGATTTGAAATAAAACATTTGTTTAAATAAAATATTCGAATTTCATTCTGTGAACAATTATTCATATTAGTCAATATTTATATGTTGTCTAATAGGAATTTTAGAAATTATACTCTAACATCAGACAACATTTGATTTTTTTTGTTATGCTAGTGCATATCGGACGATGGGGCATCTCTGTAGTCTGATGTGCAATGAGATGGCACGGGATTCAATGACAGATACGTATTCAATCAGACAACAGAGCATATCTTTCATGTGATGCATTTTTTCCCATAGTGTGTATACTCCAAACATAGTCTTAGGTATAGTCTCATCTTATATATGTCTATCTACCACATGCAAACCGAAGCCAGATGGAAGACTGATGGCCATACGTCTGCTCTAGGATCTCAAGGTCTACTAGACGTATACTATGTAGCCAAATCTATTCCTATAGCTTTAGTTACCTCAACGGACGTCGTGACACATATCCTTCAATGGCTCATCAATGCATAGCCTCGGTCATGACCCTGCTTTGCCCATATAGGTAATAGACTGCTGGCCTAAGCGACCAAGGGGCTATAGGCACATACCCATCCACTATGATGTGCATCCGATATAATATACAACAACGGTGTCATGGATCTAGAACGCAACCCAACGATCAGGCCGCTAGGGTGAATATTTTCCAATCTAGTTTACTCCAGAGCCATGATGGGGAGCTGGACAAAGGTAGGCAAACACATAGAATATATACAATGACTGCCACATGGCTCTGCATATAGGTCACCACGTGACTTTCAAATACTCAACGCATCGAGTATCCCGTAAAACATACCTCCGTATTGAGTGTCATCCATGAGCTAAAGAATAATTGAATAAATAGCACAATAGCATCACATACCATTGCATGTTATTAGTCCATTTATTCAGTACTCACACATCACACTTGTCCTTTTTTATTCAATATAATGAGTCAAAAGAATAACCGATAAAGTGTTACCGAAAGTCCCATACCAAACGATATTACTAAAACGTTTATTCTAATTTATCATCACATGGAATAAAACAACATAAAATCATAGAAGGATGTCATTACCATATCATGTCAAAATCATCAACTAAATCAACATCAACGGTGAATCACTCATATCATCGGAATCATTATAAAGAAGATAAGAAACCAAAAATTAGGAACTATTATGAAAATAGATTATTCAAATAATACAAATAAACAAATCAATACTTAATAATGAAACATTCAAAACATATAATTTTATATTACAAAATAAATACTAAGAAATGGATAACAAAAACTTATTCCATAATTTTCTGTAAATAAAAACCATTTATAAATAATTATAGAACATCCAAATTAATTTTATGTATTTATAATCAATCAAATACATTATCAAACTTGAATTGTATATATTAGAATTTCGTAAATATACTTCAATAGCTATAAATTATCAAATAAATAACATTCCATATTTTCCCATTTGAATACTATTGAAATAATTTTGTTTATTCATTACACTTTAAGTTATATATTTACATTTATATTTATTATATAAACCACATGTATTAGAGTTCAAATGTATTTAATATATATATATTCATTTAGTTTATAATATATTTTTAACATAAACATAATTATTTATATATACTTCAAATAAAATACATATAACAAATGCTAGTATCAACTCACACAAGGTCACATACCCACACACACACGTGTATCAGCTCACTCATACTCATGGTTGAACATAGACAATCATGCACACACGGTGCATACAACCATCCATCTATACATACATAGGTACACACGCACACACCCACTACTGCATATATACACCAATACACACATTGTCGCACACACTTACACTCTACCGATCCTAGCTACAATACACTCATAAACACAAAAAGGTGTGCACGCACCTATACTATAACATACTCAGTCACGCAGAAAACCCAACAAGAACAGCAATACACCCACATGGAAACACAGCAACACATTTGAACACCGTAATATATACTTTCACATAAATACACTCAAACACACACGAACACTACATGATACACACAAACACAACTATACACACACTCACAATCATGCATACATGCTGAAGCAATCACATGCACACACAAAACATTAACTTGAACATACATACATATAAAATACGCACTTAGTACACATATACACGAACACTTCACACTGCACATTCACAACATAGCCATGCCTCCACACAACACACAATTGCATGTGCACACACACTCACAGGCATACAACCTGAACCCATAAAATTGCTCAAATACACACCCCTACCTCAACTACACATACATAAAATCTACACGACTTCAAAACAGCGGCACACACACATATACACATAGATGCACATACAAATTCAAGAAAGCAAGAGCTCATTAGATCATATGCAAAGATTAAGAAGATACCGACATAGATTTTGTGAGCCAAAAGACTCACCTAAGCACATCGTCGTCCTCGTCTCCACCATTGATCCAGAGCACGCATGCACATAGCTAGAGAACATCTTGACAAAACCTAATCACTTCCATGCGCACGCATATAACAGCCTTTAAGGGCATACAGATGAATTTGTGAATTTATATTAATTTATTTACTTCATTTTTAATATTCTAAGAGTGGAGGGTTTTGATTTCTTCACCTCAAGGGAGATGGAAGTCCATTCTGAAGTGTGTGCGTGCCTCACTATTTTTTTAGTGAAAGTCCCCTCAGAAAAAAAACGGATGAAGAAAGAAAAATTTAGTGGAGAAAATTCTAGAAAATGAAAGTGGGCTTGGTGGCTTATGTTTTAGGGCTAAGCTAATATACATAAATATAAATATATTTCTATTTCCTTTTACTTTAAAACCAAATTTCTATTTAATTCAGATAAACTCAGGTTCCCATAAAACCGCTTTTTTCCATAACTATTATTTTATCTTGATTATATGTCTTTTATAAAAATTTATTTTCACATTACAACTTATTTGAATTAAATAACTTATTTTTACAATCAAAACCTTTTTATTTAAATAACTTCCAAAACCAATTTATTAACCAAATATTTAATTAATATTAATAACTCTAAATAATTATTACTTAAAAAAAGAGTTGTTACAGACTTCCGTCCTTACAAAATTGCATCATCGCAATTTCCTATAAGAAAGAAGCTATAATAACCAATTTTTCCAAACATTTAACAAAAGTAAAATTTTCATTTCAAATTTCAAAATACATTATTTAAAAAATCCACTTTTAAACATTAAAAAATAATAAAATATTTTCAAAATTTCATTTTATTTAATTCAAACATAATTTAAATTCAAATTTTCCAAATGATTTTAAAAAACCAAAATTTTATTAGTAAACTTTCTACTAAAATCTCATTTTTCTATTTAATGAAATGTTCTTCAATATATTATTTAATCCTAAATATCATATTATAACAAAATTATTTTTAAATTTTATTCTACAAACTTTTTTCATAGATTTAATTAAACTTCATTCAAATTTTACAAAAATATGACTTACATTCATTAGTGAATTTAAAATTTTCCATATTCAAAATAGTTACTACTTAAATTATACTCATACTTACATTCAAGAATCTCAAACTCAATAATTTTTCATATTTCTTTAAATTTTCATTAATATAGTATAAAATATTTATATATAAAATATTTTTTCAAAATCCTTTAACTTTACTCAAATACACACTCACATATATATATATATATATATATATATATATATAATATTTATATTTTCCAAAATATTGTGTCCAAATGCCTCGTTTTAGTGTTTAGGAATCCCTATAGATAAAATTAATCAGGCGTATCGACCTATAACATCCCTTATCTGGAGGCCCGAAGCTAAGCGCTACAGATGCTGCAGTCATCCATAGTATTAACTTCCGATGACCAAATACGGTAATGTTAATGATATTCATAATATCAGCATCACATGAATATGAAACAAAATTACAGTTGTTAAAAAAAAGATATCTTTTCACATTACATTTTCAAAACATGTTTCATATTCAAATTACATAATCCCATCGCTTTCCCAGGTTCAAATAAAATATAATTATTACATAAATACGCCAAGAGCGACATACGATGATGCCCCTTGGTTGACCAGAGTACTAAATAGTCATAACTAACTTATTGCAAACACAGCGGAAATACATCAAAATGAAACAAATTGCAACTCCTAAATAGCTATCCATCAACCATCCACTCGTCCTCGGAAGCTTTATTCGCAACCTACTAAAACCTGTAAATCCTCAACCCTCAGCCTACTCAAATCAATTTTGAGCACCCGAGAGTTTAACGTGAAAAAACATAAACTTCGAGTCAGATGTATAGCCTGGTGTGAATAATACTATACATCTCGGATATACGATATTAAGTAAGACCATGCCGCTTAGCGGAACGGGTTTCCCCTCACTAATATCCTTTTAAAACATATCTTTTGCAAATCAAAATCCTACAATCAAAACTGGTTAAAAACTGTAAATCATTTTATGTAAACACACGTACCAGGTAAAAAATAGATTATCTACCCGAACATTATAGTTTTGTTTGGCTTACTACTGACATTTGGCTGACTCGGGCCTACCGGACAAAAACAATAAAAATAGCCTAACATCTGTTAGACAAGTCTTATGGATGGTCTATCCCTAACTTACTCTCTCCCAAGGTCCACTGATCCTAATGGTTTTGTGGGCTCACCAATAATTAACACTGTGAAAATATATTTCTTTCTGTGTGTACCATAATTTTAGTCTTACCAATGACAAAGCCCTTGTTTGCAACTAAATTGGTCACAAACACTCGAGAATAGATTTGAGTAGTTAAATAAATGAAGAAATCAATTGGAAATATAGGAATAACACTATATATTGCAAGCAGGAACAACAAAAGGTAAAAACAACAGGATTTATAGTGGTTTGGCATTGATTGCCTACGTCCACTCTGAATGCTCTCTTTATTGTTTTATTAATCACTTGATTACAAATACAATTCACAAGGAATAACTTGGATATAAGTTAGAACAAAGTGAAACTAAGTATGAAAAATGGAAGAGTATTCCCTTGGTTGTCCGAAAAGAACCCCAAAAGTGGCATCCTGCCCCTGTATTTATAGATGGAGGTAGCCTGACATCTCAAAGCTTGGGCTCCCCCTTGGTCACTTGGGCCTATCATAAGGGAAACTTAGCCCAACCCTACTATGCCAATAATGCCGACCCAAGAGTGTCGACCCAATAATGCCGACTACTTCTAATTTAACACCTCACCACATGTTTTTGCCGACCCCTCCAAGTATGCCTACCCTATTGCCTTCACACCTTACGTCGACCCGAGCTCTTCTATATACCTCATGCAATGATGACCCGGGGTTCTATCTCATGCAATGCCGACCGGGGCTCCATCTGACGTAATGCCGATCCGGGCTTCATCTCATGCAATGCCGACCCGAGCAATACTCTGTTTCATCCTTTGTCGATCCGAGCCCTACAATACGCTCCATGCCGACCCAAACACACCCTTTGTGCTATGCCGACCCGATCTCTATTACATGGAGTACTGACCCCATGGATACTACATACTTCTCAACTCATCAACCACAAATGCCGACCCCTACTAATCATCGTAATCTGACATCCTGTTTCATTCACTTGTCGGCTTTATTAACCCAGGACTAGACATAGCTGCTTGGAAACCACACTTTGGTGATGTAGATGTCGTCTCGTGGCCATTCTTCCATCAATAGTCAACTCTGATCTCCGTAATTACCTTTGTGTAGCCGGGCCAAGGCACTGGGTAACATTTGCCCCCAATGTGCATCTTGTGAATAATATGATACACTTTGAATTAGTGAAAAATCCAGGTTTCCAAAGGCAAGCTCGTTGAAGTCATCGATTGATCGCTGTTCTTCACTAACCTTTGACGAAGTCTCATCCCATTTGAACATGCAAGTCTAGTCATACGAAGCCCTTGCGATTTCCTAGTTTAACATTTCAAAGGTCGAATTCATAAGAACCTTTTCAATCTCACGATCATCCACCATTCGAGCATATCTCTTTTCCCTTTCATTGTTTAAACATACATCATTATTCTGCTATTTTATTTTATTTTGGTTATATATATATATATATATATATATATATTTTATATATATTTTTTAATTTTAAGAGGGGTCGGCATTCGGTATGTCGATCCCTCGATGGATTCACATAGGCTGAGGTCGGAATACACAATGGCCGATCCCTTCAACTATGACGACCGGGTCTCTTGGAAGAGATTGGTTCAACTTCCAATCCTCCTCCCATATAAAAACCCAAACTCACATTTCTCTCCTTTTTACTCTCATCTTTTCTAAGTTTGCATCTCCTTCGAGTTCCCTTCAGCCGAACTCCTCAATCATCACGCAAATCCCTTTCCCTTCGAACCCAAGTCCTTTAGCTTTCAACCTTAAATCAAACACAAACTGGAGCAATTCCTATAGTCGCTCATCGCTGCCCTTTAATCTTAGAATCCTAACAACATCCATCTAATCCGAATGCACATAGGTACAAATCTCCCCTTAATTTACGTTGTTGGATTGCAAAGCTTTGAGGATTTGTGTTTCGTTTAGGTGCATAGGTAGATGGGCTTCAGTTAGAGGTAGATGAGAGGTGGAGAAGAAGAAGGATTAGGAGAATAAGTGGGGAGTTGAAGGAGAAGAGGATGGATTCGGTGATGATGAAGTAGAAGGCCGGGTAGGCAGAATTAGGGGTCGGCGTAGGTCAGTATGAAAGAGATGGATCAGTGTAGTCATTCCAAACACGGGGTCAGTACTTTTAGGCATAAGGATTAGAAGAAAAGAGGTCGGCATTCCATTTTTGGGTATAGGGCTCGGTATATTGTATGGAGAGAAAGGGGTCGGTATAGAGGTTAGAGGAAGGGATTGGTATAGTGGAAGAAGGAGAAAGGGTTGGTATTCTTCTAGGGAAGTTGGGATCGGCATTGTACGTAGAGAGGAGGGATCGACTACGAGATAAGGTATAGGGGTCGGCATGAATGGCTAGGATCAGTGTTGATAAACTAAAACTATTCTAAGTCGATTTATCCAAGCATTATGACTGCATATTTTCTTGCCCAAGCATAAAGTGACGAACAATAACACGACTTAGCATATTCGAATCTATCGACTTAACTTGAACTAACAAATTCCCAATTCACTCAGCATGACTTAAGCAAAAAACAAGCCCAACAAACTCGAGCAACGGACTTCATAATTTGTAACGTCAACATCTGATCCTAAAGCTTTTGTCGTCGACTACCTTTCACGTTGTCCGAGATGGTTAGAGGTGACGGTCTCTTCGGATGAAACCTCTGAGCTTGGACGTTTTACTTTAGTTTTTTCTAGTCTTAAATTGCTTGCATTCATTTCATATTTCATTGCACTAGTTCACGCACGGCATGGGGGGACAAATTATTATTTCTAATATCGATTATCTTTTGGGTATAGCTAGCACAGATAACAAATTATATAAAGCGTTCTACCGCGATGTCTTATAGATCGGATAGGAAACCAAGCTCCGCTACTTTGTTCGACAAGCCCGAACCGAGCAAGAAAAGAGATGTTATAAAGACATCATATCTGAATGGAGACCTTTTTTCTGATATCCCAACTCTTCCTACAGATGTTATAGACCCAGCTCTCGACACTGTGGATGATGCCATCATTTTGAATAATCCGGCTGTGTCACAGGCTTCAAAAATCGACGAAGTTGCCCTTCGTCGATTGTGCTTCATCCACGGAATTCCTTTCGAAGATATCCTGGTCCGTTCAAGACAAGAAAGACCTCATTTGTCCCCAGCTGGGTACACCACATGTAATAAGTTCATGTGCTGGGCCGGGTGTGTGCCACCTCTCAACTCCTTTATTTGTGAAGTGCTGAAGTATATAGGAATCCCTCCCACTCAATTGCACCCCAACTGCTACACCTTTATCCACGACACTTTCCTTCTTTTCATGAGCGTTCTATTCCGTCCAACTACTCCTGAGGACATCTAGTATATATATAACTTCAAAAGACAAGCCGACAGTCCTTCGTACGTCTTTCTTGAGTCACTGCCAAATGTCAAGTCCTAACAGGCGCATGGAATAAGCTCTCCTTGTTTAAGCAGGAATGGTTTTACGTGCGATGTCCTCCCGGTTTCACGAGAAGGTAGTTAGAAGGATGTAAGAGCTATCCCTGTCTCTGCCCTTAATTCAATAACTCAAATCACATCTTTTTTCTTAATCACACGAATTCTTTCAACCCTTTCAGGTGCTCGCTTCCGGGCCGAAGGCGTTAGATATTCCGAGGCAGTCGCGGCTATCTGTGCTACTCTAGTGGAGGATAGAGATCAAACTTCTCATCATTGACGAATTGCTTTTACTGTTCGGGAAATTAATGGACGGCCGCAGAATCGGTCTCCCAGGGAGTAGGGCGATTTTAAAGGTTATTTCCGAGAGAAGGAGAGAACGAGATGACCCCATGGTGCCCCCTGCTGAGGGAATCCAAGAAGGCACCAAAGAAGGGGAGATAAAAGGAGATAGTAGATGCAGGCCTAAAAAATGAAGATGCAAGCCTTAGATAAGTGCCGACAGCTGATGCGCCACATACAAGCCGATCGCAGCCTTCCCCAAAAAAGAGAAAAAAATTGGCATATAGAATTAAGAAAAAGGAGACTGGGGAGACCCAAAAATTCGTCATAACTCCAATTCACAAGGAATAGCTTGGATACAAGTTAGAACAAAGAGAAACTGAGTATGAAAAATGGAAGAGTATTCCCTTGGTTGTCCGAAAAGAACCCCAAAAGTGGCCTCCTGCCCCTGTATTTATAGATGGAGGTAGCCTGACATCTCAAAGCTTGGGCTCCCTCTTGGTCACTTGGGCCTATCATAAGGGAAACTTAGCCCAACCCTACTATGCCAATAATGTCGACCCAATAATGCCGACTACTTCTAATTTAACACCTCACCACATGTTTTTGCCGACCCCTCCAAGTATGTCGACCCTATTGCCTTCACACCTTACGTCGACCCGAGCTCTTCTATATACTTAATGCAATGCTGACCCAGGGTTCTATCTCATGCAATGCCGATCGGGGCTCCATCTGACGTAATGTCGATCCGGGCTTCATCTCATGCAATGCCGACCCGAGCAATACTCTGTTTCATCCTTTGCCAATCTGAGCCCTACAATACGCTCCATGCCGACCCAAACACACCCTTTGTGCTATGCCGACCCGATCTCTATTACATGGACTGCCGACCACATGGATACTGCATACTTCTCAACTCATCAACCACAAATGCCGACCCCTACTAATCATCGTAATCTTGACATCCTGTTTCATTCACTTGTCGGCTTTATTAAACCTGGACTAGACATAGCTGCTTGGAAACCACACTTTGGTGATGTAGATGTCGTCTCGTGGCCATTCTTCCATCAATAGTCAACTCTGATCTCTGTAATTACCTTTGTGTAGCCGGGCTAAGGCACTGGGTAACATTTTCCCCCAATGTGCGTCTTGTGAATAACATGATACACTTTGAATTAGTGAAAAATCCAGGTTTCCAAAGGCAAGCTCGTTGAAGTCATCGATTGATCATTGTTCTTCACTAACCTTTGACGAAGTCTCGTCCCATTTGAACATGCAAGTCTAGTCATACGAAGCCCTTGCGATTTCCTAGTTTAACCTTTCAAAGGTCGAATTCATAAGAACCTTTTCAATCTCACGATCATCCACCATTCGAGCATATCCTCTTTCCATTTCATTGTTTAAACATACATCATTATTCTGCTATTTTATTTTATTTTGGTTATATATATATATATTATTTTATGTTTTATATATTTTTTAATTTTAAGAGGGGTCGGCATTCGGTATGCCGATCCCTCGATGGATTCACATAGGCTGAGGTTGGCATACACAATGGCCGACCCCTTCAACTATGACGACCAGGTCTCTTGGAAGAGATCGGTTCAACTTCCAATTCTCCTCCCATATAAAAACCCAAACTCACATTTCTCTCCTTTTTACTCTCATCTTTTCTAAGTTTGCATCTCGTCCGAGTTCCCTTCAACCGAACTCCTCAATCATCACGCAAATCCCTTTCCCCTCGAACCCAAGTCCTTTAGCTTTCAACCTTAAGTCAAACACAAACTGGAGAAATTCCTATAGTCGCTCATCGCCGCCCTTTAATCTGAGAATCCTAACAACAGCCATCTAATCCGAATGCACATAGGTACAAATCTCCCCTTAATTTACGTTGTTGGATTGCAAAGCTTTGAGGATTTGTGTGTCGTCTAGGTGCATAGGTAGATGGGCTTCAGTGAGAGGTAGATGAGAGGTGGAGATGAAGAAGGATTAGGGGAATAAGTGGGGAGTTGAAGGAGAAGAGGATGGATTCGGTGATGATGAAGTAGAAGACCGGGTAGGCAGAATTAGGGGTCGGCGTAGGTCAGTATGAAAGAGATGGATCAGTGTAGTCATTCCAAACACGGGGTCAGTACTTTATTTTTAGGCATAAGGATTAGAAGAAAAGAGGTCGGCATTCCATTTTTGAGTATAGGGCTCGGTATATTGTATGGAGAGAAAGGGGTCAGTATAGAGGTTAGAGGAAGGGATCGGTATAGTGGAAGAAGGAGAAGGGGTTGGTATTCTTCTAGGGAAGTTGGGATCAGCATTGTACGTAGAGAGGAGGGATCGACTACGAGATAAGGTGTAGGGGTCGGCATAGATGGCTAGGATCGGTGTTGATAAACTAAAACTATTCTAACTCGATTTATCCAAGCATTATGACTGCATATTTTCTTACCCAAGCATAAAGTGACGAACAATAACACGACTTAGCATATTCGAATCTATCGACTTAACTCGAACTAACAAATTCCCAATTCACTCGGCATGACTTAAGCAAAAAACTAGCCCAACAAACTCGAGCAACGGACTTCATAATTTAGAACGTCAACATCTGATCCTAAAGCTTTTGTCGTCGACTACCTTTCACGTTGTCCGAGATGGTTAGAGGTGACGGTCTCTTCGGATGAAACCTCTGAGCTTGGACGTTTTACTTTCGTTTTTTCTAGTCTTAAACTGCTTGCATTCATTTCATATTTCATTGCACTAGTTCACGCACGGCATGGGGGGACAAATTATTATTTTTAATATCGATTATCTTTTGAGTATAGCTAGCACAAATAACAAATTATATAAAGCGTTCTACCGCGATGTCTTATAGATCGGATAGGAAACCAAGCTCCGCTACTTTGTCTGACAAGCCCGAACCGAGCAAGCAAAGAGATGTTATAAAGACATCATATCTGAATGGAGACCTATTTCTGATATCCCAACTCTTCCTGCAGATGTTATAGACCCAGCTCCCGACACTGTGGATGATGCCATCATTTTGAATAATCCGGCTGTATCACAGGCTTCAAAAATCGACGAAGCTGCCCTTCGTCGATTGTGCTTCATCCACGGAATTCCTTTCGAAGATATCCTGGTCCGTTCAAGAAAAGAAAGGCCTCATTTGTCCCCAGCTGGGTACACCACATGTAATAAGTTCATGTACTGGGCCGGGTGTGTGCCACCTTTCAACTCCTTTATTTGTGAAGTGTTGAAGTATATAGGAATCCCTCCCACTCAATTGCACCCCAACTGCTACACCTTTATCCACGGCACTTTCCTTCTTTTCATGAGCGTTCTATTCCGTCCACCTACTCCTGAGGACATCTGGTATATATATAACTTCAAAAGACGAGCCGACAGTCCTTCATACGTCTTTCTTGAGTCACTACCAAATGTCAAGTCCTAACGGACGCATGGAATAAGCTCTCCTTGTTTAAGAAGGAATGGCTCTACGTGCGATGTCCTCCCGGTTTCACGAGAAGGTAGGTGGAAGGACGTAAGCACTATCCCCGTCTCTGCCCTTAATTCAATAACTCAAATCACATCTTTTTTCTTAATCACATGAATTCTTTCAACCCTTTCAGGTGCTCGCTCCCTGGCCGAAGGTGTTAGATATTACGAGGCAGTCGCGACTATCTGTGCTACTCTGGTGGAGGATAGAGAGATCAAACTTCTCGTCGTTGACGAATTGCTTTTACTGTTCGGAAATTAATGGACGGCCGCAGAATCGGTCTCCAGGGAGTAGGGCGATTTTAAAGGTTATTGCCGAGAGAAGGAGAGAACGAGATGACCCCATGGTGCCCCCTGCTGAGGGAATCCAAGAAGGCACCGAAGAAGGGGAGATAAAAGGAGATAGTAGATGCAGGCCTAAAAAATGAAGATGCAGGCCTTAGACAAGTGCCGATAGCTGATGCGCCACATACAAGCCGATCGCAGCCTTCCCCAAAAAAGAGAAAAAAATTGGCGTATAGAATCAAGAAAAAGGAGACTGGGGAGACCCAAAAATTCGTCATAACTCCAATCGAAAAGGTTTCATCTTCTCAACAAATGGAGAGTTCGTTGAAGGAACTTTCTAACATCTCCATTCCGAGCGATTTGTTGAACTATGACTTCACCACCCTTGGCGTCGAAGGGCTTAACTCTCCCATAAGAAGAGGCGAAGGAAGGCAACCTCCCAATCAAGGAGATAGAACTCCTATGAGTAAAGCAAACGTTACCGGTCCGTCGGGGGGATGCACTAGGACACACGCAAGCACTTACACCCCACCATTCACTTGCACTTTACTTTTGACATAACAACTACAAATATGTTCTCGTTTGTTTCTTTTACATGTGTAATGTCTTACTCACATGGCTTCGATCGTCTTCGTAGCTCTTCTATCTTTCATCGTTCTAGTCGGGACTTCAATTCTGGAAGACGTCGAGAGAGAGATAAAGGACAAGAGAGAGGTTACCATTCTCGAGTATCATCTTCATCCTCCAAAAGGAAATCTCAAGGACATACTTTTCGTCAAAGCGACCCATTATTACTCCTGTGCATGGTGGAGATAAGCCCACACAATGAGGCTCTCAATCTAACATTCCCCACGATCAGCATTCTAGCTCCTCAAGCACTAGGTAGTCCCGTGAGCACCGTAAACAAATGTTGATTTCATCGCAACAGATTCCCTCAGTTCCTGCTCACGATGCGACTACGACAGAGAAACTAGCCGAACTTAAAGCTACCTTTCCAAAGATCTGCTTCGATGGGCTAAAATTCCTCCCTGCTATACATCATATCCCTCGAACTGCAAAGGAGAACTCATTGGCTTGTGTGAACGACGTGTATGTACAACACGAAGCATTCATTCATTTAGTCAAAAAAGTATCTGAGGTTTCTATTGAATGCCAACATGTGATTGATCACCTCAAGCTGGAGGCCACTTATGACAAAGACATTATTAAGTTCCAGGATACTGAGCTGCTTGCATTTAAAGCCCAACTCGATGAGGCGAAGAAGAATGTAAAGGAGATGATTGAGGCAGTCAGTCGCTTGGAGGCTTCGCATAAAAAGGAACTGGACGGTGCACTCCAATGTAGCAGCACTTTGGCTTTGGAAAAAGACTACTTATAAAAGGAGAAAGATATTTTAGCATGCCGCATGGAGGAGTTGGTAAAACTGCTATCCAAGGAGAGAGAGGAGAAAGTCGAGGCGCAAGAGGAGTCATAGAAATATTATTAGGAGATCGTCGAAACGAGAAACTTGAAGATGAAGCTCAACGAGCAACTCTCCCAAGTTGAAGCATTGAAAGAGGCTGCTCGTGAAGAGGGTAAGAAAGTAGTACTTACGGAAGCTGATACCCGAATCAAGGCAGCGATTGAGTCCAGTAGGGAGGAAATTAAGTGCTTATTTGATCCACTCATCACTGAATATAATGCAAGGGTCCTTCTTCATCATGACATAACTTTCCTGGGCGAAGGCTCTCTTGAAACGCTTGCCGAAGCTTGGGATACTCTCATTAAGATCAAGAAAGAGGAGCTGGGGATAGCAAAGCTTGATGAAGGCGCACTTGCGCAGGAAGTGCTCAGAGGAAATGAGCCATCTGACTTGGCTGCTGCAAAGCTTCAGTTCGGTAGAGCTCCCCTAGCGTCTAAGGAAAAAGAGGATATCATTGGGTCATCCGGCATTGAGCCACGGGTTCCTTCTCTCGTTCAACTAGCAGGGACTTCATCTTCTAACACCTCGAGCAACATGTCGGTTATGACCCGGAGAAGCCTGGACTCGGGATACACAATTTGTCTCCAATCATTAAAGGGAGTACTCCTATGACCACCGAAAGCCAACCGGTTGCTGGTACTACCTTGAGCCTTTTCTAATCCAAAAAGTTGCCATTCTCGGTGAACAACAGCCATAATCTAACATTTGCTTTTTATGAAACCTTATAGGTCATTCTGGTCCTAAGTCAACTCCAAGGAACAATAATGCCATGGAGCAGGAGGGAAAAAATGCTGAGGCGCCAGCTATTGGAGATATTCCTAGGCCTGATGCTCAAGTGATTGGGGCGCTAGATAAGGATAAACCTGAAGACCCATCACTTACAGTGGAGCACGATGATGTTATAATTATGGGCGCTTCTGAGCATGTCGCTAAGTTCAGCTTGAAGGAGCGGATTGAACAAGAGGAGAGGGCAAAACTCGAGGTTATGGGTGAGCCCAATGTGGTGGAGGTTGACGATCCCCTCAACAGGCCTTTACAATTCATCCCTCCTGGCGGTTCTACTCCCATTGCGATTCCTCTTCCTTCTTCAAGTACTTCCTCTCAAGGCAACAAAGGGTCTCAAAAGAGACGTTTGACCGAAATAACCCCTGAGAAGCCGAAGAAACAGAAGAAGACGAAGAAATAGTTGGGGTCTTGTAATATTTTGCTTAGTCCAAATAAGTTAGACTTGTATAGTCGTTTTTCCCTTCTTCCTTTTCTTCTTAGCAGCATATGTACTGACTTAGCCTCCGAACCTTTGGAGGGGTTATAAGGAATTTTTGGAGTTGTAAATAAATTTTGTTCCTTAGTCAATCATCGAGTGCGTTATTATTTCAATAGTACAGTAACTTTTTCCGTTCCAAATGTGTGCGATAATTTTTCCATGTTTTGCTGATAATTTATTGTCTTAATCTCAGAGCTCCTCTGCAGACTTCATCAGAAGTCGCCATCGGTACCAGCCGAAATCGTAACCAACGGTCGTATTCCGTTGTTGATAGTTTGAGCATATCCCATCGATCTTAAACCGTAGTCTATGGAAAAGCGGACGGTTGAAAGTTATCTTTTCCATCCGCCGGTCACTTGGAATTTTTTAGTCCGCCTAGTGGACTTAGAAACTTTTTCTCACATCGTTTATAATTTATTCTGTAATCGTGGACTTAGAGATTTTCTCCAAATCATTTATACTCTAGCCCGCACTCTGAGGACTCAATGTACTCTAATCCACACTCAGGGGACTTATAGATTTTTTCCAAATCGTTTATACTCTAGCCCACACTCCGGGGACTCAGAGTACTCTAATCCGCACTCCAGAGACTTAGAGATTTCTTCGAGTCTTTTATACTCTATTCCGCACTCCGAGGACTCGGAGTACTCTAATCCGCACTTTGGGGACTTAGAGAATTTTTCAAATCGTTTATACTCTAGCCCGTGCCTCGGGGACTCAGAGTACTCTAATCTGCACTCTGGGGACTTAGTGAATTTTCAAATTGTTTATAATTTAGCCCGTGCTCCGGGGACTTAGAGTACTCTAATCTACACTCTGGGGACTTAGAGATTTTTTCAAATCATTTATACTCTAGCCCACGCTCCGGGGACTCAGAGTACTCTAATCCGCACTCTTGAGACTTAGAGAATTTTCAATATAACTAATTGATTTTTAGTTCTATATGTGCGTTCATACACCACAGATGTTAGTATTAATCAATCCCAACACATATCATCATAATATGAAACAACAATAGTCTATAGAAAAGTAGCTTCAAGCTTTTATTCATCATAAAAAATAGGGATAGAATAATTTGTCTTATTACATATCGAAGACAAAATCGACACAAAGCCAATACTGAAAACAACTATTACTGAAATGGAAAAGAAACAATCTAGGTAAAATAGCGATGCAAATGTTCGTTATTCCATGCTCTGGGAAGTGTTACACCATCAACAATTGCTAGCTTGAAAGTTCCTTCTCTAAGCCTCCATTCGATGACGTGTGTCCCTTCCCATGTTGGCTTCATGTGCGATGGGATCGGAAAGATTCGCTTTAAGACAAGGTTGCCAACATCAAAAGTTCTTGGTCGGACTTTCATATTATAGTATCGGGCGACTCTGTGCCGGTGTGCAGCCGCTTTCAGATCAGCTTCCTCATGCTTTTCGTCAAAAAAGTCCTATGACTCCAATAAGAGATCTTGATTTGTTCTTGGATCGTAGTAGGTTACCCGATGGGAAGGGACTTTGAGTTCCACGAGTATAATTGCTTCCGCCCCGTAGGCCAGGGCGAATGGAGTATGGCCAGTCGCAGACTTGTGAGTGGTCCTGTATGCCCAGAGGGCCGTAGGAAGTTCTTCCACCCACTTGCCTCTAGCTTTTTCCAAACGTTTTTTTCAAGATAGTCTTTATTATCTTGTTTACAGCTTCAACCTGTACATTTTCCCGAGGGTGAGGGACCATTGTAAACCTTTTCTCGATACGATACTTTTAACAAAACTCCTTGAACTCAGTACTATCAAATTGAGTTTCATTATCAATCACAATAGTTCGCGGGAGACCAAAACAACGTAAAATGTTTCGCACAACAAAATAAATGACCTTTTTTGTGATCGTAGCTAATGGCTCTGCTTCGGCCCACTTGGTGAAGTGGTCAACCGCGACAATTGCATATCTTGCACAACCTTTGGAAATTGGCTATGAGCCGATAATATTAATTCCCCATATCGCAAACGGCCATGGACTAACCATTTGTGTGATTTCTATTGGCGACGCTCTTGGGACTTCCACATATATCTAGCATTTCTCACATCATCTCGCATAATCTGCGGCGTCCCGATTCACAGTTGGTCAGTAGTACCCATAACGGAGTATCTTTTTAGCTAGCATCTGCCACCCAATGTGGTCGCCACATTCTCCTTCATACATTAGGAACCACATCGCTTCCATTCGGCTCATCCTACATAGTGAATTCTGCTATAAAATCCGCCAATGCTTGTCCGTGGAGAGCTCTTCGAGGCAGATAGGTGATGTCGAACTGGCAGAGCTTGATGTTCCATTTAAGCAACCTTCCAGATGTCTTAGGCCGCTGCAGGACCTATCACAAAGGTTGGTCGGGGTAGATGTTGATTAGATGTGCTTGGAAGTACGGGCGAAGTTTCCGCGACAAGATCACCAAGCAGTATGCCATCTTCTCTATCTTCGGATAATTTCTTTCCGCCCATGTTAATCATTTACTGATGTAATACACCGGTCTCTGGATCCAGTCCTCCTCACAAATCAGAGCGGCACTTATGGCATGTGGCAATACAGCTAGGTAAATATACAGCTCCTTATGGTTTATGGGCTTCGACAAAACAAGGGGTCTCTCCAGATGATTCACCAAAGCTCAGAATGCGCCTTCACAGTCTTGCGTCCATTCGAAATCCCTCTTCTCTTTCCTTATCAAATCGAAGAAAGGAATGCACTAATCGGTGGCCCAAGAGATAAATTGACATAAAGCAGCGACCTTCCTATTCAGGCTTTGTACTTACTTAATAGTTCTGGGTGCTTGTATATCCCAAATGGTTTGAATCTTTTCTGGATTCACTTCGATTCCTCGTGCATTGACAATGAAGCCCAGAAACTTTTCTGATGCAACACAAAATGAGCATTTCAACGGGTTGATTTTCATGCTATAAAACCGAAGGATATCAAACATCTTCGCTAAGTCTTGAATGTGGTCGTTTGATTGCCGCGACTTCACGATCATATCATCCACATAGAATTCCATCGTCCTGCCGATTTGATCTTTGAACATTCGGTTAACCAAACGCTGATAGGTTGCTCCCGCATTTTTTAATCCAAATGGCATCATACATAATAGTATAATCCAACATCTGCGACAAAACCGGTGTGCTCCTTATTTGAGATGGGCATTGGGATTTGATTGTACCCCGAGTATGCATCCATAAACGACAACAATTCAAGTTCTACGGTCGCGTCAACCATCTAATTGATTCTAAGCAAGGAAAAACTATCCTTGGGGCATGCCTTGTTCAGGTCCGAATAGTCAACACATGTTCTCCACTTCCATTTGCCTTCTTTACTAATACAAGGTTAGATATCCATTCGGGGTATTGTGCTTCGCGAATAAACCCATAGGTTTTAAGCTTATCCACCTCCTCCTTAAGAGCGGCAAACCTCTCGGGGTCCATGCCTCGTCTTTTTTTTACAGGGACATACTTCGGATCAATATTCATCATGTGGCTCGCGATGGCAAGTGAGATCCCACACATGTCAGAATGAGTCCAAGTGAATACATCAAGATATGCTCGGAGAAAATAATTAAGTTCCCTCATCATAGAAGGGCTGAGTTGTGATCCGATTTTCAACACTCGTGGTGGAATGTCGTTGCTGACTGTGATATCGATCGTCAGTTTAGCCGGTGCTGCCTTGGCCTCCTTGGGTTCCTCCTCATTGTCTCTTGAATCTATATCTCTATAGAACCGACTGTGGTGCCCAATCCAAGGCTTATGCACTATTTGTCAATCTTCGGTAACTTGGATGCAGACAGATTTGTCCACACCCTTTCCCTTTTCCTTCTGCTAGGCTTCTCTCAGCTCAGCCACATAACAAGCACGGCCAGTTGCTTGATCGCCATGCACAACACCGACTCTATTATCTATAGGAAATTTCAAAGTCAAGCACCATGGGGCGAGAGCTGCCCTAAACTCAGCCAAGGCCGGACGACCAAGAAAAACATTATACGACGAATCAACATACAAAACAATGAACGGTAGGATCCACACCCTTTTACGTTCACCTTCTCCTAACTGAACCGGTTATTCAACAAAACCCACTGCTTTAGTAGCCACGACGTTGAAACCGTGTATGAAAGCTTTTGATGGTTTCAAATCCTTAGCCTCCATTCTCATTTGATCATAAGCTTTCTTAAAGATGATGTTCATAGAACTTCCACAGTCAATCAATATCCTTCTCACCAGCGTAGGTCCGATCAGGGCAGAGATAATCATCGGATAAATAGTAGGGACCTCCACTCTATCGGCATCTCTACTTCTGAACACTATATCATCCATCATCATATGCTGCTAGTTTGCCGGAGTTCCATCCTCCGTGTTCGAGCAACATTTCAAAGTCCACATGTCTCATCGAGCTAGCATAACGCTCCATTTCTTGCCACTTCTGTCCGCAGGGTGCGGTCCACCAACTATTGTGTTTATTACCATCCTTTCGCCGACCTGAATGGGTTCCTCGGGTCGGCGTGGAGCTTGTCCTCGGTTGGGATCAGACATTCCTTGTCCGCTATCCTGCAGATCCTTGGCAAATTGCTGCAACTTTTTCTGGTGAATTAATTTCTCAATAGCGTCATGAATGTGCCTACACTCATCAGTGTTGTGTCCATAGGACTCATGAAACCGATATTACTTCCCGGTTTTCTTCTGTTCTTCGGTCAATTCCTTCATATGCGGCTTCTTATACTGGAAATTGTTACAGGTGGACAGGTAGATGTTCTCTAAAGAGGCATTCACTGGATTGTTTCGGACGCTGACCCGGCTTGTTTTGGACGTTGACCCGAACCTTTCCAGAGCTCTCACCGGATTGATTTACTACAATGTTGCTTTGTACCGCTTCCCCATTTGGTCCTGTAGCAGTGCTCCTTCTGGACAATCTGGCCTCCTCCTTTCTCATGAACTGGTGTGCCTTTGCGTAGAAACACTCTAGTGTGGCCGACGGTTTTCCAGCTAGCCAATCACTGAATTCGGATTCAGGGTCAACCCTCCTTGTCATAGCCATAAGTATAGCATGGTCATTCGGATTACTAACCTCAGTAGCAGCAACATGAAACCTCTATAAATAATCTTTTAGTGATTCACCCGAAGCCTGGATTACACTAGATAGCGACATCACATCTTTGGGGCGAGTAGCGTGAATCTGGAACTACTCCAAGAACCTTGTAGCTAGCTCATCAAATCTCGGGATTGACCGCGGAGGTAACCTTGTGAACCACATTGTAGCAATCCCAGACAGAGTTATAGGAAAGCATCTGCATTTGGTTGCGTCATTCGCTCTAGCTGAGCCCATCAACGATTCATACCTCATAACGTGCTGTCGGGGGTCAGTCTTCCCTTCGTAAGCGGGCATCGCAGGCATGCTAAACCTCCGAGGGTATTCAGCCTGTAAAATTTTATCGGTGAACGGAGTATGACTCCTAAAGACTCCCCAATCATCGTTAGTCAAGCCCCGACTTTCCCTCATCAACTAACTGACCATTGCGGATAAGTCCAGAGTCCGGATAGGGGGTGCCAGGTCGGGTTCCATCCTATGTAAATGTTCTGGCCATTGTCTCTAGGGCATCTCATGCCCTCTTTGGCCTATTATCCTCCAGACGCGTGTCTTGAGGATTCACTTCATTATCATTCTGGGGAGGTAATTGGTCGGCATTCAAGTGTACTCTGGCGCCTAAGTTCCCGGTTCTAGGGCGAGTATGACCCCCCAAGCGCAGTTGAGGTGCCATCCTCGTGGTTGATGGATCGGTACCGACCCCTAGGGAGGGTTTGGCACCGACCCAGTTTTTTTGCCCGTGGTTGTCTACCCTATGTTGCTCCATTGCTCTAGCTCGTGTTGTTTCAATTCTACGGTGCCTTCTCATATGGTTCCTTCTGATGAAGTTGAGCTATCAGACTCCCAGTATGAAATGGGACTTCCTCCGGCATTTTGACACTGCAGTTGAACCAACTCGTTCATCAGATTGGCATTTTCTTGGATTTGCTCGTTTAGCTGTCTCTGGCTTTCCATTAGCTCCCATATCATGTCATTGAATTCATCCTTGGTAATGGAATCAGTAGGATTCTAGGCTGCAACGGGTTCCACATTCGCATTAGCTGGCTGGTTGCTCGGCCCTCATCGTTGGACACTAGAAGTTTTGTTGGCATCGATGTTGTGGGAGGTAGATCCGGTGCGCCTTACCATCTTAGAGTCCATTGCTTAGATCTCGAAAAATATGATAGTAACTACAAACTTTTGAGAATGAACCCGGATCTCCTTTTGGGGATTTTTTCAATCCAGTAGCAATAAAGGCGATCCTAATAGCCTAAGAATCGTAAGTTCTCAATGAAAGCACCAAAATGTTTGCAACCAAATTGGTCACAAACACCCGAGAATAGGTTTAAGTAGTAAAATAAATGAAGAAATCAATTGGAAAATGAGGAATAACACTATATATTGCAAGCATGAACAGCAAAAGGTAAACACAATAGGATTTATAGTGGTTCGGTATTGAATGCCTACGTCCACTCTGAATGCTCTCTTTATTACTTTATCAATCACTTGATTAAAAATACAATTCACAAGGAATAGCTTGGATACAAGTTAGAACAAAGAGAAACTGAGTACGAAAAATGGCAGAGTATTCCCTTGGTTGTCCGAAAAGATCCCCAAAAGTGGACCCCTGCCCTTGTATTTATAGATGGAGGTAGCCTGACATCTCAAAGCTTGGATTCCCCCTTAATCACTTGGGCCCATTACAAGGGAAACTTAGCCCAACCCTATTATGCCAATAATGCCGACCCAAGAGTGCCGACCCCATAATGCCGACCACTTCTAATTTAACACCCCACCACATGTTTTTGCCGACCCCTCTAAGTATGCCGACCCGATTGCCTTCACACCTTACGTTGACCCGACCTCTTCTATATACCTAATGCAATGCCGACCCGGGGTTCAATCTCATGCAATACCGACCCTGGGTTCCATCTCGTGCAATGCCGACCTGGGCTCCATCTCATGTAATGCCAATCCGGGCTCCATCTCATGCAATGCCGACCCGAGCAATACTGTGTTTCATCCTTTGCCGATCCGAGCCCTATAGTACGCTTCATGCCGACCCAAAGACACCCTTCGTGCTATGCCGACTCGATCTATATTACGTGGAATGCCGACCTCATGGATAGCACATACTTCTCAACTCATCAACCACGAATGACAACCCCTTTTAATCATCCTAATCTTGACATACTGTTTCATTCACTTGTCGACTTTATTAACCCAGGACTAGACATAGCTGCTTGGAAACCACACTCTGGTGATATAGATGTCGTCTCGTGGCCATTCTTCCATCAATAGTCAATTCTAATCTCTGTAATTACCTTTGTGTAGCCATACTAAGGCACTAGGTAACAACCCTACACATAGGGTCCATTTTCAATTTAAAGCAAAGCAACGCTTTGACCTACTTCGGAACCTTGGTTTTGACCCAGTTCCTTCCACTTTTGTCCAATTCACTATGTACCAGGTTAATGATACTATGTGCATTGGTTTCGATGGCAAAGAGGTGGAACTACTAAGTCAAAATCTACCCAATCAGAAGTAGGGTGCTGAAAGTGGCGAGACATGCATTTGGCATGAAAAACTGGCTTATAACCTTTTTAAGTAATCTTTTTAACTAACCTGCCTTGTTTGTCAAAATCTTATTAGTTGCAAATTTTTTTTTCTAAAAGTACTGCCATAATTTAAGAATTAATTAATTTAAATCATTTACAAAATACCTCTTCTCCTTTTATGAATATATAAAACATTTAAGTCACAAACCTTAAATAATTTTATATATTTATCAAAACACTTTTGAAAATTCTACAAAAATTACAAAAAACCCTTTTTAATATGTTTTCTAACATATATAAATTTCAGACCCAAATTATTTATAATTTAACCGTAAATTATTTATAACCCAATAAATCATTTTCTTTACTAGAAAATTAATATAAAATCCACATTAATTCATAAAATTAAAAACCATCTCTAAAATATCATTTTTGATCTATATCTAACATTGCAGGTATTTGGATGTCATTAAGTAGGGTTTTCACCTCAAAACATATCATAAAATCTACATGAATAAGCATCAATCATCAACAAGCATGTATAAACTTTTTGTTCTTCAAAATCATGGCTAAACTATGCAAGATAAATTTGGATTACCTTAAAACCGAAAACATTTAAGAAATAAGGGTTGTAGTCATTATTCGCCTTAGCTTTGTGATTTAGGATGTGAGATTTGATCTTGATTAAGTGATTTGATTCTTTAAATCACAAATCTCAATCCATTAATCAACATACATTATTTAATTTAATTTAGCTAATTAAATTCCCTAAATAATGTTACTAAAATTATGGGGTGTTACACGACCATAATTCTTAAATAACCCAATGGATAGATTAACACAGCTTCATTTCAGAAATATCCATAAGTACCACTTTCATAAATTATTTAATAAACTTGTTCAATAAATCCTTTACTAATTCACTATAAATTTTATCTCAATACCATTCTTATAATATATATACACACACACAAACACACACACACACACTTTTCAAAAGGTTACTTCTTATACTTGACTTCCAAAATCATATAATAGAAATAAACTATATTTGTGTGTGTGTGCGCGCACACACACACATATAATGCCTTTGCTTTTCCAATTTTTAGTAACTTCAAACAACCTTTCAACACATACAAATTCCGAAATTAAATTCAATACCAATAATTTTCAAATAGCCAAACAAACATGAGACCAAAATAAATACACCAAGTGGAAACTAAAAAATAGATTTTTTGTTGTGTATTTGATCAAAATCAAATAAAATTCAACTACAATACCAATCAAACAAAACAATACAGAACCATCCAAAATCATAAATACAAGTGCTACTTGTTGGACTAACTCCTTTCGTCCTTTCTACTACAATCATTTGATTTCATATTTGAATGTAAATAAATTAATTTTATATAGTGGAGTACACATATTTATAAAATCACAAATATGTCCCCTTGACGATTACCCTGGTAATCATCATGTATATGATATACAATCTTTTACTGTAGAAAATTACCCAACGCACCAAGGGTTAGGACTCTAAGTCTCAACTCATGTCTTTAATATACGATGTATTATTCTAGAACCGCTTTGATACCATTTTTTAACACCACCACCTCTATACCCATAATGTCCAAGGGTATTACTAAGTAATACTATTAGATAATATGGAAAATAAGGCGACATGGGGTACAAACGTGAATATTCCCTTGGGCTAATATCAGTATGTATTGAAACATCAAAATAAATAACTCATTTGTACTTATACAATATAGGCACAAAGTAATAAACATGTATGCTTCAAGGATAGAACAATACATAACATAAAGTGAATAATAAGGAACATAGATTCAATCGCTATTATATAATATACAACATAAAGGTCTGTACAAATACAAAACATCTCAAATGATGTTGGTCTCACTATAATGTAATGCACAACCCAATTACAACTCAATATCCTATATATGCAATGAATCAATGTCATATAATATAATATTACAATCCTAACATAATTCTCCATGAAACCTACAAATACAAATGCTGGTCTAGTGTTCATGTACCTAAAATGGCTCGGACTGACCCGAGTATTACATAAATAACACATGGGTCAGATTATGTCTAATCAAGTATAATAATAAGGGTATCACAGAGTAAACATCGAATAATAATATAATACTCTAACATACATAACAAATCATCAAATAACAAGTCAAGGAATGCATATAAATATAGTAATGAATGCCTTGAATATGTATATAATACCATAAATATTAATTAAGACATTACATCACCCAAATGTCTCGGATCCATATGAAATAATTAGCACTGATATCAAAAGATGTCATCATCACCCATATAGAAACATACCAAATCAGAAATCACTGAATCAATGCAAATAGGTGAATCATACATATCTAGAAATCATCATCCAAAACCAGAAATATCAATAATGAGATAACCTTGAGTGAAGTCAGGCAATAACAAAGAAATTCCCAAATATAATCAATGAAAATTAGGTTGTCTACAAAAGAAGGATACCGGGTTGACCATACACTAGACAAAGTATTAGTATAATCTTATCTCATATATGCCTATCTGCCACAGGCAAGCCAAAGCTAAATCGGAGACTGATGGCCATATGCCCGCTCTAGGAACTTAGGGTCCACTAGCTATATGTTGTACAAATGGATTTGTTCTCTTATAGCTTTAGTTACCACGACAGACACCATGACACATATCCACCAATGGCTCATCAACGCATAGGCACGGTCACGACCTTGCTTTTCCCTTATAGGTAACAGACTGCTGGGTTAAGTGACACAAGGGGCTATGGGCACCTACCCATCTACTATCATGTGCATCCGATATAATACATAACAACGGTGTCGTAGATCTAGGGCGGACGCCATGATTGGATCGCCAAGGTGGATACTAGCCAATCTGGTTTGTCTCGAACCATAAAGGGGAGCTAGACAAAGGTAAATAGACACATATAATATATACAATAGCCGCCATGCAGCTCTATATATAATTCACCACGTGACTCTCAAATACTCAAGGCAGTGAGTATCCCATACAACATACCCTCGTATTGAGTGTCATCGATGACCTAAAGAATAACCAAATAAGTAACACAATAACATCCCATACCACCGTGTGTTACTATTCAGTTTATTCAGTGCTCACACATCACACTCACTTTTCTTTATTCTATATAATGAGTCCAAAGAATAACCGAAAAAGTGTTACCGAAAGTCCCATACATGACGATATCACTGAACCTTTTATTCTAATTTCTCATAACATAGAATAAAACAATATAAAATCAAGAAGGATGTCACCACCATATCATGTTAAAATCATCAGCTAAATTAATATCAACGATGAATTACACATATCATCAAAATCAATATAAAAAAGATAAGAAATCAAAAGTCAAAAACTAATATAAATATAGATTATTAAAATAATATAAATAAACAAATCAATACATAATAATAAAACATTCAAACCATATAATTTTATATAACAAAATAAATACTAAGAAATGGATAATAAATTCATATTCCATAATTCTCTATAAATAAATACCATTTGTAAATAATTATAGACTATCCAAATGAATTTTGATATATTTATAATCAATCAAATACATTATCAAAACTTAAATTATATATATTAAAATTTCATAAATATACTTTAATAACTATAAATTATCAAGTGAATACATTTCATATTTTCCCATATGATATTGAAATCATTTTGTTTATTCATTACACTTTAAATTATATATTTACATTCATATTTAATATATAAACCACATGTATTAGAGTTCAAATGTATTTAATATATATTCATTTTAGTTTATAATATATTTTTATCATTCACATAATTATTTATATATATTTCCCATTAAATACATACAACAAATGCTAGTATCAACTCACAAAGGTCACATACCCACACACACATGTATTAGCTCACTCATACTCACGCATGAACACAGACAATCATGCACACATAGTTCATACAACCATTTACCTATACACACACAGGTACACATGCACACACCCACTACAACATATATACACTTATACACGCACTGCCGCATACACTTACACTCTATCTGTCCTAGTTACAACACACTCATAAACACAGACAAGTGCGCACATCTATATAGCAACATACTCACTCATGAAAAAAACCTAGCAAGAACAACAACATAGCCACATGGAAACACAGCAACACAATTAAATACGGTAATACATACTTTCACATGAATACACTTAAACACACACGAACACTACACAATACACACAAACACAGTTATATACACATTCACAGTCACGCATACATCCTAAAGCAAACACACGCACACAAAAAACATCCACCTAAACACACATACGCACATATAAACATATGCACAAAGTACACACATACATGGACACATCACATTTCACATTAACAACACAGCAATGCATCTACACAACACACAGTTGCCTACACACGCACTCACAAGCACACAACATGAACCCATAAAAATGCACAAATACACACATGCACCCACTCAACTACACATATACATACGTAGATGCACACACAAATTCAAGCAAGCGAGAGCTCATTAGATCATATATAAAGATTAAGAAGGTATCGACATAAATTTTCTGAGACAAAAGACTCACCTAAGCATATCGTCATCATCATCTCCTCCCTTGATCCAGGGCACGCACGCACATAGCCAGAGAACAACATCTCAACAAAACCTAATCACTTCTATGTGCACATATATAATAGCCTTGAAGGGCACACGGATGAATTTGGGAATTTATATTAATTTATTTACTTTGTTTGTAATTTTTTAAGAGTGGAGGATTTTGATTTCTTTGCCTCAAGGGAATGGAAGTGCATCCTAAAGGAATACAAAAAATTTAAATTTTAAAAATAAAGAATATTTGAAGTGATCATAAGGGTCAACTTAAAAATGAGCTTTTTAGTAAAAAAGGAATAAGTTATAATTTTATTTTCCCTAAATCATGATAGCAAAACAATGGTGTAGAAAAGAAAACCAAAATCTTACAAGAATGTGTTAGAACATTATTAAGTATAATATTTTTTGGGCTGAATTTGTCTCTATTACCAATTATGCTCTTAATCGTATTTTTATAAAACCTTTGACTAAATATATCCTTATGGAAAGGTATTACATGTATCATATTTTAGAATTCTTGAATCTCAATATTTTATTTTAAACATTAAAGACCAATTAGGCAAATTCGATTTGAAAGTTGACGATGGTATATTTTTGGTTATTTTGAAATAAACAAAGCCTGTAGATTTTTCAACAAATGAACTAATATTATTAACGATAGTCTTCATGTATTGTTTGAAGAAATTATTAAAGTTAAAGATGAAGAAAATGAAAATTTTGGAATCAATCAACCAATGGTGGTAGAATAAAATTCTTTATAAGGAAATACTAGCATTGGAAATAATAATAATCATCATTAACAAATCCAAGGTGATAATATTTTAAAATTATCACCTTAAATTTTAAGAGATCTTGCACTAGATAATGTTCTAGCTGATGTAAACACTATAGTAGAAATTAAGAGTCAAATAAATCAAATGGGAAACTTTGCTCTTATATCGTAAAAATTGAAAAGAAGGCAAAGATGATCAAAGGATTTTGGCAATGCAAGATTGTTTTAACCAATTCAAATGAAGCGATGTTTGCGAATTAATTCTTAGAACTGTGACCTAATTAGTTATTGGTACAAAATAGATTTATATGAATAAAGCAGATGAGCATGCTGACATTATAGGAATAATGCTAGGTTAGTCAATTAGGAATAAAATCAAGAAGTAATAGATTATGATGAGGCATTTTCTCCGATAGTATGACTCGGGGCAATACAAATATTACTGACTTTTGTGTATCATCGTAATTTTAAACTTTATCAAACAGACGTTAGAAATGTCTTTTTAAATGGTTTTATAAAGGAGAATGTACATGTTTAACCGCCTCCTTTAATTAGGCATGAAAGAATCGTAAACCATGTTTATAAACTTAAAAATATTTTTATTTTTTGATGTAAAGGGTATATGATCCAAAGATCTTGCAGCCATACTATATATATATGTATATAAGCAAAGAAAAAAAGAGTACAAGGCCACAAGGCCTACATGCCCATGCTACAGAATAACTGCTAACATGCCTCGCAGTGAAGCAAAATGTCCAAAGTAATAAAAGCCAACATGCATGGTCGAATGACATAATAAAAGTGAAATAACATAAAGACGCATATGACTAACCAATCAACAAATTATGATTTCAAAAAAGGACATCTAAATCCTGGCATAATATCCAAACCTTCCAATAATCTTTGGGTATAAACTAGGGGAGCGAGAGGAGAAGATGTACTTTCTGTCGCAATCTTTAGCGGCTAAAATTTCCTCGTCATTGGCTCCGAATTCTCCGTCATTGCAAAGGACAATTCATTGTCCATAAGTCTATTGAATAATTATCGTTTGACTTTTTCATCATCTAAGACCCATTTTGAAAAGATTTTCCCACAAGTTGGTAACAAGACTGCTACTTTGGTGAATCCACTTCCTAGCATTTTGGGACCAAATAAGCGGAATTCCTTCACAACAAATAGCAATAGCAAGACGATCGTGGTGGATAGAAATAAGGGAGTGGATAGCTAGAGGCATAGAGGGGCATTTCGGGTTAGGAGGGGGCGAGGCTAGAGTTGAAGGAGGTGGCGAGGCCACCAAAGTGGGGACTAATGTCACAACGAAAACAGGAACAAAGGGAGAGTAGGAATTTATGGGGAACCCGACTAGGATAAGGCCTTGACCGTAAGTGGCAAGGGAGGAGGGTCGTTGACCTTGGCAGGCTTAGCACACCAATGAAGAACAGGCGGTTTAGGGATAGGGATCCGCTGGGTAGGCAAGAGGGCAGGGATGAAGAATGAGCACATGCTAAACTAATATGCCCAAAATAATGGCAGACATCGCATATAAAAGGTTTCCATTGCTATGCAACATTTACATTCAAGGCATGGTTTTCAGACAGGAGTATAGGAATAACAGAAGGTAGCTAATGAGATGGAGTGATTTCAATTAAGGCTGGCATACTCAAGGCGGTATCTCTTTTCTATGGACATATCAAAACAGATCAACTAACCAATATGGTTTGCAATCTAATTTATACCGTCTACAGATTGGAATACTGAAGGGATGTTTGAAGGTGAACCTAAACAGGAATAAACAGAACTTTCTCATGGGCTAGATCGATAGAGGGATACCATTGGGTTATAATGAACATTTTCCATCAATAATAACATGGTCGGCTTCTAGGATTTGTTCCCTCTCCTAGGGGCATGTGAATTTAAAAAAATACATTAATTTGTCACATTTGACCTTTAAAGATCCATGAACATTCCAAGCCCTCATGACATGCCATTTATCGGCAGTAAAGAGGGGGAGCTCATCTAAGAAAAAGCCAACAAGATGGTCCTTCCATAAAGAGACTCCCACATCATTGATTTCTTAAGGGGAGGGACATGTTTATTGAAAAAATCAACAACAAATTGGTTGGATGAATACAAGCCCGCATTTCCCTTGTTCTTGTCAAACAAAGAGGACCAATTAGATTTTGGGGTTGCATATATCAACATTAGCATGATACGAGATCAAACAATATTTCAACAAGACGTAGCCCAAATCACAAATGGGATTAAGAATAAGTACTTATTTATAGTGATCCACCAAAGCCTTAGAAGCCACCAGCCTTATAGGAGGAGCTAGGCCAAAAGCTAACATCGACAAGCCAAGATCAAAGTCATGACCCTTTGAGGTCACATAGTGGGATGGATTGTTTCCCATGGTTTTGTTATTTTCGGAAACATGGAGAACAAAATAAATTTATTTTTCATTTTGTATGTTGTCTTCATTTTTTGAATTGTTTGTTTTCCAAAAAATACATAACTCATGTGTTGTTCTATTTGAACCAAAATCCAAAACTAACAAGGCAGATTCTATTTCATACATCATTATTTTCTTTACCTACACAATAATATTTTACATAAAATATTAGACAAAAATGCCCCTATTTAAGAAAATAAAACTAAGAATTAATATTAAAAAGTCACAAATTCATAGTATAATTAATATGATTTCTTTTATAAAGTAATTAAAATTTATATACATCACCAGTTGAAAAGTTAAATTCCTTTTTGGTATCAATTTCTATTTACACACTTTCATGTTGTCAATGTTAACATTTTTCACCAATGTGATTCATAGATTACTGAATTCTTCTCAATCTTTTACTTAATTTAAATCTAGTCTAAATTAACATCAAAATTGAAATAATTTAACATTTTAGTATTCAAAAATTAAATTAAATTTACTATGTGTAAATGTGAATAAATTTGAATTACTTTAAGGTATTTGAATTTGAAAATTGAAATTTACAAAATTGAATTTGAGAACCTTATTTTGATTAATGCATGAGAGAAAAAGTTACTGAAATGACGTAATGGTTTCGTTTTATCAAATTAACGGTAGTTTTGTAATCTGTGTGTTGAATATTAAGTGGAAAAAATGATGTATCAGATTTTAGTAAATTTTTGTGTGTATATATAGCAATTTATGCTATATAAATAGAATTTGCCAACTAAAAATGGCAAGCCAACAACCGCCTTGCTTTCTTAGATCTATAGGTTGAGAGGATCAATGACTATTTGTCGAGTTCTCTTTACTCTCCTGCGTTCCTTCTGCAAATTCACCCCACATTTCAGCTGAAGCCAAAGATCTCCCCCCTCTCTTCACCTCCCAAGTCATAAGGGAATCATCCTCTCCCTCACTGTTAAGTATGCCACATCAACAATGATAGCTCCTTCACAACCCGCGAAGGCTCTACAAACAATAGACTTAAACATAAGTAGGAAAGATCACCAATGAATATAGATGTTTATACCAAAAAGTGGCACAAAAACCAGAGAATTAAAGTAGAAATAAGTGAAGAAAGTAAATGAAGTTGAGAAATAACAAGACATGCAAACTTTGTAGTGGTTCGACTAATCGTTGCCTATGTCCACTTAACTTTGTTCTTGATTTGGTTGATGTTTATAAGAGGTGTTCCTATGGATCAGTGATAATCCTTGAAATTACAAGAGATATATGTAAATTCACAGACAACTAAAAAGAATCCTCTAAAACATCACCCTATCCCTCTATTTATAGTTGAAGTTAGCCAAAATCGTCTCTACCATGTTCACAACCACGTTCCCCATGTCGAGGAAGAGAAATGCTAAGAAGATCATAGGCACATCAACCATCATCAAGGATCGATACCAATCCATGGTTAAGGACCAGTATCGATCCATAATTTTTCTTCATAAGTCTTCCTCGTAGCCTTGGGTAGGTGTGAATTGCTTGTGCCTTTATGTTTTATTAATTTGCTAGAAGCTTGTTTCTGGGTGAATTACATGAATCGGTGGTGGAATAGAGTTGAGTAGCTTCATGTTCAGTTGGTGGTTGATGGAAACTGCATATTAATGATCCAACGTGGCTTGGAATGGGGTGTAACCATTATGGCTTGGAGGTAGATGGGTTGTACTGTGATATGGGTGGAGTTTTGGGGATCGGTATGGATCCTTAACTTGACATGCATATGCATTCTAGGCTTTTGTTAGTTAATTCATGTGGCATTGGCCTTCTTTTGGAAGCTAGTCGATATGTTTTGGCATGTAGTCTTGGTCATACTTGGCATTTTGGTTCACCAGTTATCGCTCTGGGCTCTCTGCCTCGATAACCTTCAAGTTCAACTATTCAGATTTGTCCAAGTATGGCCTAGTCAATAGGCTGGATAACACTTGCCCCTCAAAGTACATCTTTTTTCAGAATGACGTGCTTTGAATCAAGACAGATTAGGATTACTGCATAGATTTCAACCTACACTTCGAATGGTTGTCATCCTTTCTTTGGACTATTTCGGTGAAGTGCAGCGTCCTTGACTATTCGCTGCAACGCTTTGCTTTGCACCTGCCTGTTGGCATCTGGCATGATAAAAATCGGAATGTTCTCTTATTGTTCGTCACTCCAAATCCAGAAGCTTTCAATATATTTTCTTCTTGGATCCCATAGGTTTGAACTCGTTGCCTTGTGATTCTAGTCGTTAAGCATCATGTACGCATGTGCATACATATGTAGGTTGACCAATAGGCTTTATATAGGCATATATGTGCACACCTATTCATATTCATATATATGCCCGCATATATACATATATTCGCATGTATCTTTTCTAATTATATATACATATTTACCGATCCCTGTTTAAGGATGGGTACCATTCCTATACTTCGAAAAACTAGGACACCATGTTGCCTATTTTCCTAGGTTCGTGGCCTTATAACCTGAACCAAACCTTCCTTTACTTCACTTTTCATCTGTGCTTGCTTTTGTGATCTTGAGTTTAAGGTTGCCATTAAAAGTCTCTCTGCCACCAATCAAAACATTTGACTCTAATGCCCTTCCCTATTCTCCGTTGTTACCACCTCGACTTCCATCTTTCGATGCCATTCGTCCTTATTCTAGATGCCTTGAATTTGCACTTAAATTCCTTCACCATCTTTGAGTTCCACTTTTCTAGGTAGGCGGTGCTGTTGAAATGTGATTCCACCGGTGACTTGCATCATGACCATGCTTGGGACAATAAGAAGTAGGAGGAAGATGAGTTGCTGAACCCAAGCCTTAGGGATCGGCACTGATCCAACTCTTGGAGGATTTCACTTGAATGCATTGAGTGAATTGAGTGTTTATAGTTTGAATAAACAATTAAGGCCTTTCAAGTGAGATTCTTCAAGTATTATTGGTGGGTTTCCGCTGCATAGTCGATGATGTGAAGTCCATTAGGACGGTCAACGATGACGGTCATTTCAGACAATGAGCTAGCCTTTCGGTGAACTGTAGCACGTTATATGCTATTAACATTGCATATTCATAAATGCACATCCTACACAGTACTGTTAATTGCTTGAAACTCTGCTGAGTTTGCATTCTGGCATAGGGAACATAACCATTAATATTTCTGACATCACTTATATGTTGACTTTTGATAACTATGGATCGTAGATGTTCCGAGCGTCTCTCTACAGAGGCTGCAGGCCCTTCAATCTATAAGTATGCCGAGTCCGACACTGAATTTAGATCAACAATAGTTCCTATTGCGAGACATACTCCGACACTACCTAGATCTAAGCCTAATAATCATCAAGTCGAAAAAGTTCCTCCAGAGATTCCTCTTGGGTTGATAGACAGTCTGAAAGTGGAGGCTGCTACGAATAGTCTTGATGATGCAGTTATATTGGATAACCCTGTAATAATCCACCCCAAAACGGACCTAATTTCGACCCAATAAAAACCCATCGAACCTTAGGCCTACCTCAAGGTGTGGTTTTAAGTTGATAAAATTAAAAAACTACATAGTACATAGAGCTATCTATCTACACTTTCAGAATTTTATAGCAGAATGGATAAAATATAATATCTGAAACAAGTACCCATTTCATAAAGAAAACCGTTTTAAATACATAGCATATTAAACTTTAAATAAAGCCTCCAAAGCACAATAACATAACTGTCTGAACTAGGTATAATAAAAATACTTAAAAAAGAATAAATAGATAGATAACTACCACAGGTCTTTATCTCCACCTTCGTCTCTTAAATCAGCATTACTCTCTCTCTCTCTCTCTCTAACCTGTGTTGTAATGAGAAATGGGTTAGAACAACAAATGTCTGGTGAAATGAAAATCTTAAACTTTATCAGCATTGTACTGAGGCAGTAGCATTTAAATAAGAAATATGTCTTACGTATAAAATCACAATATTAGTACAAAGTTAACTATAAGCCCGAAGGCTCTTCTAGTCCAACTATATAACATTCGTATAAATCAACTATAGGCCTGAAGGCCCTTCCATCCCAACTACACAAAAGTCTAATGTAAGCCTAAAGGCTCTTCCAGTCCAACTATACAACTCTACATAACTAGCATATATGATGTAAGAGGAAATACCCAAACCACTTAGTGGGACTTAAGAAGACACTGATCATTTTAGAACTACAAAATAGACAGATCCTCGTCATTTCAGACCTAGCCCAAAGGTGGATCCCTACATGGTTCCTCCTTTCTAACACCATAAGAAATCCTAGTAGTCACTTAATATTTCACCTAAGAAAGAGGCGGACCTTACCATGGCCTCTTAGTACCTCAAACCCAAAGCCGACCCCTCCTAAGGATTTCCCCTACCTTATCCAAAACACAGTTTATGACCCATAACCCACTTGTGACGCCTCACATTAGTCCGACTTTTCTTAGATACTGGTAACCAAATTAACTCGGCAGGTTTACCCTACAGAATTAGGACTAACCTCACATCAACTGGAGTTATTTATTATAGGCAATGTCCTACAATAGCCCGCAAAACCACACGACTGGTAGCTAGAGTTAACTGGGCAGACTTCTATGTAGCTTTAGACAAACCTTGCATCCCTATAACTTAGTCATAACTTTACCGTATCCAAAATGTAATTTATGACCCATAACCCACTTGTGACATATTACATTAGTCTGAATATTCATAGGTACTGGTAGCTAGATTAAGAGGGCATGTTTACCCTATAGAATTTGGACTAACTTCATATCCACTGGAGTTATTTATAAATCAAAAGAATTAAACATCTAACCCTCTTATCTTAAAATCCTAACTGATTCTGTAACCAAAAAAAGAAGAGAAAGAAGATATCTGATTTATACCACCCCTAATTCTCTATTAGCACTTCCCCTTTTTGAATATACAACAAATAAATTGTATTTATAAATTAGATTTCAGAAATCAAAAGATACGGAGATAAAGGATTAATTTAAATTAGAGATTAGGAACTAAAATTAATTACCAGAAAAGTTTACTGTTCTGAAACCCTAAGGGGAAAGGTTTTGGCAGAGCTTCGCTAGCATTCCTAAAATTTTATGAAAGAAAAGTGGAGGTCTAGGAGTCTATTTATAGTGGTAGAAAGAAATGAGTGATGTTAGATCGAAACCAAACGAATCCGAGCCGTTCGGCCAAGGAAAATATGCTCTGAAATGGCATGACCAGTCAACCTCTACTATAGGGGCAGTCAACCGGAGTGGTGGACTGGCCCTATAAAGGTGATCGACTGGCCTTGTTCCAGCCAATGACTTTTGATTGTTTGCTCGTTTCGTTGATTTACCCGTTTTAAATTCCAATTAAATTACCATTAACTTTGATTTCTCCTTAATGTTAATTCCAACTTAAGTAAATGTTCCAATTCAAATTTCAACTTTTGAAATTCTCCCGAAATTCAAAATTTTAATTTCAAATTCATTTTAAATCTGAAAATTTCAAGCGTCCATAACTTCTTCATACGGACTCCGTTTTCAACATATTATATGTGAAAATTCATCAGAAAATCACAATGGCTGCAATGGTGCAACTTCTGTACTTAATTATGACATTTAAAAATTCCATTTTTAGCCTTAGTTTATATATTAATTTCTTAATAAATTTTATGGGATGTTACATTCTTCAACACTTAAAAAGGATTTCGCCTACGAAATCACTAAGGGAAGATAGTGTAACACGCACTCTACACCTATGTTATACAACCAATTTATTTACAATAATATATACGGCCATCTACTCAACTAAAAATACAATGTGATTACATACGCAAACATACTATTGGTGAGCTCAATCCTAGTTTGAATGTAAGGTCGTGACATATAAGCATGTATGCAGGCATCTTAAATATACATAAAATTCTATATGAGTGCAAAAATAACAATAAAAAGTATGGCAACCATCTCCTACCATCCAATCTAGCGACGATGATGCAACCAAAAACCTATATTTTTGGAGAGAAAAGTTCGCTAGAGAAAAGCCCATGATGAGAAATCTTCACCATTCCATTGGTTTCCCATGTGCTTTCCGCTGGGTTATCTCCCCATCTACTCAAATCAATCTAATTTCTTTGTTACGAAGCCTCTCAATACTGTGCTCCACTATGTAGGTGGGAGGATGAAGGGGCGATAGGCTCTGTTTCAACATCAATTAATTGATCAGGCTCTACTGCAAAGGCAATGTTGTGTAGACATCTCCTTAATTATGGGACATGAAAGAATTGTGAACTCTCGCTACTAGTCTGGAAGCTCCACCTAACTAGCAAGTTTCCCTCACCCACTATCGAGAATGTCCCAACGAACCTTGGCCCAAACTTCCCAGAAGTACAAGACCTCATAACCTTCCTAAGTGGGGAAACCTTAATGAATACCATGTCCCTAACTAAAAACCCTAATTCCTATCTTCTCCTATCAGCCTACGACTCTTGACGTTCGTGTGCGGCCCTCAACTGCCACATCAAGACTTCTACCTTCTTTAAGGCCTTCCAAAATCCATGATGCAAGCCTTCCACAAGTCCTCAAAATTGTTGTTCGCCCCTTTCTGTCTAGCCATCGGTCTGTGGGTGGAATGTAGTGCTAAGATCCAAAGTCATTCCCAATGCAGATTGCAAACTCCTCAAAAAATCCCTAGTGAACAAAGGATCTCTATCACTGATAATACTAATTGGAACTCTATGTAGTTGCACCACTCCCTAATCACAAATCTGTGCCAGAGATTCTACAATCCTATATCCCCGATGGAGGTAAAATGAGCCAATCTACTATAACCTAAATTGCATCATTGCCTCTAGGCAATCCATCTACAAAGTCCATAGATATATGCTCTCATTTCCAAGTTCGAATCTCCAATGATAATAACCTCCTCCAGGCTTGCCTAGTCTTAGCTTCAATACTTTGGGATATCAAACATCTGGAAACTTATTCGGTGACTGTTTCTTCATCCTTGACCAATTAGGAGATTCTCTTCATATCCCTATACAACTTATCATATTCGGGGTGAATGGTGGCACTCCACAAGCTTTGGGTTTGAAGCATTCTAATCTAATTTCCTTACTAACTTCCAGCCTTGTCTTTGGTTTATTACTATTTAAGTGTCCTTTCCTTATTTATGATGTTGCTTAATATGTATTTATTTAGTGGTCTAATCCCATCCCTAAAATCAACACAGTGTTAAAACATGAACATGACTTATATGATATCAAATATTTTTCCCTAAAGGAGACAACTATCGATTTCAACCTAAAAATTCTAAAAGAAAATTTTACTAGAAACTACCCTTAATCATTAATTGGTGTTAATGATGTTAGGTTCCTAATGCTCCTTAATTATTTAAGATGTACATTCCTAGAATGTCATTCCACCATTACTCACCTTCCTTAATTCTTTTTCTTAGTTCTAATAACTATCCACTACCCATAATAACTAATCCTTAATGCCAAAAATGACAATCTCCAATCAATCCTTATTTAATCTCATTAAATCCATTTACCGATTTCAAAATCTACTTATTATGAGTATTCAATCTATCCATAAATACCATATTAGATTCCTTAATCAATCCCTCATTAAATTCCTTTTTATCCTTTATTAATTACAAATTTATTGCCCACTAAATTTGTAATTAATGTCCATCAATCTTAGTCCTATACTTACTACGTTGTTTATAATTAATACGAATACCGTTATAAATTACACTATTTATATGTTTCTTATTTCTAATTATTAATTTCTATACTGTAACATTCCTCTCTATATTTTATTTTATTAGAGATATCCTTCCAAAAATATTACTATTATAATCTTCCATAAATTAACCACAAGTGATATTTTTGCTTTATTTGAAATTACAAGGGATCGATTCTTTTTATTTTATTGAAAGATAGTGAAAGCTACGAAAAAGAATATCCATACCTTACACATCCCTTTTCCTTTTAACATATCCCTTGTAAATTCAAATGCCACTCTTTTATACATTTCATAAATTAGGTAATTTATGGAAACTACACGGAACCTACCCCTAATATATAAAAATATAGAAATTCACATTCTGAGGGCAACCTAAGTTACAACCCCAGTTTAGATCTGGAATACCATAAAAACATTACCAACATTTCACAAATAAGTACTTGGGACTGATTTTAAATTTCCAAATTAGGTTGTACATACTGTTCTTATTTCATTAATATCCTGAAACCTTTCACCCTTCTTACTAAGATAGTGGTCCCTATCTAATCCATAAAATATAAAATAAGAAATCCATATAACTTTAATATGCAACACTTGAGATTCAAACTTACAAAAGAATTTCTACATCTCAAAAGAAATTTTTAAGCATACATTTCGAAAGAATTTCCAACTTGTAAAAATAGTTTGGGGAAATAAATTCCCAAAAGCATCTAAACCTCAATTTAATCTTATTCCATATATCAATTCCATTTTTATTAAACATTTGGACAAATCATTCCAAAATTATTTAGACCCAACTTTTTGCACTTTTTCAAAACATTTACTGCTTTAATCTTAACTCCAAATTCAAAGCTCCTAAAATTGCTTACTAAAATAATTTTCTTTCTTAGTTACTTTTGCCTCAACAACCTTCTTCTTTAAAAGCAGGGTCTTTAACCCCGAACATTCAAAAACTCAATTATTGAACAAAACTTATTATTAAATTATAATTCAGAAAGGATTGCTTAATTCTCAAAAAGAAGCAAAATAAATTCCACCTTTCAACATTTTCTTCATCAAAGATTTATTCCTTTGAAAGTTATTCCTTTTAGTTCAAAATATTCAAAGACATCTTCTATAATTTTAAACAATAAAAAGTGGAGTAGACATGGTAAACTCATATCCCAACATTTTCCCATCCTCATTATTTCTCTTGTACATTATCTCTAACTCGATTACTAATCCTATTTCATAAGTTCCTAGCCTATTCCCATCCAAATCTCCTACTATTGCTTCTGTTTATATTTTTCCCTACTTAAATGGCTTCTTGATAATTTTTAATCAAGTTTCATTTCTATTTTAAAAAGAATAATTTTAAAGAACTTCCAAATTTATGAAATAGAAAATCATCAAGTCCAATCTACGCTCCATTTTACATTTATTTCGAAAAGAAAAAAAAATCATTTTATTGAAAAATCATTAAACCGAAAACTTTTTAACCCAACAGATTTTTAAACTGAGTTTTTAAAATAAAAAATCCCTTTTTACCAAGAACCATTTAGTCAAATCTTTTGACTACACAACTTCTTTTTATTCACAAACCTTTACCATAACAAAATTTCTAATTCATGAATTTCCAAAGTTCCATTTTTTTTCTTTCAAAACAATAGCTCCTTAGTAAATCCTTTGGAAAACTTTTCAAAACATTTCAAGGAAGTTTCCAAAGAAAACTTTTTATCAAATTTTTCATATGCAATTAAATTTTAGAAAATCTTTTATGAAACATCTTAATAATTGTCATCTCTATTGGATTTTCATCTTCTTTCATCCCTTACTTTAAGATGTTTACAACTATCCTGCCTTATAATATTTAATCAATACTTAACAACTTTATTTATCATTCCCATAAATATCACTTGGTTCGTATTAAATAGTTATTACCTTAACGGATGTTTCCTAAAGACATTTATTTACTTATTCGACTTTTACCTTGATGGTCTCATTAAATCTATTTAATCCTTGTAACTCCTCACTTCTTACACATTCGCTGTCTATTGAATTTTTGAAGTTACAACCTTTCCACTTTTATAATCCTGTAATTACCTTAACGACTTCTTTAATTAGTCTATTCACATCCTGATTAAATTATTTTAATTCCCTTTTTATTTCACATTTATTGCCCTATAAATTTAGAGTCACAATCTTTTCCATTTACATTCCTTACAGTATGACCTTCGTTGCCCATTCCCTACTCTATTCATTTTTCCAAGCCATTGTTGCTTCGTCCATCCTTTCTGGATATGGTCGCAACTACTTCTATAATCGAAACTATAGAGTACATTCAAATTAAGTACATGTATATATTTATATATAGTAGATTTTTGAAAACACTTTTAATAATAATAAGTATGCCAGTCATACATATATCAATCCCCATTGTTTGGGTAACCTAAGTTCTGATACCAAATGTAACAACCCGCCCCAAAACGGACTTAGTTTCAACCCAATAAAAGCCCGTCGAATCTTAGGCTCATCTCAAGGCAAGTTGTTAAGTTGATAAAATTAAAACATTACATAGTACACAGAGCTGCTTATCTATACTTTCAGCATCTCATAGCAGAATGGATAAAATATAATATCTGAAACAAGTACCTATTTTATAATGAGAACCATTTCAGAAACATAGCATGTTAAACATTACAACATGTTAACATAAAGCCTCTAAAGTACAATAGCATAACTATCTGAACTAGGTGCAATAAAAATAATTAAAAAACATAAATAAATAGATTATTGCCACAAGTCTTCACACTACTAGAAAAGGCTAAAATATCGACAGCACGTAGCGATGGCTTCCGACGACGAATTTCCAATGGCTTCCAATGGGCCGTCGGCGGCCGTCGGAAGCCTTCGGAAATTCGCGAATTGCAGGCTCCAGCCGAGCCTCTTCTTCCTCATTCTTCAGCACGAAAAAAAGAAATAAAACCCCCAAATCCCTATTTCAAGCTTCTGGATCCTCCATGGCCGCCTAATCACACTCTGTTTCTTTTAATCTCAGGTATAATCTCCTATTTTTACGAAAAATCTAATTTTTATCCTAAATCTAAATCCGCATAAGTTGATAAATTAGGGGTAATTAGTGATTGTAATTGTTTCCAATAGCCTAATAATGGTTTATAGTATCCCATGGTATACCTATTTCATATGTTATCGTGAAATTTTAAAGTGTATGTATAATTTGTGATTGTGTGTGTATGTGTAAACCATTGTATATATGTTGTTTCTACCATTCTATTGTGTTAATTGGAATGAGACATGAGTTGTATAACATCTTGGCTTGTATAACAATAATGAATGCATGAGTCTAAAAAAAAATTGACTGTCTTGGAAAATGACAACAATATTGAAGCGGCCTTATTCGATAAAATACGCGAAATAAATGTGGTAAATTAATAATTTTTTGAAATATATAAATTAGTAAATATTCATTTTTATAAACTACTTTTTTTACGTCCCTTAGAGAGTTTTTGGCCCCGTCCGACGGGTGTTGTACATGATCGTTATATAAATATTCGTTTTTGTCACAAAACGGCCATTTATATTCATCTGGTATAATATTTGTTGGATTTGTCCCTATATTGGATAAGTTATAAACACGGTAAACAATTACATGTCGTACACTATTTCGTTTCAAATAGTTCAAAAATTTCGCCGTCACTTTTCGTTTCTGTTTCCTATGTACACGCATTATATACAATGCAGAAAACAAAAGGGAATTGCAGCCGAAATTTTGTTGAATCGTTTAAAATGAAATAATATACGAAATGTAAGTGTTTACTATGTTTGTAATGGGAAATAGGATGACTGACCAGGAAAAAAAGATAACCACAAACCAACATTTCTATATTGTATTCTCAAGTGGGGTAAAATTGACACGTATAAGCTTTTGTATTGATGCATTGAAAAATAAAATGAGAGTTCGTAAAATGACCAATATTTATTTTTGAATTTGTGACATATTTTCTCAAATAGGAAAAATGATCGATTATGTAGATCGAAGGAGATGGATGTATCAAAGAAGGGGATTGTAAGGCTCAATAAAAGAAGATTTTTATAATGGTATAAACGTATTTGTTTAATTTGCTTTAAGTAATAACGGAAACGATGTAGAAATTCGTTGTCCGGGTAGTAGGTGCAAACATTTGAAGTATTTGTTACCTGATATTGTGAAAGTCCATTTGTGCAAAAATGGTTTCGTGCCGGAGTATTATGTTTGGGATTGTCATGGAGAAGTTGTAGCACATACTTCTGCAAAGTCTGAATTAGATATTACTGGTAATGAAAGTGTTATGATGAACCGTATAGAAAATATAGTTGAAGATGCAGCACAATCAATGTTCCTTACGGTTGAAGTTGAAAACGATGAAGAAAATGTTGAAGAACCAAATATTGAAGTAAAAAAATTTCATGATTTACTGGATGCTGCCAAGAAACCTCTTTGGGATGGTTGTAAAAGCAGCACCCATCTATCACTAACCGCATAATACATTACGATGAAGTCAAAATACAATATCACCGAAGCTGGATTTACAGTCGTTGTCAAGCTGCAAAAAGACATATGCCGCCCGATAATTTAATGTGTGAAAATCACTATGAAGTTGAAAAAATTATGTCGGGTTTTGGTTTACCTTATCAGAAAATAGATCCATGTTTAAATGGTTGCATGTTGTTTTGGAAAGAGGACATCACTCTTCGAAAGTGTAGAGTATATAACGAGGAAAGATACAAACCAAAAAAAAAGGGAAAAGAAGTTCCATACAAACGTAAGCATTATTTGCCCATCACTCATAGGCTTCAAAGATTATATGCATCTTCTATAACTGCATCTCATATGAGATGGCATAGTGTGAGAACATAGGAAGAAGGTACGTTGGCACATCCAGCCGATGGAGAATCATGAAAGCATTTCGATAAAATTTATCCTAATTTTGCAGCGGAGAGTCGTAATGTTAGACTTGGATTATGTACGAATGGTTTTTCAACATTTGCTGAATTTGGTGCTAAATATTCATCTTGTCCCATTATCATCACACCTTATAATTTACCTCCATGGATTTATATGAAAACGCAATATGTGCTTCTTACTGTTGTCGTTCCTGGCCCCGACGACCCAACACAAGGTATCGATGTTTATTTACAACTGTTGATTGAGGAGTTTAAAACACTGTGGAACAAAGGAATAGAAACATACGACGTTTCAAAGAATTTTTTTTGTATGTTTGCTTATTTGTTGTGGACTATAATTGATTTTCTTGCCTATGCAATGCTTTCAGGATGGAGTACATCCGGTTGTCTAGCTTGTCCTTATTGCATGGAAGAAACACGGGCTTTTTCTTTACCGAATGGTAAGAAAATTTAATGCTTTGACTGCCATCGATGTTTTCTCCATGTCAATCATCCCTTCAGAGGAGACATGAAAACTTTTTAGCTAATAGAGTAGAAACCAGACATCCACCAATGATATGGTCAAGTGAAGGCATATACGAACTTGTAAGGGACTATCTAAAGATATATGAAACTGGAGTGCAAACATAAATTGCAGCGACTATTTATAATTGGTGAAAACAAAGTATATTTTGGGAGTTGCCTTATTGGAAAGATCTTCTGCTTTGTCATAATATTGATGTGATGCATAACGAGAAAAATGTCTTTGATAATGTTTTTAACACAATTTTGAATGTCAAGGGGAAGATTAAGGACAATTTGAAATCAAGACGCGATATACAAGAATTATGCAAACGTTCTGAGCTTCATATGAAACCAAATGACGGTAAAAAAACCCAAAGCATGTTACAAGTTAGATAATAATCAAGTTAAAGTTATGTTAAAATGGGTGAAAGGATTAAGATTTCCTGATGGGATTTCATCAAATCTTCGTAGATGTGTTAACTTTAAAAATGGTAGATTGAGCGGAATGAAAAGCCACGATTGTCACATAATGATGGAAAATTTATTACCCGTTCTATTTAAAGAACTATTTCCCTTAAAAGTTTGGAAGTTAATAACGAAGCTTAGTCTGTTTTACAAAGAGCTTTGTTTGACTAATTTAAAAGTGCAACATTGCTCTACAAATTGGAGAAAATATTTCCACCATGTTTTTTAATGTAATGGAACATTAACCTGTTCATCTCCCATCTGAAGCACGACTTCGAGGTCCTGTGCAATATAGATGGATGTATCCATTTGAGAGGTATGTAATATGTTACCTATTAATTTAATTACATTTGGAAGTTAAAGTTAATGTAAATTAATTTTGCATAGATACTTGAATCATCTGAAGAAAAAAGTAAGGCAAAAAGCATGAGTTGAAGGTTCGATATGTAAATCTTATATCGAAGAAGAAGCTTTATTCTTTTTATCTCACTATTTCAGTGACCATGTGAACATATCGTTTGAAAGTGTTCCTCGTAATGATGAAGGCGATGAACAAGAGTCCTCTTAAACAATGTTATATATTTTAGACAATATGATCGACCTTTTGGAAAATGTGTAGAAGTATGGTTAAACAATAGAGATCTTCATGTAGCACACACTTATATTCTTCTTAATTGTGCTGAGGTTGCACCATTTGTTAGGTAATATGAAATAATAATTTATGATTTATTCATTTTCATAATGCATGCGCGTGTAGAATTTAAAGCAATATTTTATTCATATATGCAGTATTTATGAAAGTGTACATCCGCACGGAGATCTCAGTAAAGAATTTTCTGATTGGTTTTCAAAGTACATTTATGAACCGAGAAATTGTGTGGTTGACAAAAGGTTGAAACATCTTGCGTTGTGACCAAAAAGAAATGTCAAGACATATCCAATATATTTCGTCAATGGATATAAATTTAACACCAAAGAATACGGTGCAGAAAAATTAACTAATAATACAGGTGTATTTGTTAAAGGTAGTGAAGATCCAGAAAATCACATAAATGATTTTTATGGCGTTTTAACTCAAATTTTGCAACTAACATATTTCTCACGACCAGCGGAGGAGGTATTTCTGTTTAGATGCAATTGGTATAAATACTAGGTTGAATTCTTATGTATTATGCAATTTATGTAATTGATGAGATTTATTTTGCTAGATATATAATTTATGTCATTTATAAAACCGAATCTGCTTATCATCATTTACATCATTTATGTCATTACCATTTCTGTCATTTATTTAGCAATTTATGTTAAAAATGCAATGTATTCTACTTATCATCGGAATATGAGACCCAATCTGAATTAGGTATACTTTGCACTTGATGTACTTTATCTGATTTATGCCATTTAACTATAAAATATATTTCATTATTATGTTATTTTTATCTTTTAAAATGATGTGTCTGTGATAGGTATCATGTCATCCAAAAGGAGGAGTTCTTCCCATTCTTCAGGAGGCGATGGCAACGGTCCATCGCAACCGCCACAGCTACCCACTGTGTATCCAGTACCTAGAGCGGAGGGGAATTATTAAACTTTTTTTAGCATCTTAAATGTTTTATGTACGATATACTAATCTGTATCATATTTAACACATGGGGTTTGACTACAACCATCAGCTGTAGTTCTATCAGTTTTGAGAGATTCGTACAAGAGTAGGATGACGACTTGGCCGAAGTGGGATAATATCCCTCCCCACATCCTGAAGTGTATATGGCAGGATTTCATTGTAAGTATAATCTTCTATTTTCCATTCTTAATTTATTTATCGCTTATTTATTGTTCACCTTTTATTGTTTAATTTTTGGTCGCTTGTTTATCATGAAATGCAGGTCGCAGTGGACGTACAATCAAATGACCTGCAGCTAGTATGATATTACTGGATGCAGAAGATGAGGAAGAACTAGAGGGATTCCATGTCGGCAGTGAACCATAAAGGGCAGAAGCCGAACTGGATGGGTGCGAGTAGTGGGAAGGGTGGCGGGCACATTGGGATAGTGACGAGGCGAAGGTAAGTGTACTAAACTTTTATTGATTATTTGATTGATACGTTGTAACGACCCGATATTTTCAACCATTCGCATCCATTATAAGTGTATAGGTAGACACTCATGCCGGAGTTGAATTGCTCAAAATACCGCGTTGAAATCAAAATTTGGCAAATCTCAGAGTATACAGTAAATAAATATAATCACAGATCACAGACACAGAGTAAAATAATGCAGCGGAAGTAAAAGAAATAGTAGTTCATGAAGCTACTATCTAAATATGTCAGAGTTACATAAGATACAACAGAAGAAATAGAGTACAACAAAAGTCTCAATAAAATAACCAAGTACAAGCTGAGTAGAACAACGGAACTGAAATAGATAGGACAAGACAAGCAGATGATCTCCAGCGATTCATATCTCCAAGCGAGTGGAAATCCAAATCTGTGAATAACTCAGGCTGACCCGAGCGTAAAGCAAAACACAAAACACTCGAGTCAGGACAATATATACTTATATAATGTAAACCAACTCAAGCGAACTGTAATAAGGGTACAAGTAACTTAGAAGATGCTTGGGACTGCCCATCCTCTAAGGATCCATTAAAATATCTACTATGTGGTAATATTCGCTATTATAATAGTGTCTAAATAAGTAAAGTATAATCATATAGAAAATAGCGTTAAGGGGATGGAGAACCTTAACGCGGTCGGATCTTAAAATCATAATCGTAGTAAAGCTCGATATGGTAGGTGACACGGCACAACTAGGCAATGCCAGGGTAGATATACCAATTACGCACACGGACTGATGGATACGCATAGCAGCCACTACCGTTCCACCTCGAACAACACTCCCAAATCGAAGGATGGCCATCTAATCAATCACAAGTAAGAGTATAATATCGAAGAAATGTGTCCAAGAAGAGGTGCTACCTCACTGGTCCGAGATCGCTCCTGTTTTAGCCACCTTATGCCAACTCACGGGAGTTGGGTCCACGTAACATACCTTAAGAACGTCGCCACCATCCTACTTCATTCTGGAATCTCCACCGTGTACACGGTTGTCAAAGTGGTTTTCGGTATCGACAGAGAGTATGTCCATATCCGATCCCGGTCTCTTTGCCAACCAATCGTTATTATAACCTGTGGTTATAACTTTTAAAAACAATACTTTACTTCAAAATAAAATATCATTTCAAACCATATCTTTATCAAAATAAAGATTAAATCAATTCCAAACCATTTCCATATATTTAAATTTTCATATCATTTCAAAACTTCATTTCAAATCATTTTAATATAATAAAATATCATATCCTTACAAAACTTCATTTCAAATCATTTTAATATAATAAAATATCATATCCTTACAAAACTTCATTTCAAATCATTTTAATAAAATAAAATATCCTATCAGTTCAAATCCAAATATTCAACTTTAAATACCTTTTAAATTCAAAGATATCGTTCATTTACTACCATTTCAAATCACCTTTAAATAGTTTATATTCCAATCAAAATAATTCATTTAAACCTTTTAAAAGTGTAATTATTATATTTTCAAATCAAGTATTCAATTTCCAAAGTTTCAAACCATTCTGAGTTCGTTTACTAAGTCAAAAACCCTAATTATTAAAATTTCAGCATTTCACAGCATTTAAAAACAACTGCTATAAGTTATATTTGAAAACATTTTTAATTCAGCAAAGACAGCACTTAAAACTGCTGTTAAAACTCAGTTTTAGTTGAATGATAGTTCAAAACAGAAATGACAGCATTTCAGAAGTGCTGCGGTAGTTCAGATTTCAAAACAAGGGTTAAATTTGGTTTCAGCAAAGACTGCAGACCATTATAGCATTTCCAGAGAATGCTATAATAGACCTGAGTTCAATATTAGTCTATAAGTTCAATTACAGCAACTACAGCATTTCAGAAATGCTGTAATAGCTCTTTTTACACAATTTTAGTTCAAAACAGAATCTATAGCATTTCTGAATGCTATTAAAAGTTAATTTCAGGTGTTAGTGTATTTCCAGCAATTAAATAACTTTAATTTAAAACACATACACATTTTAAAAATCATATTTTAACATTTAAAATGTTCATTTACATATCGTTTAACATATATCTTTTTCACAATAAATTTCTTATAATTAAATCCAATTTTCAACAATTTACTTAATAAGTTTAAGTGTAAAAGTTCCAATTCTTCACATTTCAACAAATAGACTTAACACTTCAAATTTAAATTACCATTTCACAATTTAACAAAATTTCCAATTTTATTTAATTAACTTAAACCTTTAATTAAAACCAAATTTCACATTTCCTAGTCAAGTTATATTTTAAAAGATCACTTTTAAACGTTCATTTATTTAACCACTTAAATTATAGAAAAATCAATAATACTTTAATAAATCACTTAAATTCAAATTTAATCAAACTATCATATTTACCATTTCCAAATAAAATTTAATATCCATTTTATTTATATAACTTAAATATCATTTTTAACCAAAATTCCAAATTTCCAACTTAAGTTATATTTCAAAAATCCAAATAAACCATTCGTTAATTACATTTTTAACACATGGAAAAAAAATCATAATTTCTTTATTTTAAAACATTTCAAAATCTATTTAAATCAAATTTCATAAATTTTTTTTTTTTAAAATACTTAAAAATATCCAAAACACTTTATAAAATAACCACGGGCCTGTATATAATTTTCTAACCTAGGTCAAGTGATACGGATATGTAACATTTCAATCCATGGTAAAAAAAAAGAAAAATCCGGGTTCTATCATTTCAAACCCGCAATCCCAAGTTAAAATAAATTAAATAAAAATCGTTCAGGCCTATCATTTCAGCCCATAACAATTTTTCCCTATTCTAAAGTCCGTTCGGGTATGTATCATTTCAACCCATAGTGATTCTAGTCTACAGGGAACTTGCAATGGTGATAACTGATATAAATAACAGAATAACATTAAATAACAGTAACATATGACATAACAGGTGTGAACATCATATGATAATAATATAAGCATATATAACATGATAATATATTTCTACAGATTCGCAGGGTGTCAATTTACTAGTTATATAGGTACATATTGTCTGGTGAGAATAACTCACTTGTTTAAGCTGGAGATGACGACCAAACACACAACACAGATTCTTTGAAGGCACGACAACATGAATATGATTTGAGAGTGGAGAGCCAAATATAATTGCCTTGTATACATATAAACAAAACAAGACAGTGTATACATAAATATGTAACACAAAACAATATCGAAATGACTTGAAATAAAAAGCAACAAAGGGCAAAGTGATTCGACCTTTCTTTAACCATTCAAAAGCTTGACGAAGGGGATCTTTTGCTCAGCCATAGTTGGACATAATCTCAGGTTATGGCATCAAAATAGCATGGCAACAAAGAGATGATAATGGTAGGAGTTACATATGAATAAGACAAAGGGTTAAGGCAAAATAAGTGGAGTTTTGGTGCATTTTTGGCTCATCCAAAGGCAAGTGGGGCTCGGCCCTTGCATGGTTCAGGTCTGGACAGTAGTTTAGGTGGTGAGTAGAGGTGGTAGCAAGGTGGTGGTGGTGGCTCAAGGTGGTGGCCTTGGTGGTGGATGAAGGGTAGATAAAGGTAGGCTTGGCTATGTAGTTGTTTATGGGGTTTTTGACATTGTTTTGTGGTGCTAGCTTCAAGGAGAGGTCACGGCCATGGGTGGATCTGAAATGATAGCTGGAGATGATGCCAAGGAAGAGTGGTAGGGGATGGTGGTCGAGGCTATGGTGGAGATGGTGGAGGGTTTAGCCGAGCAAAGCTATGGAAGAATCAAGCAAAACAATAGAAAATTTAATAGGAAATGAAGAAGAGAAAGGTAGAGAAGATGAAGCCATTACCCAAACAACTTCAGAAATGTTTTTGGCCGTGAATTGTGAATGGAAGGAAATTCTTTCACGTGAAACAATTAGAAATACACGGTTACAAAAGAATAAATGAGCCGTTATGGAAAAATGAAGGGTTTGGTTAATGAAAAGTCACACAATTTACAACTTAAGTCCTTTCAAATTTCCACTTATTTTATTTTAATTTTATATAACTGAAATATAAATATAAACTCAGATAAAATACGAAAATTTAGTAAATAAACAAAAAAATAAATAACTAAATATTAAATATAAATAATTAAATCAAGAAAATAGCAAAAATTGTCATCTAGGCTAGAAATTTTGAAAATAAATGGTATAAACTTTAGAAAATTCATATGAGCTTGTAATATATTTTTAAACATAAATAATAACATAAAGTAAAAATATATTCACAAAATAAATATTTAAAATTTAATTTACATATAATTTTTAATGAAGAAAATAGCAGAAAATAGGAAAACAGCCTTTAAAAATGAAAAATAAATACAATAAATTCTGGAAAAATTCTATTATCATTTTAAAAATATATAAAGACAAAAGTATACATAAAATAACATATTAACACATATTAAAACAAAATATAAGAAAGAAAATATGATTATAAAATTTAAAATAGGCAAAATTGCACAAATAAACAAATTATACTAAAAATTGAAATGTGCATAACTTTTACATTTTAACTCCGTTTTCAACGAAATGAAAAGCAGTATTCATGTTATTAAATCTATTTTCATAATAAAAGATAAAATTTATAATTTCAAACTATTTAAAATTTAAACTTAAAAGTCAAAGTTTGACTATTGACCAAAATTCACATTTTTAGGAAATATTAAATTTAGTCATATTTGGAATTCTAATCCACATCAAAGTCAAAGTTTATATTTAAAATAACAAAATTTATTCTTTTTCATAAATAAAGCTTTTGATCTGGAAAAAATCAATTTAAGAATATTTATAAAATACAGGGTTGTTACATACGTAAATATCAAAAAATATTTGGTAAGTAAATAATGTATTAAATTTAAATGTACAGGCAGAGTCCGAAAGAAACTCTACAAATAGGAACAAAAATCCTATCACTCATTGAGGAGGGTCAAAGTCGTTCCAGCAATATCACCAGGAGTTGGTAAATTTATTAAATGTGAATTGTAAATAGTTATTGTCCTATATAATTTTGAATATACAATAACAATACATAATAATTAATTTCAGGAAGTTGAGGTGCAGGGTCCCATGTCATAATGGATGTATTTACCTGTACTCATGCCGTCGAGCATTTAAATCCAGACGGGACAGTTTCATATACTTGATACGACGATAAATCGAGAAAGAGCCATGTAAGAATATTTTAGTTTATGTACTATTAGTAATTACTTTAATTATTAAAGTATAATGAATTAAGATATCATGCTATTAATTTTAACTGCATTTTTATTTGTTCATGCAGGCAAGGTTTATGGAACAACGCCAGAAACTCCTGGAGGATACCGGTCGAGAGCAGTTGATGATGGATGAGGAGGACGTCATTTTTGAGGTGGTCATGGATCCACCATCACGGAACAGGTGCTACGGCTTTGGCAATCAAGTGGTAATGAATAATATATTAAGATATAACAATTTAGTAACCTTTTAGTTCTCAAGAACTTCACATCGCTTTAGTTTCAGTAATAAGTTTATAGATATAAAAATTAACACACTATGTTGTAGCTTTAATAGTAAGATTATAGACTAAATTAAATAAGTATTGCAGGCCAGCAGACAGGGAAGAGCTAGCCAAACGGTCAGAGCTGAGATCGATCTACTAAAGATCGAAGAGTTGAGAGCTAGGGTGGCACAGCTGGAAGAGCAGAACCGTCGCCAGGCCATTGAGATGACAGAGCTGCTGGACCTGCGTATTGCTGAGTACATGCAGCAGTATGGTAGCCACTTTCCATCCCCAGCTAGTTTGGGAGGTTCTTGAGGTGATTGACTGGAGTGATAGGTATGTTTTTTTGTTTTGCGTCATTGTTTAGTAAGTTTTGATGATACATTGAGTTGATGGAGTTGGATTTGAAATGGTGTGTATATGTTTGACGGTACATTTGGTGGTAGTAATTTGACATTTGGGAGTTGATGGTGACGAATTGATGAAGGATTGATGTATATATTGTACAATGAGAAGTATGTAAATTATAGTAGCGAATTTAATTTGATTTTATATGAATTATGTTTGATTGATTTATTTATGTGATTTGATTATGTTTGCATGGTTTGTTTTCATATTGAATACCTGAATTGGATATATGCTTGTAGGGTGGAATATATTGTATTTATGGATTGTGGATGGAAGGCCAAAATGCAGCAGAAAAAATGAAAAACAGTTTCAGGTTTTTCGATGGCTCCCGATAGCCTGCAGGCAAAAAATTTCTGATGGCTTCCGACGACATGCGACGACAAAATTCTGATGGCTCCTGACGGCTTACGGCATCCATCGTGATCATGCACGTGTCTTCCGACGGCCATCGGGAGCCGTCAACTGGCTGTTTGTAGCCGTCGAAAATGCAGCGATGGGCGTTGTCGAAAGCCGTCGGAAATTCTATTCAACGATGGATTTCTTTGCGGTGACAATTTCCGATTGCTTCCAACGGCCGCTGACGGTTTTGAGCCGTCGGAAATTATCATGTTACTTGTAGTGTCATCTCCACCTTCGTCTCCTAAATCTGCATTAATCTTTGTCTCTCTAATTGTCTTATAATGAGGAGTGAGTCAAAACAACAAATGCTGGTGAAATTAAAATATCAAACTATACCATCATTGTACTTGGATAATATTATTTAAATAAGAAATATGTCTTACATATTTAATCATAACATACATATAAAGTCTACTTTAAGCCTGAAGGATCTTCCAATCCAACTATATAACATCCGTATAAAGTTAACTGTTGGCTCGAAAGTACTTCCAGCTCGACTACACAAAAGTCAATTGTAAGCCCAAAGGCTCTTCTAGTCCGACTATATAACTCTACGTAACTAGCATATACGATGTAAGAGGAAATATCCAAACCACTTACTACCCTTTTAATGGGGCTTAGGCAGACTCTGATCATTTAAGACATACAAAATAGACAGATCCCCATCATTTAAGACCTGACCCAAAAGCTGGTCCCTACATGGTTCCTCCTCACTAGCACTATAAGAAATCCTAATATGCTACTTAATATTTCACCTAAGAAAGATGCGTACTTTACCATGGCTACTTAATACCTCAAACCTAAAGTGGACCCCTCCTAGGGATTTCCCCTACTATATCCAAAACACAATTTATAACCCATAACCCAATTGTGAGGTAACAACCCGCAAAACTGGACGGTTCAATTTGACAATAAACTACACATGTCCAACCCAAATTGAACATAAAGACGGATAGTTATGGGAAAGAAAGAAGAAGAGAAGAGAAGAAGAAGAGAAAATGAAAACAAAACAACACAGAATCTCACAATGCAGCATAACAATATATAATATAACAACCGATCTTTACATAAAAGAGAAACTGTAATCTTTAATATACACACATCAAATCAGAATACACCAATCAAACAGGTTAACCTGGACAGTTATAATAAACTGTCCTCACAAATGTTGATAAATAAGATAACCAATGCAGCAGAAATAAACAAGTATGGGAATATGTCATAAAGCCTTCCAGATTTCCTACTGAAGCTCTAAAGCACGAAATCTAAATCTATAAATATGCTCGGTCTTACCCGAGCATTGAAAAGGAATAACGCTCAGATCAGTCTGGTAAACCAACGTAAGAAAACACATCTCAATTTATTTTAAAGTTGCCAAAAACTTTTCTTTATCAAAACAAAGGTATCTTGTAAGACCACGCTGCACATAAACACGGATGGGTTTTTACCTTACGATAACCAAAACATTTCATATAAAATATTGTTATATTATAGTATACAAATAATATTAAAATTGCTGAAATTGTTACATTGGTTAAATTTGACAGCATAATAGGTTTACAAACCAAATGGTAGGCATGTATTGGAGAATAGATTTCCATACAATGGCAGGTAAGGAACTACCTTCCGTACAATACATTTTTAGAGAAATGTACCGAGGATCGACATCTTCGAAAGCTCTGCTGCTGCAAGATCGGCCTACCAGTAGACCCATCTGGTGGTTGATAGAACCGAATATGACATTAGCTCGGTCATTCCCAACCTATCCCTAGCTACAAGCATACACAAGATACTCGACATATAGAGAGTAATCTAGAAAGGTGATGACCATACCTTAATGAGCAAGACCCACTTAGCCTCACGGCATGCCTTGTTTAAGCTATTTCTAATGAAGAGGCTTAAGGTAACGTTTCCCTCTTACATAGCACATTCTACTTTGAATGCCACACTGCCATTTCGACAATCACATAAACTGATTTCTACAAATGTATAACTCTTAAGCTCGTACGTCTCAGGAAAGGGTGTTTAGCTAAGAGAAGTTTCCTTCTCCGCCACCAAACAGACGATACATTTTTAGGGATCAATGAATGCAATTAAAAATGCAACTTCAGACATTCATCCATACAAGTTGTCCAGGAATAGGACAAACCAAAGGAACTCTCCTACCACATCCTGTCGGTAGTAAACCCTAGGATTAGAAGATTTTCATAAAATAACACTACTGCCACCATATATATATATATATATAATATGCATCATGGGTCTAGTAGCAAGTAGCCCTGCATCATGAAGATTTCCGTCTTCAAAAATCATTATCATAAACCTGCACTTTCGAATGCATACATTGGTCCGAAGTGGTTCTCGGATAAATCCGACCCCAGTCTCTCTAGACCAACAACGATAAGAGGCCCATCAACCTTACACGGAAACCAGTCTCATAGACTTATCATGTTTCCAACTCTCTACTTGCTATCCTTCGGCCAAGATGGAAGCCCGGTAGATTGGAGTATCATTGTCATTTGCACTACTCGAATCAACATAACCCAAACGATAATCAAGCCTACACAGTCGGCTTCGTGCTAAGTTCACGACTACTCAGTTCCCACATTAAGTCAAGGAACCTAAAATGGCCAAATTTGGTAGTCGGTTATTTAGCTATAAAAGCAACAAATAAAATTCAGCACATAAGTAGTCACTAGGCTCATTTAATCAATATTTTATTAATTAAATCATTTTCCAAATATTTACTTCAAAGTATCTTTAAAAAGATATATTCTCAAAACTATTTCAACTATTCGATATTTGGAAAAAATTTCTACATACTTATATCAATAGTATAAGTATATTTAATTACTCTACCATTTTGGAGACATGCTAAATAATTTATATAACCGTACAACTCTCAAGTTCATATGCCTCAGAATGGATGTTAAGTAGAAGAAGAAATGCTTCCTATAACACAAAGCCTTTAGTACGATCATAAGAACTAATTTGTGTATTTCACAATGGAAGGTCAAAACATAATTTATTGGGTCAAAACGAATGTTGCGTAAAACATCATTAGGACAACCCAAAAACATACTAGTATAGGGATTCGATTAATTATATGTACATAAATCCCGTATACTATATAAAACATTTCCTTTCGGAAATCATTTACTATAACAATAGGGTTATAGTCCATGCCTTCCTCACTTTCCTGAAAATATCTACTACAACAATAAATGTTGAAATCTATGTTTTCTTCACTTACCACATTTTAAATCATTTTTAAAACCTTTAACTCCATTTGAAAACATTACTTCAAAACAACTTTAAAGATAAATTACTTTTAAAACAATCAACTCTATATTTAAATCTGAACATGAATCATTTCTATATTCATAAAACTTTGTTCATAAATCTCTTTTTTATTTTATAAAACTCATTTTTCTATAAAATATCTTGATTTATAAAATACTATTTTATAAGTGTATTCTTTTTTAAATCTTGTTTATCATAAAAATCTGTTTATACATCTAATTTATTTCTAAAATCCACTTATTTTAAAAATCCATTTCTAATATTTATAAAACTCCGTTTATAAATCTATTACTTTAAAATAAAATATCCTTTTATAAATCTTTCATATAAACCATTCAAAAATCTTTATTTAAAATATTTCTCAAAACTATAATTTTGTAACATCAAAATCATATATTTTTATTCTTATAAATAAATTTCTTTCCTTCTAATAATATATAATTTATTAAAACATATATGCATTAAAAATCACTTTGAAATCCCTTTTAAATCAAAATCATTATTTTATCGTATTTTAAAATTTTAAAAATAAGACCCAGTGCTACTATACACTAAATAATGGAAATCATATCAATGTCATCACTTATGGCATCCAACACATCATATATCACAACATATAAAAAGTAAAATCAACAGTGTAAGGAATTTTGTTAGAGCCCTCCAACTAGTCCTCCTGCATCACATATAGTATATAATCAAATAATATAAATCAACCACTTCGAGGCAGGATCGTATACAAAGGGTCATCCGCTCATATACGGGAATATAATAGGGTCTCATCCGCTCCAGAGGCAGGAATATATCCAAACCAACTAATAAAGGAAACCATTCAAACATTCAACAAACAAACAACAATAAATTTATCTACATTTATATGAAAATATAAGTGGGCCACATAGGTGAGTTAACTCACAAAAATTTCAGTAATCGCCAAAGCGCTCTGGTTTGAATTAAAATTAAACAGACGTTCAATTTTAACCTAAATTCCTACTAGCTCCAAATCCATCCAATCCAACTCCATAACGTAGATTTTGCTGATACGATCGCAACGCAACTTGTCACGTTTGATTTGGACCTCGTATGAATTAGACATGAATTAATGAACATTGATATTTTTTAAATTATAATTAACTTTAACTTAATAAAAATTTTAAACTAATCATCCTTTTCTTCCATCACTCTTATTCTCATTTCTAGGCATCATAAAAACATGACCACGCCTTCATCGATTACCGCCACCGCCGTTCATCGCCCGCCGTCGTGACCTGACAGTGAACCTCCCTGCTTTTGCCAATGCTTGCACCACCCAAGCGACCTCTTATCGTCGCTTACGATCATCAGAAATTGCAAACCCACTGCCACCATTCATGCTTCCCTAGCCGTCGTCATGGACCATCGATCGTCGATCACATACCACGGACGAGTTCAGAGCGACGAGCTCTACAAGTTTCGTGTTGAACGTTTTGGCTAATTTTGCTTCTAGCTCTCGATCAATTTCTGGCTATTGGATGGAACTAACGTTTAATGGCGGCTGAAGTTATTTCATTTAAGGTTTGCAAATAGAGAAAGTTGATTTCCTTATGTAGAAAATTTTAAAGCACTATTCATGCATTAAATTTTCGAACTCCAATCGAGGCGTGCCGCCTGGAATTCTATATGTAATATCCCTATCCCGAACATAATGAAACTAGAATTAGGACTCAATTCCATCGTATACATAAGTTAGCTTTCAAAATCAAATTATATTAAATTAAATTCCCTTAGTTAATTTCTACGCGTTTCAAGTTTGCACGACCAAACGATACATCCAATCGCCATGAAACTCGACGGCATAATAATTCACTATTATGGATCCAATGAAATTGCTTTCATTGAAATCTGAGACAATGCCTCGAAAAGCTATTTTCACACGTTAATTAAAACGAATGATTACCAAAACCATTTTATTCACCTTAAATTCAAATTTAAAAGTTTACTATCTTTATCTTATTCAAACAGAATTTAAATCAACTTTCGGCATCATTTTCATTCACATTAAATTCAAGACTTAATTATTTAAACAATTCTAATTATTCAAATAACCCTTATATCTGAAATTCAACTTATATTAACTTTTCAATATTTAAAATCAATTAAATATTCCAAATTCAAATGACTAAAATTCTACGTCATTACATTCTTCTCCCTTAAAAGGACTTCATCCTCGAAATTGCCAAGGTAAGAAAAATGTCACAAAACCCGTTAACTTTTTAAAAATCAATTAGTTGAAATAGATTATAAAATTTTCCATGTCCTTAAAGTTCATTCACAGATTCCAACTAATACCATCCATTCATTCATTCCAAGTTATAACTCAAAATCAAACTTTAGTTATAAAACTTTTTCCAAAATTCTAAAAAAAATTCTAATGCCTTAATGTACGAAATTTTTTGGCAGCGTATCTTTTGTGCGGTTCAATAGGAGAAATTTACAATATATATATATAATCACAAATATACATCTTATCTTCGGGGATGAGGCATCTCGTAGGAAAAAAATATAAAAATATTATATGTAATCCAAGATGTGTACCTTTTATTAATCTTAGCAAGCATATACAATCAATATAATGCAAAAGCGAGCTCCAAATGCGAAGCATATGCTATCTGCACCTACTAATCACTCAACAACCAATGAGAGCAAGTATAGAAAAAGTAGTATCAATAAATAAAATAGACTATACAATAACCATGTAACAAATGTAACAAGACAAAACCATCAAACAAATAATATCCATCCAATTAATTCATAACCATATCAATTTACATTTTCCAATTTCAACACTTAATTTATTAAGCCCGTATGATGTGCATATACCATCTGTATGCAAAACCATTCCTGATCGGTCGCTCGATCACACAATTTCACCTCCAAACTAGTATTATTCACATGACCACTCTAGTACGGACTCAGATCCGGTTCCTTGATTAGAAACTGTCATTCTCCTTGCATAACCATATACAATAATAAAGAATATCAAAATCAATCAAAAATCCATATCCATAGTTCGTCGTCAAGAATCGAGTGAAAAATCCTAACTCAGACCGACGTAAATCATCTTGAAATCGTATATTCGAATCCGGATCAAACAATTATGCGAATAAATAATATACGTACAACTTACGTATTTATTTTAATTGGTTTCTTACTATATCCCATTCTTTATTATTCCCATTCTTATTCAAATTCTTTCATTTACGTTCATTTCATTTTCATTCATAATCATTATTCACAATCATTTATTTACTTTCATTTTATGTCTAACAACATTTCAAATCCATACTAAATTCATTTATGAATCATTTCATAAAAAAATTCTTCAGTTTATAAACATTTTCTTTAATACTAATATCATTTATAAACCATTTCATAAACAATTAATTAAGTTTATTATAAACATTTTATACAACCACTTATGTTTGTTTTCACTTTCCAACTTAAGTTCATATTCATTTCATAGTTCAATTTCAAATTTTCTTTTCTTAACATTTATATTCAACAAATTTTTTTAAAAATTTGGTTTATCTTACTAATTCTCAATTTATAAGTTACAAAAACTGATCTCATATAATTTCAACAAAACACTTAAATACAAACTTTTAGAATTTAAACACCTTTTTTTATTTTCAAATCATTTTGAAACAATACTATAAATAATTTCTTTGTATTTCAAATCATACTTTTGTATTTTAAAATCAAAACTAGTTTTATCGAAACAAAATTCCAATAGTAGCAATCCATACTTAGAAACTCAAAAATGAACACAGATGATGCTGCAGTCATTACCAGAATTATTTTCCAGTAACTGAAGTGAGTTTAGTGCTTTCTATCTCTTTTAGATCCTTTTAAAAATATTTCTAATCAAAATACTTTCAAAATAATACTATTATTATTTTTGCAAAACCTTTGAAAACAATTTTCAAAATCAAAGGGATTTAAATTCTCAAATTTCTTGTTTTAAATCGACTTTTATTTACAAATCATATATATAATTTTCCTTATATATAATTTCACTCTTGTCATATAAAACCATTTCTTAATTATTTATCTTTGTTTGCATTATAATAATAACAACTTTTATTAGAACACAAACAACAAATGATAATAATTAAATATTATCATTCGCTAACAACCAAACACACAATATATAACTTAATAATTTTTGAAATATTATTCCTTTATGTATAAAATATAATTTAGGTAATATTATATCATTTAGAAATTCTAAAAATAATACCGTGTCGGTTTTTACCTTGCTTTAGTGTTTAGAAACCCCTACCGATATCGTGCCGTCCTATGTACCGATCAGAATTTATAAGCAACTCAACAAATAAATTAACACTGTATAAAACATTTTTATAATCACTAACAAATACACGCTTATACACACACACATACACATAAACTCATTTGAGGGTGCTACTGACCCTATCTATAATGCGTATACTGCCTGTAACGACCCGCTATTTTAGACCATTTGCATCCATTATAAGTGTATAGGTAGACACTCATGCCGGAATTGAATTGCTTAAAATACCGCGTTGTTAATTTAAATTTGGCAAAACTGAACATATACAGTAAATAAATAATCACATATCACAGACACAGAGTAATAAATGCAGCGGAAATTAAAGAGATAGTAGTTCATGAAGCTACTATATAAATGTATAAGTTACATCAGAGTTAAACCAGATACAACTGAAGAGTAATACGACACATCAGATACAAATCAGAATACATCACTAGAATCATCGAATACTGAAAGTAGAATAGATGGCTGGATCTTCAAGCAAAGCTCCAACTTCAAAGGTGAGTCTCGAATACTGGTACACTCAGTCTGACCCGAGCGTAAAGGAAAAACCACAAAACACTCGAGTCAGGATTAACATTCTTTTATCAATAAATCCAACTCAAGTGAAATAGCAATTGAAATACAAGTAACTCAAAGGATGTTTGGAATAACCATCCTTTAAGGATCCGTTAAACTATCTACTATGTAGTAGTGTACGATAAGTAGATAATGTCTATCAGTAATATAAAGATATCAAAATAGTGTTAAGTCATGGCCCATTCCACCCTTAACACATTTTTATTCCCAAGAGCATATACAAGACCGTAGTTTCCCCAAAACCGGAAGTCACTAGAGGGCAATCCATATACTAAAGGTACAAAACAAATTCGTAGTGGTCGCGAATAGGGAATACAAGTATGACAAGGCACATGAGGCAATACCCAAGGTAGTGACACTACCGTTCGCCTGATCCGGACTGGTGAGAACGCATCGCCACAGCGACCGCAACACCGTGAAACAACACTCCCAAAATCAAGGGTGCACCAATCGACAACAAGTAATGAGTAGTTCGAAGAAGTGTGTTCACTTGAGGTAGCTGACCTCCATTGGCCCGACACGGCTCCTGTTTTAGTCATTTCCAATTTGACACAAGTGTCAAGGCTATCCATTATCGTTCACTCTCTTCAATCATCAACGTACATCATTCCAACCACTTCATTCTGGATCATCACTCCGCGTATAGTTATTAAAGTGGTTTTCGGTTTAGACAGAGAGTATGTCCATAACCGATTCCGGTCTCTTTAATAACTTCCATAATTATTACACTGATTGGTCATTTAATATATTTCAAAACCAAATCAATTTCAATTCAATTAGAATTCGTAAATCAACATTTCATTTGTCTTTCGAAATCAATTTTCAAAATTTACGTTTCAAAACTTTTAAATTACCATTTCAAAATCTTATAAATCAAATTCAATTTTTATTTAAAACAATTCAAATATTGATTCAAGTTCGTATATAAGTTTCATTTCGAAAACATTTAAATTAATTTAATTTAACATTCAAATCAATTTAAATTCATTTATCGATTTCATTCAATATTCATTAAGTAAATTTGCCATTCAAATAATTTCTAGTAAATTTCCAATTCATTAAATCCATTATTAAAATTCAACTTCATTATATCAAACTTACAAATTGAATTAAATCAAATTCATCAAATCAAATTCTTTAAATTTCAAGTCTTACATTAATTTCAATAAATCACATTTTATTTCTTGTTAAAGAAATTCAATTTCACTTATTTACTTACTTAAATAATTTTCCAAAACTTAATTAATAAAGAAATTCAATTTCAATTATTTACAAAGTAAAAAATTTCACTTATTCAAAAATTCAATTTCACTTATTAAAGAATTCAAATCAATTTAATCATTAAATAATTCGATCTTATTTAATTATTAAATAATTCAAAACTTAATTATTAAATAACTTCAAAGTTTAATAATTTCAAACTTAATTATAATTTCAAACTTGATTATTAAATCATTTCAAACTTAATTCAATCATTTCTCAAATTTAACAACATTCTTCCATCAATTTCATTGTTAATATTTTGTTTCAGATTATTAAATATTAACATTTTCCTTTCATTAAAATTCAAATTTCAACTTCATTTCAAAACCATATTATTTATTCAAATAAAATCTTCATTTTATTTTTAAAATCAAATTATTGACCAATCGGGTTTTCTTTAAATTCTCTATCCTGGGTCAAAGTTCAATTTGGGTATTTATCATTTCAACCCGATTCCAATTCAATTCAAAATCAAAACATAGCAAAGGGAACTTGCAGTGTGATAACTGGGATGGTGTCAAAGTAAATAAACAAGCAAGAACAACAATCAATATCAATCCAATAATCAATTCAAATAATCCCGAAATAACCGTATTAATCCGCATTGTTATTTGTACGAATTAATATAATTATTTCTAGAATCTACACTATCATTTCATGTAGATTAAAGATTATTACATTACGGTTTTCACCTGTCATTCAATTTCAATTTTATACTACAACAATTAATCCAATATACGTCGATGGTTCAAAGTGTAATTATCACTATTCTACATGTCCATTAATTTAACAATTAAAGGGGTCATATTCAACTAATCAAATTTAACATATAAATCAGTTTTAAAATTGTTAACTAACCTATATCCATTTCAATTTTGCATACTATTTGTCATTTAACACTAACAATTTAACGTCCAATATAAACATCAACAATCAATCAATTATCAGCCAACTGTATTATCATCACATAAATAATTAACAGATAATAGTGTCAGATGTCACAGGTGAACTGATATAGACAATAGCATATATAACAGTGTAATTAACTAACAGCAGTATATTTCAATTATCGTTTCAATTGAAATAAGATTTAATAAATAAAAGAACGTTAATCGTGAGTGAGTGCTCACCTTTCGGAGGTAGAGAACGATGGAAAGCAACTATGGAAAAGAGCGATACAATGGACACTGGCACGAAATCGAGGACGACAAAACAGTTAGCTGTAACAAGCACGAAACAGATTTTAGCACGATAATTTCCACGAAACGAATATATATATATGATTCAAAAAGGTTTAATTATAACAAATATAGATAACAATGTAAAGGGAGTAAGCTTTGACAGCCGAAGATAAAAGGACATCCTATAATAATATATAAATGTGCATACGCAGCCGACCCATACATTGAACAGTATACATTTTTTTTTAAACAAACAAAACGAAAAAACATAGTAATAATATAAAAGTATAATAGACACAGTATACTATTTTTGAAATTTATATACTTACTTATATCTACACCTAGGAAATAGACTAGATTGGAAAGTATAATAGGCACGTCATTTATTATATATGTGAGACCTTTACATATACATTCCCAGTTCAAGGCACTTATATAATCACCCACTTATGCAACCGTCATGTGTAAAAATAAAATCTACTCAGGCTTCAATCATATTGGAAACGAGTTTGCATCACAAATATGGGTTAAAACATGTATATACCAGTTTATGGTTTATATATTTATACTTTAGACCTTACTGCAAGCATTGTTAGCTTAGAAATCAAACAATATTTTTCATACTTTTTGTAATAAAATATACTAAACACATTACATACAATATACGTAACTTATATATTAATAATAACTAATATACTAAAACCATAGACAGACTACTGTATACTATGTACTAATATATATGTAGGCTAGTCGAACTATTTATGGAAAAATATAGAACAAAAATATACATATATATATACCTGTATAAACTTCACTATAATATACAGATCGAAAATATATACATACTTTCATACTTACAACGAACAGCATAGTGTAAATCAAATAGCATATATTATATATATTAAATAAATGACTTGCATATAACTTCATGCGTATAGAAACTTATATATAAACTATACCTTGCATCTTAACCAACTTGTATACATATACAGTACAGCCGAAACAAAGTATATATAGACTAGCAAATTTTTGAAATCATATGAACGAATATATATAACTCATTTAATTGAAATATTCCTACCTTTAAACATATGATATCTATACAAATAAAATCTTCTCAAAGACCGCGTCCACAAAAATCTGGATAATACATACATATATAAAAAACCATGACTTGTATACTTATACTATGAAACACTGTCATTTTTTTTATACTCAGTAAAAGTCAAAATGAAATATCAAATACCAAACCCAGATCTTATATATATACATAGTAGACCCAAAATCTTATAGATGCAAGCAAAATGATCACACAAATAAGCTTAAATATATATTAATATTTGTCATATACAACTTGTATATATAAATATATAGTCGGTTGAGAGATCATAAACTTTTATATAGAAGAATACTTACAATATGAAATATGGTGCATGTACTATGGAGGGAAGATAATTAGCTTGGCCAGAGAGCGATAGAGCAAGGCAGCTATGTGTGCTCGGCTGGCTAAAGGGAGTGCTCCGCAAATTCAAGAAGTGGAGGGAGAAGGGTTCGAAAATGTTTCGGCTAACAGCGGAAAGGACAGGAGGAGGAGACTTCGCGGAGGATAGGCTGGTTAGTTGCTTTGCACCATGGGCTTGCACGGCTCTGAGTTGTTGTGGGGTCGAGAGGCAGGTTGACGGCGGCATAGGGAGTCAGGCAGGGCGGTGAGGAGGGCTGACGAGATGTGGCACGATCTGGTGGAATGCTGGCGATTATGTGGTGGATGAAGCACGGCTGGGAAGGTGAAATTTTGTGCTTGAATAAACAAGAGAAAATGAGTAGGTGGGAAGAGTTTTCGGTGGTGAGGGGTTGAGAGTAGAAGATGGATTAATGGAGGATAATGTGATTAAAAAGAAAGAGCCAGGTTTGAGAAATATTTGTGTAAAGGCCTCAACGCACTGAGAAAGGAAGAGACACAGAGCTATGTTGGAACCAGCAAATATAATTATCAACCGTTGGGAATAGTGAAGGTCAGCCATTCGAATTCAAGGAAAATAATAATAGCAGGAAGCTATTGGGTTTAACACGGTGGATAGATAGGGTCCAAAAGTGTTCTTAAAACGAGTATCGTAACACGAATCGTTTTATTGATTTCTCTCTATACCGAAATCCGAGACACAGGGATGAATACACCGTGGTGATCAGTACGATGAAACGATCAAAACGGTATACAGATATCAGTGGTACGATTGAATTATAAAAATTCGAATTTTCTACCGACGGAAAATGCAGCAAAACGCAGAAGATTAAGATCGACGGAGCTAAAGATGTCCGAATTTGGAAAAACGACAAACTGACATCTTGCTCAGAAGATTGTTTAGAATTTTTCTTTGTAAAAATATTTAGGTTCCGAAAACATTTTATTTTCATCGCTTTTTAACTGATTAAATTGAAGTGAATTTACGTGTGAAATAAACTTTCATATTTTCGGACGAAAATTTACCAGTTGCTATGTTTAACTAGACGTATTCCAAATATTAAATTTTTATTTCAAAATTTTATCGTTTAAAATTTCATAAAATTTCAACTAATTACGTTATTAAAACAGTTAAAATTTACGGGTCGTTACACTGCCAAAGCCTAGGTGTTCGCACAACTTAAGCTCTGATACCAACTGTAACAACTCGCAAAACTAGATGATTTGAGCTGACAATAAACCACACATGTCCAACCTAAATTGAGTGGAAAGATGGATAGTTATGGGAAAGAAAGAAGAAAGAAGAAGAGAAGAGAAGAAGAAGAGAAAAAGAAAACTAAACAATACAAAATCTCACAACGTAGTGGAACAATATATAATATAACAACAAATCTTTACATAAAAGAGAAACTGTAATCTTTAATATACATACATCAAACCATAGTACAACAATCAAACAGGTCAGCCTGGAAGTTATAACTAACCGTCCTCGCAAATGTTGATAAATAAGATAACCAATGCAACAAAAATAAACAAGTACGAGAATATGTCATGAAGCCTTCCAGCTCGCCTACTGAAGCTCCAAAGCACCAAATCTGAATCTGTAAATATGCTCGGTCTGGCCCGAGCATTGGAAGGGAATAACGCCCGGATCAGTCTTATAAACCAGCGTGAGAAAACACATCTCAAATTTATTTTACAGTTATCGAAAAGTTTCTTTATCAAAACAAAGGTATCTCGTAAGACCACATTGCATATAAACACGGACATGTTTTTACCTTAAGATAACCAAAACATTTCATATCAAATCCTGTTATATTATACTAGTGTCTAGTAAGCGAATAATATTAAAATAGCCGAAATTGTTACATTAGTTAAATTTTACGGCATAATAGGTTTACAAACCAAATGGTAGGCACATATTGGAGAATTGATTTCCATACAATAGCAGGTAAGGAACTACCTTCCATACAGTACATTTCTAAAGGAATGCACCAAGGATCGACATCTTCGAAAACTCTGCACCTTACAAGATCGGACTACCAGTAGACCCATCTAATGGATGATAGAACCGAATATGACATCACCCCGGTCGTTCCCGATATATCCATGGCCATAAGCATACATGTAACGGACCGCATTTTTGACCGTTCAAGTCGACAAAACATACACACATGCCGACTCAAACAATACAAAATACAGATAGTTATTGGGGTTAAATAAGAAAAGAAAAGAAGGAACAGAAACAAACTCAGAATCTCGCAGCGGAAGGGACAAGATATAATAATAAAATAACAGTTCATGAAGCTGTTAAATAGATAAATTTGATTATTATTATACATCATAAATCAGAGTTACATACATATCAGAGATAATACAATAATGCAGCGGAAAAATAATACAGTAGTAGAATACAAATGATGTAATACCAAACTCCGTCTTCGTCCTCCAGAATAGATCTTCGACCTTATCTGAAATGCTCAGGCTGACCCGAGCGTAATGAAAAGACAAAACACTCGAGTCAGGACTAAAATATCTCATGTAAGTCAAATCGAATAAGAAATATGAGTGTGACGGCGTCAGAGATGTTTACGGGGTTTGACATCTCCTATCCAGTGTCAACGTGAGTGCAATAACTTAAGAGATGTTACGGGATTTTCCATCTCTCAAGGATCCGTTAAACTATCTACTATGTAGTACAATACACTATTATAATATGTCTATATTAAAGTAAAAGTATTAAAATAGCGTTAAGCCATGGCCCATTCCACCTTTAACACATTTTTATTCCCAAGAGTATATACAAGACCGTAGTTTCCCCAAAACCGGAAGTCACCAGAGGGCAATCCATATACTAAAGGTACAAACCAAAACGTAGTGGTCACGAATAGGATAATCAGTATGACAAGGTACATGAGGCGATACCAACTAGGATACTAGTAGTTGCCTGATCCGGACTGATGTTGGGCATAACAGCTACTACCCCAACACCGCGAAACAACACTCCCAAATCAAGGGGTGCACCCAAATCGAATCACAATAGTAATAGATATGGTATCAAAGAAGTGTGTCCGCTAGAGATGGCAATCCTCAATGGCCCGGCGTGGCTCCTGTTTTAGTCATGTCAGGGGTCATCCAAAATCATTCTCTTTCTTCAGTCAACGCGTTCACCAAAACCATCCACTTCATTCTGGATCAACACTCCGCGTGTATTAGTTATTAAAGTGGTTTTCGGTATCGACAGAGAGTATGTCCATATCCGATCCCGGTCTCATTGATAACTACGTATTATTACACCGGTGGCTCTTTTACATTTCAAATCGATTCATAATTGATATCAAAATATCATATTCGCTTCAAAATCAAATCCATTCAAATATCATCATATCTATTCAAGATGTAAGATTATATTTCAAAATCATTTTTCGCCTCAATATCTCATTTCGATTTCAAAATCATTAATTTCAACTCGATTTAGCTTCTCAATAAACCATTTCAAATTATCAATTTCAAATACATATTTGAACCATAAAATAAACAATTTCACTTTCAATATATTTCGAAACTTTAAATATTTCACATTTCAAAACAGCTCATATATTTATATAAGAATATAAGATTCGCTTTAAAACCATTTCGTATTCAAATTAGAATATACTTCAAATTAAACATCCGTATTAAGTAGTTTACTTAATTTCTGGAACAATTCCAATTCAATAAACTTAGATTAACATTCGGATTTCAAGAATTCATTTAAGTATTACATTCCAACTCAATTTCAGTTCAAATCCTATTCAAATAAATTTTATCTTCAAATTTAATTCAATAGTTTCAATTTAGTCCAATTCACGAATTTCTTTGAATTTCAATTAAATTCCAAATTAATTAAATCTCAATTTCAAATTAATTTTCAATTCCAAACTCAAACTTGAAATATCATTTCATATAAATTTTCTTAGAAATATTCAGAGTTCGATTAAAGCCCAATCTTTTAAAACAAATCAACTTTTGAATATTTACGTCGTATTTCAATCCTTTTCTTAAAAATCTAAACTTCGAGTAATTAAAAAATTTCATTTACCAAGTTTAAATTCCAACATATCGAGCTTCAATTCAAAATAATTTAATTTCCATAAATTGGATTTTATTCTTAAAATCAATTCATTAAAATAATTTCAAAACAACTTTTAAAATCATTTAATTTAACCAACCTGGTGTCCGTATATAATTTTCTAACCTATGGCCAAGTGATTATTTATTTCAATTAAATGTCAGGGATGAATATATATCACATAAACCAATCACAGTGTCATATGTATGTATAACAGGATACATATAAGCAAATAAACATCCAAACATTTAGATATCAACCAATAGCATCCATCGAAATAAATCATCCAATAGACAATACAATTCATGGCAATTTCATAGTTATCAATGTCAGGTAATTTAATCACAATTCAATTTTAATTTCAATTTGACTGTCAATTTAATTTTCAACGGTGAATTCAAATGACAATCTATATGACAATTAAATTTTTATCAAACAACGACAAATAAAATTCATATCACTTCATAATATCAAATTTAACTAACAAAAATTATTTTAGTCAATTGTGAGCGTATAAACACTCACATTTTGAATTTAAATTGAATTTAAATTCAATTTAAACCCAAAATTTGACAATCTCCAAATCCATCCAAACCAGCGTCAAAGTTTCCGGAATTTCGATACGATCCTAACAAAAGAAACCTTGTCCAAATCTGAGTCCGTATGCAAAAGTTATGAAAATTTGAAGATTGGGAAATTCTGGTGCTGAGTCGACTTCGAGTTCCCGCCTCAAATACCCGATGCCTGCTTGGAGTTTTTGCGAAAACGACCCGATGACCAGAGTAGTTTTCTTCCCGAATCGAAGTAGCTCCAGGGTTTTTCCCCTAAAACCCCAAGCGCGACCCGAAGCGCGTAAATCTCGAAATTTTTTTTTTTTTAGATTTTGGAATTTGGGAATTAGGTTTTGTCTGCCATTGGAATGAGGAGCTAAGAAGAAGATGAATTGTACGTACAGACAAATGAAGATTAGGAAGGCTAGGGTTTATAACTGTGTTTATATAGGTATGTTAGAGATAGAGTAGATAGACTGGATAGATGAACGTGCGGAACAAACTATGGCCCGAAAAGCCCGTTCTGACCCCGGAACGAAATTGAGTAAACCCATATATCGAAATAGGTGTTTTAAAATATTCTGAGCGCGATGGAAAAAGTTTCACGTCCAAATTCCATTGTATGAAGAAGTTATGCTGAAAAAGAAATTCTCAAATTGATTTCAAAAATTGATTTCAATTAAATTGATTTCAATTAAATTGATTTCAAGGCGTTTCACGTTCGTACGATCAAACGACAAGTCCGATCGTTACGAAACTTGAAACCCTACAATAATATGACATTACGGATCCGATGAAACTGGTTTCGTCGAAATCCGAGATTTTTTTGAAAAATGACTATTTTCTCTCGCCGAATTAATAATAAAAACAATTCGATGCGTTTCGAGCTGCCACGGTCAAACGATAACTCCGATTGCTATAAAAATTGAAATCCGACAATAACAAACTATTACGGATCCAATGGAACTAGTTTCGTTCCATTCTGAGACTGTTAGAAAAATGGCTATTTTTTAGTCGATAATTAAATATTAAAATATTCAATTTTCACAAATTAACTTTAAATTCAATTTTAAAAGTTCTATAACATTACTATAACTCTAATATGATAAGATAAAATTTTACAAATCATTTTCAATCATATTCAACTCGATTTTCAATTATTTCTGAAATTTAACTTATTAATTATCGATTTAATTGTCTAATTAAATCCAATATTCGAAAAATAAATTATTCGACTGTTTAATTTCAATATAAAATTCCCAATTTTAAATTATTAACTTTTAAATCAAATTTCAATTGTTCACAAATTCCATTTTTAATTTCATAGTAATTAACAATCTTTTACAATGCAATTTTCCATTATAAATCCAATATAAAAGATTATATTAGATTCAGCGTTCAATTATATTGTAATTCAAATTCAAGTTATTTAATTCCCAATGAATTTTTTATTTCGATTTACACTTTCATTATTGAATCAACCATTTACTTATACATTATTATCCATAGTTTATAATTCATTTACTTTCATTTTCTTCAGCTATCATCTTATTTAAATTCACAGTAATATTAAATTACATTCATTTACGTTGATTTCCATATTATAACTTCAATATTAAATGTAACATTTTATTTATTTCGTTGTTTACAATCAAATTCAATTCAATTCAATTACTTGTTACATTCAAATTTACATCTTTTACTTACGTTCAATTACAAGTTAACATCTTTATCAAATTACAGTTTCAGTTATTATCTGCTTTCAATCAACTGTAATATTAAGTTACATTTATTTATATTAGTTTCAATAACATAAACTTCCATTATTAAATCTACCATTTTATTTATTCTTTGTTTACAATCATAACATATTTGGTTTACAATCAAATTCAATTCATTATTTACATTCACTACAAGTTAAAATCCATATTTAATTTACAAATAAGTTATTTCAGAATTCAGTTTTGTATTTTAACTTGTAATTCACATTTAACAATACAAAATTTTATTTCCTTCGGATTTTTATCCAAAATTTTCATTTTAATTCGTATTTTTAAAGTGTTAAAAATACGGGTCGTTACATTCTCCCCCACTTAAAACTTTTCGTCCTCGAAAAGAAACGGAGAAGGGGAAACCATCATTTAGATATAATTCATTCAAAATATTCTACTTATTTGCAAAATTCAGTTATAGGATTTCTTTTTTTTCACAAAATTTTCTAACTCCCGGATTTTTGAAAAATTTCGACAGCACTTCCTTTGCACGGCTAGGACCGAAAAATTTCATAGTAGTAATAATTGCATGATATACATCTCATTACAAGAATGAGGTATCCCAAAACATGGGGAACACAATAATATACCACAACATAAACTGTAATCCGAGAACATACCTTTTATTTAGCGTTTATTAGCATTTTAACTTACATTTTGCATTAAGCGCAGAAGCGAGCTCCACAAGCGAAGCGCAACCCCTTTGCTACCTACTAAAATGCTCAATAACCAAGTTAGAACCATGCATATAAAGATAGATCGATATACTTATCATAAACAACACACATATAACATGTTTAGCTTCAAAACTGAAATTCAATTTCCAGGACAGCAAACGAATCTCGGTTTTTGGTCACCTAAACGATAAAATTTGATAATGGAATCTAAACAAAAGTTGTTGCATTCGTTTCAGGCTTCCCGGAATGTCCAAAATCATTGAATTCGGACCTTTCGTTCAAAAGTTACGACAATTTTACTAAATAGATACGCCTCAGCCTGGCAATCAATTGCGCAGGTCAGTGACGTTTGGTCACGTTTTTGACCTTCCAAACGACAGCAAAACACCAAATGCTTAAAACAAAAGTTTTAGCTTAAGTTCTAAGATTTCCAGAAAGTGCAAGATCATCAAAATCCGATAAACCAGTAAAAAGTTATGGCAAAAATACTAAGAGTATATGCTACTGATTTTGCTTCCCTTTTACATAGGCCAGCGAGAAGATTCAAATTTTTAACTAAGTAAATGAAGGAATTTCTCAATACAGTCTAAACAAAAGTCGTGCTACAGTTTCTAAGCTTTCCGAAAAGTCTAATATCGTTGAACTTCGTCCAGCCATTTAAAAGTTATGGTTGTTTTCGTTTCAACATATATTGGACAATTTTGGATTTTTTTCCAAAATTTTACTTTTATTATTTCAAAGTACAAACCATCAAACTTTAAATTTTCTAAAGAAACAATCATAAACACAAAGTCGTTTATTTTCTTATTTATCCATGAAATACGTTTACATTCAATTTGTTTCCGATCTATTCAAGTTTGTTTCATTCACATTTTAAATTCAAGTCAATTTGCTTCAATTTAAATTGGATTCAATTATATTTAATTTCACTTTGCTTCAAATTTGAATTTAATTATTTTAAAATTTTATTCCATTTATTCAATTCCATTAACACTAATGAATTCTACTAAATCAATTACCATCCATCAAACAACCAATGCATATCAAACATTACCATCCATCCAGAATCTACACTAAATCAATTATACATTTCCAAGTAAATTTTTTTATTTCATACACTTCCAAGTTTATTGACATTTAGTTATATTCAACTTTAATTAGTTTCCATTTACAAATTTTATATTTCATTAATTTTAAATTTTATTCATTCACTTGTATATATCATTCATTTTACAGCTTAAATTTCTTTTATATTTACAACTATCAATAAATCTTCACATTTTATTATTCACTCTCACACTGGTATATTATTCCTCTACTTATCCTTATAAGCATTTTAAACTTTTAAAGTATTTGGTAAGTTTTTGTTATGCAAATAGAATGTAGTTAAACAACATACAACCTCGTTTCATTCAAAGTTGAATTTTCAATTAATTAATTCTTAAGTCATTACTTAAATTTCACTATAATTTAATTTCACATTTACATTCACATATAGTATTTCCATTTTATATTAACAAAATGGTGAATCACCTTTAAATGTTACTTTAAATTCCAATTATTTACTAACAATTTTATTTATATTTGCAAACCATTAATTAAATGCATATTTCATTATTCAAACCTAAACTTGTATATTATCCAATTAACAATTCATATAACATTTTTGAACTTCTTAATTATTTTGGTAAGTTATATTTATGCTATAGAATGAAATTTAATACTATGCAAGTTTTACAGTTTCAATTTTATTTTAAATTCATAATTTCCTAATTCTAAGGATTTCTACTTCAATTGATATTTTCACTTAGCTCTTAGGTTCATTTCTCATTTCACAATTTAGAAGTTCCATAATGATTCAAGTATTTGTTTATCTCAATAGTTTAAAGTCATTAAATATTAAAGAACTTAAGAATTTCATCTCCGGTTTCATTTCAAATCAAGTTTGAAATAATATATACTTATATTAATGTGTATCAAGTCATACTATAGAGAATACAAAATAAAATTCAATTTTAATCAAAACAGGGTTTAGAAAAAGCTATTAAGTGATCTCCCCCACTTAGACTCTCGAAAATAAACGTCGATGATGCGTGCACTCATCACCGAAATCATTCTCTAGTGTCAAGAGGGGAGTATAACACTTACTTCATTTGAAAATCCTTTGAAAACAATTTCTAATCGAATATACTATCATATAATACTTGTATTATACATTTCAAATTTTTGTTAATAAATTTTCAAAACACCGGAATTTAAATTCTCCATCTTAATTTAAATTCATTTTATTTTATTTTATTTACCATTTATATTCATTGTCAATCATATTTACAAGTTTCATTTCTTAAAATCGTCCAATAGTCAATAGTTAGAAATATTGACTAATCAACAATAAACGATGATAATCTAATATTATCATCTCCTAACAACCAATACAATCAAAATTTATAAATTTTCAAGATAGTTCTTTTATATAAAAATATAGTCCAAAACAATATTATGTCAATCTGTCCTATTCGAGTGTTTAGAAATTCCTATCGATGCCTTGGCGTCCCAAGTACCAACGAGAATTCATAAATACTCAACGGAACAATTTAACACAATATAAAATCATTTTTATATCAAAATTACAAATACGCTCTCTCATATACACTCGAACTCATTCATAAGGTTTAACCCTATTTCAATGAGTTATTCCCCACTAGAGCCAAGGTAATCTAAACCAAATCTCTGATACCAACTATAACGGACCGCATTTTTGACCGTTTAAGTCGACAAAACATACACACATGCCGACTCAAACAATACAAAATACAGATAGTTATTGGGGTTAAATAAGAAAAGAAAAGAAGGAACAGAAACAAACTCAGAATCTCGCAGCGGAAGGGACAAGATATAATAATAAAATAACAGTTCATGAAGCTGTTAAATAAATAAATTTGATTATTATTATACATCATAAATCAGAGTTACATACATATCAGAAATAATACAATAATGCAGCAGAAAAATAATACAGTAGTAGAATACAAATGATGTAATACCAAACTCCGTCTTCGTCCTCCAGAATAGATCTTCGACCTTATCTGAAATGCTCAGGCTGACCCGAGCGTAATGAAAAGACAAAACACTCGAGTCAGGACTAAAATATCTCATGTAAGTCAAATCGAATAAGAAATATGAGTGTGACGGCATCAGAGATGTTTACGGGGTTTGACATCTCCTATCCAATGTCAACGTGAGTGCAATAACTTAAGAGATGTTACGGGATTTTCCATCTCTCAAGGATCCGTTAAACTATCTACTATGTAGTACAATACGCTATTATAATATGTCTATATTAAAGTAAAAGTATTAAAATAGCGTTAAGCCATGGCCTTCCAACCTTAACACATTTTTATTCCCAAGAGTATATACAAGACCGTAGTTTCCCCAAAACCGGAAGTCACCAGAGGGCAATCCATATACTAAAGGTACAAACCAAAACGTAGTGGTCGCGAATAGGATAATCAGTATGACAAGGTACATGAGGCGATACCAACTAGGATACTAGTAGTTGCCTGATCCGGACTGATGTTGGGCATAGCAGCTACTACCCCAACACCGCGAAACAACACTCCCAAATCAAGGGGTGCACCCAAATCGAATCACAATAGTAATAGATATGGTATCGAAGAAGTGTGTCCGCTAGAGATGGCGATCCTCAATGGCCCGGCGCGGCTCCTGTTTTAGTCATGTCAGGGGTCATCCAAAATCGTTCTCTTTCTTCAGTCAACGCGTTCACCAAAACCATCCACTTCATTCTGGATCAACACTCCGCGTGTATTAGTTATTAAAGTGGTTTTCGGTATCGACAGAGAGTATGTCCATATCCGATCCCGGTCTCTTTGATAACTACGTATTATTACACCGGTGGCTCTTTTACATTTCAAATCGATTCATAATTGATATCAAAATATCATATTCGCTTCAAAATCAAATCCATTCAAATATCATTATATCTATTCAAGATGTAAGATTCCGTTTCAAAATCATTTTTCGCCTCAATATCTCATTTCGATTTCAAAATCATTAATTTCAACTCGGTTTAGCTTCTCAATAAACCATTTCAAATTATCAATTTCAAATACATATTTGAACCACAAAATAAACAATTTCACTTTCAATATATTTCGAAACTTTAAATATTTCACATTTCAAAACAGCTCATATATTTATATAAGAATATAAGATTCGCTTTAAAACCATTTCGTATTCAAATTAGAATATACTTCAAATTAAACATCCGTATTAAGTAGTTTACTTAATTTCTGGAACAATTCCAATTCAATAAACTTAGATTAACATTCGGATTTCAAGAATTCATTTAAGTATTACATTCCAACTCAATTTTAGTTCAAATCCTATTCAAATAAATTTTATCTTCAAATTTAATTCAATAGTTTCAATTTAGTCCAATTCACGAATTTCTTTGAATTTCAATTAAATTCCAAATTAATTAAATCTCAATTTCAAATTAATTTTCAATTCCAAACTCAAACTTGAAATATCATTTCATATAAATTTTCTTAGAAATATTCAGAGTTCGATTAAAGTCCAATCTTTTAAAACAAATCAACTTTCGAATATTTACGTCGTATTTCAATCCTTTTCTTAAAAATCTAAACTTCGAGTAATTAAACAATTTCATTTACCAAGTTTAAATTCCAACATATCGAGCTTCAATTCAAAATAATTCAATTTCCATAAATTGGATTTTATTCTTAAAATCAATTCATTTAAATAATTTCAAAACAACTTTTAAAATCATTTAATTTAACCAACCCGGTGTCCGTATATAATTTTCTAACCTATGGCCAAGTGATTATTTATTTCAATTAAATGTCACGGATGAATATATATCACATAAACCAATCACAGTGTCATATGTATGTATAACAGGATACATACAAGCAAATAAACATCCAAACATTTAGATATCAACCAATAGCATCCATCGAAATAAATCATCCAATAGACAATACAATTCATGGCAATTTCATAGTTATCAATGTCAGGTAATTTAATCGCAATTCAATTTTAATTTCAATTTGACTGTCAATTTAATTTTCAATGGTGAATTCAAATGACAATCTATATGACAATTAAATTTTTATCAAACAACGACAAATAAAATTCATATCACTTCATAATATCAAATTTAACTAACAAAAATTATTTTAGTCAATTGTGAGCGTATAAACACTCACATTTTGAATTTAAATTGAATTTAAATTCAATTTAAACCCAAAATTTGATAGTCTCCAAATCCATCCAAACCAGCGTCAAAGTGTCCGGAATTTCGATACGATCCTAACAAAAGAAACCTCGTCCAAATCCGAGTCTGTATGCAAAAGTTATGAAAATTTGAAGATTGGAAAATTCTGGTGCTGAGTCGACTTCGAGTTCCCGCCTCAAATACCCGATGCCTGCTTGGAGTTTTTGCGAAAACGACCCGATGACCAGAGTAGTTTTCTTCCCGACTCGAAGTAGCTCCAGGGTTTTCCCCTGAAACCCCAAGCGCGACCCCAAGCGCGTAAATCTCGAATTTTTTTTTTTAAGATTTTGAAATTTGGGAATTAGGTTTTGTCTGCCATTGGAATGAGGAGCTAAGAAGAAGATGAATTGTACGTACAGACAAATGAAGATTAGGGAGGCTAGGGTTTATAACTGTGTTTATATAGGTATGTTAGAGATAAAGTAGATAGACTGGATAGATGAACGTGCGGAACAAACTATGGCCCGAAAAGCCCGTTCTGACCCCGGAACGAAATTGAGTAAACCCATATATTGAAATAGGTGTTTTAAAATATTCTGAGCGCAATGGAAAAAGTTTCACGTCCAAATTCCATTGTATGAAGAAGTTATGCTGAAAAAGAAATTCTCAAATTGATTTCAAAAATTGATTTCAATTAAATTGATTTCAAAAATTGATTTCAATTAAATTGATTTCAAGGCGTTTCGCGTTCGTGCGATCAAACGATAAGTCCAATCGTTACGAAACTTGAAACCCTACAATAATATGACATTATAGATCCGATGAAACTGGTTTCGTCGAAATCCGAGATTTTTTTGAAAAATGACTATTTTCTCTCGTCGAATTAATAATAAAAACAATTTGATGCGTTTCGAGCTGCCACGGTCAAACGATAACTCCGATTGCTACGAAAATTGAAATCCGGCAATAACAAACTATTACGGATCCAATGGAACTAGTTTCGTTCCATTCTGAGACTGTTAGAAAAATGGCTATTTTTTAGTCGATAATTAAATATTAAAATATTCAATTTTCACAAATTAACTTTAAATTCAATTTTAAAAGTTCTATAACATTACTATAACTCCAATATGATAAGATAAAATTTTACAAATCATTTTCAATCATATTCAACTCAATTTTCAATTATTTCTGAAATTTAACTTATTAAATTATCGATTTAATTGTCTAATTAAATCCAATATTCGAAAAATAAATTATTCGACTATTTAATTTCAATATAAAATTCCCAATTTTAAATTATTAACTTTTAAATCAAATTTCAATTGTTCACAAATTCCATTTTTAATTTCATAGTAATTAACAATCTTTTACAATGCAATTTTCCATTATAAATCCAATATAAAAGATTATATTAGATTTAGCGTTCAATTATATTGTAATTCAAATTCAAGTTATTTAATTCCAAATGAATTTTTTATTTCGATTTACACTTTCATTATTGAATCAACCATTTACTTATACATTATTATCCATAGTTTATAATTCATTTACTTTCATTTTCTTCAGCTATCATCTTATTTAAATTCACAGTAATATTAAATTACATTCATTTACGTTGATTTCCATATTATAACTTCAATATTAAATGTAACATTTTATTTATTTCGTTGTTTACAATCAAATTCAATTCAATTCAATTACTTGTTACATTCAAATTTACATCTTTTACTTACGTTCAATTACAAGTTAACATCTTTATCAAATTACAGTTTCAGTTATTATCTGCTTTCAATCAACTGTAATATTAAGTTACATTTATTTATATTAGTTTCAATAACATAAACTTCCATTATTAAATCTACCATTTTATTTATTCTTTGTTTACAATCATAATATATTTGGTTTACAATCAAATTCAATTCATTATTTACATTCACTACAAGTTAACATCCATATTTAATTTACAAATAAGTTATTTCAGAATTCAGTTTTGTATTTTAACTTGTAATTCACATTTAACAACACAAAATTTTATTTCCTTCGGATTTTTATCCAAAATTTTCATTTTAATTCGTATTTTTAAAGTGTTAAAAATATGGGTCGTTACAATACACAACATATTCGACATGTAGAGAGTAATCTAGAAAGGTAATGACCATACCCTAATGGGCGCGACCCACTTAGCCTCATCGCATGCCCTGTTTAGGCCATTTTTGGTTGATGAGGCTTAAAGTAATATTTACCTTTTACAAAGCACATTCTACTTTGAATGCTACACTAGCATTCCCACAATCACACAACTGATTTCTACAAACATATAACTTTTGAGCTCGTACGTCTCAGGAAAGGGTGTTAAGCTAAGATAAGTTGCCTTCTCCACCACCAAACAGAAGATACGTTTATAGAGATCAATTAACGTAATTAGAAATGCAACCTCAGACTTCGTCCATACAAGTTGTCCAAGAATAGGACAAACCGAACGAACTCTCCTACCACATCCTGTCGGGAGTAAATCCTAGGATTAGTAGCGAGAAATCCTTGCATATTGATGATTTTCATAACAAAGCACTACTGCCACCATATAAATATAATATGCATTGCAGGTTAAGTGGCAAGTAGCCCTGCATCATGAAGATCTCCGTCTTCAAAAATCATCATCATAAACATGCACTTTAGAATGCATACATTGGTCCAAAGTGGTTCTTAGATAAATCCGACCCTGGTCCCTTCGGACCAACGACGGCAAGAAGCCCTTAATCTCTTATGGAAACCAAGTCCCATAGACTTATCAAGTTTCTATAACGGCCCGTAATTTTTCAATAATTAAATTATTGAATTTAATAAGATTTTGTAATTTAATATTGGAAGATATAAAAGTTTGTGATTTATTAATAAGAAAAATAACTAGAATTAGTGTTAATAATATTAATTTAAGGCAATTGATAACTATTTTAATGCAACCTTAATTAATTGGAATGATTTGAAAATTAAAATTGGCCATAAAGTGTAAATGGTAAATAAACCAAATGTTGTATTAAACGGTGAAATTGTATGTAATTAATTGGAATTGATTAAAATAGAATAATTAATCCATATGTGAATTTATTAGTTTTGTTTGTTAACAATAAATATAGAAATGTGTTTGAAATCATAAGTTGTAACAATTGTTTAATTATCGTTTCACTATTTAATCCGTTGAAATTTAATTAGAAATCAATTGCAATTAATCTATTTAAATACTGTAGTTAATGTGAATTAAGATGGTAACTGTAGAATATTGATGTAATAAATGGTAAACCAATGTTAACTATGTCCATAAAGTAATGATTGATTGAATAAAATAATTGAAATCAAAATGAACCAATTTATTGGGTTTTAAATTATAATTAATGCAGTTATTGTAATTGGAATTGGAACGCTGTAATTAGCGCAATATTAATAATTGAATTTGACATGGGAATTCGTTATAAAAGATTTTAAAGTACTTAGTAATCTAAAATGATAAAAATTGCTAGTTATTAAATTTGAAATTAAAAAGTAATTTAATCAGTTTAATAATAATTTATTTAATTAACGTGAAAATAGCCATTTTGGCCACTATCTCGGATTTCGACGAAACCAGTTTCATTGGATCCGTAATAGTGAATTATTGTAGGATTTCAAGTTTCGTAGCGATCAGACTTGTTGTTTGATCGTGCGGGCTCGAAACGTGTAGAAATCAAATTTAATGAAATCAATTTAAATAAGCTGATTTTAAAAGCTAACTTCTGTATACAATGGAATTAGGACTTGAACTTGTTCCATTGAGTTTAAAAATATCAAAAACCTATATTTGATATATTGGATGACCCATTTTCATTTCGGAAATGAAACAGGCTTTTCGGGTCGTTGTTATCATTTCGATCCAACCCTGCCTATATATAGGATATTATAAACCCTAGTTGTTTCTTATTTTATTATTTCTGTACGTGCATCTTCTTCCTCCTTCTCAAGCGATAGAAAATCAAACCTAATTCCCAAATTCAAAAACCTAATTTCAAAAAAAAAAAATTGGTTCTCCGGGTTTACTTCGAGTCAGGAAGAGGTTTGCTTCGAGTTCCAAAGGCGAAACACTACAGCGACTTCGGGTCAGAGAGAGTTTCATGCCAAAGAAGGCGGATCTGGTCACGCTTCGAGTTCCAGAGGCGAAAACCCTGCAGAGACTTCGGGTCAGGAGCCAAATGACTCGGATTTTCGGTCATTTTGGCAAAAACTCAGAGCAAGCACTGAGTAATTGAGGCGGCAACCCGAAGTCGAAATTTTCCAATCTTCTAACGTTAATAACTTTTGCATACGAGCTCGGTGCATAAGAGCTCGAATTCACGCATGGTTTTCTCCGTTGCGATTGTATCAAAATTGTTTAAAGAATTTAAATTGAAATTTTGAAGTTGGATTTGAAGTATAAATGAAATTTATCAAAACTGAATTATTGAAATATTCGAATATTTAAGCTTTGAAATCTAGTAAATTTGAAATAGTTTGGATTTATTGTTCGAACATGGTTTTGAAATCGATATTGATTAAATGGTTTTAAATGAGAATTTGAATTGAAAGACAAAATTTAGTTTCTTGATTTGAAAGCTGGACATGGTCCAGATGTGTTGAAATGTAAGAAATAGTATAATTTGATACTAATTTCAAATTTATTATTTTAATATAAACTGTTTAAAAATAAATTATTTTAAATCATGATTATTAAGATTTTCAAACTATTAAACTAATTTAATCTATTTTAAATTATTTCGAACTATTTAATCAATTTAATCCAATTTAATCTATTTAATCCAATTTAATCTACTTTAACCTATTTTAAACTAATTAACCCAATTTAATCTACTTTAAATCTATTTAATCTATTTTAAATCTATTAGATCTATTTTAAATCCATTTAAACTTTCTTAAATCCTTTTAAACTATTTTTAATCTATTTTTTAAACTATTTTAGAGTATTTTAACTATTTAAAATTTATTTCAACTATGTTAAACTATTTAAACTATTTATAACTATCTAAACTATTTTTTAAATTTCAGACTAAGTAAAGTGGAAGTGTTTATATTCAAATCCCTGATTTAAAAGCGAATATGGTTAAATGATGTTATAAACTAAGTTGGGATTTAAATGACATATTTGATTGAATATGATGATTTTAAAATGAGGGTTTAACCTATTTTGGAAGTATGATTTTGAAAAGAAGTATGATTTCGGAAGTGATATGATTTCAAATGTGATATGATTTCGAAGGTGAATATGAGTTCGAAAGTGAATACGATTTCAGAAAGTGATATGGTTTGAATTGAATATGATATTTTAATATCAGTTATGAATCGGTTTTGAAAATGTAAAAGAACCGTCTAGTGTGAAATAACCATTTAGTTGTTAAACAGACCGGGATCGGATATTGTCATACTCTCTGCCAATACCGAAAACCACTTTAACAACTGTGTACGTGGTGGAGATTCCAGAATAAAGTAGGATGGTTTGGCGAACGATTCTGTATGAGGTATTAGCGTAGCCCTGACTCCTGTGAGTCAGCTTAATGTGGCTAAAACAGGAGCTATGCTGGGCCAAGTGAGGTCGCACCTCCGATCGGACATATTTCTTTGATACCATATTATGACTTTGTGATTGATTTGGTGGCCACCCCTCGATTTTGATTATGGGAGCGTGTTCCGAGGTGGGCGGTAGTAGCTGCTATGCGTTACCACCAGTTTGGATCCGCAAACTGGTAGTATCCTACCCTGGGCATTGCCTCGCGTGCCTTGTCACATGCCTTGTCGTGCCTTCTACCAGTTTGTTTTGTACCGTACCTATGGAGTGCCCTCTGGGTAAACCACCGGTTTGGTGGAGCTTACAGTATTGTATAGACTATGGGAATATATAAAATTTGATAAGGGGGATATAGGTAACGCCTTAATGCTATTTTAATACTTTACTTTACTATAGACACTATTATAATAGCGTATTGTACTATGTATGTAGATAGTTTAACAGATCCTTAGGAGATGGAAATTCCGAACATCTCTTAAGTTATTGCACTCATGTTGGCACTAGATAGGAGATGTCAAACCCCGTAAACATCTCTGACGTCGTTACACTCATATTTATTTACTGTTGATCTAACTTACATAAGATCTTTTAGTTCCGACTCGAGTGTTTTGTCTTTTCTATTCGCTCGAGTCAGTCTGAGCTTTTCAGTATATCGAAGATTGCTTTGGAGGACGAAGACGGAGATTTGTATACTATTATTATTTATTTTATTTATTCCACTGCATCATGTTGTCCTGCTGCATTATTTATTTATTACTGCTGTATGTACTTTGATCTGTACTGTAAAAGTGTAATCAAATGTTATTTGTAAAACAGCTTCATGAACTGTTTATTTGATTATTATATGTTGTCATTCCAATACGAGATTCTATGTTTCTTTTCTTTCTTTCTCTGTTTTTCTTATTTACCCCATAACAATCCTTATTTTTGAATGGTTTGAGTCTGACATATGTGGTATATCGTCGATTTAAACCGTCCAAAAGGGCGGATCGTTACAGTTGGTATCAAATCTTTGGTTTAGCGATAACTTCGCTTTGTGGGGTCTAACTCATTAGGAATAAGGTAGTAACACCCTAGAATCAGTCGTTGAGGGTATATATATATGAGAGAGCGTATTTGTTAGTGTTATAAAAGGTTTTGTATTGTGTTAATTTGTTCTGTTTAGTATTTATAAATTATGGTTGGTACATGGGACGTCATGACATCGATAGGGATTTCTATACACTTAATAGGGCAGACCGACACAATATTGGTTTTGAAATATAGGTAAATGAAATAATTTTACCTAGTATTATATTTCGTATATAAAAGAATAATTTTATAAATAATATGATTAAATGTGATATAATTATTTGTTAGGAAGTGGAATTTATAAATCTTGGTTGTAAAATAGAACTTACAAATAAAGTAAATATAAATTGGAAATTTGGGAACTTAATTTCCAGGATTTTGAAAGTTTCTTTCGAAAGATTTTGGAATATAATATTAGTATTGTTTGGAAGTATTTTCTGATATAAATATTTCAAGATGATTTGAAAGAAATGTTTAAAAGGATTTTGGAAGGAAATAAGTTCTGTACTCCCCTCTCCGCCGTTGGAAAATAATTTCGTTGATGAGTGCACGCATCATCGACGTTCATTTTCGAGTTTCAAATTGGGAAGGCAACTGTAGTAGTTTTACTCCACATTTGTTTTGATGAATAAATTTTAATTTCTAAATATAATTTGATATATAAAAGATATGAATATATGTATATATTTTGAAATGATTTAATAAGGAAAGCCGGCATTCAGTTCTTAAGTTTCTATAAATTTGAAATTTCAATTATTATACTGACTGAAATCTTGACTATTTTAATAATTGGAAACTTCTAAAAGAAAAAAAAGAAATTAAGAGTTAAGTGATAATGAAATGTAAAGCAATTGAAGGTTGTCACCTATAAATTAAAAAGATATGAAATTTAGAAATTGTAATTATTGAACATTTTGTTAACTAAAGTGAATGAGATAACTTGTGTAACTTTCAATTGCATTCTTAAGACATATATATAACTTACCAAAATGTTAAAAGTTGTAATGTTAAATAGGAATATGTAATGGAATATTATACAAGTGAAACTTAGATAATGAAAGTGTTCAATAGAATTTTTCTATAAATAAGAATTCTGATGTTATAAAATGTTGTAAACTTAAGTTAATAATTTGAAGTGGTACTAAATAAATTTAATAAAAAGGTGAATATTGTAAGTAAATGATTATAAACTTATGTTAATGATTGAAACCATTTATAATTAAAAGTGAATAGTAATGGTGAATCCCATATTAAGTAAATGCTCATAACTCCAGAAAATATTGAAATGATTAGAAATAGATTTAATATTCAACAATGCTAGATATGAAGGAAATGTTATAAAAAAAAGTAAAATTTGAAAGTATAAGTATGATTTGATTCACAAATGAATATTGATAATGAAAAAAAAGAAATCAACGTAAATGAAAATGGTGCATTAGAATTGCAAAGAAACTTACATTTTAAAATATTATGTAAATAAATGGATGTAAAGTAATAGAAAAATGGCATTGTATGAATAAATGAGAAATGAAATTTTGTAGGTAATGAAAGTAAATTAATGGGAAAATAGCTTGTATGAATGGAAAAAAAATGAATAGTAAATAATATGAAAGGAGATTAATAAGAATAAGCCTACATGACATTTGAAATTATTGTTTGTTTTAGCTTATGGGATGGTTGGAAAAGGATACTTGTAACTGTATAAAGGTGTATAAATAATCTATTAAGTTTTATCTAAGACTATAAAGTGTATGGTATGCTTAGTAGTTTATTTACCATTTTTACGATTAAAAGTTTTTGAACCCGGACAAACCATTTGTTTTGGTTGTTATGAATGGATGGTTGATTTCTTTGATTTCATATAATGACTGTATTGTTTTGTTTACATGTGACTATGGTTACGTTGTGTAGATTTGTTTTGTTATTAATTGAAACAACTTAAATACTTCTCTTTTATATAATTATTAACCTCTTTGGATTGTATAAGTGTAATACAGATTTATGGAAGCAATTGCTAGTGCTTTTGGTTTTATAAATTAAGCGTTGTTTGCCCAACAAATAAGTACGTTTTCGAATTACGGTTTTTTAGCGATATATTGTTTTCCCGTGGTTAGGGATATTTTATTTTGAAATATGTGATATATACTGTTATTATTGATATTATTTTTCCCTCGGCCCTCTCCGTACAAAGGAGACTCTGCCGAAGTTTTCCGTGAATTTTAGACTTAGAAAAATTTTGTGAAAATGTTTTTCAAACTTTTATTGAACTTGAATAAGAAAGGATTTAATTGTTTATAAATTAATACATTTTATTTAAATTATTTAATTATGTAAATTAATTTTTTATAAATTAAATATTTTGAATGAGATATATCAATTCCTTAATTCCTTCTTTTCCCTTTTCGAGGACGAAAAGTTTTAAGTGGGGGAGAGTGTAACGACCCGTAGTTTTCCGATAATTAAATTATTGAATTTAATAAGATTTTGTAATTTAATATTGGAAGAAATAAAAATTTGTGATTTATTAATAAGAAAAATAACTAGAATGTAGTGTTAGTAATATTAATCTATGGCAATTGATAACTATTTTAATACAGTCTCAATTAATTGGAATGATTGGAAAGTTATAATTGGTCATAAAGTGTAAATGGTAAATAAACCAAATGTTGTATTAGACGGTGAAATTGTATGTAATTAATTAGAATTGATTAAAATAGAATAATTAATCTGTATGTGAATTTATTAGTTTTGTTTGTCAACAATAAACAAAAAAATGTGTTTGAAATCATAAGTTGTAACAATTGTTTAATTATCGTTTCACTATTTAATCCGTTGAAATTTAATTGGAAATCAATTGCAATTAATCTATTTAAATACTGCAGTTAATGTGAGTTAAGATGGTAACTATAGAATATTGATGTAATAAATAGTAAACCAATGTTAACTATGTCCATAAAGTAATGATTGATTGAATAAAAAGATTGAAATCAAAACGAATCAATTTATTGGGTTTTAAATTATAATTAATGCGTTTATTGCAATTGGAATTGGAACGCTATAATTAGCGCAATATTAATAGTTGAATTTGACATGGAAATTTGCTTTAAAATATTTTAAATTACTTAGTAATAAAAAATGATAAAAATTGCTAGTTATTAAATTTGAAATTAAAAAGTGATTTAATCAATTTAATAATAATTTATTTAATTAACGTGAAAATAGCCATTTTTGCCACTGTCTCGGATTTCGACGAAACCAGTTTCATCGGATCTGTAATAGGGAATTATTGTAGAATTTCAAGTTTCGTAGCGATCGGACTTGTCGTTTGATCGTGCGGGCTCGAAACACGTAGAAATCAAATTTAATGAAATCAATTTAAATAAGTTGATTTTAAAAGCTAACTTCTGTATACAATGGAATTAGGACTTGAAACTTGTTCTATTGAATTTAAAAATAAAGAAAACCAGTAGTTCAATATACTGGATGACCAATTTTCATTTCGGGAACGAAACGGGTTTTTCGGGTCGTTGTTATCATTTCGATCCAACCCTGCCTATATATAGGCTATTATAAACCCTAGTTGTTTCTCATTTTATTATTTCTGTATGTACATCTTCTTCCTCCTTCTCAAACGACAGAACATCAAACCTAATTCCCAAATTCCAAAACCTAATTTCAAAAAAAAAAATTTGTTGCTCCGGGTTTACTTCGAGTCAAGAAGAGATTCGCTTCGAGTTCCAAAGGCGAAAACCCTGCAGCGACTTCGGGTCAGAGAGAGTTCCATGCCAAAGAAGGTGGATCTGGTCGCGCTTTGAGTTCCAGAGGTGAAAACCATGCAGCGACTTTGGGTCAGGAGCCAAATGACTCGGGTCTCGGGTAATTTTGGCAAAAACTCAGAGCAAGCACCGAGTAACGGCGACCCGAAGTCGAAATTTTCCAATCTTCTAACGCTAATAACTTTTGCATACAAGCTCGGATTCACGCGCGGTTTTCTCCGTTGCGATCGTATCGAAATTCTGAATATTTTGGATCTTGTTTGGTTGCATTCTGAGACTGTTAAATTTTTAGGCTAATTTTGGATTTTAAATTAACGACAAATCGAAGGTGAGTGTTTTAACCTACTCACAACTACTAAATTATCTTATGTTAGTTAAATTGAATTTATGATGTGACTAGAAATTGATTGGTTGATGTTTGATATATTTAAATTGTCATTCCAGTTAAATATGACTTTTATTGAATTTAATCGCCATTTAATTTAATATTGAATTTTAAATTGCCTGTTAATATCTGCTATTGATAATCGGTCAATTGTTGTTATATATTTGTTGATTTGAATGGTGATTGTGATGGATGCTTAATTGTTGATATTGGATGACTGGATGTTATATTTATATTGTTATAACACTGCAAGTTCCCTTAAATTCCCTATGGGTTGAAATGATACATACCCGAATGATCTATAGATTAGGGAAAAATTATTATGGATCGAAATGATAAATCCGAGCAATTTTATGGATTTTGAATTTTATTCGGGATTGTGGGTTGAAATGATATATATTCATAAATATAAAATATTTGCGGATTGAAATGATAAATATCCGTATCACTTGACCATAGAGTAGAAAATTATATACGGACACCGGAATGGTTAAATTAAATGGTTTTAAAACCTTAAATTTTTTAATCCAGTTAAATGATATTTTGAAATAAAAATTTGGATTTATATAAAATAAATTATTTTCAAAAATCCAAGCTTTAATGTTGAAATTGGAATTGGTTTAAATGAATTGTTTAAAGAATTTAAATTGAAATTTTGAAGTTGGATTTGAAGTATAAATGAAATTTATCGAAATTGAATTATTGAAATATTTGAATATTTAAGCTTTGAAATCTACTAAATTGGAAATAGTTTGGATTTATTGTTGGAACATGGTTTTGAAATCGATATTAATTAAATGATTTTAAATGAGAATTTGAATTGAAAGACAAAATTTAGTTTGTTGATTTGAAAGCTGGACATGGTCCAGATGTGTTGAAATGAAAGAAATAATATAATTTGATACTAATTTCAAATTTATTATTTTAATATAAATTGTTTAAAAATATATTATTTTAAATCATGATTATTAAGATTTTCAAACTATTAAACTAATTTAATCTATTTTAAAATATTTCAAACTATTTTAATCAATTTAAACTATTTTAATTTATTTTAATCTATTTTAATCTATTTAATCCAATTTAATCTATTTTAACCTATTTTAAACTAATTAACCCATTTTAATCTATTTTAAATCTATTTAATCTATTCTAAATCTATTTTATCTATTTTAAATCTATTTAATCTATTTTAAATCCATTTAAACTATCTTAAATCCTTTTAAACTATTTTTAATCTATTTTTTTACTATTTTAGAGTATTTTAACTATTTAAAAATTTATTTTAACTATGTTAAACTATTTATAACTATCTAAACTATTTTCTAAATTTCAGACTAAGTAAAGTGGAAGTCTTTATATTCAAATCCTTGATTTATAAGCGAATACGGTTAAATGATGTTATAACCTAAGTTGGGATTTAAATGACATATTTGATTGAATATGATGATTTTGAAATGAGGGTTTAACCTATTTAGGAAGTATGATTTTGAAAGAAAATATGATTTCGGAAGTGATATGATTTCAAATGTGATATGATTTCGAAGGTGAATATGATTTCGAAAGTGAATACGATTTCGAAAAGTGATATGGTTTGAATTGAATATGATATTTTGATATTAGTTATGAATCGGTTTTGAAAATGTAAAAGAACAGTCCGGTGTGAAATAAGCGTTTAGTTGTTAAAAAGACCAGGATCAGATATTGTCATACCCTTTGCCAATACCGAAAACTACTTTAACAACTGTGCACGTGGTGGAGATTCCAGAATGAAGTAGGATGGTTTGACGAACGATTCTATATGAGGTATTAATGTAGCCCTAACTCCCGTGAGTCAGCTTAATGTGGCTAAAACAGTAGCCATGCCGGGCCAAGTGAGGTCGCACCTCCGATTAGACACATTTCTTCGATACCATATTATGATTTTGTGATTGATTTGATGGACACCCGTCGATTTTGATTATGGGAGTGTGTTCCGAGGTGGACGGTAGTAGCTGCTATGCGTTACCACCAGTCCAGATCCGCAAAACAGTAGTATCCTACCCTGGGAATTGCCTCACGTTCCCTGTCACATGCCTTATAGTGCCTTCTACTAGTTTGTTTTGTACCGTGCCTATGGAGTGCCCTTTGGGTAAACCACCAGTTTGGTGGAGCTTACGGTACTGTATAGACTACGGGATTATATAAAATGTGTTAAGGGGGATATGGGTAACGCCTTAACCTTATTTTAATAATTTACTCTACTGTAGACACTATTATAATAACGTATTGTACTATGTATGTAGATAGTTTAACGGATCCTTAGGAGATGGAAATCCTGAACATCTCTTAATTTATTGCACTCACTTTGACACTGGATAGGAGATGTCAAACCCCGTAAACATCTCTGACGTCGTTACACTCATATTTATTTACTGTTGATCTAACTTACATAAGATCTTTTAGTTCCCATTCGAGTGTTTTGTCTTTTCAATTCGCTCGGGTCAGTCTGAGCTTTTCAGTATATCGAAGACTGCTTTGGAGGACAAACACGGAGATTTGTATACTATTATTATTTATTTTATTTTTTCTGCTGCATCATGTTGTTCTGCTACATTATTTATTTATTACTGTTGTATGTACTTTGATCTGTATTGTAAAAGTTTAATCAAATGTTATTTGTAAAATAGCTTCATGAACTGTTTATTTGATTATTATATTTTGTCATTCCGCTGCGAGATTCTATGTTTGTTTTCTTTCTTTCTCTGTTTTTCTTATTTACCCCATAACATTAATCCTCCTTTTTGAATGGTTTGAGTCCGACGTGTGTGGTTTATCGTCGATTTAAACCGTCCAAAAGGATGGGTCGTTACAGTTTCCAACTCTCAACTTGCTATCCTTCGGCCAAGAAGGAAGCCCGATAGATTGGAGTACCATAGTCACTCTACACTACTCGAATCAACATTATTAACCCAAATGATAATCAAGCCTACACAATCGGCTTCATTCTAAGTGCACGATTAATCAGTTCCTACATCAATTCAAGGAACCCAAAATGGCCAAATGAGATAGTCGGTTATTTAACTATTATAGCAACAAATAAATTTCAGCACATAAGCAGTCACTAGGCTCATTTAATTAATCTTTTATTAATTAAATCAATTTCCAACTATTTACTTCAAATTATCTTTAAAAGATATACTCTCAAAACCATTTCAACTATTCGATATTTGGATAACATTTCTATATAATTGTATCAATGTTATACGTATATTTAATGACTCTACCATCACTAGTACACAATCTGTCAGTTGTATCGCCTTATTTACGACGGTTTAGGTAAAAACATTAGCAAATAGTATAATATGCGACGGTTCTTCTTAAAAACCATAGTAGTTGGTATATTGCGATGGTTTAAACACCGTCGCAACAAGTTTTTGCCTATTGCGACGTCTGCATTTGCTACGGTTGTTGATCTGACGCAACAGGGGGTAAACTACCGTTGCAAATAACCTGTTTTGTAGTAGTTCATTTTGGAAACACACTAAATAATTTCTATAACCGTACAACTCCTGAGTTCATACGCCTCAGAATGAGTGCTTAGTAGAAGAACCAATGCTTCCTATACCACCAAGCCTTTAGTACGATCATAAGAACCAATTCGTGTATTTCCCAATGGAAGGTCAAAACACAATCAATTGGGTCAAAACGAATGTTGCGTAAAACATCGTTACGGCAACCAAAATATATACTAGTATAGGGTTTCAATTAATTATATGTATATAAATCACGTATACTATATAAAACATTTCCTTTCGAAAATCATTTACTATAATAACAAGGTTATAGTCCATGCCTTCCTCACTTTCCTTAAAACGTTTATTATAATAATAAATGTTGAAATCTATGTTTTCGTCACCTAACACATTTTAAATCATTTTCAAAACCATTAACTTCATTTGAAAATATTACTTCAACACATTACTTTAAACGATAAATTCCTTTTAAAACAATTAACTCTATATTTAAATCTCAACATGAATCAGTTCTATATTTATTAAACCATGTTAATAAATCCCTTTTCTATTTTATAAAACTTCTTTTTCTATAAATCTCTTTATTTATGAAATTCTATTTATAAATCCATTCTTTTCTAAATCTTGTTTATCATAAAAATCCATTTATAAATCCTTTCCCTTTTTAATCTAATTTATTTCTAAAATCCTTTTATTATAAAAATCCATTTCTATATTTATAAAATACCGTCTATAAATCTATTACTTTATCTATAAAATATAATTTTATAAATCTTTCATATAAACCATTCAAAAATCTTTATTTAAAAATATTTCATAAAATTTTAATTTTATAACATCATATATTTTTAATTTTTTAAATAAATTTATTTCCTTTTAATGATCTAAAAATTATTAAAACATATGTACTTTCAAAATCACTTTGAAATCCCTTTTAAATCAAAATCATTATTTTATAGTATTTTAAAATACTAAAAATAAGGCCCACTGCTACATAGCACTAAATAATGGGAAATCATATCAATGTCATCAATTATGCCATCCAACACATCACATATCACAACATATTAAAAATTAAAAATAATAGTGTGAGGAATCCTATTGGATCCCTCCAACATGTCCTATGCATCACATACAATATATAATCAAATAATATAATCAGCTGCTTCGAGGCGGAATAGTATACAAAGAGTCATCCGCTAATACACGGGAATGTAATAGGGTCTCATCCGCTCCAGGGCGGGAATATATCCAAACCAACTAATGAAATAATAAATCACAAAGCACTCCAATTTGGATTAAAACTAAAAAAGCATTTAATTTTAACCTAAATTTCTACTAGCTTCAAATCCATCCAATCCAACACCTTTACGTAGATTTCGCTGATACGATCACAATGCAGCTTATCGCGTTCGATTTGGACCTTGTATGAATTAGATATGAATTAATGAACATTGAGATTATTTAAATTATAATTAACTTTAAATTAATAAAAATTTCAAAATAATTACCATTTCTCTCCATCCCTCTTGTTCTCGTTTCCAAGCATCAGTAAAATTCGGCAGCGCCTTCATCAATAGCCGTCGACGTAGTTAATCGCGTGCTACCGCGACCTGACTGTGCACCACCCTGCCTTCGTCCATGCTTGTGCCACCCATGCGATCTCCACTTGTCGCCTCTGATCGTCGGAAATGGTGAACCCATTGTCATCATCCATGCTCCCATAGCCATCACCATGGACCATCGATGGTCGAATGAAGACCATGGATGAGTTCGTGGTGACGCTCTACAAGTTTCATGTTGAACGTTTTGGCTAATTTTGCTTCTAGATCTCGATCGATTTATGGCTGTTGGATGGAATTAACGTTTAATGGTGGCTGATGTTATTTCGTTTAGGGTCTACAAATGGAGAAAGTTGTTGTCCTTATATAGAAAATTTAAAGCACTATTCACGCGTTAAATTTTCGAACTCCAATCTTGGCGTGCCACTTGGCATTCTATATGTATTATCCCTATTCCAAACACAATGGAACTAGAATCAGGACCCAATTCCATCATATGCAAAAGTCAGCTTTCAAAATCAAATTATATTAAATTGAATTCCTTTAATTAATATCTACGCATTTCAAGCTCGCATGACCAAACGAGACGTCCAATTGCCACGAATTCATGGCATATAATAATTCACTATTACGGATCCAATGAAACTAGTTTCGTTGAAATCCGAGATAGTGCCCCATAAGGCTATTTTCACATGTTAATAAAACAAATTATTATCAAAACCATTTTATTCACTTTAAATTCAAATTTAAAAGTTTACTATCTTCATTCTTATTCAAATAGAATATAAATCAACTTTCAAAATCATTTTCATTCACATTAAATTCAAGATTTAATAATTTAAACAATTCTAATTATTCAAATAACTCTTTCATTTGAAATTCAAGTTATTTAACTTATAAAATTAACTTTTTCAATATTTAAAATCAATTAAATATTTCAAATTCAAATGACTGAAATTCTAGATCGTTACATGTGACGTTTCACAATAGTCCGAAAATTCGTATGTATTGGTAGCCAGATTAACTGGGCAAGTTTACCCTACAGAATTGGGACTAACCTTGCATCTACTACAGTTATTTATTATAGGCGATGTCCCATAGTAGCCTGCAAAGCCACACCGTTAGTAGCTAGATTTAACTGTGTAGACTTCCATGTAGCTTTGGACAAACTTCGCTCCCTATAACTTAGTCGTGACTTATATTGAAGGTGTATATGGATCGATAATATAGTTAAACTACGACTAGCAAGTGCGGAATTATAAATAATAGTAAATAGCAGTAAAAAAGACACCAGGGATTTTTATACTGGTTCGAACTTCTCGTTCTACGTCCAGTCCCAGACTCCTTCTGGAATTTCTCTAACAACCCTCACTTAACCCGGAGGAACAGGTATTACACCGCCTGAGCAACCGAACAGGACTTTTCCGCCTAAGCAACCGAATAGGACTTCAAATACAATTTGGTAAATTGTTTCTCGACTTTGTGTGTTCTTTGAATAACACGAATATAGTCAATGTAGTACACCCTTCCTATAATCTTCTTGATATGATGATTTGAATGTGCAATAGGAAGTAGAGAATTGAAAATCACTTGTGATTATGATAATACAAAGCAAGTATAGATAGAAAGAATTGGTTATTGAAATAGTGAATTTTCATCTCTATTTATAGTATTGAATAGTCTTAATTTAATAGTTGCAACTATTTGAAGAAGTGCAACTCTTGGTGAAGAAGACAACTCTTCAGATTTTGATATTTCATGAAGAGATGCTTCAGTTCGTCAAGTTCAGATGTCTGAGATAAAAGTGACAGATGTCTGAATAAATTTTGAAATTCAAAAAATAAAAGAAAGACAAAAACAGTCAATTTAGACGTCTGTATTTTAATTCAGACGTCTGTCTAGGATGACAGACGTCTGTTATTAAATTGACAGACGTCTATTTCATATAGAAATAGAGGCACTCAAAGCATAGAGTTCAGACGTCTGTTATATTACTTTTAGACGTCTGATATTGATGTCAGACGTCTGAAATAATATACAAACGTCTAATTCTGTACTGTTTTGTTCCTTCCTTTATTTTAGCACTTTTGAACTTGAGATAATATATAATTTTGAAAATACCTTTTTATATCTTTTAAATAATAAAAGATATTTATTTTAAAACATGATTTTCAAAAGTATATTTGTGTGTGTGTGTGTTTCATCATCATATCAGAGATTGTACATAGATATCTAAATAGAATTTTGAGAACTTTAATCTTGTAGATGATATGATAATAGCTTCTTTTGTAGATTCCTGCAAGAATATTTGACATTATAGTATATAGATTGAAATATATAGTTGTCGCATTAAAATCGAAGAAGGCAGGTTCCAACATTCTCCCCCTTTTTGATGATGACAACTATATAATTCAACAATTAGTATAATCATACCTTTTGCTCCCCCTGTCAATATGACCATAATATACAGCAGAAATGTTATTATTTCTCCCCCTTTGTCATTAACAAAAAGAATTGTTGGGGTTGGTTAGATAAAAAGAAGTAACAAAGCTGTGAATAACAAAATAATTAAGAAATGTAAACAAACCAAGCATGTACCAAAATGATAATAACAAATCAATGTTTAAGACACATCATTTGTTTAACCAACACAGTTGACTAAGAAAGACAGATAAAATTATACAATCAATTTAGAAGTTTTAAACACAACCAAAAAAAAAATTTATGAAAGAAAATTTGTTTGAACCAAAAGACAAACCAAAAGAAAACCATCTTCATTCACCATTCTCCCCAAGTTGGAGAAGAAGGAGGAGAAGATCCATGAGACTTTTTCCATAATTGACGAAGAATTGTCTTGATATTTTTCAATTCTTGTGCATTCTCTTCGACTTTGGCATCTAAAACATCGAATCTAGAATAGATGGAAGAAAAGCCTTGTGCTATTTGTTGAGAAATTTTCTTTTGATTTTTAGAGATAGTGATGTCGGATTTGAGCTTTTCATTTTTAGTATAAGTGCGTGAAGTACCAGAAATTAGTTCAATTTCATAATTTTCTGAGTTTGAACTTTGGATAAAAGCTTGCTCAAAAGCTTCATCTTCTTCTTCTTCATCTTCCCTTTCTTAATCATCCCTTTCTTGTTCAGTATCTCCTTCATCTCCAACATTTCCGGAACTGCCTACTTTTGTTTTACCTTTTTCTTTTTGTAAAGCTAGTTGTTCCGCTTTATAATCATTATATGTTGGAAATGTCGGAGGAGATTCCGGTAGTCCCATCAAACTAAAGAAGCGAATGTTGGATACCATGATCTTTTCAAATTCAATTGACGGACTTTGAATAGAGAAGGCAGATAGAATTCGAGTAATATAAGGAGCATAGACAATTGAACGTTTCTTGGAGTCATGATAAGTACGAAAAGCATCATAAAAGTATTGAGCCCAATTGATCTGAGTATTTGATAAAATTGATTGAAGCGCCTTATCTTCATCATCGTAAATGACCTCATGGCTTCCTTACCGGGGAAAAATTGTTTTTATAAGCATTCTAAGCAATAGTCGAGGTCGAGGACGAAGATGATTTGATCTATCTGTGGACTTTTCAGGTTCAAAAAGATAATATTCTATTTGTTTAAGTTCCTCCCCTTCTAACTTAAAGTCGTCTAAGTCAACCCCATCCGAGCTACATTTCAAAACTCGTCCAATGTCAGAGGGAGTTATTTGCAGAATGTTTCCAAATACGCTTGTCTAAAGCGTTCCTTTATCTCGATGAAGTCTAATTTTTGGATTGTTAACATTTGCAAGAAATAATAAGACACTAAGTTTACAAATGTTGACTTGATTATCTTTGAAATCAATAAGACTTGTAATCTGAGATCTATCAGTATAGAGCCTAAGTTTGTACGTATGAAAATGATCAAGATCATGAAAAATACCATGAAAAGATGGTAGAGAAGATAAATGCTTGTAACGAGCCATACTTCGGGGTTCGTGGTATAACCAAGCTGCAATTTGATCTTCCGAAGGAAGAATATGAGGAGGTTGTTGAGATGAATCTCCTTTTTGTTTCTTTGATTTGGGCGCCATTTGTTTAATTTGAAGAAGGCTAGGGTTTTGAGTTTGAGAGAAAATAGACGTGAAGAAAAGAATAAACCGTTGGTATGATTTAAATAATTTTCTTCTTAACAGGGTTTCAGACGTCTAAAAAATATACAGACGTCTGAGGTTCTGTAGATTAGAATCAAGGACGAAAAGATTAGACGTCTAAAAATTTATAACAGACGGCTAAAAGGTATGACAGACGTCTAAAAAAAAATTGACAGACGGCTCAGAAGGTTTAAATTGAAACAGAGAGTAAAAAACATTTTGAACTAAATTCAGACGTCTGATAATTTTATGTTTAGACGTCTATATTGAATAACAAACGTCTGTTATTTTTAAACAGACGGCTAATTGTAAGCAGAAAATTTATACTTTGATTTAGACGTCTGTGATAAATGATTCAGACGTCTGTGTGGCTGAAAACAGTAAAAGTAGTTGTTTTACAGACGTCTGTTGAAAGATGTAGACGTCTGTATGTCTGATGATGAATGTTTTTGCTAAGTTTAAAGAAAAGAAAAAAATATTCAATTATTTATTTATTTTGATAAAAACAAAGCAAATATGAATAACCAAATCAACATACAATCATATATATATTTTCTACTTAGGAGTCTTTGGAGTTTTTGGAGACTTCGGAGACTTCCCTTTGGATGATTCATGTTGATTTTGTTCATCAGACTGTTTAATGGGAGACCATTGAGGCTGTCAATCCCATGAATTTGGGGAAACATGAGGACATTGAGGTGAAAGAATATGTGCATTTGTGTTGATCGGAGATGAACCACATATTTTTGCAGCACACCGTTCAAGAAAACTGAGTCGTCTTCCATGACTCTTTTGCTCAAAATACATTCCTCGCTGAAGATTAAGTGTTTCCCTCTGATAGTGATGTAAGTCATCTATCTTTTCCTTAGTAGTTGGAGATGGAAATAAATTTCTTCGCGTGCGTTTATTTTCCAACGTATACCCCGTATGATGACATTGTGGTGGACATATCGGAATATAAGCTGGAGTTGGAGTCGGAAGTTCGGAAGACCCAGAACTAGGTGTTTCAAAATTAATTGACGAATATTCAGATGAATAGGAAGGCTCATTTGAGGATGAACCAGCCATGGTATATATGAATAATGCAAAGTTAAAAAGCATATTTGAATTTTTGCTTTCACCTTTTAAAAAAAATAAAATAGATAAGCTGAATGACAATTTTCTTCAGAAAGAAGGAATTTATAGAAAACTGATGGCTAAAAAATAAATGGTTAAGATTAAAAGAAGAAAAAAATTTAATGTTAACCAGAAATAATATGTGTGGATAGAAACAAGTTAAATAAAAACAGAATAGTTGAAGTAAACTTCATAAATTTTTGAGAGAGATAATTCCAAGTTCTCGTCTCAATTTTACAAAAGTATGTTCATTTAATGGTTTGGTAAAAATATCTGCTAATTGATTTTCCGAAGATACGAATTCTAGATTGATTATATCTTTTTCAATATTATCACGAAGAAAATGATGACGAATATCAATATGTTTTGTCCGTGAATGATTTACTGGATTTTTAGATAAATTAATAGCACTAGAGTTATCACAGAAGATTGTAGATTTGGATAAGTTAAAACCAAAATCTTGAAGAGTTTGTTGCATATAAATTACTTGAGCACATGCCAAAGCTGCAGATATATATTCTGCTTCACAAGTAGAAAGTGATATGCAATTTGTTTCTTACTGAACCAAGATACTAGAGACCGTCCAATGAAGTGACAAGTCCCACTTGTACTTTTTCTATCCGTCCGACTTCCTCCAAAATCAGCATCACTATATGATACTAATTCAAAAGGACATTCTTTCGGATAAAATAGTCCAAAATCTTTGGTTTTGTTGAGATAACGTAAAATACGTTTCACTGCTCTAATATGTGATTCTTTAGGATCTGCTTGAAATCATGCACACAAACAAACACTCATCATTATATCGGGTCTACTAGCGGTTAAATATAATAAAGATCCAATCATACTTCGATATAATTTTTGGTCTACACTCTTGCCATTTTCATCTTTTTCAAGATGTATGGTTGTACTCATAGGAGTTGGTTTGGCAGAAGTATTTTCCATACCAAAGCGTTTGATTAAATTATTACAATATTTTTCTTGATTTATAAAAATACCATTATTAACTTGTTTAATTTGAAGTCCAAGAAAATATGTTAATTCTCCCATATGAGACATTTCAAATTCATTTGTCATTATTTTAGAAAATTCTTGACATAATTTATCATTAGTTGATCCAAAAATAATATCATCTACATAAATTTGAACAATTAAGATATCATGTTTCTTTTTCTTAATAAAAAGAGTTTGATCAACCTTTCCAATTTCAAAACCAGAATTGATTAAATAACTTTTTAAACGATCATACCAAGCACGAGGTGCTTGTTTCAAACCGTATAAAGCCTTTTTAAGTTTATAAACATGTTCTGGAAATTGTTCGTGTATAAACAAGGGAGGTTGTTCAACATAAACATTTTCTTTAATAAATCCATTTAAAAAAGCACTTTTAACATCCATTTGATATAATTTGAAATCATGAAAGCAAGCATAGGCTAATAGAATTCGTATTGCTTCTAATCTTGCGACAGGAGCAAATGTTTCTTCATAGTCAATTCCTTCTTCCTGATTATATCCTTGAGCAACTAATCTAGCTTTATTTCTAGTGATATTACCATTTTCATCAGCTTTATTTTTAAAAACCCATTTAGTGCCAATAACTGTTTGATCATTTGGTCGTGGAACTAAATCCCAAACGTCATTTCTTTCGAATTGGTTTAGTTCTTCTTGCATCGCAATAATCCAATAATCAACAGTTGAGGCTTCCTTAATATTTTTAGGTTCTATATTAGAAAGAAACGCTATATGACCCATTTGATTTAGTTGATTTCTTGTTTTAACTCTTTCATCAATTTCTCCTATTATATTTTGAATTGGATGATCTTTTAAAATTCTTGGTGGAGATTTTAATTCAGTTTCAATTTGATTTATAGAAGTGATATTATCAGGTGTAATGTTGTCAAAAGTAGAATTTGAATTTATTACAATGTCTTCATCATCATTTGTTTTAATTTTGAAATTTTCATCAAATGATACATGAAGTGTTTCTTCAATAGATTTAGTTCTTATATTATAGATTCTATATGCTTTGCTTCGTTCTAAATATCCGATGAATATACATTCATCCGATTTTGGATCAAACTTACCTAATTGATCTTTTGTATTTAAAGCAAAACATTTAGAACCAAAAATTTTAAAGTAAGATATATTAGGTTTTCTACCGATGAAGAGTTCATATGGAGTATGTTTAGTTAAAGGTCGAATAGATACACGATTTAGGACATAACAAGCAGTAGCAACGGCTTCTGCCCAAAATTGTTTTGGAAGAGTGGTTCCATTCAATAAAGTCCTAGCACATTCTTGAAGTGTTCTATTTTTACGTTCAACAACTCCATTTTGTTGAGGCATTCTTGGAAATGAAAAGTTATGAAATATTCCTTTCTTATTACAAAACTTCTCAAACATTTCATTTTCAAATTCTCCTCCATGATCACTTCTAATATTTTTAATTTTTAGATTTTTAATATTTTGAATACGTTTAGCAAAGATTTTGAAATTTTCAAAAGTATCACTTTTGTTTTTCATAAATAAAGTCCAAGTATATCTAGAGAAGTCATCAACTATTACAAAGACATATCTATTGTGATTAATAAATTGAGTCCGAGTTGGTCCAAATAAGTCTAGATGCAACAATTCAAGAGGTTGCAAAGTTGAGATGATCTTCTTGGATTTAAAAGTAGATTTAGTTAGCTTTCCTAGTTGACAAGCATCACACATGCTATTTACCTTAAAATTCATTTTAGGTAATCCTTTTACCAAATTATTTTTGGATAATTTATTAATAGCTTTGAAATTTATATGACAAAATCTTTTATGCCATAGCCAAGGATCATTTTCTTTGACTAATAAGCACATATTTGTATTATGATTTATTTTCATATTTAAAATATAAATATTATGATCTCTTACTCCTTCGAAAATAATATTTTTGTTATGATAAAAAATATTGCATTTATTTTCAGAAAATACTATGTTAAAACCTTTATCACATAATTGACTAATACTTAGTAAGTTATGTTTTAAATTTTTAACTAATAAGACATTTGTAATAAGAGGTAATTTAGATGTACCGTCATTGCTCACATCGCCTTTGCCGATGATGTAACCTTTGGAGTTATCTCCAAAAGTGACAGATCCTCCATCTGAGTAGATAATGTTAGTTAACATATTTTTGTTGCCTGTCATGTGTTTTGAGCAACCACTGTCTAGAATCTATTTTCCTCTTTTCTTAATCGGTACCTGCAAAAAATATTTAAATTCTGTTGGTACCCACTTCCTCCGTTAGGGTCCAAAGGGTTAAATCTTAGGAAGCCAAACCCAATTGGGTTTAGAGTTCCCTTTAAAAATAAAATTTTCATTCTTATGTACAGACATAATGAAAGATTTAATGTAATTTTTCCTAATCAAATTATTATTAGTTTTTGAAACCCAAATCATAATTGATTTTGGATGAATAACTTTTGAAGGAGCTTTTTGAATAGATATAGATTCCTTTTTCTTGAAATTAGTATATAAAGAATCATTATGTTTAGAATACTTTTGTATTGGTTTTTTATATCCTAACCCCTTTTTATTTGAACAGGTTTGAGAATTCTCAATTATTTTAGAGAGACTCTCTCTTCCATTGTTAAATTTAGAAACATTTTTAGAAATATTTTCCAGTTTTGTTTTAAGATGTGATACTTCTATATCAAGTGTTTTAATATTAGAGTTTAAATCATAATTCTCTTCTGCCAATTTAACATTCTCATATTTTTGTCTTTCCATTTCACTGCTTAAATCAGTAAATTGAGATGTTATATTAACATAAGATTCTTGAGATTTTACTAATTCTTCCTCTAATATTTTCTTTTCATCTTTTAACATGTCAGTTTCTATTTCAGTTCTATTTAATCTTCCTAAAGCATCTTTATATTTACTCTTTAGGATTCTAAGTTTATCTAACAATTCAGAGTTTATTTCTATTAAATCGTCAAAAGTTAGATCACTTACATCATCATTTGTTGCCATAAAACAAACATTGGCTTGTTCTGAATCACTGTCATTATCACTGTCTGACGAAGAAGATTCTGTATCATCCCATGTAACTGAGAAGGCTTGTTTCTTTTTATTTTTGTCCTTTTTGAGATTATTCTCTTTCTTCCAATCGGGACAATCTTTCTTTATGTGGCCCTTCTTGTGACATTCGTAGCATTCAAGAGATGAGCTTGATGGCTTATTAAAACCCTTGTTATTTCCAAATTTATTACCCTTTTTGAATTTTAAAAACTTTTTGAAATTCTTAGCTATAAATGCCATATCATCTTCTGATTCAGAGTCTTCTTTTTCTGCTTGAAAAGCGATAGTTTTCTTGTCCTGTGCTTGTGCTCGTCTTGCCTGCAAATTACTTCATAGGACATTAGATTTCCTATTAACTCTTCTGTTTTTATGGTTGAAATATCATTAGCTTCCTCGATAGCTAAGACTTTTCGTTCCCATTCATCAGTTAAAGAGTTAAGGATTTTTGATACAACATCAGATTCAGTAAAAGTGACTTCTAAAGCTAAAAGTGAGTGATAAATATCCTGGAATCTAGAGTACATTTCACTAATACTTTCTCCTTGTTTCATCCTAAAGTTTTGAAATTGGTTTTTAAGCATAGAAATCTTGCTTTGTTTTACTTTATTTGTTCCTTCGTGTGTAACCTTAAGAGTATTCCAAATTTCATATCCAGTTTTATAGATACTGACTCGATTGAATTCATTTTTGTCTAAAGCGCAAAATAACATGTTCATTGCTTTTGCGTTTGCAGTAGCATCTAGTTTTTGGGTATTAGACCATGTAGCATACTCTGTAGTAGGAATATGATATTCAGTTTGAATGATATTCCAGGTTTCAAATCCACTTGCTTGCATAAAAATTCTCATTCTAGTTGACCAATAACTATAATTTAGTCCGTTAAACAATGGTGGTCGTGTAGTGGCTTGTCCCTCAGTGAAACTGTTGCTAGTGTTATTGTCCATATTAAAAAAAATATCAGATAACTATGTTATAGTTATGTGATGACCTTGCTCTGATACCAAATGAAGGTGTATATGGATCGATAATATAGGTAAACTACGACTAGCAAGTGCGGAATTATAAATAATAGTAAATAGCAGTAAAAAAGACACCAGGGATTTTTATACTGGTTCGAACTTCTCGTTCTACGTCCAGTCCCAGACTCCTTCTGGAATTTCTCTAACAACCCTCACTTAACCCGGAGGAACAGGTATTACACCGCCTGAGCAACCGAACAGGACTTTTCCGCCTAAGCAACCGAATAGGACTTCAAATACAATTTGGTAAATTGTTTCTCGACTTTGTGTGTTCTTTGAATAACACGAATATAGTCAATGTAGTACACCCTTCCTATAATCTTCTTGATATGATGATTTGAATGTGCAAAGATAGGAAGTAGAGAATTGAAAATCACTTGTGATTATGATAATACAAAGCAAGTATAGATAGAAAAAATTGGTTATTGAAATAGTGAATTTTCATCTCTATTTATAGTATTGAATAGTCTTAATTTAATAGTTGCAACTATTTGAAGAAGTGCAACTCTTGGTGAAGAAGACAACTCTTCAGATTTTGATATTTCATGAAGAGATGCTTCAGTTCGTCAAGTTCAGATGTCTGAGATAAAAGTGACAGATGTCTGAATAAATTTTGAAATTCAAAAAATAAAAGAAAGACAAAAACAGTCAATTTAGACGTCTGTATTTTAATTCAGACGTCTGTCTAGGATGACAGACGTTTGTTATTAAATTGACAGACGTCTATTTCATATAGAAATAGAGGCACTCAAAGCATAGAGTTCAGACGTCTGTTATATTACTTTTAGACGTCTGATATTGATGTCAGACGTCTGAAATAATATACAGACGTCTAATTCTGTACTGTTTTGTTCCTTCCTTTATTTTAGCACTTTTGAACTTGAGATAATATATAATTTTGAAAATACCTTTTTATATCTTTTAAATAATAAAAGATATTTATTTTAAAACATGATTTTCAAAAGTATATTTGTGTGTGTGTGTGTGTGTTTCATCATCATATCAGAGATTGTACATAGATATCTAAATAGAATTTTGAGAACTTTAATCTTGTAGATGATATGATAATAGCTTCTTTTGTAGATTCCTGCAAGAATATTTGACAATATAGTATATAGATTGAAATATATAGTTGTCGCATTAAAATCGAAGAAGGCAGGTTCCAACATATATGTCTGTCCACTATATACATACATCACCCTACACGAATAATAATTGAGGCCACATATGGTATCGCCTTATTACGCCCCTAATTAAGGATTAATTTCCTAATTTATTCTAACTCCCTTCCTACATATTAATATTAGTTAACTATTCTAATAATACTAATTATCACATTCAATACGCTACAATCAATATGTTATATATATATATGTGTGTGTGTGTGTGTGTGTGTGTGTGTGTGTGTAGAATTTAAGGTCTAATCATTACGTTACAATAATTCGATAATAATTCGCTTATAAGGTCTTTTGAAATATCAACTCATACAAATCTACAATTCCAACACTAACTGCTACTACCATAGCCAAATAAAATAGATTTGTACATACATGGAATAACTACACTTGTTCCATATTAATACACTAGAATCTCTTTTGTGTTTTAAAGAATAGATCAATATAAATTATATCATCTATATTCAATTCAATCTTTGTTTACAACATTTTGAAGTTTGAAAGGAGTTCCTCATTATCTAAGTGGTAGAAATAGGCGGTGCAAACTACAAACAATTCAATTCATAAATTACACACCATTTCAAATTTATTTTCTTTTGGAACCCTTTAACACTTCAATTCAAAAGAGGAAAAATAGTTTTAAATTGACCATTGATTATCTAATTCTAATAGTTAATTAGATTCTAATATACCAATACCAAAAACAATTATAATTCCAACATATATAAAGATTGATATTTAACTAGGGAAATTCTGGGAGTTTAGGTGTTATGTTTTTGTTTCTAAAATTCTCCAAGGCATACAACAAATCCAAATAAATACTATTTAATTACAAAAAATGTAAAACTTGATATTTCCACTCATAAAGATTTATTTGCTTCGTAACTAGATTTGATTCCACTATGCCTAATTCACTTTCAAATCTTCTCTTTTGGAATATACAACAAAGTGAATTACATATAAATATAAGATTTAGAATCAGAAATTGGAGAGGAATAGAATTAGAAATCAAAAGAATTAAATGTCTAACCCTCTTATTTGAAAATCATAACGGATTCTGAAAACCAAAGAAGAAGAAGAAGAGATCTGATTTATACAGCTCTTAATTTTCTGTTATCTTCCCTTTTCTGAATATACAACAAATATATTATATTTATAATTTAGATTACATAAATCAAAAGATAGGGAGAAGAAAATTTAATTTAAATTAGAGATTATAAACTAGAATTACTTACGAAAAAAGTTTATTGTTTCTGAAACCCTAAGGGGACAAGTTTTGACAGCTAACGTTCCCAAAATTTTATGAAGGAAAAGTGGGGATCTAAGGGACTATTTATAGGGTAGGAAGAAATGAGGACCATTAAATCGAAACCAAATGAATGCGGGTCATTCGACTTGGGAAAATATGCCCTGAAACGGCATAACCGATCGACTGCTACTATAAGGGCAGTCGACCAGTCCTATAAAGGAAGTCAACCGGCCTTGTTTCAACTAGCGACTTTTGATTGTTTGCCCGTTTTGTTGATTTATTACTCATTTTTAATTCCAGTTAAATCACCTTTAACATTAATTTCTCCTTAACATTAGTTCCAGGTTATGTAAATGTTCCAATTCAAATTTCAACTTTTGAAATTCTCCAAAAATTCAAATTTTAAATTTCAAATTCATTTAAATTACTTTAAATCTGAAAACTTCAAACGTACGTAACTTCTCTATAAGGACTCCATTTTCAGCATATTATATATGAAAATTCATTAGAAAACCATCATGGATGTAATGGTGCAACTTTCGTGACCAAATTCCGACATTTACAGAAATTCCATTTTAGCCTTATTTTAGTTATTAATTTCTTTTAAATTTTATGGGGCATTACATTCCCTTTAGATTCTACAACCTTGGAAATTGATGAAGGTTCACTTAGAAGAATATGTGAAATACTTAGCATCCTGTTCAAGGATGTGTTGGTTCCCACGTGCCATCAACGGGCTCACTATCCCCCAACAGGATGCACTACATGCAATTGATACTTGTGCTTTGCGGGATACGTCCCACCATTTGACCGATTCATTCATTGAATTCTGCAATTCATAAAGCTGGCTTCGACCCAATTGCACTCTAATAGCTACGCCTTCCTACATAGCGCTTATATCATCTTTTCCTGACGCCTGAATCACATTCCAAGTGATGAAGAGATCTAACATTTGTATAGCTTCAAACATCGAAAAGGAAACCCTTCTCTCACCTAATTGGAACCTTAAATAGCATGTAGGATAATGACGGGCACTTGGAATAAATTAGGCTATTTCAAGGATGAGTTCTTCTTTGTTCCTTACGCAGTTAGATTCGCGCAGAGGTGGCTGTCAAGACGTAAGTCTCGTTTTCATTCCTTTTCATCTGAGCATGTCTCATGATTTCCTTGGCTCAAACGTTTTCTTTTTGTTCTCTCAGATGTATCGAGAATACCTAGCAGTGCGGCCTTGGTGGACACCCTCAGGACTCTCTTTCAATTTCCGGTCGGGGAAAGAAAGGTGAGATAGCTTCTCACTGATGAAAATCTACTAGCTTAAAACTTACTAGAGGAGGGCCTCAGCGTCAGTTACATACTGGTAGCTAGTGACAGTGTTGAGGATGATTCTTCATTTTAGAATGAGGGTGAGAATCCAGAAGTGCCCCCAGTCCAAAGTCCTATGGCTGGAACTGAAGAAGTGCATGAGCATGCTGAGGAAGGTAAAGATAATGGAGTAGATCATAGTGATGATGATATATGTCGTCAGTCCTCCAATGACGACGACTATGGCCACCGGGGTTATGTTTTGAAGCAGTGCCCTAAGATAAAGATCCTTCCAATTTGAACCCCGACACAACCTCCACCAGCTACTACAATGGAGGAGACTCTCATTCTTCCTTCCGATGACATCTACTAGGACCTTCGTTCGATTCTGGATGATTTTTGTTCTTTTGGTCTAGGCAATATGAGCCTTGGGGATATTGATTCCCTCATTTGTCTATAGGGCGACTTGCCAACTACTCATGCGGTGGAGATCACCCCTATCAGCAAAATTCAGACCCATGGTTCATTGAGGGGTTGGTAGGACACACACACATACACGCACTGCAACTTGCTTACTTTGCATTGGGCTTTATCCTGCTAGGCTTAACTTGTCTCTGTTTCACTTGCAGGTTCGATGGAGCAAAGGTTCATGTTTGATTCCCTCCAGAATCAGATGGGTAAGCATAAGAGGTGGAGTTCGCGCGCACACTCTTATGGGACTGGCCATGACTCAGACACTAACGGCGATCAAGCCAAGAATGAGAGGGCTGAGAGAAGGGGTGTCAGTCTCACGATTTGTCCTCAAGGCATAGATTTAGGTCTAGTTTCCTTTGCCAAAAGCTTGGACAGGTTCTCTAACCGACCTGATGACATTTCGCCTATGGATGTTTCTCATACCCCTTCTTCGGCTTCCTACTCTGAAAAGCAAATGGTACCATCTCGTACTTATTGCCCCTGAGTCTTCTTGCTATAGGGCTGATAAGAGACATGTCCAACCTCACGTCACAATAATAGAGAAATAAATCACTTCGAATCCTCATATGGATGTTTTGAAGCATCAATTTCCAGAGATTTGTTTTGACGGAGTCAATTTTATCCCCGACTTAAAGGGTATCCCTCAGCATGTCCAAGGAAAAACCTTGAATTATTTTGATGATGCTTATGAACAGTACTTTAAATAGAAGAGATTGGCTGAGGTGATTTCCAAGTTTGTTGAAAGCAAAAAAGTGGAGGTCGCAGAACTAAGGCTCGAGGCAAAGCAAGACAAGGAAACTATAACCCATCTCAATGAGGGGGTTGTAGGGCTGGAAAAGTCATTGAAAGAAACTGAGAAGAATGTAGACCTGATTGAGTCGGCCAAGCAAGGTAAGCAGAGTCACAAAATGAAAATTGAGACCGCCCATCATAGGAACCGCACTCTGTCGTTAGAGAATGAGCATCCAACTAAAGAATTAGATAAGATAAGGAAATAGCCTGATAAAGAAAAGAAAGAAAAAGATGACGCTCTCATGGAGGCTCACAACTACTGTGAAGAGTTGGTGGATGCTCGCCAAGCGAGAGACAAGGCAGAATCTCTGGCCAAAGACGTAGAGAAACAAATCAAAGCTACGGAGAAGCATATTAAAGAGAAATTCAAACCAATCATAATCAATTACAATGCCAATACAATCAAATTCTAATATCTAGAATGGCTTGACAACGATTATCCTAAGTCTCTGGCCTTGGCATGGAAGTTGATTGTTGAAGAAGAACGAGGGTCCTTAGAGGGAGGTGATGTAGATTTGGAGGAATTAGAGCATGAGATTTTGAATGCAAATGATATTGGAGAACTTAGAACTGGCGAGCTCATCCTTACCCAGATCTTGCTATCGAGGCCCAAAAGACAAAGGTGAAAGCTCCCGGTCTACTCCTCAGGATGCTACCACAAGTCATACCTTTAGGCTTTTGGCTATCTCTATCTCTCCAACAGGTCCACAATACAATCTGGATAAACCCCACATGCAAGAGACAACCATAATATCACCTATCATAGAAGGGAATTCTAACGGCACCCCAATTCACACTAAGTCCAAATTCGATGGAGGTATCTCACTAATCCCGCCCATATTTGAGAAGGCTCACATAACACTAGGCGACATTACTAAACTCTCCTTTTATGTTTGTCAAATTTTAGGTCAGCCCCTCATCGCTCCTCTCCCTAAGAGAGGTCTGCTATTGGGCTAACAAGCTTTGACTACTAAGTTTGTGATTGTGTTTGCCTCTTAGACTATTCTGAATGTTCCAACTAGCACGGCTCCTGAACCTGGTGCACAAATGATGCGTGACTTGAACGAGGAGATAACTAGTGATCTCCTAGGAACTTAAGCTGAGGAGAATGTTCTCATAATCGGGTCTTTTAAGCCTTCTTCAAGGCCAACCATGCAGGAGGCGATTCAGACTCAAGTTCTATTGGCCAAGGAGATTAAGAAAGAGTCTGTTGAATTCATTCCTCCTCCTTTATCTATAGCTTTGCATGACCAGACTATCTTTGCTCCGGTCAAGATTTCTGCTTCTGGAGGCACTCAAAGTTTTCCTTCAAAATCATCATAAACTACTCCTTCGAAGGACCATGGAAGGGAGGGAGGAGCAAAAAGAAGCTAGAGGAGCCTGGTGAACACTCCTCCGAAGAGGGAGCCAAGGAGAAGAAGAGAAAGAAACATAAGCATTAGATGCGACTATTCATTCACTTTCATTATATAGCCATAGGATTTGCTTTGTTTAGGCTGGCTTTGTGCGAGTTTGGCCCCGGCCTTTTGTTTTGGATGTTGTGTTCATAAAACTTGGTTTTCTTTTCAAGCTCTATGTTTGTTTCCTGGAGATTTGACCAGGCAACTAGTGCTCGGCATCAGGTAGCACTCGGCATCTCATGGTACTCGGCGTAGTACTCGGCATCCATGGTACTCGGCATCAAGGAGTACTCGGCATCTCATAGTACTCGGCGTAGTACTCGGCATCCATGGTACTCGGCATCAAGGAGTACTCGGCATCTCATAGTACTCGGCGAAGTATTCGGCATCCATGGTACTCGAAGTACTCGGCATCCATGGTACTCGGCATCAAGGAGTACTCGGCATCTCATAGTACTCGGCGAAGTACTCGGCATCCATGGTACTCGGCATCAAGGAGTACTCGGCATCTCATAGTACTCGGCGTAGTACTCGACATCTAGAAGTACTCGGCGTAGCGCTCGGCATCAGGTAGTACTCGGCATCTAGAAGTACTCGGCATAGCGCTCGGCATCCAGTGGAACTCGGCATCTAGGAGTACTCGGCGTAGTACTCAGCCTCCAGTGGAACTCGACAACAGGAGTACTCGGCGTAGTACTCGGCATCCAGTGGTGTTCGGCATTAGAAGGCGTTCGGCATATATGACTGCTCGACATGGCAGTATCGTTCGGCCGGAAGGCACATTAGGCCAAGGAGGATCGTTCGGCCAGAGGGATCGTTCGGCCAGAGAGCATTGTTCGGTCAAGCACATCAGACATACCGTTTGGCTTCGACTAACAACCATTCCATCCCACACACCAAACATACCGTTCGGCATAGAAAGGGTAGTTCGGCATCATTGTGTTCGGCCTACCTGGTTCGGCATACAGCGACCACTATACTTGGGCTAGAGTGTTCGGCCACCAAGCCCACTTGGGAAGTCCAGCCCATCTTTGTCTATAAATAGAGGGGCAGGGTCACAGTGAAAATGGGGCTTTTGGGAGAACACTGGGGAGACTCTGCCATTTTTGAGACTCATCTTCTCTACTTAACAACTTCATTCAAGCATTCGATTCACGAATTGTATTTGTAATCAACTATTAAGAAGATCAATAAAGTTTAACCTCAAAGTGGACGTAGGCAATTACGATGAACCACTATAAATTTGGTGTTCTTACTTTCTGCATTTAAATTAGCATTCTCTTCCTTGTTTAATTTATCTCCATCACTTATATCTCTACACAATCTTTCTCTACGAGGTTAGTGACCAATTTTGGTGCTAACACTTTGGTGCTTTCATTGAGAGTTGAACTCAGGACCTTAAGGATCTGCTTTGAAGCTACTGGATTGAACAAATCCCCCAAAGAAGATCCGACTCATTGATAGGACATCCGTTGATTCTACTCAGAGTTCATACCAATAACTCTACAATGGCGAGACCACGTACCAGGTCAGCTTCTCATAATGCGGATGCCCATGAAACTGCTAGTACAACAAGCAGGACCTAGCAATCAACCAGCGATTCTGGGTGTGGGAATTTCCACCCAGGACCAAACTCCAATTGTCACCAGAATAGAGTTCAACGACTTGATGAGAGAACTCAGGGAAAGCAGGAGACAACTAGGAGAGCAGATGCAAGCGAACGCCAACCTTATGGCACAACTCACTCAACAGCAGCAACAGAATGCTGGGGGCAATCCCGCTTCTTATTCCTCATCCGACAGCTCAACTTCCTCTGATGAACCTCCCAGGCGCAGACGCCGTAAGACTGAAGCTGCGCGGGCAGGTGCTGCTGTTCAGACAGTTGGAGACCGTAACCAAGCCGGAGCTGGAAACCTAGGAACTGGAGTGCAGGTTGAGTCTGGAGGACCAGACCATCAAAACGCTAATGATGTCGAACCTCAAGATGCACGTTTGGCAGACCGCCAGGAGAGGAGGCATCAGCCTGGCCGGTCACGTAGAACCGACTCCAACCTTCCACCTTTCATACAAACACCAGACCTAACAGCCATTGTCAGGAAATTGATGAAAGAAAACCAAGGCTTATCGAATGATGATTGGGGAGTATCAAGAAGTCATACTCCATTCACAGACATTGTGTTGCAGGCAGCGTACCCCAGGAAGTTTAATATGCCTACTATCCCTGCGTACGAGGGAAAGACCGACCCCAGACAGCATGTCATGAGGTATGAGTGGATGATGGATTCAGCTAGAGCAAATGATGCCACCAAGTGTAGATGCTTTCCGATCACTCTATCTGGGATCGCTACTATGTGGTTTACCCGACTTCCTCTGCAGTCCATATCCAATTTCGAGGAGTTAGCGAAGAAGTTTATTGAGCAGTTCAGAATACACACTACGCGTCTAAAGGACGTAATGTCTCTATCAAGTGTAATCCAAAATTCTGGGGAGTCATTGAAGGAATATTTACAAAGATTCCATGTTGCGGCGACTAAAGTCAGTAATCCCAATGATCATGCAATTCTAATGGCTGTAATGAGAGGTGTGGATCCGGAGTCCGAATTTGGAGACTGGTTGGCAGGGAAACCTCCGACCACACTGGAACGTTTTTACTCAAAGGCACATCAGTTCATAAGAAGAGAGGAGGCTAGGTGGGTAAGGCGAGATAAGGCACCAGGACCTGTCCAAGAGTCCGTGAAAAGCAACATTGCTGTGAAGAAGTCCGGAGACAACTCGGGAAAGGTCCAAGTCAATGTCCAGAACAAGCCTGGGCAGCCTAAGGAGTCCGGAGGAAGAAATCAAGGGAAGAAGAGAGAAGCGGGGAAGTGGAAATCGAGAATTCCAAGCTACAACGAGTATACCCCGCTGAATGTGCCTCTTGAGAACATTTACCTATCTACCTGCAACACTTTTCAGTATAGAAAGCCACGTCCAAAAGAATCAACCGAGGAGCAGAAGCGAACCAGGAAATATTGTCGCTTCCATGAGATTTATGGGCACAATACGGAAGAGTGCAGACACCTGCACGACGCTATCGAGAAGTTGATCAGGCAAAAGAAGTTGCAAGAATTTGTGAAGGATCCACAGGAAGAAGGACAGGGAACGTCCAACCCAGGTCGCGCACCAGCTCCGCGTCATCCCGAAGAGCCTGCCCGGACCGTGGGTAGACTAGTCATAAATACAATTATCGGCGGACCTCACCCCGCGGATAAGAATTGGCAAGAGATGAAGCGGTATGCAAGTTCCCTGAAGCATGCAGAGTTTGAGTGTTGTTCGAACGTGGAGGATGGGACCCCTGCTAAGCAGCAACGCGTAATGACGGACGATATAGTGTTCAGAAACAGAGATGCTGATCAAATAGAGGCTCCAACCATCGACCCGATGGTCATATCTGCCACGATCAGACCGGCATGTGTGAAAAGAATTCTGATTGATTGCAGAAGTTCTGTCAACATCATCTTCAAGAAGGCTTATGACCAAATGAAAATGGAAACAAAAGACTTGAAACCGTCCAAGGCTCGTATACACGACTTTAACGACGCAGCGACCGATGCAGTGGGGTATGTTGAGTTACCAGTTGAACTGGGACAAGGCGAGCGTCGGAGGGTGCGAATCCTACCCTTCGTAGTTTTGGATGTGGATTCTCCGTATAATGTTTTCTTGGGCAGACCGGCCCTAGCTGAGTTTAGGGCAGTGTTAGCCCCGTGGTGCTTAACTTTGAAGTTCCCGACTGACAAAGGAGTAGGTATTGTTCATGGCGACCAAGCAGCTGGTCGTTCCTGTTATGTGGCTGAGCTCCGAGAGGCCCATCGGAGGGAGAAAGGAAAGGTTGCGGACAATCCCGTCCGCATCCTTAATACGGATAATTGAAAAGTAGTGCCCGAGCCCTAGCTCAGGCATAATTCTCGGATCTTCAGAGACATAGATCTGAGAGACGACGATGAGAAACCCAGGGAAGAGGAGGCAGCGCCGGCTGAATTAACGGTTGACATTTCAGTCAGCCGAGATGACCCTTCGCAAATACTAAAGATCGGATCACAGCTTGGCCCCGCGATGGCTGAAGACCTTAGTGACTTCCTCCAGGCGAATCTTGATGTCTTCGCCTGGACGCATTCTGATATGTGTGGGATTTCACCAGCCATCACGAGTCATATGTTGAACATAGACCCGAAATACGTCCCGATTAAACAAAAAAGGAGAGGAATGGACCCGGAGAGGTCCGCTGCTCTCAGAGAGGAGGTGGACAAATTCAAAGCTAATGGGTTCGTTCGCGACGCCCTCTACCCTGAATGGGTATCCAACCCCGTGTTGGTGAAGAAGGCGAATGGGAAATGGAGAACTTGCGTAGACTATTCCGACTTGAACAAAGCATGCCCCAAAGACAATTTCCCTTTGCCTAGGATCGATCAGTTGGTCGACTCCACCACAGGACATGAACTGTTATCATTCATGGACGCATACTCAGGATACAACCAAATCCCGATGCATATCCCGGACCAAGAACACACCAGCTTCGTTACAAATGTCGGGCTATATTGCTATGTAGTAATGCCCTTCGGATTGAAGAATGCAGGAGCAACCTACCAGCGTTTGGTGAATCGAATGTTCAAGGACCAGCTTGGTAGAACGATGGAAGTCTATGTGGATGACATGCTCGTGAAGTCACAACGGTCAAACGACCACATTCGAGACTTGGCTGAAATGTTTGGCATACTCAGGTTTTATGGGATGAAGATCAACCCTCTGAAGTGTTCCTTCGGCGTTGCGTCGGGGAAGTTTTTGGGATTCATCGTCAATGCTAGAGGAATTGAAGCTAACCCAGAAAAGATCCAGGCTATTCAAGATGTGCAAGTGCCCAGGACTATAAAGCAGGTACAGAGCTTGAACGGAAAAGTAGCTGCGCTAAGTCGATTCATATCCAGGGCAACCGACAAGTGCATCCCGTTCTTTGATATAATAAAGAAAGGAAAGAGGAATTTTGAATGGACGTCTAGTTGTGAGGAAGCATTCCGGGATCTGGTGAGGCATCTGGAGAGTCCACCAGTGCTGTCAAAACTAGTAGACCATGAGATGTTGTATGTATACTTGGCTGTATCCCCGCATGCGATAAGTGCGACTTTAGTTCGTGAGGAGGAACGGGTCCAGAAGCCGGTGTATTATGTTAGCAAGCGTTTAACGGGGGCAGAAAGAAACTACCCTAAAATCGAGAAATTGGCTTATTGCTTGGTGATTGCATCACGTAAGCTGCGTCCGTACTTTCAAGCACACTCAATCAGTGTTTATACCGATCAACCCCTGCGGCAGGTACTCCAACGACCAGAAACTTCTAGAAGATTGCTAAAATGGAACATCGAGTTAAGCCAATTCGATATCGCTTACTTACCACGAAGAGCCATACAAGGGCAAGCATTAGCAGATTTCATCGCTGAGTTTACCATACCCGTCGAACCAGATAATCATGACGTCATTCTCCCCGTTCGGTGGAAATTATACACTGATGGGGCCTCCAACGACCGTTGCTCCGGCGCGGGTGTAGTTCTTATAACTCCGGAAAATCGATCAGTCTGTTATGCTTTGAAGCTCGATTTCCCAGCTACGAATAACGAAGCAGAATATGAAGCACTGATTGCTGGCTTGAAGCTCATCAGAGAATTGGGGTCAAATCAGTTGAGAACTTTTGTGACTCACAGTTGGTGGTTTACCAAGTGCGGGGAGATTACCAAGCAAAGGGACAAAAGCTTTCTCTGTACCTAGTTCAGGTTCAAGAACTACTGTCAAATTTTGAGCATTATGACATTTCGGATGTCCCGCGCGAACATAATAAAGAAGCCGACCTGTTGGCTAAGTTTGCAAGCACAGGCGACGCGCAGCAAATGGGATTGTATCCCGTTGAGGCCTTGCACGCCCCGAGCATAGACGAGATGAAAGTCGATTGTGTATTGGAAATGGAAATCGAGAAGGAATCGTGGATAACCCCGTTCAAACTGTACCTGACAACCGGGGCTTTACCAGAAAAAAGGAGCGAAAGACGTCAGATCCTTCGAAAGGTCGCGCGATACGTGATGCAGGATGGATTAATGTATCGAAAAGGGTTCTCAGTCCCCTTATTACGGTGAATCGCTCATGACGAGACAAAGCGAGTCCTGAAAGAGGTTCACGAAGGGGAATGTGGCGACCATACTGGGGGCAAACGCTAGCAAAGAAGATCCTCCGCTATGGATACTACTGGCCGACCGTGAATCGGGACGCTGCAGACTACGCAAGGAAATGTGACAAGTGTCAAAGATATGCGAAAATCCCGAGGACTCCATCAACGGAACTCACACAAATGGTTAGTCCCTGGCCATTTGCAATCTGGGGAATCGACATAATCGGCTCTCTGCCTATATCCAAGGGTGGTGCGAAGTACGCGATAGTTGCAGTCGACTATTTCACAAAATGGGCTGAGGCAGAACCCTTGGCCACAATCACCTCTATGAAGGTCATTAACTTCGTTGTACGAAGCATTATATGCCGCTTTGGCCTTCCTCGCACCATCATTACAGACAACGGGACGCAATTTGAAAGCAGAGAGTTCAAAGAGTTCTGTCTAAAGTATGGCATCGAGAAGAAGTTCGCCGCCGTTGCACACCCAAAAGCTAACGAACAAGTCGAGGCCGTTAATAAAATAATCAAGTCAATACTGAAGAAGCGTCTGGAGAAAGTCGGAGGCAAGTGGGTAGATGAACTCCCGACAGCATTATGGGCTTATAGAACTACCCACAAGTCCGCGACTGGCCACACTCCATTTGCCTTGGCATACGGCTCTGAATCCGTTATACCCGTGGAACTTGAAGTTCCATCGCACCGGGTGACATATTATGATCCCAAGACGAATCAGGACCTCTTGTTGGAATCACTGGATTGTATCGATGAAAAACGTGAAGAGGCCGAATTAAGGGCGGCAGCACATAGGCACCGAGTCAAGCGTTACTACGACGGTAGAGTCCGCCCAAGGATATTTGATATGGGTGATCTCGTTTTGAAACGAGTTTTCCCAGTACCTTCGCGTATGAATCCCAGCTGGGAAGGTCCATACGTCATTGAACGGAAGCTTGGAGAGGGAACATTCAAGCTAGCGACCGTTGATGGCACGACACTCCCCCGAGCATGGAACAGTGAACATTTGCGGCAATATTACATTTAGCATGTTTTCCTTTCTTGTTTTAGGCACTGTTATTTCCTATATGTTTTCGTTCAGTCGCAACTTAGTTTCTTTTTTATGTAATCAAGCAGTTTAGTTGTTTTTCATTAATAAAGGCTTGAAGCCGTATTTTCCACAAATCACTAATGTTCCTATATCTCATGATCAGATGACGAACTACATTATCATGTACGATATACGGACTCGTATAAACGATTTCAAATCTCCGAATCCCCATAGCGCGGACCAGAGTACTCTAAGTCCGCAGAGTGCGGACTAGAGTATAAACGATTTCAAATCTCCGAATCCCCAGAGCGCGGACCGGAGTACTCTAAGTCCCCAGAGCGCGGATCGGAGTACTCTGAGTCCCCAGAGTGCGGACTAGAGTATAAACGATTTCAAATCTCTGAATCCCCGGAGCGTGGACCGGTGTACTCTAAGTCCCCAGAGTGCGGACTAGAGTATAAACGATTTCAAATCTCCGAATCCCCAGAGCGCGGATCGGAGTACTCTAAGTCCCCAAAGCGCGGACTAGAGTATAAACGATTTCAAATCTCCGAATCCCCAAAGCGCGGACCGGAGTACTCTAAGTCCCCAGAGTGCGGACTAGCGTATAAACGATTTCAAATCTCCGAATCCCTAGAGCGCGGATCGGAGTACTCTAAGTCCCCAGAGCGCGGACCAGAGTATAAACGATTTCAAATCTCCGAATCCCCAGAGCGCGGATCGGAGTACTCTGAGTCCCCGGAGTGCGGACTAGAGTATAAACGATTTCAAATCTCCAAATTCCCAGAGCGTGGATCGGAGTACTCTAAGTCCCCAGAGCGCGGACTAGAGTATAAACGATTTCAAATCTCCGAATCCCTGGAGCGTGGACCGGAGTACTCTAAGTCCCCAGAGTGCGGACTAGAGTATAAACGATTTCAAATCTCCGAATCCCCAGAGCGCGGATCGGAGTACTCTAAGTCCCCAGAGCGCGAACCAGAGTATAAACGATTTCAAATCTCCGAATCCCCAGAGCGCGGATCGGAGTACTCTGAGTCCCCAGAGTGCGGACTAGAGTATAAACGATGCGAACCTCCGAATCCCCTGAACGCGGATCAACTTACTCTAAATCCCCGGAGCGCAGATTTAGAAAAAGTCCAAGTACTCAAGAAATGTGGAACAAGAAGTATGCCACGTCTGGAAATGTTTGAACAACACGAGAATGGACTGGGAGGTAATGCAACTCATAAGAACTTGAGTTATGACTACAGTTAGTCAGCAAACCAAAGAAAAGCAAGAGAATCATTCAAACAAAAAAGAAACTAAACTTCATTCAATAGTTCAAAATGGGGTTACACAGTTACTCCTACAAAACTCAGAGTTAAGAACCTATCTATACAAACTACAAGCTACAAAAGATAAAAGCAACTACAAGACTTAAGCAAGAAGCTCGTTGAACGAGTGTATCGATTATTTCTTCGGTTTCTTCTTCTTGTCTTCCTTTGTTTTTTCCGACGACTCCTCTCCTTCACGCTTTTTCTTGGATTTCTTTCTTGCTAAAGAAGCAGAGTCAGGAGTAGGAGACGGAATATCTAGTGGTTTGGACCTTCCCGGGAGAATGATTTTCAAAGGTCTGTTCCACGGGTCGGTAAGTTCCAGTATTTCAGGTTCAACTTTGACCTCGACCTTTTTCTTCTCCTCTTCGGCGAGGCAGTCCTTCATGCTCATCTTTGAAGTATGCTCAGAGGTGCCAGTGATTTCGATTTCATCACTCCCTTCGGCAGGAGATGAAGTGTCAAGCTTATCATCATCTAGCGCCCCAATCACTTGAGCATCGGGACCAGGAACTACTCCCGCGTGAACAACGTCGCTTGTTTTCTCTGTCTCCTCCTTGGCGTCATCGCTCCTCGGAGTTGGCTCGGGGTCAGAGCAGCCTGCATGAAAACATAAAGAATGAACATTAGAACGAATAAATGCTGGAAAATAACAAGATCTTTTGACTTCTAGGAAAGAAGAGTTTCCTACCGGGTTCTGGTTGGCTATCGGTTGCGCGTGGGGTTTCACCCTCCAGAATAGGAGATAGCACGTGAACGCCAAGCCCGGGATCTTCAGGATCATAGCCGGCATGCTGCTCGAACGGGTCAAGTGTCGGCCGACCGGCCGGTTGAGCAGCGGGAGGAGCAGCAATATGAGGAGCCGTAGTCTCATCCCCAGACGGGCCAGCTTCATCACTTTTCTCTTTTGGAAGGGGGGGCCTTTGTTATAAAGCGCCAAAGCTGCGGATAGATCCGCTGGCTCATTCCCCCTAAGAAACTCCTTCACCAAGGCATCCTCATCGACCTCTTCAGAGCCCGACTCGATTTTCCTGATCTTTACTAAGGTTTCCCAGGCCTCAACTAGGGATTCGAGATAGCCATCGCCCAAGAATGTTAAGTCACGATGCATAAGGACGCGGGCTCCATACTCAGCAATCAACGGGTCAAACATGCATTTGACCTCTTCCCTGCCGGCTTCTGCGGCCGCCTCGAGGCGAGAGTCAATCTCCTCCGCAGCTTTTCTTTTGCCCTCCTCACGGGCTTCGTCCTTCATTTTCTCAACCCCAGCAAGTTCGTCATCGAGCTTCGTTTTCAGGAGACGAGTAGCAACAATCTCATCACAGTATCGTTGTGATTCTTCTTGAGCAGCTACCTTGTCCTCCTTCTCCTTGGAGAGTAATTCTTTCAGCTCTCTGACTTGTATGGCGAGTGCGTCCCTTTCTTTTTGAACGGAATCTTTTTCTAGGGCGAGGGCACCGCTGCGCTGGACTGCTTCATCAAGCTCCTTCTTGTGAGCCATCTCTAAATGAGTAACTTCCTCAGCAGTATCTTTTGCGCTTTGTTCAGCGGCTTCCAGCTTCGACTTATATGAAGCAAGCTCTTCGTCTTGATGCTTGATGATGTTCTTGTCGTAGCCAGTCTCCAATTTCAGGCGATCAATCTCATATTGACGCTCAACGGACACCTCCGAGATCTTTTCAACCAAGTGTACAAACGCGTCATGTTGAACATAGACGTTGTTATTACAGGCAATGGCACTCTGCTTCACGTGCCCAGGGATATGGTGAATAGCCGGGAGGAATTTCAGACCATCGAAGCAAAATTTTGGAAACTTAGCCTTAAGATCGACCATCTTTTCCGCTATAGTTGGGTCAACTGCGGGAGTAGGGGAGGAGGCTTTGGAAGTTCTGCTCTTTTTCGTTGCTCCCGAATTTGCCTTGTGCTCGATGAACCGGAGTGCTGTTCTCGAGGAGCATCAGTTTGGTGACCCTTCTGTGAAGACTTCTCTCTATCCGGCTCAGTTGGGGGAAGAGGATCACGGGACTGTGAAGACTGAGAATATGCCTTCTTGTGGTAAGACGAATCGCGGGGACGATTGTCTCTATCTTCATAATCATCTCTGTCCCTGCGTCTGCCTGAACCTGAGTCCCGTCCGGAATGATGAAATATGGAAGAGCCATGAAGGCGATCGAATCCGTGAGAGCGCCCCATGTCACCTGCAAAGAATGGAGATAACAACGAGTTAAGAAAAATCCGAGAAATAAGAAAAAACTTGAAGTGTATGATGGAATGCGTATGTGCGTGTGTGTCCTAGTGTTCCCCCCGATGGACCAGTTCTTTTATCTTTACTAATCGGAGTATTGTCTCCTTGGATCGGGAGTTGAACTCCCGCATTGCCTCTAGCGGGCGAAGAAAGCTTAAGGGCTTCAAGATCGTCAAACCCGTAATTAAGTATATCATCGGGGAGAGAGAGATTCGACAAACCCCTTAGAGAACTTTCCAGGTGCTGTGAGGAAGCCTCTTTCTCGGGCGGGACAGGCATAACTTTTGAAGTGCCACCAACTTTCTCTTTTCGAATTTTGCATTTTAACCTCTTCTTTCCCTTCGAAGGGGAGGATGACGTTTCAATGTCGTGAACTTCAACAGCCGGATTCCAAGCAGGACCCACATTCTCGCCTTGGGTCTCAGGAGCTTCATCCTCTTTGTGCTCGCCTTCTTCGTGCGCATCTGGAGTGCGGCGTGATGACGATCCGGCCTGTTTTTTCCCTTTACCAGATGCTGGCTTGGAAATAGAAACGCCCTCCAGAAGGCTAATCCGGCGACCAGGGGCAAGCAAGCCAAACCTCGACAATGACTCGATTGAAATGATGGTCCAAATGTCTCGTTCCTCGGCAGGAAGAGCTCTAATGGCCTCAACGGCCTCAGAATATCCTCGGCCCTCCGGACGCGGGTTGATACCTAAAAAAGATGAAACGAGGAGTTAGAAAAGGCACGACTTCGCTTAATCGCGAATGATGACTCAGCGAAGAGACTTACTGCCTTCGACCCATCTCCTCGCAAAACCAGGAGGGCAACGCACGTAGAACCATTCTTGTTTGTACTGGGCGAATTTACTGCATGCTCCTGTCAAGATTTGGCATTTGTGGTATGGCTCGAGGAACATGAAGGAAGGGCTGTCTTTCTGTTTCTTGATCATATAGATATATCTGATGTCGCCAGAGGTTGGAGGTCTAGAGAAGACGGCCATGAAGAGTAGATAGGTCCCATATAGAAACGCGTGACCGTTCGGATGCAGCTGCGACGGAGCAATATCGATGTACTGCAACACGTCCCGGAGGAATAAATTAAACGGAGGCATGCTGCCCATCCAACACATGAACTTGTTGCATGTGGTATATCCGACTGGGGGCAGGTGAGGCCGATCGTGTCGCGAAGGGACCAACGCATCGGCGAAAGGAATCCCGTGAATGGAGCATATCCGTCGAAGTGCGGCTTCATTAATCTTCGAAGCTTGTGAATCGATCAGATTGTCTAAAAGAATTGTTGCCTCCAGGGCATCGGGTGCTAAGTTATGGGCAATGGAAGTCGACGGATTTGAAGCATCAGCGGCTTCTTGCCTTGATGACGGCCCAGGCCTATCAGATATGGTGGCGGAGCTAGACTTCATAGACATCCCTAATAAATAATGAATCTGGCTAAGTTCCTGAGAAAACTATACTTAAAAAACGTTGAACGTTAGAATTAGCAACACGAGTTTTCCCCTCGCGTGATGTGTGAACTAGTGCAAGCAATCGTGTACAAGCAATAAGAATCTAGAGATTTCAAAGATATAAAAATGAGCTTCGAATCGTCGCCTTCGAAGACCGTCATCGTTGACCGTCTCAAAAAGCCCGCCTTGAGGTGATTACAGTTTCAAACTCAGAAGATTTATGTCTACTAAAGCTAGGGAGTTAATGATCTGGGTCAGTTTCATGTGATAGTGTGCTTAGATCCTGGTCCTTGTTTTGCTATATGAATAGGCAAGGTTAATAAGTGTTCGGCCTAGTTCCTGCTCGGCTAAAGGTATCAGTCGGCATGTTCGGTTAAGTTTTGTTCGGCCAAAACAGGTTTCAGCATTCACAAACATTCGGCATTCATGTGGCTGTATTGTTCGGCGTTTGTATTGGTCGGCATTTATATTGTTCGGCATTTATGGTGTTCGGCGTCTGTGTTGTTCGGCATTTATAATGTTCGGCATTTGTATTGTTCGGCATTAGTATTGTTAGGCATTTATGTTGTTCGGCATTTATACTGTTCGGCACCCATGGTGATTCGGCATTTGTGATTGTTCGGAAAAGCGTCATTCGGCCGAAATCTTGTTCGGCCGTGACAACATTCGACATCCTATTTGGCTCATACTCCCTCCACAACCTTCCATTGCACTACCCGGCATATGAAAAATCGTGTCGAGCTAAGGTTGCGCCGAGCGCCAACGCTCGAACACACCATCCTCTACAGCGACCTCATTCCCCTTTTTTCTTCCTCCATCCACACCGAACCACGAGGACGAATCGTTCGGTGAGTCGCACCGAACCATCTTGTTCGGCATTCTAACCAACTCCTACCTTCCTCCACATCATCTGGCCCTAAAAATCCACACAACACCTATCAATTTACGAACTCGAGTTTCGTGTTGAAACCCCTTTGTGGATTTAGTTAGAGGGATTGTTACCTAGTTAATAGATCACGACTTGGAGAAGTTTGGAGTTGAGGCCGTGGTTTTGATTAGCGCCGAATAGGTTAGGAAGAGTTGTTAAGTCTTTGAAGGTTGTTAACATGCGAGTTTCTCGAAAACAAGATAGGAGAAGTGAGTGTGAAAAGAGAAGGAGGAAGAAGGCCCCGACTTTTATAGGACAGAAGGAGAAGTCGAAAAGGCTATACCCAGTGGAACCGGTCAAAGCCACAGTGTTCGGCATCGGAATACAAAGTCGTTCGGCATGAGGAGCGTTCGGTTTCGACTGCTTCGTTCGGCATCTATACCACGCTCGTCATACACCTCCACCACTGATATTCTCAAGAAAGCGTCTCCAAGGAGAGTTAACCTAGATTCGAAGCGAAGTACGGGGGATATGCAATTCAAAGCGTATCACGATTCAGCCATGTAATACACTTTGGGGAGCAAGTGTTTCCTGGAGATTTGACCAGGCAACTAGTGCTCGGCATCAGGTAGCACTCGGCATCAGATAGTACTCGGCGTAGTACTCGGCATCCATGGTACTCGGCATCAAGGAGTACTCGGCGTAGTACTCGGCATCCATGGTACTCGGCATCAAGGAGTACTCGGCATCTCATAGTACTCGGCATCCATAGTACTCGGCATCAAGGAGTACTCGGCATCTCATAGTGCTCGGCGAAGTACTCGGCATCCATGGTACTCGGCATCAAGGAGTACTCGGCATCTCATAGTACTCGGCGTAGTACTCGACATCTAGAAGTACTCGGCATAGCGCTCGGCATCAGGTAGTACTCGGCATCTAGAAGTACTCGGCATAGCGCTCGGCATCCAGTGGAACTCGGCATCTAGGAGTACTCGGCGTAGTAGTCAGCCTCCAGTGGAACTCGGCAACAGGAGTACTCGGCGTAGTACTCGGCATCCAGTGGTGTTCGGCATTAGAAGGCGTTCGACATATATGACTGCTCGACATGGCAGTATCGTTCGGCCGGAAGGCACATTAGGCCAAGGAGGATCGTTCGGCCAGAGGGATCGTTCGGCCAGAGAGCATTGTTCGGTCAAGCACATTAGACATACCGTTCGGCTTCGACTAACAACCATTCCATCCCACACACCAAACATACCGTTCGGCATAGAAAGGGTAGTTCGGCATCATTGTGTTCAGCCTACCTGGTTCGGCATACAGCGACCACTATACTTGGGCTAGAGTGTTCGGCCACCAAGCCCACCTGGGAAGTCCAGCCCATCTTTGTCTATAAATAGAGGGGTAGGGTCATAGTGAAAATGGGGCTTTTGGGAGAACACTAGGGAGACTCTGCCATTTTTGAGACTCATCTTCTCTACTTAACAACTTCATTCAAGCATTCGATTCACGAATTGTATTTGTAATCAACTATTAAGAAGATCAATAAAGTTTAACCTTAAAGTGGACGTAGGCAATTACGCTGAACCACTATAAATTTGGTGTTCTTACTTCCTGCATTTAAATTAGCATTCTCTTCCTTGTTTAATTTATCTTCATCACTTATATCTTTACACAATCTTTCTCTACGAGGTTAGTGACCAATTTTGGTGCTAACAATGTTGACTTGTTTGAGTTATGAGAAATGCACTTAGTATTCTTGTTTATATGCTCATGAACTATTTCTCAATTGTCACTTGACCAAATTATTTGCCTGTCTTGGTTGACTTCAACCAAGCTCCATCTAAATTGTAATAGTGATTTGCATTATGCTAAATCGGTCATCAGGAACTCAATAGCTCAAGTGCCCATCTCTAGGTAACCTCCTTTGACTGGGTCCAATTCTAGGTCCGATCGAATTTTGATCACATAGTTATGATTTAATATTGTGAACTAAAATAAAATTGGAGATTTTAAATTGCTAATTTAGAATAAACAATGAATTTTGGGAAATAAAATGTGAGAATAAAGTTTAAAAGTTTTATTTTATTTGTTTGGATTAATAATGAATGGAAAATAATTTTTATTTAGAGAAAATGTAATAATTTTATTAATTATTGTCAATTACTTCTTTTAATAATTTTTAAAGGAAGTATTTGATTTTAAAGGTTGTATATTATAAATGAAAAGATGAAATTTTATTTAAAACTATGTTTTGGATATAAAAATGATGGAAATATGGTTTATTGTATTTAATTATGCAAGAAAATAATTTTTATGTAATTTTTGGAGTTAAAAATAGAGTTTTATGTAATAATTGTGTAATTTGTGCATTTAATTTAAGACAAGGCTATAGATGGTCTCTTCTAACCAGCCCTATTCTCCGCATTAGCGGACGGTATTACCTAGTAATACTCTTTGTTAATGTAGGTCTCGAGATGGGGCGTCACCGCATGATGGTTCAAAATCCTTTTTTGGAATGTTTGACTCCGATCATTCCCAACTTTAGGCATCGATTGGAGTTGGTCACATGGAACAGCGATTCAGATATCGCTTATTAAGATATTTGTTCCAAACCATGCCAAACTCCAAGCACCGATTGAAGTTGACCATATGGGATGGTGGTTTAGTCATCCCTCTTCAGGATCTTGGTCTTCGGCCATGCCTAACTCTGGGCATCAATCGAGGTTTGAACGAGATCTCACCTAACTTTGGGCGACGATCTTTGGCATCGCCTGCCTTTGGGAAAGGTATCAGTGTTTTTGTGCAAGGCCTTGCCTGACATCAGGTGTTGGCTATTTCATCTTGCCATACTCTGGGTAAGGTGTTAGGGATTTTCCAAACTTTGAGTATGAGCTTTTGGGGAGAACTGTCTCATTCCACCCTCGAATGTTTATACTCCTACCCCCAAGTCAAGGGTTAAAGGAGTTAGTAGGCATCTATCTCTGAATGCCAAGGATGGTTTTACTTCAAGGGTCCAATCATGGACCATAGAAGTTCGGTTGGCACCTATCTCTAGGTACCTACATACCTACATTATACTTATGCAGATTCATTCACCTTTACCATAATTCACAATTTAAGGTTAGATAGAGACAAAGTTATAGATTCATGAAGTCATTTCATTTTATATTCACAGGAAATGATATATTATGTCTTGTTACAATATACTTGTCTAAATATTTACAAAGTTAGATTTCAAGTGAAATAACATCACAAGTCTTTGCTATTCCACCCCTGTGGGAGTGAAATCCCATCTATGGTTGCCGGCTTGAATGTTCCATCTTCAAGCTTATGTTCGACTGCATATGGACCTTCCTAGCTTGGGCCTATAATCACGGGCCTAGGAAGATTTATTAGAGAATGATATTTCCAATTTCAAATGTCCGGCTCCTGACCTTGCTGTTGTAATATCGAGATACTTGTTTCCGATATGCGGCTGCTCTTAGGTCAACTTCATCGCGCTTCTCATCGGTCATGTCGAGAAACTCCAGCGTGAGTTCCTTGTTCGTTCAGAGGTTGTAATGAGTTACTCGATGAGAAGGTACTTCGAGTTCAACTAGAGTCATAGCATCCGATCCATAGACTAGGGCGAATGGGAAGTGGCCAGTCGTGGACTTGTGGGTCATCCTGTATGCTCAAAGTGCTAATGGTAATTCCTCAATCCACTTGCCTTTGGACTTCTCCAGTCGCTTCTTGATAATTATTTTATTCAAGCTTCCATATGTCCACTCACTTGTGAGTGGGCTGCTTTTGCAAATCTCTTCTCAATGTGATGGTTGCGGTAGAAGTCTTTGAGCTTAACACAGCCGAATTGGGTTCCATTATCAGTGATAATCATTTATGGGATACCAAAATGACAGATGATTTTTCTAACTATGAAGTTGATCATCTGCTTCGTAGTGATCTGGTAAGCAGCTCTGCTTCAGTGCACCATTGTAATTTAGTCGACAGCAACGATGGCGTACTTTGCGCCACCCTTATACATTGGTAGCACACCATTAATATTGATCCCCAAACTGCAAATGGTTAGGGATTAACCATCTGCTTAATCTTTATCGGTGAGGCTATAGGAATTTTGGCTAACCCCTAGCATTTGTCGCACCTTCTAATGTAATCGATTGCATCTTGATTGACGGTCGTCCAAAAGTATCCATAGCGAAGAATCTTCTTCACTAAAGTTTGCCCCCCAATGTGGTCACTGCAAGCCCCTTTGTGTACTTCCATCAGAACTCGCTTAGCTTCATCATTAGCAACACACCAAAGCAAAGGGGGTGAGAATCCTTTCCTGTATAGCACTCCTTCCTGCATGACAAATCTTAAGGCTTTGCGAAAGAGCTTCCACCGATCGTTCTTTCTATCAGGAAGGATTCCTCTTTGTAGATAATTCTTGACTGGAGTAATCCACGACTCCTTCTCGCATTCAACCTCCAAGATCCAATCAACATCCATCTAGTTGATGCTCGAAGCTAATAGTATTTCCATGGGACCAAGCCCATGAGTTGCAAATCTCCTAAGCTAACCAATTTGGCTAACGAATCAGCCTTCGCATTCTCCTCTCTAGGAATATGCGTTATCGTGCAATACTCGATATCGTTAAGCAACTCAAGGGATCTATTCAGATAAGAAGCTAGCTTTGTCCCTTTTGCTTGAAACTATTTTCTCATCTATCACACTACTATCAGGAGTTGCAAAAGATGTGTAAAGTTTTGACTTCTAATTCTTTCGTAATTTTAAGTCCATCGATCAAAGCTTCATACTCTGCCTCATTGTTTGTCATGGGAAAATCAAGTTGTAAGGCATAACGGATTGAATGTTCATTAAGGGTCATCAACACAACACCTCCCCAGAACAGTGCCCATTGGATGCTCCATCGGTATACATCTTCCACCGAGCACTCCGCTCTTTGCTACTCTCCACAGTATCATCTCGAGCAGTATACTCGGCTATGAAATCTACTCATACTTGTCCTTGGATTACTCTTCGACAATGATAGGTGATATCATATTGACTCAGCTCTAGCCTTCCAGAAGTTTCAGGTTGCTGCAAGACCTATCTCAAAGGCTGGTCAGTCAATACTTTGACCGGATAAACCTGTAAGTATGAAAGGAACTTCCTCGAAGAGATCAATAGGCAGTATGCTAGCTTTTCCAGCTTTGGGTAGTTCCTTTCTGCTCCAGTCAATCGTTTCCTGATGTAGTACACCGGTCTTTAGATTTAAGTGTGGCGCTCAAAGCATGCATCGACACTACCAAGTAAACAAACAAGTCCTCGTCCTCCAGTGGCTTTAATAGGATGAGAGGTCTCTCTAAGTGATCTACCAAATCCTGAAAAGTATCTTTGCATGCCTGCATCCAAGCGAAGTTCCTTTTTCATTTCTCAAGGATGTCGAAGAAAGGGATATGCTTATCTGTGGCTCTTGAAATAAACTGGCGCAGAGCGGTAACCTTTCCATTTAGACTCTGAACTTATTTTATTGACGTTGGGGCTACAATATTCCTCAATGATGCTATCTTCTCCGGATTAACTTCTATTCCTCTTGAGTTTGCTATGAAACACAAGAATTACCCTAACACAACTACAAACAAACATTTCAAATGATTGAGCTTCATCCCATATTTCCAAAGTACACTAAACATCTTTTCCAAATCCTCCACATGATCAGTCAACCGTCACGACCATACCAGCATATCATCGACGTATGCTTCCATCGAACGTCTCACTTTCTCGTGGAACATAGAATTGACCAGTCTTTGGTATATTGCTCTTGCATTCTTCAAACTGAAAGGAATGGCAAGATAATAACATAGTCCTAGGTCAGTTATGAAGACGGTGTGCTCCTGGTCTAGGACATGCATTAGGATCTAGTTGTAGACAGAGTAGGCATCCATGAATAATAGCAGTTCATGATTGGCGGTTGAATCTACCAGTTGATCGATCTTTGGGAATGGTAAGTTATCCTTCGGGCATGCTTTATTCAGATCAGAGTATTTGATGCATGTTCTCCACTTCCCATTGGATTTGTCCACCATGACTAGATTGGATAGCCACTCTAAGTATAGAGCATTGTGAATGAAGCTATTATCTTTCAGCTTATTCACCTCCTCTCTCAGTGCAACGGATTGCTCCAGACCCAGGCTGTGGTGTTCTGTTTTACAGGAATACATTTAGGGTTCACTTTAATGTGTGGCACGCTATCGCCGACGATCTTCCACACATATCGGAATGCATCCAGGCTTACACATCTAGATTCGCCCAGAGAAAACCCATCAAGTCTTTCATCATTCTCATGCTGAGTTGAGATCCGATCTTCAGGACCCATATAGGATCATCCCGACTGACCAGGATGTTGTTCATCAACTCTACAGGGGTTTCCCTTGAATTCTCTCGTTCCTTCCTTAGGTCTATATTCTTGAGGAACCGGCTATATTGCCCGAGTCTTGGCCTAGGCGGTGGTTGATATGCATCTGGTGACTTGATGCGGATAGTCTTCTCTACATCTTTTCCCTTCTCACATCGCCTCGCCTCTTTTAGCTCTACAACATAGCATTCAAGTCCGAGCCACTGTTCTCCCTGGACATCTCCTATCCCATTATCTATGGGGAACTTTATGATCAAGCACCACGTGCAATGGCTGCTCGAGCACTGGCTAGGGCCGACTGGCCCAAAAAAGCATTGTAAGTAGAAAATATATCCAACACAACAAAGGTCACAACTCACACTCTCTTACGATAACCTTTCCCTAACACCATCAGTAAGTCAATACATCTAACTGGCTCCGTTGTTGTCCCGTTAACTCTATAGATATGAGATTTTCATGATTTCAAAGTTTTGCCATCCAAAAGCATTTGATCATAAGCCTTCTTAAATAGAATGTTGACTGAACTGCCACAGTCGATTAGCATTTTCCTCATAATCACCAGCCCAATCATGGCCGATATCACTAAAGAATCCAATGTCAGGGATTCAACCCCATCAGCATCCCTGTTCCTAAAGACAATATCACCAATCATGGTCTTGAATTGCTTTGCTATAGCTCCATCTTTGATGGACAAGCATCTCTTGTTCATAGCATGCTTCAAAGCGCTTGCATATCTTTCCATTTCATTATATCTCTTCGCAGTTAGATGTGGTCCTCAAGAGATCATATTAATAATCAATCTTCTTTCAAGCCGCCTAGGCTTTTCCTCACCAGGCCTGGCTTGCCTCCATTCGAATGATGGTCCTTGGGGGTTACAACTTCATTGCCCACCATCATATGGGACTTTAACAAACTGCTATAACTTTATTAGATTTTCGATCACATCACGTAAGTGTTTGCACTCATTTGTGTTATGATCATGGATTTCATGAAATCTGCAATAATTCCCATACTTCTTCTCCTTCTCAGTCGACTCCCTCGGAGTCGGCTTCTTATACTATTCTGTACCTTGGGGGGTAAGGTAAATGATTTCGATTGAAATGTTCAATTGGGTGTAACTACCATATTTCAAGAACTTAGGGCATCTCCTGGAATCAAGCTTTCTATCTCTAGGCCCCTGATCATTCCTTCTCTGGCCATTGTTCTTATTTTTGATATTCACATAAATATTCTCGTAATTCTCTCTAGACTGCTTCACCGCAACATTGCTCTGAATCACCTCGATCGAGTGCCCGATACTGACTTTCCTGGTAGTAGTACTTTCCATTTCCAAGCAAAAGAACTAATTCACCTTTCTATAAAACACATCCATCATTGGCGGGGGTTTCCATTTCATCCATCTCCCAAAATCAGTATTAGGACGAATCCATGTTATCAAAGCCATTAAGATGATATCTTCTTGTGCATTGCTCACTTCCATCAAAGCCATGTGGAATCTGCTCAAAAAATCTTTCAACGACTCTCCCGCTTCCTGGAAGAGGTTTGACAATGACATTATGTCCTTAGGATGAGTGGTGTGTAAACAGAAGCTTAATAAACTTCCATGCTAACTGATCAAAAGATGATGGATCTTGACGAAAGCTAGGTGAACCACATCATCGTAATATCTTCAAGGAAAATCGAGAAACAATGACATCTGACAGCATCAGTTGCTCTAGTCGATTGCTTGTGCCATTCATACTTCATCAACTATTGCCTCTGATCCATCCTTTCATTATACGACAACATCCTTGGCATTACAAACCTTTTGAGGTATTCTTCCTGTAGTATCTACTTAGTGAATGGATTCCAGCTAGCGTTATACTTTGATGTTATCTTTCGCTTATTTACTTCCTTACCATTTCAGCCAAGTACTCCAGCTCTGCAGGGCAACTAAACGACAGTAATCATGGTCTGCCCTGAGTGTTTGGTCTAGCAAACGCTCTTGGTTAGGTTCACGATACCTGGGTTGCCTTAACTTCAGGAGAACCATTCGTCTAGTAGTTTTGCAATTTGGTTTCTACGTGGTGGATTGACAACAGCTGTCAGATCTCTAGCGTTCTAGCCATCAATAGTACGACTAGACATACCTTCAACATCATCGTTCACAACATTAACTTGCTGACTCACCAACCCAGGAAAGAGTGGTTCAATGCCAATCCTTACATGGGGCTTAGTACCAATCTCCACATTCTGTCCAGGACAACTTTCCAGCCTCTACCTTGAAGTGTTGGTCTTTTGCCTAACCATCTTTTCCTTCCTTTCCCTCTATCTCTGGACTAATGTTAAGGAACTATCATACTTTGAATCAGAAGGCGTAAACTCCTTCCTGCTTCTTATATGACTATGGGCCAATTTATTCAGTAAATCGATGCTCTTCTACATATGTTGCTTCATCTCCTTACGACTCTCCTACAACTTGTCCTCCATCTATTTCATCATACGGTCCATCTCAACCCTTGTTATCACCATTGATGGGTATTGAACTTCAGCTTTAGTTTGTTATGTAACCTCTTCCACATGCTGAAAGTCAACATTCTCATGACCATCGGTGGTGCTGAAAGTGGTGGATCGGTCTCTTCATGGGGCAATAGCTTAAACTGGTCTGATTAATCCAATGATAGATTTTGCTGGAATCTAAGTAGTCACGGATTGTAATAATAAGACTAATGGATCTACCTCATGGATTTAAGCTATCCAAAAGTAGAAAATAAATCCTAAAGACTGGGATCAATGCTCTAAGTGAAAGAACCAAAATGTTTATACCAAAAAGTGTCACAAAACCCAGAGAATTCAAGTAGAGAAATAAGTTAAGAAAGTAAATGAAAATGAGAAATAGTAAGACACAAACTCTATTGTTGATTTGGTTGTTGTTTACAAGAGGTTTTCTTACGGATCGGTAATGATCCTCAAAATTACAATAGATATAAGTAAATTCATAAACAACTGAAAAAACCGCTAAAACATCACCTTACCCCTCTATTTATAGCTGAAGTCCATCGAAATTGTCTCCACCATGTTCACACCAACGTTTTGCATGTCCAAAAGGAGAAATGCTGGGAAGATCATGGCCCATCATCCATCATCTAGGATCCATAATGATCCATAAGTTTGCTTCATAAGTCTTCCTCATGGCCTTAGGTAGGTGTGAATTGCTTGTGTGTTTTCCATTTTTATTGCTTTGCTAGAAGCTTGTTTCTAGTTGAATTATGTGAATCAATGGTGGAATGGAGGTGAGTAGCTTCACGTTCACTTGGTGCTTGATGGAAACTACATGCAAACAATCCAACGAGGCTTGGAATGGGGTGTAATCATTATGGCTTGGAGGTAGATAGGTTGTACTATTATATGGGTGGATTTTCGGGGATCGGTATCGATCCTTGGTCAGGGATCGGTACTGATCCTTAACTTGACTTGCATCTACATTCTAGGCTTTTGTTAGTTGATATCATGTGGCTTTGGCTTTCTTTTGGAATCTAGTCGCTATGTTTTAGGCTTGTAATCTTGGTCATACTTGGCATCTAGGTTCACCGGTTATCACTCTGGGCACTTTGCCTTGATAACCTTCAAGTTTAACTATTTAGATTCGTCCAGATGCGGCCTGGTCAAAAGGCTGGATAACACTTGTCCCTAAAGTACATCTTGTTTTCAATATAACGTGCTTTGAATCGAGACAGATAGGGATTTTTGCATAGATTTCAACCTACACTTCGAATGGTTGTCATCCTTTCTTTGGACTATTTCGATGAAGTGAAGTGTCCTTGACCTTTCTTCAAAGAGTGACTGAGATGCCAGATTGAATTTGTATAGTCCATCATGTGGTTCTCCCTGCAATATCACATCTTTATTCACATTGTTGGGTAGCCATGTTTGATGCCCTCTATGATGAGCAACTGAAGTGAAGAGGTCTTTTTACCCAGCTCGGTGTTACTAATTAGGTCTAGGAGAACCTTTCGGGAATTCCAACCAGGTGTGCTTAACATAGATAGCTTAACATGAACACTGATGCAGTCTCTAGCAACCTTAGGTGCATAGCGCCACCCATCTGCTTGCAAACAGGAGTGAGTGAGGTGAGCGAAATGAGCTTGAATTGACTTAATCTCCAGTCAACTATATTCATTCTATAGCCTAGAAGGCATACCAAGGAACTACGATTCTCACCCGCCTCATATATTCATTGGCAAACTCGATCAATTAGGGGAGGTAATGCCAATTTCGTTTCAAGAACCAGTATATTAGTTTGGTGGTTGTTATAGTTTTAGTTTGCTTGCTCGTTGGTTACGATTTCAAATACATACGATCAAGAGCTGGATAACCAAACAGATTTCTAGACGAAACTCAAAACATACTCTATTGTCTCTAGCAAATTAAGATACATTGATGAGATTTTTCTTGATTTTGGGTACTCTTAAAAGATTCTTCAGCAGTAATAATCTATTATCTCTGTAATAATTAATACTAGCATTCCCTATGTGAGCTATGTTTAATGGTGTGCCATTCTCTATATGTATAGAATCCTTACCCCGATACATAGCTCTTCTCAGATACAAGTTTCATAGATTGCTTGTGACATGGTTGGTGGTACCTAAATCTGAATACCATTATTCATCTTGAATGTCTTCATTCTTAGCCATCTCTATTGGATTACCATAATAAGCAGTGAAGCTTTTGGGGTTATTCTTTGTTTCTTGATTTAGTTGACTCGGGTTTGCATTGATTGAGTACTCTCTTTGACTGCTTTGATTTGATGAGGACTACTGTGTATTCGAGAAGTTTGAATCAAACTCAAAATAACATCTCAGGGAAGTTTGACCATATTTTTCACAAATTTGACACCTTGGTCTATTATTCCTATTCCTTCCCTTTCCTTTTGTTCTTCTATAAGTTCCTCCTTTACCATAAGTCTGGTCACTTTTGGGATTTTGCGAATCTCTTCCATTACTGCCTGTGTACTTAGTCTTGTGATTGTAATTAGGGTTCTTGATTTTTGAGCTTGAGGCATAACTGATAGAGAATTCTTGATTGGAGATAGCCTTTTGCTCAATTCTACCTTCATGAACAGAAAATATAGAGTTTACATATTATAGGGTAGGTGATGTTTCCTTGGAGGAGATGACAGCAACCACTGCCTCACAGTCACTAGCAAGGCCATTCATGATGGTAAGTATATGTTCAGTTTCAGTTACACTGTGACCTGATGATCAAGAAGGTCACATATGGTATTTATTTTGCTCAAGTATTCTCTAATTGTTAGATTTTCCTCCTTGATACTTTGCAACTGTCTTTTATAATGCATGATTCTTGCTACAGATTGAGAACTAAAATTATGTTGGATTGAAGCCCAGACTTCATGTGATGACTTACATCCAACAACTTGAGACAAAAGGTTTATGCTGTTAAAGGATAGGAGCCATGAACATAACAGGCTGCCTTGCCTCTGGTGTATCTCAAACTTAGGATTATTGTTTAGTTTTCCTTCCTGATTTTATGTAAATTTGGGTGGTGATAGTCTTATGGCATCAATGAAACCTTGGAATCCATAAACTCTAATGGTAGTTTCAATTTGGAACTTCTACAGCAAGAAATTATTCTCATCAAGAGACATGGTGATGAGTTTGGTTTGTGGATTGATAATTGTCTTTGGAGAATCTTCAATTACGTTCTGGGATGTGTTGATGCTTCCATTTCCTTGAAGTGATGAATCAGTTCTTGATTGTGGATCGTTGCCTTCAAACATGATGCTAATGAGTATTGCTGGGCATGGAGGTTGAGATCAGGTTTGATGAACCTTTATTAGATTTGAAAGTGTTGATGCAAGACTAATGGATGTTAATAGAGGTTTGAAGGTGGAAAATTAAATTGATGGTGGTTTGAAGGTGGAGAATTAGATTTTATATAACTTTTGTAGTTGATGAAGATTTGATAGTGGGGAGTGAATTGATGAATCTTGATTAGGTTTTGTTTTGTAGAAGCTGATGGTTCTTGGATCTTGAAATGATATGTCGTTAGCCAATGATAGCTCTAATACCAAGGTAAGAAAATTGATTCTCTAATTATGAAGGGCATACAAATTTGGGTTTAAAATGAAATGATTCTCATTGTATTAGAAGTGAGAGGTATCCAATGTATTTATAAGAATCAATTCATGTGCACGCACTGATATATGATACATATAACTTCTGTGAAACACTCAAACCTAATGCAATTGCTTCAATACATATACACTGTTCTCATACACAACACACGCTACAACATTCATTCACCAGCACACATACACAACACTGCAATGCTAATTCTTCTAATTAACTGCAAATACATGTTGTTAAAGGTTTATTATAATAACACTATTGCTTGTGTGCATGTTTTTATTCATACGTTCTTCTTCACAAATCAGCTGTATGAATCTTCTAGATCTACTAATAAACCTTCATAGAGTTGCATTGCTTTATGAAGTTGTTCATTTTTCTCCTACCACTTGATTATAAGTGTACTTTTAACTGGTCATTTTTTTACCAAGATCAAAGGTTGGATACTATGATTGGAATAAATTTTAGTTAGAAACGTGATAGGACGAGGATTGAAGCATTTGTCGGAACAAAATCTGCTATCCAGGTATAATCTATCAATGATTTAATGCAGTTAGAATGATCATAATGGATATAAAGTATACTGTAATACCATATGTTCATTCCTAATTAGGTTTTTACGGGCTCCGTTGCTAAATTATTATAACATATGCAATTACAATAACATCATAGCAAGACATCACTATGTCGTTCCCCACCAATCAAAATATGGTACTATTAGGCCAAAAAGTGGCACAACACCCCTAAAGTATATGAAAACGAGTAGATCTAGTATATATTAGATAGAAAGCAGTAAGAACATATTGACTTTTATAGTGGTTTGGCAAATTTTACGGCCTACGATAATTTTAAGCTTATTTAGATTGAGTTTATCACAAGTACAAGAGTTTTTTTTTTGTTAGAATAGATCTAAACAACCCTTAGATGATAAAACTTGAGTAGATAAAATAGAATAAAGAAAAGAATGGCCAAAAGTCCTTTAAAGGTTGCTTTAGGCTTGCTATTTATAGAAGAATTGCTCACCAAAGTTGCCAAATCGCTGAAGACTAGGTAAACTCTAGATCCGAGAAAGCAGGAGAGAAGATGAGTCCCCTCATCCTTAAATCATGTTAGTACCAACATGAATCATGTCGGTACCGATATGATTTTCTTAGTGCAAATTGCTTGCTTCTCCTATATTACATCTCGCATCTTCAAATCTTCCAACTACGAACACTTTTGTCTAGTAATTCTACCTAATACCAAGATGATATGACTTATTTAGTACTTGTCATTTTGCTCAGCTTTTCAAAGTCATTCACTTACTCCTTTTGGGATGGGACCTGGGATGACCAATTTATCAAACTATCCCTTGACCAAAGCTCCAAAGCTTACCATAGCTCCTAAAAAAGCCCTCTTGAACTCCTTATACGTCCTATTCATGATGTAGACATGCAACTTCATCAACCTCCAACTTTCGATGAGTTGACACATCTCCCGAGTTTCAAGAAAAGAGCCGAGTGACTTTCCTTATTAATCATTGAAGCTTGGTGTCACTGCAATGTCATTGAAGCACTTCACAACAAATGTTCCTATTTCAAGAATTAATTCTTCTTCATCAGCTGCCCCTTTGGGTTCGACCAACTTTGGTTGTTTGGACGTGATAATTTTTCTTTTTTTTACCCTTTTTCATACTTTGATTCTCACCGTCCAAATATCTAACTTCTTATCTACTCTCTTCACAGATATTCCTTATCAAGATGGCAGCGATGTGCACTTTGAAACCCTAAAGACCCTTAAAAGACTTAACATCCGCTATCGCACCACTTCCTACCTTCTAATAAACGAGAATCTTTGCCAATGCAACCTTCTAGATCCCGAGTGATTCATCATTCTAGTTGTCCCTCGAACTAGGAGGACCAGAGGTACTGCTCGAGCTCTTGCCCTACTTGCGACTCCAACGATGATATTTAGGGGGTGTTTAAGGTCCGTCAGGCAAGGCAAATGCCAATTAAGGTGCGAATAGAGTGGTGGAAGAGAACGTCACCGAGAAGGTGCATGAAGAGAGAATTAAGGAATGAGGAAGGATGGAAGAAATACAAAAAGAAGAAGGAGGCGACAAAAGGAAGGATGATGAAGAAGATGGCAACGATAAGGATTTTGACCATGGAATAGATGGATCATATGGGAAAATGTCCCCTGAAGGCATAGCAATACCTGTCTCACCAAGTCATAAAAGAATTGTTGTCAAGTCCTCATAGCTACCCCTAGATCCGCGTATAACTACAATTTTTGACGCATCTACTCATAGGCACAAGCTCTTCAGAAAACATATTCGGCTCACTCAGGGATTTGGACATCCCGATTGTCGATCTTCTTAGGTAGTATCTTTCTTGCTTTAGTTTTCCATCCGAGGACCTCTGAGTAGAGACTACACCAGCTTGGGTAGGAAGCCATTCTTGGGAAAGGAGAGTTTCATGGAGGTTTAGAATTGGCTGTTGCATTGTGAGCGTATAACTACTGATTTGGGCCTGAATGATGGGCAAAAGAGAACGTTGGCCTCTAGACAGTTCCATGGGTCAGCACTACATTGGTGGAATAGTGTCATGGCCGGAGTTCCAGAAGAGCAACTAACTTGGGAAAATTTTAAAATGAGATTTGAGCAGAAGTTTGTATCTAAGTTTGCTAACTCTGAGCTGATGAGAAATTTTATGGATTTAATGCAAGGAAAGATGTCAGTAGTCGAGTATGCTACTAAGTTTGAAGAGCGATCTTGATATGGATATGCTGTTATAGATACTGACATCAAAAGGAATGAGAGGTTCATTCGGGGATTGAGGCCCAAGCTTGCTAGAATGACCATGACACATGTCCATGATCCTTGTAATATAGTGGTGGAGATGGCCATTCGCCATGAGGAGTTACTTGCTGATTTAGCTAAAGAGAAGTCAGTGGAAACTTAGGGTTCTCATGGGAAGAAAAGGAAGTTCTTTAAAATGAAGGGAGCCCAAAAGGGAGATACTGTTAAGAAGTCAAAGGATGAGGTAGTTTGCTATAAGTGTAACAAGAAGGGTCACTTTGCTAATGAATGTCGGTCAGGAAATGGGAAGAAAGCTGCAAGTAAGAAGAACATGAAGTGCTTCAACTGTGATCAAGTTGGGCATTACAAGAATCAATGTCTAGAGCCAGGTAGGGAGGATAAAGGAAAAGTTTATGCTATAGGACCAATTAGGCCTACCATAGCTAATAAAGGAAAGAATGTGGTGGAAGGTACGTTTTTGATTTAGAGTATTCCAGTTAGAGTACTTTTTGATACGGGTGCATCACATTTATTTATATCTCTATGTTTGATTAATATATTATGTTTATAACCCACCTGCCTTGTTACTTCCTTAAGTATTGCAAATCCAATAGGAGCGTATGCAACTCCAGGGTTAAGATGTGACCAGTTGATACTTGATTCGTTAGGTCATAAGTTTGCATGCAGTTTGTATGTTATTGATTTCGTAGATATCAGAATCATTTTGGGTATGGGATTGGTTGGGTAGGTATGAGGTTATAATATTTTGCTAAGATAGGGAAATATAACTGAGACATCCTGATAGTCATAACCGAGTGATATTCTCAGTAGAGAATACTAACCGGATTGTTAGTGCTATGCTTAATGCTATGGAGGTAGGAAATGAGTTAAGTCAGGTTCGGGTAGCAAGAGAGTTTGCAGATGTCTTTGAGCCAGTTACTGGACTACCCCCGAAAAGAGCTGTTGAGTTTAGAATAAACCTTGTGCCAGGAGCTGAACTTGTAAGTAGACCACCTAGCAGAATGACACCAACTAAGTTGAAGGAATTGAAGGTGCAGCTAGTGGATCTAGAAGGAAGGGGTTTTATTAGAACAAGCAGTTCACCTCAGGGAGCAGCCGCGGTATTCGTGAAGAAACCAGATGGTTCGTTAAGAATGTGCATTGACTATCGTAAGTTAAACGATTAGACAATTAAGAATATGTACCATTTGCCAAGAATAAATGGTCTGTTTGATCAGTTGAGTGGAGCTAGAGTGTTTTCCCAGTTGGACTTGGCGATAGGTTTCCATCAGTTAAGAGTGGCGAAAGACAGTATTCCTTTGACATTTCGAACTAGGTATGGTTCATATGAGTGGTCGGTGATGCCATTTGGATTAACAAATGCACTTGCTTTCTTTGTGGATTTGATGAACCGAGTCTTCCGAGAGTATTTGGATAGGTTTGTGTTGGTGTTTATAGATGACATTCCACTACAACAAAAAGTGTCTTTTATAGCGGCATATATCCGCTATTAATCACAACCATAGCGGGTTGATAAGCGCTGTATATCGACATGTTATAAAAAACTGTTGAATATTTATAACACAAAATATGCCGCTATGGTTGAGCTTAGTTTTATAACGCAAATTCGCCGCTATGGTACGTTAATTCAATAGCTCATTATAGCTGCTATAATACAGCTAAATCTCAACGGAACTGGAAATCTTTATAACACCATTTTGCCGCTATAAAATATTTATTCAATAGCTCATTATAGCCTCTATAATACAGCTAAATCTCAACGGAATTGGAAATCTTTATAACACCATTTTGCTGCTATGCCTATATATTACATTTTAATAATAGCAATCAAACTAAATCTTCATAAACGAATAAAGATTATAATCAACAAATATAACACAAGAGCATGCTCAGAAAGAAATGTGATATATTTTTCATTACAGTGTACAAACATTAAAGCAAGTGCATAACCATTGAATAAAACATAAGCCTGCAGCCAAGTTAACATAGAGAAACAGAAAATAATGTCAATTTAATAAGTGTACAATTGTTATTACTCAGACACTCGTGTTTCTAACATGGTAAAAAGAATACACAGTGCACATACTGTTCTGTGCATCTGTGAACCTCTGTTCTCTGCCTGCACTTCAGTAATCACCTCCAACCTTCTCTACAGCTTCACATCACCAAATTACATCTCTCTGACCTATCCACAATCGAGCAAATCTATGCATTTCCTTTCATCTCCACATTAATCATTACAAAAACACATTTCTGACTATCTCCATATACACCATAACCAAGCAGCTACATAACATTTGTACCTGTCACTACCTTGCCAACCACTAGAGCTGCCAGAAATCATCCTTGTCATTCATCACCCCGACCAGCTGTTACCACTCCTCCACCTGATCTTCCAAGCTGCTTCCTACATACTTCACCGATCTCCATCTCTGACATACTATTCTTCATCCAAGAAATTCTACTTCATTAATTTACATCATTCCTGCAAACAACTCCCCTACACACTCAATTCAACAGTATACAATCATCACAGTTTAATCTTGCCACCTCTGCCTTGCTTCTGCACACATACAAGACCATCTACAACCATCTCCTTGCCCTCTGGCCGACCCAGACGACCCAACCGCTGATTGCAATCGCGACCATTTACACATCAACCACCTTCTATCTGCCAACTTCAAAATCCTTCAACACCCCCTCTTCTTGCATATAATATTGACAGCACCGACAATATACATTCCAAATCAATTTCCTGTATAACCCAAATTTCATCACCATACATCCATCACCTCCTTTCGCCACAAAATAGCACACTAAACCACCAGCAGTGCTACATCGTTAGATAACAACATCACGCAATAACCTCCTGCCTTCAACCTTCTCACGATCAAAACAGCACACACTTCCATCAACAAACACAATTCGAACACTTCCATCAACAAACACCAGCTTTCAACTTGACCTTTGTCCCCGGCACAAGACACTGTCAATAAAATCTTTCATTACCCCACACTTTCAACCGTAATATTATCCACAACCAACTACAGTGTTGATCCCTACAATACATCCTCTTGCTGCCTATAATACCCAACCATAACTGCTACTTTCAACCACAACCAAACAAAGCAACAAACACCAACCAAATACTTCACAAAGCAGTCACTGGCAAACCCCATCCACTCATCTATGAATTGACATTATTTTCTGGCTATTACACTACCACCGAAATACAAAAATTGAACACTATCTTTATCATTGATCAAGGTTGAAAAAACTAAACATAAATAAGATGGAAGAAGTCATCATAAAAAATACGAGTGTCTAAAAAAGAGGAAGAATGAATGTGAGAGGCAGTGCAGACTGCAAAAGCATAGATTTTTTTACAAACTATAATATTATTTACCTAAATTATTATAGTGATATTATTTTAACCATGTAACCTATGATTATCACAAGATGAGATTTATAACAATAAAGCTAATTATAACATTAAAGCTAATTATAACATTTTCGTTTATCTGCATTATCTTTTGATTTATGAAAAACCCATTTCAAAATTTTGTATGTTATTTATTAACTGTAATTTTTGGTATTGTTGAATAAGTGTATTTGAACAAGTTTAGACCACCAAATGTATTTGATATGACCTTTCCAGGATGAAAGGCTTCCTTATTGATTGAATTGAAAAAATCTTCTTCCATGCAATAAGCAGATGAATAAAGATTGAGTTATTTTACATAAGCATATTTATTGCATGTTTATATAACATTTGTTAGTTTAGAACTTGATAAAAACTACAATAAGTTTTCTTGGTATGTTAGAGGGTCTTTAATTACACATATTGTAAATTCAAGCTTTAGTTGTTTCACTTGAACTATAAATTGCATGTTATTTTTGTTCTGTAGTGAAACTAATTTTGAACATAGTCATTGATAGTTAAAAGCCATATGAGTTATGTATGTAGAACTTATCATATACATATATACTTGAACATTTGAAATATATAAAATCATCATTCTTGAATACTATTTTTTATATACAGAGAACGGATTTAAAACTCATCTGCTGAGAACGTACAACCCAATTTGACCTAGAATCCGAACATTGCAAGTACCTCCAATAACTCATTGTTACAATCACCAAATGGCATGGTTTAAAGAACCTTAGATGAAGAAAAGAAGCCAGTAATTAGAACAACACAGCTGGCACACGTGCCAAATGTTGGATATATAGAAGTCAACAAAAAGCGAGTTGCTTACCTTGCCGACCTTGGAGTGTAGCTTAGCTTAAAGTTTGGTAAAGATCGGATGATGATAATGCTGTTCCAGAACATAACAAGAAACAGTTACAGTACTTGCAATATCTTCATGCTCACAAAATTGGATTATATAATCTCTTACATTTCACACTTTTTTTGTCAGGACAAGATAAGATGGATCTACTTGTAGCTCTGCTTCTCCTCCTTGCACCATTGATCACTCTTCTTTATTTTAGGAAAACAAAGAAGGATGAAACCAATATAATAATAAAATAAACTTTCCATCTGGCCACAAAGCACTTCCTATAATTGGTAACCTGCACCAACTAAGCATGCTTTTACATCACTCTTTATGGATGCTTTCTCAAAAACACAGCCCACTGGTGCATCTGAAGCTCGGTTTCAAACCAGCACTCTTATCTTGATTTCTGTAGCAAACCCAATCTCATAAGCTGGGGCAAATATTCATATAATTACTCGAATATAAATTTATCACCGTATGGAGAATCATGGAGAAAGTTGAGGAAGATATGCATTCTTGAGCTTTTCAACAGAATAAGGATGGAGACATTCAGATCTGTAAGAGAAGAAGAGGAGGTTTCTTTGATGGTTCAGTCGATTGTAGCGGCCTCAAATATGTCCAAGTCCAACAATATTAAGAATGAAATGGTTTGTTCCTAAAAGTAGTCAAATTTTAATACAAGATATATAAAACAATTATAGAAGCCCACAGAAAATTACAAATTATCATATCATGTTAAGTTTCCACACAATTTAGAACTTTGTACTCTAAAAAAATAACTCTCACCAAAAGTTACAAAATCTTTACAATTCTCACACCAAGAGTTACTCGCAATATCGAAACACTATCAAATTTGGAACAAGCTAAGACCATTGCTGAGGAAGAAGACACGTATAGTGTAAATTCTTCATCAATTTCAGATGCGTTAGATTTCCTTGAAACATCAGATAATAGAATCAGCCTTCCTACTGCAGAGGTAATAATATTTTTCATGCTTGTTATTTATTAATATTTTTGTTTGGATAAATGAAATTATTAGTCTTCTGCTTTCTCTCGTTAATCTACTATATTTTATATATTTGCTCCCATGTTCATGCATCATATAACCATTTTTATAATTATGGGTTGGATTTTGATAATAATAATAATAATATTTGGAAAAAAAAGCACTTACCTCAAGGAATTCACTTAAAATTCCTTTACTATGTGATTCTAAATCCTTAAGTTGTGTGTCCATTTCAGCAAGAGCTTGCTCATCAAACGTTCACTACACGAGTGTTGCACTCTTAAGTGAAATAGTTGAGTTGCGCCCGAAGCTGCAAATATATCAATAGATTAAATAAGACCCTTTTACAAATTCCTCGATATTTCTATTGAATTAGTACAACTCAAAACATATAATACACTGTCAATTGGGAGAGCTCACAACCTAATCTTAGATTCTCAATAACATGTAGAATGTAGAACATAATATATAAGACATTTCACTACAAGGAACGGAAGGCATAGAAACGGCAAATAGCCGTTGGCGGCCGTTGCTAGCCGTTGCTAAAAGCCGTTGCAATTAAGCTCGTTGCTACTTGTTCCAGCAACGACAATATCAACGGCTCCGTTACCAATTAAGCGACGGCTAGCGACGACAAGTTGTCCACGTGGCAACAGTTAGTTCCAATCCTTGTCGTCCCGTGGCGTCGCGAGCCGTTACAAGCCTGGAACCAGATAGCCGTTGCTAGCCGTTGCGAGCCGTTGCAAACCTGGAACTTTTTTGTTTTCCAGCAGCTAGCTTTCACTCTTCCAACCTCTGTCGTCGCAAACGATTCCACATCACAATAATCACTTCCAATCCATCGTATACATTCCATTCCAACCATCATATAACCAAATACATCGCAAATAATCAAATAAAACACATATATATCAATAATCACGCAACTATATAATCAACTAACACAAATATTTCATCATCAACCAAACAAAATACATCTCAAATCCATCACACATAATATCCATCACCAACACCATAGGTACACAAAACACCAAACAAACTACCAAGTCCATCAACCAACATAAGTACACAAGTCCAACAAATATCCATTAAAACCACAATCTTGCCCAAAAAAAATAACCATCAACAAAACATACCTACTCATCATCATCATCAGCATCATCGTCATCACCACCACCACCACCACCAGACCCTGGCATGGTCCCATGCTCTGAAACGAATGCGGCAATGCGCTCATCTATCTGCTGAGACAAGAAGCTCTGTCGCCAATCATTTATCTCGTCTAGTTGTCGTTGCATCTGGGCTATCTCCTCCTCAGCCATAGATTTCTTGTAAGCCCTCTAGAAGTTAAGAGCCTGTAAAATGATCAAACAAAGTAGTTCTAATTCACGCTCGCAACGGCTATATTAAATTCAAATATAAGTTATTAAAACAGTTTACCTCCTGATTGCCGTATCCATAACGCCTATTGCGAGAAGGCGGATCAATAATTCTATCCCATATTTGATTGGACTCTTGAAGCGTAATATCCTCCCGTCCAGTTTTTTGCGCCATCGCTGCCCGCTCCGCTTCATATCTACCCTGCAATTACGAATACAAATTTGACTCAATATATAGCTATACAATTTACTTATACACTACTGAAGGAATGTGAAACGTTGTCATTGCGAATAAACATATTTACTAAAGGAGAAGGCTGAGATGTACTGCGCCTTCTGTGAGACATATCTGCCACAAACATAATCATATCATATAATGAAAAGAAAACAAATTATTATTACAACACATGTTCCATTAATCATCATAATCATTCTTTGTAATTACATAGCTCAGAATAATGCAGAACATAATCATTATTATTATTACACAGCTCTGAATAACACATAGGTCAAAATAAAACAGAATGATAATACATAACAAAATCATTATTATTACATAGCTCAGAATAATACAGAACACATTCATCATTCTTAATACATTACTCAAAATAAAACATCATACATGCATACATTAAAAAAACAGTGTAATGTATCAATCTTCGTCGTTTTCTGATTCAAACTCGGTCTCGTACTCTATATCGTTTTCTTCGGTACTTTCAAATGCATCTATTAAAACATTCGCTTCATCATTCAACGATCCTACGTCAACATCGTCAGTTATTATTATTTCAGTATTTGGCTCCAGATCTGCTTCATACGCTGCTTCATTTGGAATATTATTTCCATCAAATGTAAATCTTGTCTTTGTTTTAATAACAGCCCACCAATCTGCTTTATCTTTTTTTAAGGATGGATACGGAGCAAAATAAACTTGTAATGCTTGCTTGGCTAATATGAAAGGATCATACTTATAGTAATGTGAGGTATGCTTTATTTCAATGAGCTTGTAATCTTTGTGCACATTAATTCCAGAACCAGGAATATTGCTAAACCAATTGCATTTGAATAAAAAAACTTTCTCTGCAGGTTGTATATAATATGTCAACTCTAAAACCTGTGTTAAGACGTTCAACAAGTTCTCCATGACGATCCCATAAGTAATAATTCGGCACAAAACCAAATTTATACAGATGTACTTCTATTACATCTGATTTCCAATGCTTTAAATGTTTGCAGTTACTACACGGACAACGAATTTCATCGTTATTCCGATTATTAGATTTAGCGAATCTAATAAATTCATGTACACCGTTACAGAAATGTTCCTTTATTGATCCTTTCATACCAGTTTGGACTTCATACATCCAACTACGATCGAGAAAGTAATCGAACATTTTTCCTGATTTGATAAAATATGTTAGAAGATTCAACTAAACACTTCACTTCATATTACAGTATTTTACGATTGATTTATAATTTGTCATTAAATCAACTATTTAACAATTGAAAAACATTTTATAATTCATTGACGGCCGATCATCCTACTTCCCATTACAAACACAATATCGTAATTACATTTTATAAATCATTTCAGGTTAAATGATTCAACAAAATTTCGGTAGCACTTCCCTTTATTCCCTGTATCGTACACAAAATGCGTGTACACAGGGAACAAAAAGGAAGTGCCACCAAAATTTTGTAAACCGTTTAAACTGAAATGATTTACAAAATATGATTACTTTATTGTGTTTGTAACTTGTCCAAATACTAGGACAAATCCAACAAATATTATATCAGATGAATATAAATGTCCGTTCTTGGAAAAAACGAATATCCATATAACGATCATATACAACACTTTTCAGACGGGGCCAAAATATCTCTAAGGGATTTACAGAAATAAAACAATTTTTCTAATTATTCTTCTAACAACTACAAAATATTTTATAATTAATTAATTCATTATATTTATTAAGTAAATTTTAAAACGTGTTTTAACTTTCACTGAATAATTAGCTCATTATTATTACGCTCATTTCAAAATTTTATAATTCATTCAACGAATTATATTTATTTTAAACTACGATAACAGTTATAATTAGCACTTCTGAATTAAATTATCGTTAACTGTACCAATCTATCAAGATATGTATTAATTACTATACAATTAACTTTGGCGTAAACTATACACATTATTTTAAATAAAAACAAATATTGTCATAAATTTAAATATCAACAAGCATGTTCATCAATAATATACACTAATTTTAAAATCAAACCACCAATCAAAATCAACTAATACAAATATTACCATAACTAATACGCATTAATCATCATTTTCAACATAATCATAAACTAATTTAACTTCCACCTAACTTAAAACACTATAATCATCTCCCAATATCACTATAATCATCACCCAGTATCACTATGATCAACTAATACAATTATTTTCAAAATTAGGGTTTTCCAATTAATCCTAAATTAAACCTAAATCAAAGCCAAATCAAGTTTAGAAGAAATACCAGCGAGTTTTGGAGGTGTTTGAGCGACGTGGAGGCAATGAGCGACGGCTGGAGTTGGAGAGACGGCGGATTGCGACGGGGAGGAGGGTTTTGGGGAGAAAATAATTTTGGTGGGAAATGAGATTCTGTTCGCGGGTTCCAGATCTATAATCGCGATATGCAACGGCTAGCAACGGCTAGCAACAGCCGCATTATTCAGCCGTTGCCAGCCGTTGCAACCATCCGACACAAAATGGGGCCTTTTCTTGTAGTGTTTTGATATCTAAAAAAATAAAAGTTTCAAATTAACAAATTATAAATAGACATTAAATTTTCAAACATATTAATTAGTTGTACGCAGGAACAGATAAATCATTTGTTTTCTCATGTCTCCGTATACAAAGTGTCAATGTCATAAACTAGAACTTTAAAAATTAACACTACAATGAAGAAATTATAAACAGTCATTTTGTCATTTAGGTAAACTGATATCTATGATAATTAATTACTATAAGAAGGATGTGGAGGATCAGAACATATGGAAGAAGGAGAGGTCAAAGGCGAGGCAGAAGACTAAGATTGGATTCAGTGCTAGAGTGGATGCTAAGATTAGACATCTTAAGGGGAAACTACAAAGGAAAGCCACATGCATTCAAGATCTGGAAAGAAATGTGTGATTATTGCACAAATGAGTGTATCAGTTTTTATATTCTAGGAGTGACAAGCAAAAACTTCTGTACAAATTTTGCATTAGATATAGCTTGGGTATATAAACATGTAATCGAGAGAAGTTTCTTAAGTTATACAACTATGATCCTATAATCAAGGTAAAGCTTGCTGCATATAATTACTGTAAATGGGATAATAAACTAACCTGTGTTTGTATGAACTATTGTAGGCCTCCAAAATAACATCTTCATTGTGTTAACTGAATCTTTATCTGCAAATCTAGCATAAATGACGTGTAGATATTCAATATCTTTACTCGGTCCTAAACCTGAAGTCATTTTATTCATGATTGTAAATAAAACTTTAGAAGACATGACATGTTCAAATCGTATATAGAACTACAAAACACAGAAGACATGGTATCATAGAGAATGTGCTATCAATATCCAAGTATATCTCTTGAGCCCTTAGGTCTACAGAATGGAAGAAAACACCATTTATTAAAGGATGAAGGATAATTATAAAAAGAAGTAACCAGTTTACTCTTCCATTTAACCGTGTTCTTTTTTCCACTTGCATTTCACTGGAAAGAAGGATAATTATAAAAAGAAATTTAAAAAAACATAAAAACTGATGGTGTGTGAAATAAGGCCGAAGAAAGATAAGCTCTTCGAACAATCCATTCTTTCTGTAATGTTATGATTCATATTTTTCAGTTAGTCATTCTATATTCATGTGCAATTTGAGAGATTCAAACCGAATTCCCTTTTCTTCACAAAAAAATATCTATCCATTTTTGCCCTACTGAAAAATCTAGTAATTCCAATACATGGCTAAAAAGGACCAGGCATAAAAGATGGTTTTTTATATTTCACTAACTGGAGGAAAAACAAGAAAAACAAACACGTTCAATTTTATGTGTTTTTCAAATGATCCATTTTCCACTCACTCCTCTTGTGCATTTTCCAACATATGTTGAAAACGCAAATAGCAAAATTCGTTTTGAAACCAACTGCTATCTAGATTTTCCAAAGATTGCTAATAATAGATTTACCAAAATGTGATCCATTAATGCGGTTTGCATCATTTTTGCCATAGTCAGTCTAATTTTTCAACACTGATCAGTAGGAAGTACACCAAAATCCAATTTTTATATGATAATATTAGAATCTAAAGGATAATTAATCATAGCAAGAGCATAATAAACACGTTGAAATAAATTTCAGAGAGAACACGCTAAGCAAGATTAGGATGGTAATCTGAACTACAATCATCTTCATTCTTTCCAGGAACAGGCAGGGCTCAAAAGGACTATTGACATGAACAATGTGCATTCGCTGTTATCACACAAATTACAGTGCCTAATTGAAGATTTGATATGTCACAATACCTAACAATTATGGACCATTGTATTATTTTAAATATGTCTAATGTTGTGTATTTTCGTATTAATACTCTGTCTAATATTTCCATATTTTAAGTCTGGATTTTCTAACTTCATTTATAACTAACATAGTAAACAAAATTAACTTTAGATAAATGATCTATCAGTATACATAAAGCAGGTAAACTAAAAACAATAAGCTACAAATATATATCACATTTTCTGTGTCAAGTAATATAGGTTTTTCATTTTGGACCCTGATACTTGGTAAACATTATACATGTGTGAAATAGCCAAAAAAAAATTAGTGAAAATTAACCCTGCCTCTGACAGGTTAATGAAGATATAAAATTAATCAGACATATAAAGAGCCTTTTAATGGATCATTATGATTGCCATCTAAAGCTTGTCCTTTCAGAACAATCGACGTCTAATTCAAAAGTACATGCACAACATGGCCTCTTTGATGTTCAAGAAAACATAACAATAATAATGCCAACTGGTAACAACACAAATAAATTAAACCAAGAAGACGAATGCATAGGTGATGAAGAGAATGAGAATGAGAATGATGAAACAGAAGGAGAAACTGGTACTAAAACATATAGCACATAGATAATACCAGCAGATATTCAACCAAGTGAGCATATGCAAATTACGTGTGAAAATATTCCATTTGGTTCACCACATGAGCACTGTTCAAACAATTTGGATAATGAACTGCAGATGTTAGCGTGGATGATTCTTTCAGAGAATGTCACCATTTGAATGACGATATATGTGGTGGTTTACCAGAACTATCGGGTATGTACCAATAATGATCAATACATTTAACAGTGCTAGAGCATATTATAATTGAAGTGTCTTTTGGGCCCTAACTGTGCAGGGATATATCAATAGTTTCATATTACAATTAACAGCTTTATTCATGTAGAGCTCTTTTACAAGCTACAACTTTAACATACGTAAGTCTTTTTTATCTGTAGGTTATTACAAATACAAATGCATTATCATGTGATAAAACTAAGCTCCCTGTTACCTCAGGATTTCATGTGATAAAATTAAAATACGGTATCAGTAAAATAGAAAACACAAATGTTATTCTTAGTAAATCCGAGCAGATAGTTTACTAGAGCGACAATTTACTAGAGCGATGATTTCTAGAGCAAATAATTTACCAAAAATCCGAGCAGATAACCTAGAAATTTCGGCCGGCTTTGGAACTGCTGAAGAGCTGGATCAGAGATGGCGAGCTAGATCAAAGAACGGAGATGGTGAGCTGGATCAAAGAACGAATATGTCGAGCAAGATCTGGCCAGTGAGATGAGCGAACAAAAATTAGTTGCTGTTATTGAGGTCTTGGGAGGAAGACGAGAAACGATAAAGTATTTTGAGAGGGAGACGAAAATTTGGGGCGGGGTATTTTCGTTTTTGGGGCCAAGCGTTACGTGTGTAAATGGAGCAAATAAATTTTTAAAGGGTAAATAATTAAGCATAAACAATAACGCTTTAGAATAAAGTGTTATTAATTGGCGCTATTAATAACTTACTTTCTTGTAGTGTTCTAGTCTACTTTAGGGATGAGAGAGAGCATGAAGTTCATCTTAGAGTGGTACTTGAGATGCTGAGGCAGAATCAGCTAAAGGCCAAGTTTACCATGTGTCACTTCTAGAAGAAAAAGGTTAAATTTCTTGGTCACATGGTTTCAGAGAAAGGATTGTCAGTCAATCCAGATAAGGTCAAAGCCGTGAATAATTAGAAGAGACCAGAGATGGTGACTGAGATCAGGAGTTTTATTGGACTTACTGGCTACTACCAGAGATTCATTAAGGATTTCTCGCGGATAGCAGCACCCTTAACTAAGCTAACCAGGAAGGAGGTGAAATTTGTTTGGTCCGACAAATGTGAGGAAGCATTCCTTAAGTTAAAGCATTTGTTGACCAATACACCCATGTTAGTAGTTCCAAACGAAAACCAGGGATTGGTGGTATATACTGATGCATGTGGAACTGGATTAGGAGCAGTGCTGATGCAGAATGGTAAAGTTATTGCCTACGCATCTAGGTAGCTTAGACCGCATGAAGTTAGATATCCTACTCATGGTTTGGGGTTGGCAGCTATGATCTTCGCATTGAATATTTGGAGACATTATCTCCTAGGGGAGAGATTTGAGCTTTATACCGATCATAATTCTTTGCGGTATTTATTCTCTCAGAAGGAGTTGAATATGATGCAGCAGACATGGCTGTATTTTTTGGATGCATATGATTTTGGTATATAATATACACTAGGAAAAGGTAATAGAGTGGCTAATGCTCTTAGCAAAAAAATCAGAATGTGGTGTTAGCTATGTTGGCGGAATGGAAGGATTTAGAAGCATTAGTCAGTTGTGATGTGCAGTTAAGATGATTGTTGGTCCTAGTCAAATTTCTGCCAAGTTGTCTTATTTAGAAATTCTACCAATATTGATTGAGAAAATTGCTTCTAAGTAGAAGGAGGATCCAGTGTTGAGTGAGAAAATTAGAAGGCTTGAGGTTGGAACTAAGGTCGATGATCTAAAGGATTTTAACCTTGACCGGAGAGAATGGTTGGGAAAGAAGGGACGTTTGTATGTTCCGAATGTGGAGGACTTGAGGAAGAAGTTCTTGGAGAATGTCATCGGTCCAAAATTGCGATTCATCCTGGAGGGACCAAGATGTATCAGGATATGAAAAGGAGCTTCTATTGGGAAGGTATGAAGAGGGATGTTGGCTTGTGGGTTAGGTAGTGTGCAAACTGTCAACAGGTGAAAGCTGAACATCAGAAACCTAGTGAGTTACTTCAGCCTTTAGAGATCCTAGTTTGGAAATGGGATTCGATATCTATGGATTTTATAGACGGGTTGTCAAGGTCAAATAGAGGTAATGAAAGTATATGGGTTAGAGTGGACAGATTGACCAAGAGTGCCCATTTCATTCCAGTTAAGTCAACCAGAACGACACCTGTTTTAGCTAAGTTGTTCTTGAAGAACATAGTTAGACTGCATGGAGTTCCTAGTAGTATAGTCAGTGACAGAGATGATTTGTTCACTAGTGAATTCTGGAAGAGTCTACATGAAGTGATGGGTACCAAGCTTAATATGATTACCGCGTATCACCCTCAGACAGAGAGAGTCAAAAAAGTACTCGATGATCTACTGAGAGCTTGCGTATTGGACTTTGGTGGATCTTGGGAGGATCTCCTACATTTGGTTGATTTTTCCTATAATAACAATTATCAAACAAGTATAGGAATGGCGCCTTTTGAGGCTTTGTATGGAAGACCCTGCAAATCACCAGCATGTTGGTTGGAGACTGGAGACAGGTTAGTCTTAGGTCCAGATTTGTTTTAGAGAAGCGTCAGAAAAGATTGAGTTAATCTAAGGAAGGATGAAGGAAGCTCGGTCAAGGTAGAAGAGTTACGCAGATAAGAGGCATACAGATTTGGAATTCTATGTTGGAGATAAGGTTTTCATTAAGGTATCACCAATGAAGGGTGTGATATGATTTGGAAAGTCAGGGAACTTAGCCCAAAGATATGTAGGTCCATTCCAGATTATAAAGAGGATTAGAAAGCTCACATACAGATTTGAGTTGCCGAGCATTTAGCAGGTGCCCATAATGTATTTTACGTGTCTCATCTTCGCAAGTATGTGCATGATCCAGAGACCACTATTCCTCTGACAGGGTTGGAAGACCTAGTAGTAGAGCCTAATTTGACTTTTTTTAGATAACCAGTTCAGGTTGTAGATAGAGATGAGAAAAGATTAAGGAATACGGCAGTCAGGTTGGTGAAAGTTCAGTGGAGTACCAACGAGAAGGACTGTACTTGGGAGACTGAGAACATGATAGAGATACTTATCCTGATCTACTTTGAGGGTAGTCTATATTAGATTTATATAATTAGTTGCTAATCAGTTAGACTAGTATGGTTGTTAGGTATTGTTACAGATGATGGCTATGTTTAGCATTCAGTCCTTACTGAATTTCGAGGACGAAATTCTTTAAGGGGGGAGCCTGTAACATCCTTAATTTTTGATAACATTATTCAGGGAAATTTAATTAGATAAATTAAGTAGAATAATGATGACGATGGGATTGAGATTTGAATAAATTAGGTAAAGGGTCATGCTTAATAATTAAATAAATGGGCTTTAATTGGTTTAAAGGATATCATGGGAATATTAGTAAAATAGCCTCTTTATTTTACACAACTATACATTTCTCACTATTGTCCATTCACTTTCATTTTTCTCAAATAAAAAAACACAAAAACCCTAAGAGTCGTCCATTAACAAGAAGGAAAAGAGGAAGATTACGATCTTAAACTAAGTATCAAAACTAGGGAGGATTAAGCAACAACAAATCTCAAATTCCTTATTAAAATCTAAGGTGAATAATAATTTTATACCATCTCTATTTTATTCTATGATTATGTGTTTTTGGATTTATGTTTAAATTCGTTTTTATAATGATATGGATGATGATATGCTTGAATTATGCTATGATCAAATTATTTTAATTCATATGCATATGGATTTCCTCGGTTTTAAGGGAAAACCAAGGGTTTATGATTTTCGAATGCCATGGAAATTTTTTATGATAAATATTACATGATTTTGGAGATGGGTTTTAATTTTCAGAATTTTTCGAGCTAAAGGAAAATTTATTAAGAATTTCTAAAGGAAAATATGATATAATTGGGTTAAAAATTTATTTCAAGTACTTCAGGAAGAAATTTGGTCCAAAATTTTGATATGTTGAATTATATGATGAAAGAGATTTTCTGTGATTTTTGAGGATTTTTCCCAGATGATTTATTAAGGAAAATAAATTGGTTTAAAAGAGGGACTTTTTTTGCAAATATTAGTTTTGTCATATGGAAGGGTTTAACGTTTTAATGCTTTGATTTAGATCTAATTAATGTGGCAATTTTTAATTGTATAGTATTTGAAAAGTTTTAGAGTAGTCAATCAAGGAGTTACAACTGGCAGGTTAGTTATAAAGCAAATTCCATGCTTAGCTATAAATCAGCGTTTCAGAAAAAGGTGGTTCCGCCTATTTCGGAGGCACCTTTGGACTCCTTTACCTCCGTGCCATCTTAGCCAAAACCATCTCTATCGAAACCCACATAGTCGGAACCAAGGCACATGGTATCAATAGAATTGGTAAGTAGCGGAAGGTAGGGTGTCGAAAGCTATGCTTTCGTCTCGGTCGAAACCAAGGTTCGCTTTTAAAAAGATAAACACCTGCCTAGTTTTTGAAGGGCTTTCGACTGAGTTGATACCCTATAGAGTCGAAACCTTAGTTTGTTTTCTAAAGTTAAATTCCTGCCTTGTTTTACTTTAAGCTTTCAACATAGTCAAAAGCCATGCTTTCTAATGGGACTTTATAAATAGCTTTCAAAGGGGAACCCCTTTTCCTTAAATAAGAGCTTCCGAAAGGATTGATTTCGACCAAGTCGAGACCAAACCGCTTATTTACCTTTCGATTGCAATGAAGCCATCTATGCTGTCGAAAGGTTATCTTTGTTTTAACCAAAGTTAAGCCACTTTCTAAATGCTTTCGAAAGGGGTTAAGGGTTTCAAAGGCAATGGCATCGAAAGGGGGTTTCGACACTAACCTTCAATATTTTAATTTAAAAGGTTGTTGCTTTCGACTAGATGGTTCCGACACCATCAACTTTTCCCCAAAACAATTTTATAATTGGTTTCAAAGATGATACTTTCGTATATAATCAATTTGACCCAAAGAATGTTTTAAAGAGTAAACCCAGTGCTTTCAAATGGGTACTTTTAGTTGTTCGAAGCTATGTTTTAAAGAATGTTTTTTGATACCATCGAAGGGTATCATTGGTTTTGAAAGGTATATGCTTAAAGTTTTGAAAAGAGGTTTTCTATGCTTTCAAAGGAGGTCATCCAGTGGTTTCGAAAGTGATGTTTTAAAGTTTCAAAACAAATAACCCATTCTCATTTCAAAAGGAAATACCATGGCATAAATTAAGATTTTAGAGAATTACCCCTTCATGTATTTATTCACATTGTTATTAACCCATAAACGTATGTTGGGGAAGAGCAGAATAACCAGATAGGTCAACCTAGTAGTGAACATAAATTAAGGAATGTTAAAACCTTTAAACTAAAGATATTGGCAGAGACCAATAGGTTTATAGTCAGCTTATGAAAACTATGATTTGATACTGGCAATGGGCAGTAGGTTTGTAGTTAGCCCATGAAAACTATATCCGGATTAAGATATTGATAGATAGTCAATAGGTTTCTAGTTTACCCATGAAAACTAGGATAAGATAAAAGATATTGGAGTTACCAATAGGTCCGTAGTGATCCCATGAAAACTAAGATATTGGACAGATAGTCCACAAACATTTAACAGGTTAATAGTAATCCTAGAAACTATAATGGAGACAGATAGTCAAGATGAATGAGGATGGGTAATCCATATTTCATTTTCTTACTTTGCATATCATTATAATGTTTTTGAAATATTATGCTTTAACCATTGTGGATGCAGGAGTACAGTATATGGTTTTGTAAATGTTTTAGGATACTAGTGAGGGGAAAACTCGTTCCGCTAAGCGGCATGGTCTTACTAGATATTTAAATGGTTTGAGATGGTAAATTATTATTCATACCAGGCTTTATGTTTGACTCGAAGTTTTTGTTTTCCCCTCAAACTCTCGGGTACTCAATTGATTTTGAGTAGGTTGGGAGTTAAGGTTTCCAAGTGTTCCTTTAGACGAATAAAGGTTCCGAGGACGTGCAGAAAGCAAGCTAGTTATTAGAGTTTTTTTATTTCCGTTGTGTGTTTTGTTTGTAAAGGAAAATTATTTTCTTGCATATCTATATACTCTGATCTACCAAGGGGGCATATTCATATGTCGCTCTTGGCGTATTTTGTAATAATTATATGTTATCTGAACGTGGTCTGCAAACTGGGATTATGTTATCAATTTGGAATATTTTGAAATGGAGTGTGGAATTTGTTTGCTGTTTAAATTTTTTTTCCATATTCTTGTGTTTTTGTGTATCAGTGTATCTAATATTGCCATATTTGGTCACCGAAGATTAATAACTATGGATGACTACAACATCCATGACCATTAGTTTTGGGCCTCCAAGTAGGAGGATGTTATAATGCATTTGAGCAAACATGCGTCCAAGCAAACACATCTAGGTTTGCTCGGAGTAAACCAACTAACTCCTTTAGTTTGGCGCTAAGTTGAGATCCAATCTTAAGGATCCCAGTAGGATTGTCAATATCGATCGGAATGTTGATAGTCAGCTCAACTGGTGCTGCCTGCAAGTTGTTATGGGTTAGGGCTTAGGCATTGGTTGTTACGCGTCCATGTTCTTGATGCACAGAGCTTTCTTTGCACCTTTCCCTTTCTCCTGTTGCTTTGCCTCTTTGAGCTCACTGACATAACATTCTAGATATGCATACTATTCACCTCGAATTTGGTCCGACCTCACTCTCCACGCAGAAAGTCATCATCAAGCACCAAGGAGCCAATGCTACTTTGAAACTAGCCATGGCCGGTTGGTCCAAAAAGGAATTATACATCGAAAACTCGTCAATAGTTACAACCTTCTGAACCCAAACAATCTTGCGGTCTCCTTCACTCAACTCCACAAACAAATGATAGCCTTAATGGTCTCCTTTGTCTCTACGGTAAATCCTCGAATCCTGTATTTGCAAGGTTTGATGTCCTTCGAACTGATTTTCATCCGATCAAAGGTCCTTTTGAATAGAATATTCACCGAGCTTCTACAATCCACTAAGACTCGATGCATAATAGCTTGGCCGACAATGGCAATTATCACCATGAGATCAACGGTTAGTGCTTCAATTCTGTCAAAATCCCTTTTATGAAAGACTATATTATCGGTCATCAATCTCTACTACTGAACCGAAGCTCTGTCCTCAATAGAAAAGCAGCTCTTCTGCGGTACACGCTTCAAAGAATTGTGTACTGCTTCATCTTATTCCATCTTTTCTCCTCATGATGACGTCCTCTAATTATTATGTTAGAAACAATCCTTCCATTAGGCTGCTTGGGCCCCTCTACACTGGGTCTAGGCTAGTTCCCTTAGGATTTCGACCCATTGGGTCTAACTTCTATCCGTCATCCTGCAACTCTCTAATGTATTGCTACAATATTTTTTAAAAGGATTAACTCCTCAATGATATCCTTTAAGCGAAGACACTCATTTATATTGTATTCATAAGTCTTATGGAATCAACAGTACTTTCTAGAGTGTCTCTCAGCTTCCGTCGCCTTCCTCCAAGATGGCTTTCAATTTTTCTCATTCCCTTACGTTGCATGGTAGGTATTTTCAAGCGTGTTATTTAGAGGCATATATTCTTCTGTCTTATGTTCCCTGGATGCATTTTGGCATCATTCCTCTTACCCCTAGGGCCTTGATTCCTCCTTTTCTGGTGATTAGAATTCCCGACATTCATAGCTACATTTTTGGTGCTCTTACTATTTTAACCACCACAATACTTTGAATAACTTCTTTCAACTGTGCACCACCAGCCGATCCAACATCCAGATTTGCCTTTTCCAAGCCTATGAACTGGTTAACCTTCTGAGGGAACTCCTCCATGGTAGTCGGTTGTTTCATCCTCGGCCATTTTCCAAAATCTATATCCGACTGTATCCTTCGGACTAAAGCTATCAACACCAAATCCTCATTTGGATTGTTTACCTCTATATCCTCAATATTAAATCTATTCAAAAAGCCCCTTAGCAACTCATCAGGTCCCTGATAAAATGCCCGATAAGGACATCACATCCTTGGGCCGAGCAACGTGAAACCTAAACTGCTCCATAAAGTTCTTAGCCAATTCATCAAAAGTCAAAATGGATATAAAAAAAGCCAAGTGAATCACGTTGATGCAACTCCATCTAAAAAGATAGGGAAATGACTACATCGGAGTGCATATGTTGTCCTGACACCATCCAAATGCCATTCATACTTGAATAGATGTTGTTTGGGATCAGTCGTCCCATTGTATGACAAAATCAAAGGTAATGTAAATTTCTTGGGATATTCATCCTGCAAAATGTTCTCTATAGATGGAGTTTTGCTAGGTGCAGAACCCCATTCTTCGTTCTTCCTCCATCGGTTCCTCCATCAACCGCTTTATCATCTCAGAAATATGCTTCTGACTGGCCCGATGATCTAAAAAATAACTACCAAGAGCAATACCGAGTGTTGGACTCTGCAAATGGTCTTGGTTCGCTCAATGACGTCTAGGTTCTCCTGTCTTTGGAAGAACCATATTTTCATATTTTCTTCGATGTCTAGTTGGTTCTACAGCGGTCATTGAAACACCGACATCCTGAGCTATAGCATTATGCGCAACATCATTGCCAATGTTTTGTAGATCGTCTTCGCTATCAAACATATTGATGGCTTCAGGCTATAGCCCCTAGGAACTCCCTAAATTCATGCCTGCCAACCTGATTCTAGTCAGTACTGAGATGAATTTCTTTGGCCAAACCATGGCCATTTTCTCTAGTGCTCTTCCCCGATGCTTCAGTTGTCTTTGACTTCATCCTTTTGCTTCCCGTCTCTTCTATCCTGATTAGATGAAGAGGAACTTTCTCATTCAAAACCTAAAGGTGATGCAACTCTACAGCTTCTCCTTTGCCTTTAGGACAGCTGGGTCAATAAGGCAATGCATGCATTCATCTTGTTTAAGAGTGCTTTCGGGCTGTCTATCCTCCTCTGGTTTAACTCAACCATCATCTTATCGAACTCCACTCTTGACACCATCCTTTGAGGAGTAGATGGCTATGGAAAAGCGACTTTCAATTGGTTAGTCTCTACGCTGTGGTGAGAAGGTTCATTTTCTCAACCAGTTATAGCTCTGGATTTACTAGATCTTGTAGGGCCATTAGTTCAGTAATTGATTATCCAAATCAGCAACAAAAAGCTCTAAATCCAATTTCTGGACATTCCATTCGAAAATAAAAGCAAGATCTACTCCTAAGAACCTCTCTTCACAGTGAAAGCACCAAAAATGTTGGGATAAAATTGGCACAATGCCCCCAAAGTATGTGAGAACGAGTAGATCTAATAGGTAGCAAGAAAACGGTAAGAAGACATGAATTTTTACAGTGGTTTGGTAAATATTATAGCTTATATCTTATTTAGATTGTGTTTATCATAAGTACAAGAGCTTTTCCAGTTAGAACAGATCTAAACAGCTCTAAGGTGATAAAACTTGAGTAGAGATAAGGGAGTGAAGAAAAGACTAACCACAAATCCTCTAAAGTTTGCTCTAGGATTTCTATTTATAGGAGAATTGTCCACCAGAGTCGTCAGATCATTGAAGACTAGGTAAAATTACAGACCTGGGAAAGTATGAGGGAATATTATGTCCCTTTCATCTTTAAATCATGTCAATACCAACATGATTTGCTTAATGAAAATTCTTACTTCTCCTTTACTTCATCTCGCATCTTCAAATCTTCCAGCTACGAGCACTTTTTTCTAGTAATTTTGCTTCATACTGAGATGATCTGACTTATCTAGTACTTGTTTTTCTATGCACAACTTTTGGGAGTTGTTCAACTAATCCTTCCGAGATGGGACCCAGGACGACCACTTTATCCAACTGTCCCTTGACCAAAGCTCTAGAGTTTACCATAGCTCCTAAAAAGAGCTTAGTACAGACACTAATTCGTGTTGGTATCCACTTCCTTTTCTAAATGTACTTAGACTCCATACCCCTTGAAGCCCTATTCCATTCCATTTCAAGCTTGCCCTTAAGTCCTTGAATCATTTCGCCTTTGTCCTGACACCTAGATTCATCTGAAAGCTGTTTGGTTTAGAAGTTGGATAACAGGTACATTTTTTTAATATATGAAGCCTTATGAAAAACGAAAGGTAGTAATCAAAAGTATATACAAAGCTTAAAACAATAAGGTCCATTTGTCTATACATACACACATACATACATATATATATATATATATATATATATATATATATATATATGTAAGTATATACATACATGCATACATATATATATGTAAGTATACAGATACACACACACATATACATATGTGTGTGTGCGCGCACGGCGTGTGTATGTATGTATATATATATATATATATATATATATATATATATGTGTGTGTGTGTGTGTGTGTGTGTGTGTATGTATGTATGCACATATGTAAGAGAGTTACCATAAAAGAGGAACTGATGTGCAGATAGAGTACTAAAATAGGAAATATGTTCAAATTTAAAGCAGTTTATTTTCCCGTAGAACCATTGATTTTTATATCCATGGTCATATAGTTTTCATACAATTTCGACATGAGTAAAGACTGGGTTGCCACACTATGATTTTTTTGAAACTTTGCAAATAAGTATAAAAGCTCAGCCCATTACTTGGACTGGGTATACAACCCCATGTTTACATTCTCATCATATCTAAAACGTAACCTTAGAGCCACTACTCATTTTACATTTTCTCTTACTACATACGAAGCAAAATTGTCTTCCTAAATCAATTTTACAAAAGAAAAATACTTGTGATTTCCTCTTAAAAATCCTCCATTTCTTCTTTTACTTTTCTACTTTACTTGATTCTCCTCTTTCCCAGTAGGATAAATCTTGATTAAGCTCTTTTCTCATAGCCAAATCTATGCGTATTGGAGCTTTGTCTCTGATTTGAGTGAAAGCTTCTGAACTTTGTTCGAACAACAAATCTAATCTTAGGTCTATTGTCTTATCTTCATCTAAGTCCAGATCTTTAGTAATAGCTGATCCGTTGTGAGGCTTGAAAAGAGTAGCTCCTACATCTAGATCTCGGCAACGCTTTGAAGAAGCAGTTGTTGATCTGTCAAGCTTTGAAGTTGATTGTTGATTTATAGAGTTTGGAAATTTTAAGTATTCTTCAACTGCTTGAATTCCACTACATAGAGATGGGTATAATTTTTTCCCTTCTTTTCGGACTTCGATATAATTATAGTGTTGTCTTATTTATACAAATCCATCTCTATTCTTTAGTTTAACTCCTTGTACTATGAGATGTTGCATTCTTTCCAAATATGATAGATTGTAGCAGTGATAAGAATATGAGTCATATCTCTTTCTTTAGATTTACTGTCGAAATGTTTACTAATTAATTCAGTTTATGCTCTTAGCTTCACGGAACTTACAGAATTAATACCTAACTGGGATTTTGCATTCATCCTTAAGTAGCTAGCATATTTGCATTGAAAAAATAGATGTTTGCTTGTCTCAATTTCTTTATGACATAATAAACAAGTCATATCCTTTACTTTTCCCTATTTATTTATTATTGCTTTAGTTAGAAGTCTGTCTGTAATAGTAAAAAAGAACAGTAAGACATTTTTAAGACAATTAATTTTATCCCATATTGTATCTGCGCATTCAATTTCTGCCTGTTTTCCCTTGTAAACTCCCATGTCTTTTTAAAAGAAAACTTATCATTTTTAGATAAAAGCCACTCTGACTCATCTTGAACAATATATTTATCTATAGGGAATTTTCTGATATTGCTACTATATGCACTTGTTGCTGCATGTTTCTCTGGTTGCCATTGATGATTTTCTATAATTTCTACCACTGTTGCTTTTGCACTTCCCATTATGATCAGATTATTCCATCCCCAGATATTTATAAGTGACTCATTGTTATACCATAGATCAAACCATAAACTAGAATTTGAGACATCTTTAAAATTTCTTCTGCTAACGCTTTTTGTTGTGTCTCTGCATTTTAACATTCGCTTCATACTACTGAATTGATCTAACTTAACCACTATGCTCCAGACCCTTTTCTGATGTATTTGTTTTTAATCCATCTAACCCACATAGAATCGTTATTAATGAGTCTCAATATAAGTTTTAAGCTGCATATTATGTTGAGATCATGTAAATTTCTAAGGCTAATACATCCTTCTTTCTTTGGCATACATAGTTTTTCCCAAGACATTTTAAGATATCCCTCTCATATATGATTTGCACATAATTTCTCAATCTTGTTTATAGTTGTTTTTGGAATTTGATGGGTTTGCATCCAATATAGAATGATTACATAGACAACTGTTTTTATTAATTCTACTATGCCTGCTTTTTATAGTAGCTTGCATAACCACGTTTCCATTTTCTCTTTGATTTCATCCCCAAAAAAAATTACAATCATTATCTTTGATTTGATTTGCTGAAAGAGGCATCCCCAAGTATTTTACAGACAAGTTTCCTTCTATAATGTGTGGGCATTATAATATATCCTCTTTATTGCTGCAGTGCTTATAGAAGTAGAGTTTACTCTTAAAATCATTAACTTGTAAACCTGCATACTTATACGATAGTGGAAATTATGTTGAAGGGCTTCTATTTTCAGGGTCATAAGTTTTAAGGACAACACTTCTAACTAATTAGTTTTAAGGACAATTTACAGGATAATGATAAATTCATTTATCTTTTTAAGTTAAACAGGAAAATGATAAATCTTTTTATCATTATTTCTGTATAACTGAAAATGATAAATTCTTTTATCTTTTTCCTGTAAAATGTCCTTAAAACTAATTTTTTAGAAATAGTGTCCTTAAAACTTATTACCTGCACAAATAAGCCCTTGAAGTGAAAATCCCCTATACGATAACTCAAAAATCTCTTTAGTAGGATTAGCATTGATTTTTTAGCCCTAATAATAGCATAAGATCATCAACATAAATGAGATGAGTGATGCTTGATTTATTCCTATTTATGGGGCTTATATTCTTTTTAATCTCTTCCATTTCCATTAGAATGGTAAAATATTCCTTTACGAATGTAAATAAGTATGGGGAGAGGGGGTTGCCTTGTCTAATACCTCTATTACTTTTAATAAATCCTACTGGTTAGCCTTGAATTAAAATAGAAAAGGTTGTTGAATTTATACTTCATATATAAGTTCACAATTTTTTTATCAAATCCTACATCTTTCATTTTATAAATTAAATTTCTATTCACTTTATCATAAGCCTTTCGTAAATCTATCTTAACACACATGTTGTTACCAATTTTGTTTTAAAAACTTATTACCATTTCATAAGCCAGGAAAGAATTCTCACAAATATATATATATATATGTGTGTGTGTGTGTGTATCTTCCAGGTGCAAAATCACTTTGATTTTCTGGAATAACATATGGTAAAAAAAATTAATCTATTGCCTAAAATAGTTGCAATAATTTTATAAATATAATTACCGCAAGAAATTGGTTTGAAATCTCTTATATTATTTTGGTTTTTAGATTTTGGAATTAAAGTTATAAAAGTATGATTAAAACTTTTTAGTAACTTTCCATTTTCCAAGAATTCAATAACCACATTTAAAATCTCACCTTTAATGTTGTTCCATTGATTCTTATAGAATTTTGAATCATATCCATTTGGGCTAGGACTTTTGTTATCATTAGAATTAAAAATAATTTGATTGATTTCAGTTTAATTTATTTCTCTAAGATTTCAGTAGCAATAGAATTAACTTTCTTTTTAAACATAATATAGGGAAAATCTACAAATTCATTGTAGTTGTTGTAATTCTTAAGAGTATTCAATTGCTTCCTTAGCTATTTTGTCACAATTATTTAGAGATCTCCCTGCATCGTCATAAATATTATCTATATTATTTATAGGGTAATTTTGGTTCACATCCCTCTTTTCAAAAAAAATTAGATGCACATCCCTTCGAATTAAGCATTATAAATTTAATCCATGTAATTTATACTGTACTGCTCAGGCAAAAATTCACTGTCGTGAACAATTTAAATTTCAATATTAAAAACGTGATATCTTTCCGTATATTTATTGGATTTCGGTTTCATTTTCACCATTAAATCAAAAAATTTATTATGTTTCTATTAAGATCCATATATGATATGTTTTGAGAATTATTTTTTTAATTTTCAGTGGCAAATATTTGAATATCAGGAAAATTCAAGTAACCAAATATTTTCCACTCCACCTTGTTCATGACCCACTCCACCTTAGTTAGGACCCACACCACCTTTAAAGTTCTCATGCATGTCTACAATAGAGGATCTTACTTGAATTTACCAAGTAAATATTTGCTTACTTGAATATTTGCTGGCAAATATTTGCTTGCCAAAATCAAGTAAGCATGTTTAGGATCCACTCCACCTTGTTCAGGGATCCACTCCACCTTGTTCAGTACCCACTCCACATTTAAAGTTTTCATGCAGGTCTATAATACTTGAATATTTTTCTAGCAAATATTTGCCATGCAAATTCAACTGAGAAAATAATTTTCACTTCAGCTTGTTCAGGACCCACTCCACCTTGTTCAGGACCCATTCCACTTTCTTAGTATCTACTTCACCTTTAAAGTACTCATGCATGTCTATAATAGAGAATCATAGTTGAATTTACCAAGCAAATATTTGCTTACTTGTATTTTCCAGGAAAATATTCAAATATTTGCCTATAAATTTTAAAAAAATTGTCAAAACATATCATATAGAGATTTTAATAGAAAGATAATAAAATTTATGATTTAATGGTAAAAACAAAATTGAAATCCGATAAATCTACTAAAAGATATCATGTTTTTAATATAGCATATTAACTTCTCAATATAGCAGATATTTGCTTGGACGGTACGGTATAAATTATAGGGACTAAATTTATAATGCTATATTCAAAGGGGGTAAACTTACATTAGTATTGGAAAGTAGGGACATGTCCCCAATTTTCACTTATTTATATGTCTTCTACTAGACATTCTTGCTTAGAAAAATTTAGTTGCTTCATCTCCTTGTGTTAACCAATTACTTTTTTCTTTTTGTTTAAGATTACTAACATTTGTGTACAATTCTTTTTGACATGTTAATTTGAATGGTGGAAAAACTTGAAGCTATATCTCCATCTTCAGGATTGCTATCTAGCAGATCTTATAATTTTTTACCCTCTCTTTTAATGCCATTTATTACTTCTGAATGTTTAGGATTAATTTTATTCCATTGTTTTAGCTGATGTTTAGTATTCTTTAAAAATATACTAAACTGAAATTGATTAGAACCCTTAACGTTTAAAATTTAAACATTCTTTCATAATTTCTATATATTTTTCATTTTGAATCCACTCATTTACAAATATGAAAAGGTATATTTATTATCTTATTTTCAATTCCTTTCAAATTATTAAGATTGGGGTTTAATGTTTTTCTCAACTATTAGGCAAGAAAAATTAGGAAATTTATTCACAAAATCCTCATTCACAAAAACTCTATCTAATTTACATTGGATGTTTCTAAACTCATCAGACCTCCAAGTCAATTTATTACCATTCAATAAGGTTCAATTAAACCGGTTTCAAATAAATTAATTTTCAACTTTTGCAATTTTTTGAAAGGAATGGGATTATCTCCAATTTTATCTTTGAATTTCATTACAGTAAGATTCCCAATTAAAACCCACGGCTTATTACATCTTTTATTAATATCTTTTAATTTTTTCCAAACATATCTCTTTCTATTTCAAAATTACTAGCATATATACCAGTTACTTGTATTATTAGACCACTAGTATTTTGTATAATACAACTTATAAATTGATAGTCCAAAAGTATATCACTAATACTCCAAAAATTTGTATCCCATAATAGCATATTCTTCCTTTGCATCCAGTAATATTATTATTTACTTCTCCAATTGTTTGGAATTTTTAGACAGAATGAGTCATAATTATTGCATTTAGTTTATTTTCAACTATAATAGCAACTGTTGCCTTATATATCCTTATCATACTAAGAACTTCTACTTGTTTGTAAGAGGCAATCATTCCCCTAATATTCCAAGCTAAAATTGACATTGTAAAGTAAGTTGTAAGGATTTTTTATGTTCTTAAACCTGAATCTGTAGTTTTACCTCTTTTTTGCATTCAATTCTTCTAGTTTTCAACTTTCTTGTAAGATCATCCCATTGTGGATTGTTTGAGATATACTTTTTCTTGAACTATCTAGCCCTTTTCTTTTTTCCTCTAATCTCTCTGCCATTGTTTGCAGTATATAAGACTAAAGCATGTTGATCAAGGTTGCGGGGCATATCATTAGCTACTTCTGATATTGCGGCTTCCTTTGAGTTTGCAGTCATTTCATACATTATCTTATCTAATATTAGATCTAAGCTTGTATCAATGTTATGTTTGCTTTCTTGCCATTGATTTGTATATAAATTTTCATCTTGTGCTGGGAGGATATCAGATTCAATGAACTATATATTATTTTGATCCCACTTTCTTCCCTGCTTGTCATACTGCTTGCTAATATAGGTTGCTAAAATTGATTGGATTTGTCAACGATAATATGAGTTACCTACTCATTGATTTGCTGAGATCGATGGATTTCATCAACTATGGTATGAGTTATCTACTCATTGAGTTGTGTATTTTCCACTTGTTCTTAAACATTTCTTTCTATTGCTTTTGGATTCTCATTAGTCATTTCTGCATTTTGACTAATCTGAGAATCCCTTTCCTATTTTCTTGATTCTTTGGTTGATCCATTGGAGGATTATGATTTTGATTTTCATCATTTGCTTCCTTATGATTTTTTGGGTTTTCTTGCACGTTCTTCTCCTTTGAAACCCATGCTTTCTTTGAACTATTCCTATTGTGACCAAAATAAATGCAAATATCACATTTGGATGGAACCCATTCATATTCTACTTTCTGCACTATTTTTTCTCCATTGTACGATGTTAAATTGATTTTTCTAGCAATTCTTTATTTAATTGGTTTTCCTATAATATTGACTATCACACTAAAAAGCTCTATGTCCCAAAGTTTAAGATTCACATTTGGCAATTTGATACGCATAGGCATTGTTGTTAACAGATCTCTATCCAATTTGACCACCTTGTCGTTATGATGAGTCTTTCGTCGTAAAAGTATGGGTTGCTTTTGAGGTTTTTTAGATAATTCGATAACTCTTTAAAGTTGATTAAGAAGAACCCGTTTTCTTTAGAATACACCTCAGATTCCTCTAATGGTTTATATACTCTTCGTATACATGATTAAAAGTATACGAAATAAGGTTTTCAATTATTTTGCCAACTGATTCTTTAATAATACCAATCTTTTTATCACTGATTTTGATAGAGGGGATATATTCTAGAATACATTCATCGGATTGTTATCTTCTTGCCCCCTTGAAACAATCTCTCCAAGATTTCATCCTCTGATTTTTGTTCAGTGAGAAGGTAGTTGGCTTTTTAACATTTTCGGTTGCTTAACTCTTGTTATATGCTCTGTTCTGGGGAATTTGGGGAATTGACGGAGAGTTTTTGAAAGGAGGATTGGTTTCGTCATGGCTATGCAGAGCCTAAATTTTATTCAGATATACTCTGATTGCAATTTCTATTGCTATTACTACACATATATAGTAATTTGTAAAATTAAAAAAGAACAAATACCACACTCTAATTTATCCGCTGGCAAAGTGGAAATTTGTGCTTTCAGGGTTATGAAGAAGTGACTAGAGATCTAAATGTAATCAGATGCCAAAACTTGAAATTACCAGTTTCCAAAGTCACGAATGAAAAATTGGACTTTCAGGTCTAACTCGCATGACACAGAATCACTCGTTTCCACCATAAACTGACGAATTCATCTATCATCCAACTAGGATGATTATGCTGTGATTATGTTAAGTGATGAATTCTAGATCCAAACACGAGATTCGCGATTTACAAGCCATGTTATAGCGAATTTCCCAACAGGAGTGCACATGTTCGAAATCACGTGAACCCTTATTTGTGAAATCGAATAATGTTACTTAGAAATGAAGCTTGCTGTGAATATTCAAACTCTATAATGTTGGAGCCTAAAGTCAGAAATGCTCGTGGGTGATGAACCTGAGATGCAGAATCCAATCCGATGTTGGAAACACGGTGAAGAAGGATGCAGTTATCGATGTAGTTTCACCGAGGAAGATGGTTAACATAACCGTACGCATAAACTAAAGTAGTTTGAGAAGACATATTGATGGGATGGGATATTGACACCCCGATTTCCTCTTTTGGCCACTCACTTCAAAATAACTTGCACTCCTCTTTCTACCATCGTTTATTTTTTCTCTCTGTTAGCGCCAAAATTGGTCACCAACACCCAAACGCCGTTGAAAGCACCAATTCACAGTCACAGATAACATATAGAGTGTATGTAGATAATTTAAATATAAAGAATAATCAAAATTAAAAAGAAAGTAGTAATAACAGAGGATTTATAGTGGTTCGACTGACTCTGGCCTACGTCCACTCCATAAATTTCCTTTTTATTGATATCAGAATCAATTGCAGTTACAATCCGGAGTTTTTAATACAATAATGACGGTGTAGCCTTGGTGGAGAAGATGAAGGGAAACAGAATGAAGATCCCTTTTTTGAAGCCCCGCCTGCTGTATTTATTGGCAAAATCCGGGTTACTGGCTTCTTGAGTGATACGGGCCCACAAAAACCATAGTCGGACCCAAATCCATCATCACTACCGATCCGAAGTTGTATATATGCCGACCCGAGTTTTTCTAGGTGATGACCCGAAGCAACCCTACGCTTAACTCGAAGTAGTTCGTGCCAGAACTCGAAGCAACATATACACCGATCCCATAGCTTACGCCGACCTGCTTCTTTTTAGCCGACTTGAAATTTACACTCCACCGACCCAAAGTTGAGAGCTCCATGACCCGAAGTAGCCGACCCGATGCATTTTGCCGATCCCACATCATAGCGCCGACCTCATTTCCTTTAGCCGACCCGAAGCTTGAACTCCACCGACCCATAGTTAGGAGCTCCAACCGACCCATGCATTTTACCGACCCCAAAAACATGCTGATCCGGAGAAACATATGAGTCGACCGGTAGCACCTCAATCATGCCGATCCCATCTATTTTCTCCAATGCCGACCTGGTCTCCAAAATACTTGTCGACCCGAGTAAGCAAGCGTGCCGACCCGGAGCAAACCAAAGATGCCGATCCCATCCACCATGCCGACCTCTTCTCTTGCCACCCGAAGCTTTTATCATGCCGATCCCTAGGTGTAATGTGATGTGCCAACCCCTACTTCTATTACCGACTTGAAGTAACACCGACCCCATGGAAAACTTGCCGATCCCATGCTGACTCGGAGCGCACCCTATCCTGACCCGAAGCAGCTCCCTCAAAAGCCCGAAGCAAGCAAGCCCAAGTGCGACTCGAAATAAACTCCAAACATTCCGAATCACCTCGAATTTTCTCGAAACTCATATTGCGAGTATCCCGCGTCTTTTTCCCATCGACTATGCCGAATCCCGGCTTCATAATCATGTTTATCATCCGTGATTGATCGTCTATCCGTCCAGTCGAGTTAAACACATAGTATTCCAGCCTCGATAACCATGCAGCCGATTGGGATAAATCCGCCTGTACGCTGCCTTGCCAAAAGGCGGGCTAACACTTTGCCCCCCAAAACATGCCTTGTGATAGAAAGGTGCGTTTTGTAGCATCGTAAGCCTGATGTTCAGAGTTTGATGATGGCCCATGAAGAGATCAATGATCTTACCTAAGTGTGAACAGCAATCGTTCGAGATCGTATGTTGTTCGAGGTGAGATGTGACCGTTCGAGGTCAAATGTCGTTCGGGGCAAGGTGTGACCGTTCATGGTCGGGTGCCGTTCGAGGCGAATTGTGACCGTTCGAGGTCAGGTGCCGTTCGAGGCGAATTGTGACCGTTCGAGGTCGGGTGTCGTTCGAGGCCAATTGTGAATATCAGACTTTACATTCAAATGAGTCTTATAATTGAAATGTTCAACTAACAAAATCAAGTCCAAATACAAAAAAAAGAAAACAAAAGCAAAAGTAAAACATCAAAATGCAAGCATCTCCACAGTGGCGGTTTATAGTTATCTCAGAGCATGTCCGAGAACCGTTCGTGATCCCATACATGTGTAAGCGACTTAACAGTTTCATTGTGGAGTATATTATTCATTCTTCATTGTTTCAATCAGTTGATGATAAGACGACGCTTCGATCCAGGGTCGTCTTCGTTTAATGAAGATGGTGGTCGCTCCTGCTCCATCGTTGCTGCTTGCCTTTTCACGTACTGTAACAGCATGCCGTTCCGGATGTGTCCTTCGAACTCATCCCTCAAGTGCCTGCACTCGTATGTACTATGGACGCCTAGCTTGTGACATAGGCAGTATTTGTCAGACTTCCTTTCATTATTAGTTGGCTCCCTCCTGATTGGCCTTCGGTAGGGAACATGCCCTCTAGTGTCTTGGTATACTTGCTCTAAAGCCTCGCTCAACTCTGAATAAGAAGTAAATCTTGGATCCTTTCGGGGCCGCCTTGATTCATCAAGGCCACTCTCTTCTTTTCGCTTCCCTTTATCTTTGTTTGAATCTTTCCCGGACGGATCTCCGCCTTTGACTGCATAAACTTCAACTTCATCTCCTTCCTCTCTTTCAGCTTTCGCGTCTTCCTGTCGTAGAAACCTTTCTTGCTCATGGTAAAACTCTCCTAGATCCATAGGTGGATCCCTTGTTAATGAATTATTGAATTCCGTGCCATCAGCTATGCTAGATACGGTTGCCATTAGAACCATGGACGGATCTGGGCGATCCACCGATGTTGCCGCTGCATTAAATCACGTCAAAAATTTTTAGAGACTCCCCGGTCTTTTGTTTCAGTGTTGTCAAACCCATCACGTTCTTAGATCTTGAGATATGAACTCTAAACTGTCTCATAAACCTCTCTATCAACTCGGTCGACGTTCCAATGGAGCCGCTTTCCAATTGCCTAAACCACAATGCTACAATATCTGTCAAGTACAAAGGAAAACACCGGGACATGACCTCCTTCGATGCCCCCAGTACTTCCATGTGCCTCATATAACTTGTCAAATGAACAGCAGGATCCGTTCTTCCATCATACATCTCCAGTGTTGGTAGCTTGAATTCAGGTGGATTCCTAGCCTGTCTAATTGCGGGAGAAAAGGAGCCCATGTTCACATCTTTTAAATCTTTGTTCACCAATCCTCCTTTCATGGCCCATATGACCATTTCTACCAATTTGTCATTGTCTCCAGGCGGTAGTCTTTGTTCATTGCCTCCGATCTGCCCCTTGAGTTCTCGAGGGAATCCTGAAATCCGCTCTTTTGGATGAGCATTCATTCTTCTATCAACACCAAATTGCACTGCACTGCTTGGTATTCTGCCTGGAAATATGCCAACATGACCTGAAGGCATGCCCCCTAGTTCAGGGGTTGTTCCTAATGGTCCCACTCTGTCCTGAATCCTGGTTGTTCCGATTCCCGATTCTGGTTCTGGATTGCCTCCGTTCCTGTTGCTCCAGCTTCATGACCCTCATTTCCAGCATCCCCTACAATTCCATTCCCTTGACCTTACACTCCAGCTTGTCCAACCTGTCGGAGTAGGTTCTGTATCATGTCCTCCTATCTTTTTAGCATCGTTTCCATCTTGTCTCTGGTAATATAGATTGAGGCCTGATTAGCTCCTGAGGAAGCCTCCTGACTCCCATCCTGCTGACTCCTCTCCGTTTTCTGTCTCTTGGTTGATTGCTTTTCCATAGTTTCCAGAATTCGGGTTCCTAAGCCTTTAAATCCAAAATCCAAGCTTTAGAATTCCTGAGTGCAAACTTTCTCGGTGAAAGCACCAAAATGTTAGCGCCAAAATTGATCACTAACACTCAAACGCCATTGAAAGCACCAATTCACAGTCACAGATAACAGATAGAGTGTATGTAGAGAATTTAAATATGAAGAACAATTAAAATTAAATAGAAAGCAGTAATGTAACAACCTGCAAATCCGTACCCCTTTGAGTCGACAATATTTTCCAACAGTTCAACTCAAAAGTGGTCGGAAATACAAACCATTAGGGGTTAAAGAAGAAAGAGGTAGAAGAAGAAAATAGAAACAACATCAGAATCTCACAATCGCAGCGGAATAAAATATAATATACAATAATAGCTTTAAGTATAAAGAAATCTGTAACTGTTTAAACTTACAATCATCAGAGTACACATTCATCACATCAAATCTGGACAGTTTAATAACTTTTCCTTACACATCGGAATATACACATCTACGGAAATATGCCTCGTCATCCAGCTCGTCCCCTGAGCTCCACAGCATCCTATCCTGTATCTGTAATACTCGGTCTGACCCGAGCATTATAATAAAATAGCACCCGAGTCAGTCTGAAAAACCAGCGTGAGTAAACACACTCAATTGAATTATTAAAGTTTTCAAAATCCTTTTTGAAAATCAAAGGTATCTCGTAAGACCACGCCACAAATAAACATGTTGGGTTTTACCTTATGATAACCAAAACATTTTATATCAAATCCTTTGATATTATAATAGTGTCTAATCACAAATACTTATTCAAATAGCCGAAATTGTTACATTTATTAAATTCTAGCATAATAGGTATACAAACAAGTTCGAAGGCACTTATTGGAGATTGGGTTTCCATCAATGGCATAGCTACTGGGGTACCGCCCGTCACAGTACCTGGTCTAGATCAGAGTATCGAGGATCACTCCCGATCCCCTGCAACACAAGACCGGAGCTACCCCTTACTAGATTGTCTGAATAAGATCACCCCGCGGTTGGGATCAACAACCGCCCACTAAGCCGAAATAAAAGGGACATCTAGACAAGGGAAATCTTACCCTAATTGGTTGCTAGCCACTTAGCCTTGCTGCACCTTCCCTGTTTTAGCCATTCCCGGTTGATGAGGCCTGAGGCTATGCGTTACCTTTTTAGAACACATTTCACTTAGAATGCTCATCGTCCTCCTAACAATGGTCTGATAGCATTCATCCATACAAGTTGCCCTGGGTCTAGACAAACCGAATCACCGTCTTCAACATCCTCACGGTATTCATTCGCTACGTTCAAACTAGATCGAAGTGGTTTTCGGATAATTAAACCCGATCCAGGTCTATTCGAAACGATCAGCGCATTGGCCAGTATTGATAATCGGTTATTTAACTATCAAATTTAACAATCATCCAACCAATTGTTTTATTTCCACAGAAAAGCACCAAGTCTTAATAATTTAGATTTAAGTATTTTAAACCACTTTATCCAAAATGTACACTTAAAACATTTAAAAATAAAACTACTTAAAAGACTTCATTCCAAATAATAGTTATGAAATTCTATAATAATTTCCAAGTAAAACTTAGCCAAAACTACCTTTAAAAACAAAAGTTATTTTATAAAATATAAATATTTAATAATTATCCTTTTAAAATCATAATACTACTTTAACATTTTTAAAAATAATTGACCACTATAATTTTCTTAATTACTATTTACTTTAACAATTTAAAACAACTAAATGATAAATTTCCTAAAACATTCTTTTAAAACACCTTTAAAATTTTTATTTTATACTTAAAAAACTTTCTTTGAAAACATAGTTGGCTTCTCGGAAAATACACCTTCCATTCCAATATAGTCCATTTAACCATTTATAAATCCTTCTCGATTTAGCCCAATTTAATTCACGTCTAATCCCGTAAATTCTCTTTTCCACACTTTTAAAAATAAAACCACCTTTTTATTTTTAAAACAAATTACCGTCTCCTTATAAATTCCCACCGTGAATTTATACTTCAAAATTTATCCACTGATAAATATTTTCACTTTATTTATAAACCCAGTTTATAATTTCCATACCCTCATTTCCCTTTAAATCACAGTTTTCAAAACACTTAATCGATTTCCCCATCGATTCTCTGAAGTACTTCCATTTTAAAATTTATCTCGACTTACTCAAATTTTATTCCAAAATCCATTAATTCCATATTCACTCCTTTATTATTCTTTAAAACCTTATTTAAAACTGAAATTATCAATTTCACCCTTTATTCAAAATTCCTCTTTTATTTTTCCCAACTCATTTTAAACTTGAATTTTTAATATAAATTCTTTTATCTTTAAACAATACTACTTAAGTCATCAAATTCTTTTATTCCCATTTATACAAAATCTCCATTTTTCCCATATTCGGAATTTATTTAATAGGGTTTCAAAGTCAAACTTTTTATTCTTCTCCAAATTCATTTCTTCAATTTATCCAAATTCACTATAATTATTTTACTAAAAAATTTCCCTTTTTATTTCCTTTAAAAAATCCAAACTTTATATATTTTATTCATTTCTCAAAATACCAATATATATTCAACCAAGCCATAGCATTCAATAATTTCAATTCCCAATATAATCAATATAATCCATCACAGATCATCAAATAAATCACAACCTGAATATGAAATAATTTCAACATTTTGAGGAATCCAGTTGGATCCCTCCAACCTGTTTCCCTGCATCCACAGATGTTAGCACAATATAAAAATACCAATCCCACTTTGAGGGGGATATCGCGGTATATAGGGTCATCCGCTATTATGCGGGGCGCATAGGGTCTCATCCGCTATATAATGCGGGAATATCAATCACTCCAATATATATATATACTACTATATATAATATCACATCCAGATTGATAATAATTAACAATTCAAGCAATCAATCCAATAATTTAATTTTTAACTATTTAAATTCACTAGCAATCCAATTTGAGTGAGATTAACTCACCTTTGACTTTTAATTTGCAGTCTGATCCAAACCGGCTTGTATCTTCACGATTTTAGACCTTGTATAAACATTTACGGTTTATTAATATTTGAACTAATCGAACAATCAATCACCATTTAAAAAATTTTATTTACTAATAATCTCGTTTAAAACTAATAATTTTCTCTTAAAAATCCTTTAGTAACTAAAATAATTAAATAAGTTTATTAAACAAGTTAATCACCTTAATCCCTTATTTTAAAATAAATTATTTTTGAAAATATGTATATACATTTAAAATCTAATTTTTATATAAACTTTACAACACTTTAAAAAATTTCCTATATTTTACCCAAAATCTTATATATATATATATATATATTTACTGTCTGCCCATATATATATGTATAAATAAATTGAAATATGAATGTATGTTTATATTTATTTACTTATTTATCTTTTTAGAAATAGAGCCTGTAACGACCCGTATTTTTACAGATCGAATGTTTGTAAAACAGTTGTCATTAGGTCGTATAGAAGATAAGTCGTATGGTAGCTTAGGTCGTGGGGTAGGTTAGGTCGGTTGGAGCGACCTATAGGAAGTTGGCGACCTAAGGATTGGAGCGACCTATAGGAAGTTGGCGACTTAAGGTAGTGGACGACCTAAGAGTTAGCAATCTACAGGAATCAGCGACTTAAGGAAAGACAGCGACCTAATGGAGTTAGCGAGTTAGCGACCTAAGGAAGTTAGGTCGTGGGCGAGTTAAAGTTGTTAGGTTGCGAGAAGGTTAGGTCGTTAGGTCGGCATCTCAGTTAGGTCGTAAGTCGCGCATATGATAGGTCGTATATCTGTTAGGTCGCGCGCATGTGTTAGGTCGTTAGACGACCTAAAGGTGCTAAGTCGTATCTCGTTAAGTCTTAGGTCGTGGAAGCGCATATGCGGTAGGTCGCTAGGTTGTGCGCGCGTGTGTGTGGTTAAGTCGCGTGAAGGCTTAAGGGGTTAGGTCGCTGAGTGTTAGGTCGGAGGATTTGTTAGGTCGTAGGTCGCGATAGTTAGGTCGTGGACGACCTAAGGGAGCGGACGACCTAAGGAAATCAGCCTATAAATAGGCGGGTTCTTCTTCATTTTTGGGATTCGGATTTTGAAGCGACGAAGTGCTGCTATTTTGAGAGCTCGAGTTCTATACTTCTTCACTTCTTTTCTCCACTTTAATCTTGTGATTCCTTCCATCCAAATCGAAGATCAAATCGAAGATCCAAGAGCTTAGATTGAAGATCTTCAACCATTGAAGAGAGATTTCATCGTTTGAAGTGGAATTTTGGCGGATCAAGTTAGATTCTTCGCTGTCCAGATCTGAAGTGTGTTGCTTTTGAGGTGTTTAGAAGATTTGGTGAGTGGTGGTTATCTCTCACACGGATCCAAAGGAGTATATCGGATTGATGGCTTGATTTGGTGTTAAAATAGTGATTTCCATGCATTTTCTTAAACTTAAGTATAGATCCATTGTTCATGATGATTTGACAACCATTTTACTACATGTTAACCTAGGCAAGTTCACTCATCAAGTTGTAGAGATATTGCTCATGATTCATGCTTGTTAGATTTAGACTATTTATTTACAAGATTGCCATTATTGTTATAATTGTTTATTTGATCATGTTTGAATGCTTGATTACTTGGATTAATGTTTGACTTGAGTGATTGATGTAAATTAGTTGATTGATGATTTGATTTGGACAAGATGGTCGAAGATGATTCAAAAGCTAAGGGAAAGGCTCTTGAATTGGAAAAGCTGCTTGTGGCATATGTGGCGGATGATGAAGCTCATATGGATATATTTGATGATGTTGATGTTGAGATGAGGCTTTGATGTGATGAGATGAAGCGAAGCATGTTATGAGATAGCCTTGGTTTAATCTAGACGGGATCATTCCAAACATGTTGATAACTCGGTGAAATGGTTCGAGTTTGAGGATAATGGTTTGCTCGAGAGGCGCTTGAGCTAGTATGGGAATAGTCGTCGAGGAGGATGACTAGAAGGCTGAGATTTCATCGTTGTTGAAGGTTCTAGCAGGCTCAAAGCAAGAGTACGTTGGGCAGATTCGATAGTCCCTAAAGACTAAGATTGTAGTCGAGTACTCTGGGCAGACTCGATAGTCCTAGGCACGGGCTGCGACGACGTGCGGAGATCTGTCTAGAACCGGGGTTGCCATTAACCCTTGACGGACGGCTGAAAGAATGTGCCGGTCATTCAATTAACGGTGGTATCGAAGCAAAGATAATAGTGATAGCCAGAGTCATGGATGTTTGGTTGTATCGTCATTCAGTCTCAAGAGCAATGTTTTCTGGGTGCTTCTCTGATCTTGGTTTAGGCCTTGGGGGTTTGTACTTGGAAAATGTTGACCTTGACTCGAGTGATAATTGCTTTACTTTAAATGTCTGCTTTGCTATGTTTACTTCTGCTTAGTGTGTCTGGGGGCTATCACTGTAGAAAGAGGTGGAGTGAGAGGGTTGGATTCCTATTCCTTTTTCCTTTATGCTCTTTTGGTATGTTGTTAGTTAATTTACCGCTCACTAAGACTATTGTCTGACTCAAGGCTTTATGTTTAACTCTTATCGCCTTGGGATGTTCATCCATTTTGGGATGGGCAGACTTGGTAGCAGGTGATAGGTGCTGTTCTTAGTTTCCGACGATGCTGATGACGAAGACGAGCTGGAGGCTTGCATATTATTTTCTTATTATATGTACTGGATGTTCCGCTGCTTTGTGTAGATCTTTGAGTGTTATGTAGTGAGGCTTGATGTATTGACTATTCAGATGTTTGTATTCAACTATTATGAGGTTTAATAGAGATTCTGTTCTGTAAAGCTTCACTATATATACTTTCTATTGTATTTTATCCATGCGCTGTGAGTTATACGATAGATTCTGCTGTTTTAACTTAACCTTGGCAACCGTCCATGGTTGCCTGGCACACTTTACATCGCACTATTTCTATGTTCAGTGCAGGGGTCATGGGCGGTCGTCACATTTGGTATCAGAGCTTTGGTTAATCGATTTTACCCAACGCTCGCTGACGTAACTACGTATGAGAGACGTAATTGTATTTTGATGGATGATTACTATATATAATATAGTAGCTTAGAATAATTTGAATTCCTTATGCAGTTGTTTCTCAAGGTGTATTAATCATTTCTTTTATAGATATTGAGAATGAGTCGAAGAGGGAGACCAGCTGCTAGGGAAGGCCGTGCTGCTGAGGGGGCTGCTGATTATGCTGCTATGTTCGAGGCTATGATGACTTCGATCATGAAAAGAATGCCAGCTCCGGGGCCATCGGTAGATGTTGGAGTTCAAGTTCAAACTCCAAAACCGGTGGATTTTGCTAAGCTGTGTAAGGATTATTCTGCTCTTGGAGGAAAGGTTTTCCTGGGAACAGAGTCAACCATTGAAGTCCAGAGGTGGATAGATGCTTGTAGAAGGATCTTTGGTGATTTGAGAATCGATGATGCAACTAAAAGGAAGCTTGCATCAATACAGCTTCAAGGAAGAGCTTCTGATTGGTGGAATTCCATCACCATTGATACTCCGGAGGAAGAAATTACTTGGGAGCGATTCCAAGCCAGATTTGAAACTAAGTTCATTTCTACAGCTCAGAAGTCTGTTCTGTTCAAGAAGTTTGTGGAGCTCAAGCAAGGTGGAAGACCAGTTCTTGAGTATGTCTCTGAGTTTGAAGCTTTGTCCAAGTATGCCCGGTCGTATATTGAATCTTCATATCAGAAGAACGAGAAGTTTGTGATAGGCTTGGACAGTTATCTTGGGAGGCAGTTGGTGGATCATCTGGATGATTCATTTGAGAAGCTTGTGGAGAAAGCTCTCAGGCACGAGAATCTGTTTCCTAAAGAGGGATCTGTTGTTGCTGTAACCAAGGAAGAGTTTAAACCACAGCAGGGTGGAAACAAGAAGATGAAGCAGCAGCAACAAAAGGGTAAGAATGGTCAGAAGAAGCCGAAGGGCGAAGTGACCTGCTACAATTGTCAACAGAAGGGCCATTTCTCCAGGGATTGCAAGAATCCGAAGGTGCCGGTGAAGTGCCACAACTGTGACAAGCCGGGGCATTTTAAGAAGAATTGTCCAGAACCGCGGAAGGACAAACAGATTGTGCAAGCTTATGCTTTGGGGGCGGTTCCATCATCTTCGAAAGCCTCCACCACTGAAGAGAAAGGAAAGAGTGTGGTGGTTCAAGGTACTCTTTCCATATGTGGTGTTCCAGTTAGAGTGTTATTTGATACTGGGGCGTCGTATTCTTTTGTTTGTAATGAACTTGTAAGCCGATTGGGTTTAGAATCGGATATTGTTGATAGGCCATTGGTTGTGACTAATCCAGTTGGGGGTTCGTCTTGTTTGTGTATGATATGTCGTGGTCTGATTGTATCGAGTCATGATTGCTCTTTTGTTTGTGATTGTTTTGTTCTGAACTTTGCGGGGTTCGGAATTATTTTGGGTATGGACTGGCTTAGGAAGTATGCGGCAAAGGTTGATTGTGAAAGGTTGGAGGTGACAGTCGAGAATGTGGAGGGGCGAAAGGTTGTGATACGATGTAAGCATGAGGAAGGCGTCTTCATGAGCTTCATGTATTCGCTGGTTGTTCCACGAGATGGACTGTCATCGGTGCCAATCGCTAATGGATTTGAGGATGTCTTTGACGAGGTCAAAGGGTTACCGCCGCATAGAGAGATTGAGTTTCGTATCGATCTAGTTGAAGGAGCCAGACCTGTTGTGATGCCTCTTAGGCGGATGGCGCCTAGGGAACAGCAGGAGTTGAGGGTGCGGGTTGATGATCTGTTACATAAAGGATTCATTCGGCGTAGTGTGTCCGAATGGGGTGCACCAGTTGTGTTTGTAACCAAAGCGGATGGATCGTTGAGGTTGTGTGTGGATTATCGTGAGCTGAATAAAGTGACTAAGAAGAACAAGTATCCATTGCCGAGAATAGATGACTTGTTTGATCAGCTTCACGAAGCTAAGGTGTTTTCTCAGATGGATTTGGCAACGGGATTTCACCAGTTAAGAGTGGCTAAGGATAGTGTGCCGAAGACTGCTTTCAGGACACCATCCGGTTTCTTTGAGTGGCTGGTAATGCCGTTTGGATTGACCAATGCACCAGCATATTTTGTGGATCTTAGATCAGTTGAACAAGTTCGTACTAGTGTTCGTGGATGATATTTTGATTTATTCCAGAACTGAAGAAGAGAACAAGACGCACTTGCGTATTGTTTTGGAAATCTTACGGAAACATCAGCTGAAGGCTAAGTTTTCGAAGTGTCACTTCTGGAAGAGTGAAGTGAGGTTCTTAGGCCATATTATCTCTGGAAGCGGAATAGCGGTTGATCCCGCTAAGGTGGCAGCAATCCAGGATTGGGTTAGACCTAAGAATGCATCTGATGTGAGAAGTTTTCTTGGATTAGCAGGATACTATCGTCGATTTATCAAAGACTTTTCCAAGGTGGCTGCACCATTAACAGGATTGACGAAGAAGAATCAAGTATTCAGATGGGATGCTAAATGTGAGCAAGCTTTCGGAATTCTGAAAGAGCGACTGACAAGTGCTCCTGTTTTGACTATTCCAAGTGGAAATGATGAGATGGTGGTTTACACCGACGCATGTGGTACTGGACTTGGAGCAGTGCTGATGCAGAAGGGTAAAGTTGTTGCGTATGCAAGTCGACAACTGAAGCCGCATGAAAGTAATTATCCGACTCATGATTTGGAGTTAGCGGCGATTGTTTTTGCTCTGAAGATGTGGAGACATTATCTACTGGGAGTTCGATTCGAGCTGTTTACAGATCATAAGTCGTTGAAGTATCTTTTCTCCCAAAAGGATTTGAATCTTCGGCAGCTACGATGGCTAGAGTTTTTGGCATCATATGATTTTGGTATAGCCTATACTCCGAGAAAAGGTAACGCAGTGGCGGATGCGTTAAGTCGAAGACATGCAGGATTAGGAGCCATGTTTTCAGAATGGAAGAGTCTCGAGTATTTAGCTGGATTTGACTTCAGGCCTAGATGTGAATTGGAACCTGAGATGTTGGCAAACTTATCGATAAGACCGACTCTTGTGGACATAATTGGCGAGAGCCAAAAGCGAGACGATAAGCTTGTCAAGATTATCCGTGATTTGGAATTTGGATTGGACCCAGAGAAGGATAAAGGATTCGAGGTCGATCGAGAGGGTTGGCTTCGGAAGCAAGGACGACTAGTTGTTCCCGATATGGATGAATTGAGAAATGAAGCTCTGAAGGAAAGTCATCACTCGAAGTTGACAATTCATCCAGGTGGAAATAAGATGTATCGGGATATGAAGAGAACCTATTACTGGGAAGGTATGAAGAAGGATGTTGGAAATTTTATTTCCAAGTGCATGAACTGCCAGTTGGTAAAAGCCGAACAGAAGAAGCCAAGTGGATTGCTTCAGCCATTAGAAGTTCCTACATGGAAGTGGGAGCAAATATCGATGGATTTTATTGATGGGCTACCTAGAACAAGAATGGGAAATGAAGGGATTTGGGTCATTGTAGATCATTTGACTAAGAGTGCAAGATTCATTCCTGTTCGATCAACTAGGACTGCATCAAAGTTGGCTGAGTTGTATGTTAAGTGGATAGTCCGATTCCATGGTATTTCGAAAAGTATAGTGAGCGATCGAGACCCATTGTTCACTAGTAGATTTTGGAAGAGCTTCCAGGAAGTTTTGGGAACCGAGTTGTGTTTGAGTACAGCTTATCACCCCAAACAGATGGTCAGACCGAGAGAGTCAATCGAGTTTTGGAAGATCTCCTTAGAGCTTGTGTTTTGAATTTCGGAGGATCATGGGAAGATCACCTTCATTTGGTGGAATTTTCGTATAATAACAGTTACCAGTCAAGCATTGGTTGACACCATATGAGGCATTGTATGAGAGACCGTGTAACTCTCCGACATGTTGGTTTGAGACAGGAGAAAAGTTGATACTTGGGCCAGAAATGATTCGACAGACTTCAGATAGCATAGAGATCATTCGGCAACGAATAAAGGTAGCCCAAGACCGACAGAAAAGTTATGCCGATAAGCGTCGTAAGGATTTGGAATTCGACGTAGGTGATATGGTTTTTGTGAAGATTTCTACACTGAAGAATGTTATTCGATTCGGGAAGAAAGGAAAATTGACTCCAAGACTTGTTGGACCATTCCCGATCATCAAGCGAATTGGAAAGCTCGCCTATAAAGTGGAGTTACCAGAGAAAATGTCGGGTGTGCACAATGTTTTTCATGTATCATATCTACGGAAATATGTGCACGACTCGAATACAGTGGCTTCTGCTGATAGCTGTGAAGATTTTGAGGTTGATCCAGTCGATAGGAGACCTCGTAAGCCGCTTCGTGTTGTGGAAACTGACACGAAACAGCTTAGGAGGAAGGTAGTTAGGTTGCTCAAGGTACAATGGAGTGATGATGTTAACGACTGTACATGGGAGGTGGAAGAGAGGATGAAGGCAGCTCATCCTGAACTCTTCGAGGTATGGCCATAAGGTGTCGTGACATCTCACGACATTGTAACTTGTTCTAATTTTAGAATTCTGCATGCTAGGCTAGAATTGGATGCATGTATTGTTGATTGCTATGGATGGTAGGCATGCAGAATAGCTTTTGATTGCTCTTGTTTGTTTGGAATTTCGGGGGCGAAATTCCTAAGGGGGAGAGAATGTAACGACCCGTATTTTTACAGATCGAATGTTTGTAAAACAGTTGTCATTAGGTCGTATAGAAGATAAGTCGTATGGTAGGTTAGGTCGTGGGGTAGGTTAGGTCGGTTGGAGCGACCTATAGGAAGTTGGCGACCTAAGGATTGGAGCGACCTATAGGAAGTTGGCGACTTAAGGTAGTGGACGACCTAAGAGTTAGCAATCTACAGGAATCGGCGACTTAAGGAAAGACAGCGACCTAATGGAGTTAGCGAGTTAGCGACCTAAGGAAGTTAGGTTGTGGGCGAGTTAAAGTTGTTAGGTCGTTAGTTCGGCATCTCAGTTAGGTCGTAAGTCGCGCATATGATAGGTCGTATATCTGTTAGGTCGCGCACATGTGTTAGGTCGTTAGACGACCTAAAGGTGCTAAGTCGTATCTCGTTAAGTCATAGGTCGTGACATTTTTAGGTCGTGGAAGCGCATATGCGGTAGGTCGCTAGGTTGTGCGCGCGTGTGTGTGTGGTTAAGTCGCATGAAGGCTTAAGGGGTTAGGTCGCTGAGTGTTAGGTCGGAGGATTTGTTAGGTCGTAGGTCGCGATAGTTAGGTCGTGGACGACCTAAGGGAGCGGACGACCTAAGAGAGCGGACGACCTAAGGAAATCAGCCTATAAATAGGCGGGTTCTTCTTCATTTTTGGGATCCGGATTTTGAAGCGACGAAGTGCTGCTATTTTGAGAGCTCGAGTTCTATACTTCTTCACTTCTTTTCTCCACTTTAATCTTGTGATTCCTTCCATCCAAATCGAAGATCAAATCGAAGATCCAAGAGCTTAGATTGAAGATCTTCAACCATTGAAGAGAGATTTCATCGTTTGAAGCGGAATTTTGGCGGATCAAGTTAGATTCTTCGCTGTCCAAATGTGAAGTGTGTTGCTTTTGAGGTGTTTAGAAGATTTGGTGAGTGGTGGTTATCTCTCACACGGATCCAAAGAAGTATATCGGATTGATGGCTTGATTTGGTGTTAAAATAGTGATTTCCATGCATTTTCTTAAAATTAAGTATAGATCCATTGTTCATGATGATTTGACAACCATTTTACTACATGTTAACCTAGGCAAGTTCACTCATCAAGTTGTAGAGATATTGCTCATGATTCATGCTTGTTAGATTTAGACTATTTATTTACAAGATTGCCATTATTGTTATAATTGTTTATTTGATCATGTTTGAATGCTTGATTACTTGGATTAATGTTTGACTTGAATGATTGATGTAAATTAGTTGATTGATGATTTGATTTGGACAAGATGGTCGAAGATGATTCAAAAGCTAAGGGAAAGGCTCTTGAATTGGAAAAGCTGCTTGTGGCATATGTGGCGGATGATGAAGCTCATATGGATAGATTTGATGATGTTGATGTTGAGATGAGGCTTTGCTGTGATGAGATGAAGCGAAGCATGTTATGAGATAGCCTTGGTTTAATCTAGACGGGATCATTCCAAGCATGTTGATAACTCGGTGAAATGGTTCGAGTTTGAGGATAATGGTTTGCTCGAGAGGCGCTTGAGCTAGTATGGGAATAGTCGTCGAGGAGGATGACTAGAAGGCTGAGATTTCATCGTTTTTGAAGGTTCTAGCAGGCTCAAAGCAAGAGTACGTTGGGCAGATTCGATAGTCCCTAAAGACTAAGATTGTAGTCGAGTACTCTGGGCAAATTCGATAGTCCTAGGCACGGGCTGCGACGACGTGCGGAGATCTGTCTAGAACTGGGGTTGCCATTAACCCTTGATGGACGGCTGAAAGAATGTGCCGGTCATTCAATTAACGGTGGTATCGAAGCAAAGATAACAGTGATAGCCAGAGTCATGGATGTTTGGTTGTATCGTCATTCGGTCTCAAGAGCAATGTTTTCTGGGTGCTTATCTGATCTTGGTTTAGGCCTTGGGGGTTTGTACTTGGAAAATGTTGACCTTGACTCGAGTGATAATTGCTTTACTTTAAATGTCTGCTTTGCTATGTTTACTTCTGCTTAGTGTGTCTGGGGGCTATCACTGTAGAAAGAGGTGGAGTGGGAGGGTTGGATTCCTATTTCTTTTTCATTTATGCTCTTTTGGTATGTTGTTAGTTAATTTACCGCTCACTAAGACTGTTGTCTGACTCAAGGCTTTATGTTTAACTCTTATCGCCTTGGGCTGTTCATCCATTTTGGGATGGGCTGACTAGGTAGCAGGTGACAGGTGTTGTTCTTAGTTTCCGACGATGTTGATGACGAAGACGAGCTGGAGGCTTGCATATTATTTTCTTACTATATGTACTGGATGTTCCGCTGCTTTGTGTAGATCTCTGAGTGTTATGTAGTGAGGCTTGATGTATTGACTATTCAGATGTTTGTATTCAACTATTATGAGGTTTAATAGAGATTCTGTTCTGTAAAGCTTCACTATATATACTTTCTATTGTATTTTATCCATGCGCTGTGAGTTATACGATAGATTCTGCTGTTTTAACTTAACCTTGGCAACCGTCCATGGTTGCCTGGTACACTTTACATCGCACTATTTCTATGTTCAGTGCAGGGGTCATGGGCGGTCGTCACATTTGGTATCAGAGCTTTGGTTAATCGATTTTACCCAACGCTCGCTGATGTAACTACATATGAGAGACGTAATTGTATTTTGATGGATGATTACTATATATAATATAGTAGCTTAGAATAATTTGAATTCCTTATGCAGTTGTTTCTCAAGGTGTATTATTCATTTCTTTTATAGATATTGAGAATGAGTTGAAGAGGGAGACCAGCTGCTAGGGAAGGCCGTGCTGCTGAGGGGGCTGCTGATTATGCTGCTATGTTCGAGGCTATGATGACTTCGATCATGAGAAGGATGCCAGCTCCGGGGCCATCGGTAGATGTTGGAGTTCAAGTTCAAACTCCAAAACCGGTGGATTTTGCTAAGCTGTGTAAGGATTATTCTGCTCTTGGAGGAAAGGTTTTCTTGGAAACAGAGTCAACCATTGAAGTCCAGAGGTGGATAGATGCTTGTAGAAGGATCTTTGGTGATTTGGGAATCGATGATGCAACTAAAAGGAAGCTTGCATCAAGACAGCTTCAAGGAAGAGCTTCTGATTGGTGGAATTCCATCACCATTGATACTTCGGAGGAAGAAATTACTTGGGAGCGATTCCAAGCCAGATTTGAAGCTAAGTTCATTTCTACAGCTCAGAAGTCTGTTCTGTTCAAGAAGTTTGTGGAGCTCAAGCAAGGTGGAAGACCAGTTCTTGAGTATGTCTCTGAGTTTGAAGCTTTGTCCAAGTATGCCCGGTCGTATATTGAATCTTCATATCAGAAGAACGAGAAGTTTGTGATAGGCTTGGACAGTTATCTTGGGAGGCAGTTGGTGGATCATCTGGATGATTCATTTGAGAAGCTTGTGGAGAAAGATCTCAGGCACGAGAATCTGTTTCCTAAAGAGGGATCTGTTGTTGCTGTAACCAAGGAAGAGTTTAAACCACGACAGGGTGGAAACAAGAACAGGAAGCAGCAGCAGCAAAAGGGTAAGGATGGTCAGAAGAAGACGAAGGGCGAAGTGACCTGCTACAATTGTCAACAGAAGGGCCATTTCTCCAGGGATTGCAAGAATCCGAAGGTGCCGGTGAAGTGCCACAACTGTGACAAGCCGGGGCATTTTAAGAAGAATTGTCCAGAACCGCGGAAGGACAAGCAGATTGTGCAAGCTTATGCTTTGGGGGCAGTTCCATCATCTTCGAAAGCCTCCACCGCTGAAGAGAAAGGAAAGAGTGTGGTGGTTCAAGGTACTCTTTCCATATGTGGTGTTCCAGTTAGAGTGTTATTTGATACTGGGGCGTCGTATTCTTTTGTTTATAATGAACTTGTAAGCCGATTGGGTTTAGAATCGGATATTGTTGATAGGCCATTGGTTGTGACTAATCCAGTTTGGGGTTCGTCTTGTTTGTGTATGATATGTCGTGGTCTGATTGTATCGAGTCATGATTGCTCTTTTGTTTGTGATTGTTTTGTTCTGAACTTTGCGGGGTTCGGAATTATTTTGGGTATGGACTGGCTTAGGAAGTATGCGGCAAAGGTTGATTGTGAAAGGTTGGAGGTGACAGTCGAGAATGTGGAGGGGTGAAAGGTTGTGATACGATGTAAGCATGAGGAAGGCGTCTTCATGAGCTTCATGTATTCGCTGGTTGTTCCACGAGATGGACTGTCATCGGTGCCAATCGCTAATGGATTTGAGGATGTCTTTGACGAGGTCAAAGGGTTACCGCCGCATAGAGAGATTGAGTTTCGTATCGATCTAGTTGAAGGAGCCAGACCTGTTGTGATGCCTCTTAGGCGGATGGCGCCTAGGGAACAGCAGGAGTTGAGGGTGCGGGTTGATGATCTGTTACATAAAGGATTCATTCGGCGTAGTGTGTCCGAATGGGGTGCACCAGTTGTGTTTGTAACCAAAGCGGATGGATCGTTGAGGTTGTGTGTGGATTATCGTGAGCTGAATAAAGTGACTAAGAAGAACAAGTATCCATTGCCGAGAATAGATGACTTGTTTGATCAGCTTCACGAAGCTAAGGTGTTTTCTCAGATGGATTTGGCAACGGGATTTCACCAGTTAAGAGTGGCTAAGGATAGTGTGCCGAAGACTGCTTTCAGGACACCATCCGGTTTCTTTGAGTGGCTGGTAATGCCGTTTGGATTGACCAATGCACCAGCATATTTTGTGGATCTTAGATCAGTTGAACAAGTTCGTACTAGTGTTCGTGGATGATATTTTGATTTATTCCAGAACTGAAGAAGAGAACAAGACGCACTTGCGTATTGTTTTGGAAATCTTACGGAAACATCAGCTGAAGGCTAAGTTTTTGAAGTGTCACTTCTGGAAGAGTGAAGTGAGGTTCTTAGGCCATATTATCTCTGGAAGCGGAATAGCGGTTGATCCCGCTAAGGTGGCAGCAATCCAGGATTGGGTTAGACTTAAGAATACATCTGATGTGAGAAGTTTTCTTGGATTAGCAGGATACTATCGTCGATTTATCAAAGACTTTTCCAAGGTGGCTGCACCATTAACAGGATTGACGAAGAAGAATCAAGTATTCAGATGGGATGCTAAGTGTGAGCAAGCTTTCGGAATTTTGAAAGAGTGACTGACAAGTGCTCCTGTTTTGACTATTCCAAGTGGAAATGATGAGATGGTGGTTTACACCGACGCATGTGGTACTGGACTTGGAGCAGTGCTGATGCAGAAGGGTAAAGTTGTTGCGTATGCAAGTCAACAACTGAAGTCGCATGAAAGTAATTATCCGACTCATGATTTGGAGTTAGCGGCGATTGTTTTTGCTCTGAAGATGTGGAGACATTATCTACTGGGAGTTCGATTCGAGCTGTTTACAGATCATAAGTCGTTGAAGTATCTTTTCTCCCAAAAGGATTTGAATCTTCGGCAGCAACGATAGCTAGAGTTTTTGGCATCATATGATTTTGGTATAGCCTATACTCCGGGAAAAGGTAACGCAGTGGCGGATGCGTTAAGTCGAAGACATGCAGGATTAGGAGCCATGTTTTCAGAATGGAAGAGTCTCGAGTATTTAGCTGGATTTGACTTCAGGCCTAGATGTGAATTGGAACCTGAGATGTTGGCAAACTTATCGATAAGACCGACTCTTGTGGAAATAATTGGCGAGAGCCAAAAGCGAGACGATAAGCTTGTCAAGATTATCCGTGATTTGGAATTTGGATTGGACCCAGAGAAGGATAAAGGATTCGAGGTCGATCGAGAGGGTTGGCTTCGGAAGCAAGGACGACTAGTTGTTCCCGATATGGATGAATTGAGAAATGAAGCTCTGAAGGAAAGTCATCACTCGAAGTTGACAATTCATCCAGGTGGAAATAAGATGTATCGGGATATGAAGAGAACCTATTACTGGGAAGGTATGAAGAAGGATGTTGGAAATTTTATTTCCAAGTGCATGAACTGCCAGTTGGTAAAAACCGAACAGAAGAAGCCAAGTGGATTGCTTCAGCCATTAGAAGTTCATACATGGAAGTGGGAGCAAATATCGATGGATTTTATTGATGGGCTACCTAGAACAAGAATGGGAAATGAAGGGATTTGGGTCATTGTAGATCGTTTGACTAAGAGTGCAAGATTCATTCCTGTTCGATCAACTAGGACTGCATCAAAGTTGGTTGAGTTGTATGTTAAGTGGATAGTCCGATTCCATGGTATTCCGAAAAGTATAGTGAGCGATCGAGACCCATTGTTCACTAGTAGATTTTGGAAGAGCTTCCAGGAAGTTTTGGGAACCGAGTTGTGTTTGAGTACAGCTTATCACCCCCAAACAGATGGTCAGACCAAGAGAGTCAATCGAGTTTTGGAAGATCTCCTTAGAGCTTGTGTTTTGGATTTCGGAGGATCATGGGAAGATCACCTTCATTTGGTGTAATTTTCGTATAATAACAGTTACTAGTCAAGCATTGGTATGGCACCATATGAGGCATTGTATGAGAGACCGTGTAACTCTCCGACATGTTGGTTTGAGACAGGAGAAAAGTTGATACTTGGGCCAGAAATGATTCGACAGACTTCAGATAGCATAGAGATCATTCGGCAACGAATGAAGGCAGCCCAAGACCGACAGAAAAGTTATGCCGATAAGCGTCGTAAGGATTTGGAATTCGACGTAGGTGATCTGGTTTTTGTGAAGATTTCTACACTGAAGAATGTTATTCGATTCGGGAAGAAAGGAAAATTGACTCCAAGATTTGTTGGACCATTCCCGATCATCGAGCGAATTGGAAAGCTCGCCTATAAAGTGGAGTTACCAGAGAAAATGTCGGGTGTGCACAATGTTTTTCATGTATCATATCTACGGAAGTATGTGCACGACTCGAATACAGTGGCTTCTGCTGATAGCTGTGAAGATTTTTAGGTTGATCCAATCGATAGGAGACCTCGTAAGCCGCTTCGTGTTGTGGAAACTGACACGAAACAGCTTAGGAGGAAGGTAGTTAGGTTGCTCAAGGTACAATGGAGTGATGATGTTAACGACTGTACATGGGAGGTGGAAGAGAGGATGAAGGCAGCTCATCCTGAACTCTTCGAGGTATGGCCATAAGGTGTCGTGACATCTCACGACATTGTAACTTGTTCTAATTTTAGAATTCTGCATGCTAGGCTAGAATTGGATGCATGGTTTGTTGATTGCTATGGATGGTAGGCATACATAATAGCTTTTGATTGCTCTTGTTTGTTTTGAATTTCGGGGGCGAAATTCCTAAGGGGGAGAAAATGTAACGAGCCATATTTTTACAGATCGAATGTTAGTAAAACAGTTGTCATTAGGTCGTATAGAAGATAAGTCGTATGGTAGCTTAGGTTGTGGGGTAGGTTAGGTCGGTTGGAGCGACCTATAGGAAGTTGGCGACCTAAGGATTGGAGCGACCTATAGGATGTTGGCGACTTAAGGTAGTGGACGACCTAAGAGTTAGCAATCTACAGGAATCGGCAACTTAAGGAAAGACAACGACCTAATGGAGTTAGCGAGTTAGCGACCTAAGGAAGTTAGGTCGTGGGCGAGTTAAAGTTGTTAGGTCGCGAGAAGGTTAGGCCGTTAGGTCGGCATCTCAGTTAGGTCGTAAGTCGCGCATATGATAGGTCGTATATCTGTTAGGTCGCGCGCATGTGTTAGGTCGTGCGCATGTGTTAGGTCGTTAGACGACCTAAAGGTGCTAAGTCGTATCTCGTTAAGTCATAGGTCGTGACATTTTTAGGTCGTGGAAGCGCATATGCGGTAGGTCGCTAGGTTGTGCGCGCGCGTGTGTGTGTGGTTAAGTCGCGTGAAGGCTTAAGGGGTTAGGTCGCTGAGTGTTAGGTCGGAGGATTTGTTAGGTCGTAGGTCGCGATAGTTAGGTCGTGGACGACCTAAGGGAGCGGACGACCTAAGAGAGCGGACGACCTAAGGAAATCAGCCTATAAATAGGCGGGTTCTTCTTCATTTTTGGGATCCGGATTTTGAAGCGACGAAGTGCTGCTATTTTGAGAGCTCGAGTTCTATACTTCTTCACTTCTTTTCTCCACTTTAATCTTGTGATTCCTTCCATCCAAATCGAAGATCAAATCGAAGATCCAAGAGCTTAGATTGAAGATCTTCAACCATTGAAGAGAGATTTCATCGTTTGAAGCGGAATTTTGGCGGATCAAGTTAGATTCTTCGCTGTCCAGATGTGAAGTGTGTTGCTTTTGAGGTGTTTAGAAGATTTGGTGAGTGGTGGTTATCTCTCACACGGATCCAAAGGGGTATATCGGATTGATGGCTTGATTTGGTGTTAAAATAGTGATTTCCATGCATTTTCTTAAACTTAAGTATAGATCCATTGTTCATGATGATTTGACAACCATTTTACTACATGTTAACCTAGGCAAGTTCACTCATCAAGTTGTAGAGATATTGCTCATGATTCATGCTTGTTAGATTTAGACTATTTATTTACAAGATTGCCATTATTGTTATAATTGTTTATTTGATCATGTTTGAATGCTTGATTACTTGGATTAATGTTTGACTTGAGTGATTGATGTAAATTAGTTGATTGATGATTTGATTTGGACAAGATGGTCGAAGATGATTCAAAAGCTAAGGGAAAGGCTCTTGAATTGGAAAAGCTGCTTGTGGCATATGTGGCGGATGATGAAGCTCATATGGATAGATTTGATGATGTTGATGTTGAGATGAGGCTTTGCTGTGATGAGATGAAGCGAAGCATGTTATGAGATAGCCTTGGTTTAATCCAGACGGGATCATTCCAAGCATTTTGATAACTCGGTGAAATGGTTCGAGTTTGAGGATAATGGTTTGCTCGAGAGGCGCTTGAGCTAGTATGGGAATAGTCGTCGAGGAGGATGACTAGAAGGATGAGATTTCATCGTTGTTGAAGGTTCTAGCAGGCTCAAAGCAAGAGTACGTTGGGCAGATTCGATAGTCCCTAAAGACTAAGATTGTAGTCGAGTACTCTGGGCAGATTCGATAGTCCTAGGCACGGGCTGCGACGACGTGCGGAGATCTGTCTAGAACCGGGGTTGCCATTAACCCTTGACGGACGGCTGAAAGAATGTGCCGGTCATTCAATTAATGGTGGTATCGAAGCAAAGATAATAGTGATAGCCAAAGTCATGGATGTTTGGTTGTATCGTCATTTGGTCTCAAGAGCAATGTTTTCTGGGTGCTTATCTGATCTTGGTTTAGGCCTTGGGGGTTTGTACTTGGAAAATGTTGACCTTGACTCGAGTGATAATTGATTTAGTTTAAATGTCTACTTTGCTATGTTTACTTCTGCTTAGTGTGTCTAGGGGCTATCACTGTAGAAAGAGGTGGAGTGGGAGGGTTGGATTCCTATTTCTTTTTCCTTTATGCTCTTTTGGTATGTCGTTAGTTAATTTACCGCTCATTAAGACTGTTGTCTGACTCAAGGCTTTATGTTTAACTCTTATTGCCTTGGGTTGTTCATCCATTTTGGGATGGGCTGACTAGGTAGCAGGTGACAGGTGCTGTTCTTAGTTTCCGACGATGCTGATGACGAAGATGAGCTGGAGGCTTGCATATTATTTTCTTACTATATGTACTGGATGTTCCGCTGCTTTGTGTAGATCTCTGAGTGTTATGTAGTGAGGCTTGATGTATTGACTATTCAGATGTTTGTATTCAACTATTATGAGGTTTAATAGAGATTCTGTTCTGTAAAGCTTCACTATATATACTTTCTATTGTATTTTATCCATGCGCTGTGAGTTATACGATAGATTCTGCTGTTTTAACTTAACCTTGGCAACCGTCCATGGCTGCCTGGCACACTTTACAGCGCACTATTTCTATGTTCAGTGCAGGGGTCATGGGCGGTCGTCACAGAGCCCATACCCGTAAAATCGAACCGACCCAGCAAGCAGCTTATCCCCCTTCTTCCGTTTTCCTGAATCAAGAATTCCACAGTCATTATCACGTGCACGCACACCCATGACACCACGAACCACCCCGCTACGCCAATGTGACCACATCCACGAACTCCCCTCCTCGATCTTCATCCACCAACGCCCACAAACCCACGATCGAGCCACCAAAAATGACCTGACACTCACACGCGCTCGACCCAAAACACGCGACCATCGTACTCGCACCACACGTCACCAAAATCGGTGCCCCGGTGCAACTCACAGTCATGAGTCCCCTGGAACCAACGCCGTGCCCTCTCGCCACTCGAATCATCGAGAAAAAGCCGACCCTAGCTAAACTGCTATTGGCTTAACTGTCGCGATCCCCGATTCACAGTCAAACACCCCAGATTCAACCCAATCGAAGGATTATGCAAGTAAATATGCTTCTTACATTTTATCGACGAGCATAGCCATCGATATTATATTTTTTTCGAATGGGAAAAATTAATTGAATGGCTATGAATGGGATAAAGGAGGAGGTCTCGACCTCGAGTTCGAACTGGGGAACGAAGAGATCGGCTCGAGGTTTTTTTTATTGTGAAATTCTGCTCAACCATTAATATTTCGAAGCAGCTATATTTTTTTCGGTTATCTGGTTTGGGTTTTTAAAAAAGAAGAAAGAAAGGCCGAGGAACATCGGGTACGTGATTTGAAAAGGGCGAGACGTTGATATTGGCGAGCTACAGACAATTAGCTACAGCGATTCTGAAAAATAAAAAGATGCTGAGAAGGAAAAGATTTGATGTGAATAAAATTTCAGGTGATGTGAATGAGTTTATTCAGCTAGTTGACTAGAATATAAATATATATATTTTTAATTAAACTTGAATTGTCTCGATAAATGCAACTCAAAATCTCGACCTCCTATCGAGGTGTGCCACCAAGCGTTCATAATGTTATACCCCTATTCCGAACGCAATGGAAAAGGTTTCGAGTCCTAATTCGATCGTATGGAGAAGATAGCTTTTTGAACCCAGTTATTATATTGAATTTTCGATATAAATTTCAGTGCGTTTACATTTCATACTATCACACGATAACTCCAAACACTACGAAATGTGAAATCCGATAATAATACACTATTACGGATCCAATGGAACTAGTTTCGTCGAAATCCGAGATAGTGCCTCGGAAGGCTATTTTTAAATATTAATTTAAACGATATATTTTTAAAACTGAACAAAACACTTTTAAATTCACTTTCAACATTTTTATTATCTTTAGTATGATCAATATAAATTTTACAAGCCTTCAACTTATTTTTAACAAGCTTAAAATCCAAGATTTCATATTTTACCCAATTTCTAATTATTAATTTCAATAATTTAATTATCCAATAATTGGTTATATTTGAAATTCAAGTTAAAAATTAACTTTTAAATATTTAAAATCAATTAAATATTTCAATTTCAAATATCCAAAAATTCTAGGTCGTCACAAGTAATAACAGAGGATTTATAGTGATTCGGTTGACTTTGGCTTACGTCCACTCTAGAAATTTTTTTTTAATTGATATCATAATCAATTACAGCTACAATCCAGAGTTTTTAAAACAATAATGGCGGAGTAGCCTCAGTAGAGAAGATGAAGAGAAACAGAATGAAGATCCTTTTTCTAAAGCCCCGCCTGCTGTATTTATAGGCAAAATCTGGATTACTGGGCTTCTTGAGTGATACGGGCCCACCAAAACCATAGTCGGACCCAAATCCATCATCACTGCCGACCCAAGTTGTATATATGCCGACCCGAGTTTTTCTAGGTGATGGCCCGAAGCAACCCTACGCTTGACTCGAAGTAGTTCGTGCTAGAACTCGAAGCAACATATACACCGATCCCATAGCTTATACCGACCTGCTTCTTTTTAGCCGACCCGAAATTTACACTCCACCGACCCGAAGTTGAGAGCTCCATGACCTGAAGTAGCCGACCCGATGCATTTTGCCGATCCCACATCATAGCGCCGACCTGATTTCCTTTAGCCGACCCGAAGCTTGTACTCCACCGTCCCGAAGTTGGGAGCTCCAGCCGACCCCATGCATTTTGCCGACCCCAAAAACATGCCGACCCGGAGAAACATATGAGCCGACCGGTAACACCTCAATCATGCCGATCCCATCCATTTTCTCCAATGCCGACCCGTTCTTCAAAATATTACCGACCCAAGTAAGCAAGCGTGCCGACTCGGAGCAAACCAAAGATGCCGATCCCATCCACCATGCCGACCTCTTCTCTTGCCGACCCGAGGAGATGCTCGCCGACCCGAAGCTTTTATCATGCTGATCCATAGGTGTAATGTGATGTGCCGACCCCTATTTCTATTGCCGACTTGAAGTAACATCGACCCATGGAAAACTTGCCGATCCCATGCTGACTCGAAGCGCACCCTATCCTGACTCGAAGCAGCTCCCTCAAAAACTCGAAGCAAGCCCAAGTGCGACTCGAAGTAAACTCCAAACATCCCGAATCACCTCGACTTTTCTCGAAACTCATATTTCGAGTATCCCACGTCCTTTGCTCATCGACTACGTCAAATCCCGGCTTCATAATCATGTTTATCATCCATGATTGATCGTCTATCCGTCCAGTAGAGTCAAACCCATAGTATTCCAGCCTCGATAACCGTGCAGCCGATTGGGTTAAATCCGCTTGTACGCTGCCTTGCCAAAAGACGGGTTAACACTCTCTAAATCAAGCGACATCCAATCGGCTGCAAATGACCAAACTTCTGTTGGTTGTACATAAGAAAGAATTGCAACTACTGTTCGGCTATCTTTGACCGTTTTTCATGAAGAAGGTTCGGTTATCAATGGCTGTGCGGCGTTGAATCATCGAAGAACTGCTAATACAAACAGTTGTTTATAACTGAGTGAAGGAATATGATATTGGTGGGCAGAAGCACATACAAAAGATTCATTTCTACTAAAATTATAAGGGTGGCCAGAAGAGGAAATTGGAATGTCAATAGCAGCACACTAAACTAAAGCAGTGTGAGAAGAAATATTGATGGGATGGGCTTCGTTTATTTCAACTGGATAAGCCTGATGAATATTTGAGATCCCTGCAATAATAATAAACATCACTTGGGGAAGGTAGTTGCTGTCATCTTAGCAATGCTGTTATGTTTATTGCTGTGTGTTTATTAAGTTATATATTTGTAGTTTGTGGTAGCCAGGAGTTGGGCTTAATGTGTATTTCTTTGTACTTAGCATCTCTTTCTGTTATGAAAAATCAACCAAGAACTCAGCTTCACCGACACATATGTATACGAGGCACGATCAAGAGTCCTTTTTATTTAACATCATTTCGTAATTTTCATTATCGACCATAAATTTATATTTAAATATTTGTTCTTTCTATTTCTTATTAAGCTTTTATTCCCTATTAAGTTTTTATACGTAGATATAAATTAAATATCAAAATCTATTAGATTATCAACCTCACACGAAGTATTTACAAGGTGTCATGTTCATTATGGCAGGAGTCACTCCTATTTATTCAATCTAATCAATAATGTAAGCGATATGCTAATTTTGAGTAATTACATGCATGCATACGAGTTTTATAATGCTACTGCAAAAAAGTTTACAGTTGCTTGAACCAGTGTTTTCATGACCCAACCCTGCCGCGGTCCAACCTCGAATAACCCTGAACCTTTGACCACCACGGCCCGGAACTCAATCGGACCTCATTTATCGATGAACCTTGGTCGGACCTTTAAACCAACGGTTCAACCGTCAATTTTACCTGGTTGAACCACGGTTCTTTTATTTTTCTTACATTCTCGTCGTGTAATTCTCTTTTATTTCCATTTGAACCCGGTTGAACCCTCCCATATGCGTAATTTCTTCGCTTCAAAATATGTTTTCAAATCTCCGTCCGTTTTATATTCGTAATTAGTGCAGCTAGTGTAGCAAATTTTGTTTAAATTTTTCATATTAGAATTAACGTATGGATTATGAATTAATATCGTATATTTTTATTGAAGATGTTGGTTTATTGTGTACTTAAGATTGATACGTTGCATCTAAATGTATTAATTTACAAAAAAGAGTATGTGCGGTTCTTGACGGTTCGACCGGTCGAACCTTCGAAACCTCGAACCTTGAGTCCTCACGGTTTGATTCACGGTCCGGTTATGAAAACATTGGCTTGAACAGTTCTGGCACTTGATCAACTACACGGATTGGGTTCACGACCACTCCCCAGACCCCGTTGATATCATAATACTATTACAGAGGTATTATGAACCATGTATTTGCTTTTTCGCAAACAAAATTGCAACTAAATTGATGCTAAAAAAGAAAGACCTTATAAGTTAAGGTACATAACTGCTTATTACTCAACCTAATTTCATTGAATGTCAATTCACAGTGCTTGTACTCTACCGTTTGCTTGGAATAAGAACTTACCTGTACATTCCATGACAAGAAAAGGCAACGTCAAAATGAGGAAGTAAACATATACAACTTAGGCACAAGTTCTATGTTGCATCGCAAAGGATAATAGGGAGGGACATACTGATATTTTGTACGCATCAGTGTAGCAGATGATTTTTTTCTTAAAAGACAAAGTATCATTGCTTTTTCTTACAAAAGAAGGCCCCATGGGGAAATCTGTCGGTTTTCCTGCTCAAATATTGTGACAAAAAGTAGACGTGATAATTGCTGCTGTTATTTTAGGGTGCTCTTTATTGAGTCACTGTTCACTAATGCTATATATGTTACCCTTGGTACAGCATAGGAAGTTTTTATCAAGTTATCAATCACAAAAACACGCAAACACTTTGTACAAAATTGGCATAGATTCATACATCTCTAGCTATTAAATATACCGTATACGTATATAAGTTTACCTCCCTTTAGCTTGCATGTAAGAGATAACCATACAGAAATTTCTATCAATCTGCAGTAGAAAACTAAATCCATATTGAGTATGACGGGGCATAATTTGGAAGCCACGCTCGCCAGGTGCTTGTTGGAAAGCCAAGCCGAGTCTCCTGTGCTGTTTGCAATATAGTTACTTCGGCGCCTCTATATGGTCATCTCTATATCTGTGACTGAAGTCTAATAAAATAAGTTTGAGTATTAACGCAGAAAGCTCAATATACGGAAATGATTTACCATTTCATTAAGGGGACAAATTAAAGTCAGTTGCTAGCTGTAGTAGGTTGTAACTATTACCAACATTCCAATATTTCTGTATGAGATCACATAGGTCATATTTAAATATTAATATCTATTTCGTTTGTCTTCTTTGTTCTGACAAGAATGAAGCGTCATCCTAACAGAATTACCTTAAGAATTATATTGCTTATACTACGTACAATCAATTACAGATTGTACGCTATTTAATTATATGTTGGAACAGATACATCTATTTACATTTTGTATATCATAATTTTTTAAGGCCAAGGGATATTTATTATGGTGCTAATATTGGCTATATCAATTACATAGTGCAATGTTTAAATTTGGCGTTGTTCTGTTTTCACAATTTCAGACGGTAATATATGCAAAATAAAATATTTCCACAACGTCCATATGTCTGTTCGCCATCATATTTGCATTTACTTGCAAAATAATAGGATTCATAGTTTGATAGGAATATTTTCAACCATAGTAGACTTCATGATAAAAGAAATAGGATAAGAAAATTGAGTAAAGGGATAAAATCACAATGTTAGTTCATTGCATGCACATTCTATAATTATTTTAAAGCATCTTATTCAACTAATCGGAAAAGAACTACGGAGGTGCAATTTTAGTTGATTGCAATCATTAGAAAAAGGTTTGAAAATCACAGTTATCATGTGTCATCCAATTTTGGATTTGTTATTGTCCTAGTAAAATAATAATTTCAATTGGATTTAATGGTCAATTTGCATTTTTTGTAACTGCATTAGATCTTTGAGTGCAGTCAGAGTGAACCATAATTTTCTGGAGTTTTGCTTTTGTAACCATAATACCTAATCTTTATCTTCTGCTGACTTATATTTATGATTAATTCTTCTTTATTGCTACCTCTAATTAAAGTTGCTATCTTTTTTGCTTGATTTAATTTGTAAATATTGAAGGTGTTTAATTAAAGAGCATACTCTTTTCAATAATTTTTCTTATTTCACCGAACCATTTTCCTTCAATTCAAAACTTCAACTGATGAGGTATCCAAACCATAGATTTATAAATTTTAATTGTCCTGTCCAATCTTTTTTATCAAGATTTTTTGATAGAGATCTATGTCATTTCATATGTCTTTTAGTTTTTACATGTCTTCGTTTTACATCACAACTGCAAATGCAACAAGCACGTGCCCATACCCATGCTTCAAGGTCTACTTCAATGTCATTCGGCCTAAAATTTAAAGTTTTTGTGTTTTTTTTAGTACGCACCACACGTTTATGTTTATGTTAGTTTAGACTTGAACTGTTATGTTTTGTAACTATGTTAAGATTTTATGAATGATGCGAATATATGAATCGTTTTGGCTTTTTGAAATGTGAATCTCTTGTGTTATTTGTAGTAAATGTGAATGATTTTAGTTGTTATTAGTACAATGTTGGTCTCAACTAGAAAATAATATTAAATTTATAAGTATGCTGCAGTAGCGTCTAGTGTTTTTTTCATTTGTATTCTTTTAACAACAGGATTAAAAAGTTGTAAAAGATCTATTCACAACGTGAAAAAATTGTTGTAAAAGACTTAATACAAGAGGGAAAAAGCTGTAAAAGAGCTATTTACAAAGGAAAAAATTGTTGTAAAAGACTTAATGCAATGTGAAAAAACTGTTGTAAAACACGTATTACAATGGCAAAATACAGCTGTAAAAAGCTTTATTACTACGTTTACCTACAACAGTCATAACAGTTGTAAAAAACTCAGATCTTATTATAACTTGGCATAATACGACTTTTCTAAAATTGTTGTAAAAGACCTATTACAACGGTCATTGTAAGTTACGAAAGAGAAATTTGTTGTAGTGTGCCCGCTACAACCTAACCTAGTTCCTTCAATCTCGAACCCTCTGCAAATTATGATAACGTTTCTGAGGAGTCCTCTTTGACTTAGCAGCTTCAATCATCTCTTTTCCTTTAGGCTCCAAGGTGGTTTTTCCTAGATTTCTATTTCCTAAATTGATGTCTCTTTGGGGAGATTCCACTTCCTCTTCATTATCCTTAGTAAGCTTTGTCATTCTTGAAGACTTTTGTGAGATAAGCATTTCAATCAACTCATGTATTATTTGAAGTTGTATCTGCATGGCCTTAATAGTTTCACTCTCATTCCAAATTGTACGAGTCATAGAAACTTGCATTACGTCAATGTTATCCGCATGAACGTTAGACATTATGTTTTCTTCATAGTTGGTTTTATGTGCCACCTCTTTTCCTGTTCTCAAACGTTCACTTTCTTCGTCCTTTCCATTTCCGTTCAACTTAATAAGGTGGGGTAGCCTAAGTGTTTGGGGAAAACTCTTGAGTTCAATCCCAGTGAAAGCATTGAAATTTAGATTCAAAGATTTGGCCTAACTTATATACACAAGTCAAGGAAGACTATGGTACTTGGTAAGAAAATTAGCTCTTAGAATAGTATGCAAGTAGTCAAGTGCGTAAAAAATCAATTATTCAGATCCTTTATAACAAAGTCCTAATTAGTGTTTTACCTGTTAGACTTGATACAATATTTCCATACTTAAGAAGATTTGGAAGTTATTTGAGATAATTGCTCAAATATATTGCCTTTTTTATATGCATTAAAGAGGACAATGGATTAGCTACATAAGAGGAAGAAATATTGAAAAAGAGTGAAGTAATTAATTAATTCCCTAATTAGATGATTAAAGAAAGAATCTTATCAAATGCATACAAATTATGGGAAACTGGAAAAATAAAATGGCAAATGTTTCCCGTATGATTTGGAGAATTGATTAGGTATTGATTTATGACCATAAATCAATTACTTCAACCTCAAGTAATAATCCCTATATAAAGGTAGGGATTAGGATGAATAGAAGTATCAGAATCGAATTATCTTCTCTTTTATATTTCTTCATATTCTTCTTAGTCTTCATTATCAATCTTGTAATTATTTTCTTTGAAAGTAATAAAATATCCTCTCCCCAAGTGGATGTATAATATCTTGCGAAAGTGGAACCACTATAAATCCATGTGTGAACTCTCTATTTACTTTCTTGTGTGATTTCCCGATTTGTTGCTTTATTCTCAAGTTTTGTTTGTTTTGTCGCACTACAACACGATCTTATTGCTTCCGCATGTATTAGGGTTGATTTGTAATCATTTGTGTAAATTCACCCCTACAGTTTGGTAACAGAGCTTTGAAGGTTATTGTTGAAGCCTAGGGCTAGAAGGTGTTCGATAAAATGTCAGGACTTGGAAATGAGAAGGTTAGACCTACCCAGGAATATGCACCCTACATTAGGGATTCATATGCAGCATTAGGTTCGTAGTTGGCTTTAGAGAAGTGGAATGGAGATAATGATTTTGAGAAGTGGCAGTGGAAGATGAATGCGGTGTTGAGAAGAAATCGTGTTCATCGGGTTGTATTTGACATAGAATTGTTGCCAGTAGATATCTCAGAATTGGAAAGAATGAGATGGAAGAATGGGCCTTTATTACTCTCCAATTGGCCTTGGGTGAGAATGTCATTCCAGAGATTAGTGGTGAAACTACTACTAGAGGCTTATGGAAGAAACTGGAGGATCTCTACATGAAGAAGTCGCCCACGAATAGGCTGATTCTATTGAAGAATTTTTTCACATATAATATGCGGGAAGGTATATCATTGAAAGCACATACGAACTTCTTTGATGATTTGATGATGAAGATGAAAGCTGTTGATTTGAATGTGGACGATAAGCAAAAGACTATGGTGGTATTGTGTTCTCTTCCTGAGCGATACATGGTTTTCGCTAACAGCTTGATTTATGGCAGAAGCACGCTGTCATTAGAAGATGTGAAGACGGAAATTCTAAGTGAAGAATTGAGGGATCAGATGAAGCATACGAGCGAAAGTGGAGAAGCTAGTAGTAGTCAGAGGCTGTTTGTGGAGAGAGGAAGAAAGGAGAAGAAGGAGAATAATTTTAAAGGGCGTTTCAATTCAAGGAAGCCTGGAAGTTGTTGGAGAGGTAAGTCTAGAGACGACATGTGTCATTATTGTAAGAAACATGGCCGCTGGAAGAAATATTGTCCAGATTTGAGGAAGAGAAATGAAGAAGACGGTTCTTCATCTATTGCGATGGAGAAGGTTGTTTCTGATGATGTGTTGACTACATTTGTTTTTGATGTATCAGACCATTGGGTGCTAGATTCAGGGGCATCTTTCCATATGACATCTAGGAAGGAGGATTTCTATTCTTATGAAGACAAGAAGGGAAGTGCCATATTAATGGAGAATGATGCTACTTGCAAGTCATTGGGAAAAGGATCGGTGTGTATTCGCATGCACGATGGTGCAATGCGCACTATCACTGGAGTCCGTTATGTTCTAGATTTAAGAAAATCTCTTCTATCCTTGTGTCAACTAGCATCTTTGGGGTTGAAGATTATGATAGAGTCAGATGGCTTTTAGGTGACATGTGGTGCTCTTGTATTGATGAAAGGAATGATGGTCCGGAATCTTTATCTGCTGAAAGGATCTACAGTTCTTGGAGAGACGTGTGTTGGAGTTGATAGTTCACGAGATTTGGATGCCACCAGACTCTGAAATCTCAGATTAGGTCATGTTTTAGAGAAGAGTTTGAAGCTGCTTCGAAGAAGGAAGATGATCAAGGGTAAAAACTTCAACCTTTTGGAATTCTACCAGGAGTATGTGATAGGGAAGCATACAAAAGTTTCTTTCGGTGTTGGTAGACATGAGTCTAAAGGAGTACTAGAGTATGTCCATACGGATGTTTGGGGACAATTAGCTACAGCTTCTATTGGAGGAGCTAAGTATTTTATTTCTTTTATTGATGACTACTCTCAGAAGGTTTGGGTGTGTATGTGATGAAAGCTAAGTCGGAGTCATTTGAAAAGTTTAAAACTTGGAAAGCTCTAACATCCCGCTATTTTGGACCATTCCAATCGACAATAAATCCACACATGTCGGACTTGAATAATTCAAAACAACAGATTGTTAATAAATTTTGGGGCAAATAAAATCAATCACAGAATCACAGGCACAGAAAATCAGAATAACTCGCAGCGGAATAAAATAAACATAGTAGTTCATGAAGCTACTAGATACAAAGTCTTAAAACAAATACAAAATACCAGAGTCTGAAAAACAGATACAACAGAAAATCCAAATACATAAGTTCACTAATACATAAACAAAGCTGAATGGAAATAACTGAGATAGAAATGACAGATAGATAAATAGCTAAATCTCCAACAGATCTCTAGTTCCAAAAGATGAATCCAAAGCTGTGATACTCAGGCTGACCCGAGCGTAAAGCAAAACACAAAATACTCGAGTCAGGACATACATACTTATATAAATATAAATCAACTCAAGTGATCTGTAAAAGAAATGCATCGGTAACTTAAAGGATGCTTGAGATCGCCCATCCTTTAAGGATCCGTTAAACAATCTACTATGTAGTACAATACGCTATTATAATAATGTCTAAAGTAAGATAAACTATTAAAATAGCGTTAAGGCGTTACCAATATCCCCCTTAACACATTTTTATATATTCCTATAGTCTATACAGTACCGTAACTTCCCGTAAACTGGGCTTATCAGAGGGCACTCCATAGGTATGGTACAAAACAAACTCGTAATGGTCTCGATAAGGTAGGTGACACGGCACAACTATGCAATGCCAGGCTAGATATACCAATTACACTTTCGGGCTGGTGGTAACGCATAGCAGCCACTACCGCCCTCCTCGAGCCATACTCCCAAATCAAAGGTGCGCACCAAATCAATCACAAAGTAATAGAATGGCAATCGAAGAAGTGTGTCCGATCGGAGGAGCTACCTCACTTGGCCCGTCAATTGCTCCTATTTTAGTCACCTTATGCTAACTCACGGGAGTTAGATCCATGTATATACCTCAAATGGAACGTCGCCATCACTTACTTCATTCTGGAATCTCCACCGCGTACACAGTTGTTAAAGTGGTTTTCGGAGTTGGCAGAGAGTATGACAACTTCCGATCCCGGTCTCTTTAACAACCAAACGTTATTATAACCCATGGTTATTTCAATTTCAAATGGTTTATATTTCATACCAAAACATATTTATTTCAAAATTACATAAATCCAATATCATTATTCTTTCAAAATAATGTTCATTCAAAAGTTGTAACACTTTCAAAATTTATACATTTAATTATAACACTACGAAATCATAAAAATTTAGAAACCATAGCACTTTAAATATGCAACCTTTAAAATCATAGAAATTCGAAAACATTACATTTAGAAGTAGTAGCATTCTGAAAACATAACCTTAAGTCATCATAGCATTTTTGGAAAAGTGATACTTAAGAAATCATAGCATTTTGGAAATGTAACCTTAAGGAATCATAGCATTTTTGGAATGTAATACCTCCCACTTTAACATTTCATAAAATCAAAATATTTATATACTTACAATTTTTAACATAGTTATTTATCATTTCTAATTTATTACACTAATTAATTCATTTGGACATTAACTAAACCATGCTTTTAGTTAAATAAACTTTATTACTGAAATTTCCAATTTAAAGCTGAATTTCCTTAAGTTAAAAGTATATTATTAACTTACATTTTATTATTACAGTAAAGAACATTTATTGTTCTAATCATTTAAAAGGTACCATTACATTAATTACCACTTACATGTTAACAGTACAATATTAACTTACATTTTCTTATTACAGTAAGGAATATTTATCATTTTAATCAATATTACATAAATTAAAACTTACATGTCAAATGTACGTTTAACTTACATTTTTATTACAATAAAGAGCATTTATCATTTTAATCAATATTACATTAATTAAAACTTATATTTTTATTTCAGTAAAGAGCATTTATCATTTTAACCAATATTACATAAATTAAAACTTACATATCAAATGTACGTTTTAACTTACATTTTTATTACAATAAAGAGCATTTATCATTTTAATCAATATTACATTAATTAAAACTTACATGTCAAATGTACGTTTTAACTTACATTTTTATTACAATAAAGAACATTTATTTTATTTATTACCCAAAATATACCATTACACTAATTAGCACTAACATGTTACAATACATTATTAACTTACAATTTATTATTACAATAAAGAGCATTCATTATATTTATTACCCAAATTATACCATTATATTAATTAGCACTTACAGGTTACAATACATTATTAACTTACAATTTATTATTACAATAAAGAGCATACATTATATTTATTACCCAAATTATACCATTACATTAATTAGCACTTACATGTTACAATACATTATTAACTTACAATTTATTATTACAATAAAGAGCATTCATTATATTTATTACCCAAATTATACTATTAATACATTAATTAGCACTTACATGTTACAATACATTATTAACTTACAATTTATTATTACAATAAAGAGCATTCATTATATTTATTACCCAAATTATACCATTACATTAATTAGCACTTACATGTTACAATACATTATTAACTTACAATTCGAGGTTAGAATAAAATATCCTTATTAAGTCAAATTGGATTATTAAATTTCAGTTAACCTTCATATTATAAATTAGATTCCAAAAATTACATTTCTAACCATTTATTTTTTATAAAAAATTCAACACATGTAAATAAATGTATAAAATTTTATAGCAATCATTACATTAAAATTTTAGTTGAAATCCATATATTAAAATCCAAAATACTTAATAATTTTTAGAAAACTATTTTAAAACCAACCACGGAGTCTGTATAAAATTTTCTAACCTAGGGTCAAGTAAATACGGATTTATATCATTTCAATCCGAACTTATTAAATTTCCGAGTTTATATCATTTCAGACCCGCAATCCCAGGTCAAATAAAAATTGATCAGGCCTATCATTTCAGCCCATAATAATTTTTCCTTAATCTAAAGACCGTTCGGGTATGTATTATTTCAACCCATAGTGAAGAAACTTGTAGTGTGAGAATATAATATGAAGTAAATAGAACAATATACATCATATCATGGCATATGATCATAACAGGTATAATATCATATGAAATAACATAATATAAACATAAGTGGAATTTCTAACTTGCATATACATATCAATACAATTCAATTGTCATCAATTCACCAAAATATAAGTATGTAGTCAAGCGTGATTACTCACTTTCTTTAGCTAGAGAAAAGGATTCCAAACAAACACAACAACTACTAATAAGCACGACAATCACGAACAAGTTTGAGTGGGAGGAGAATCCAAATCCAAAGCTTAGAAAAATAAAAAAATACATATGTAAACAAATAAATTCACATAGATAAATAAAAGTCGAAAATTATAATTTGTAAACACATGAAAGGGCTAGCCAAAAGGCACATAGGCTCAGCCTATAGGGGTTGTTTGGGTTCGGCTATGATAGCTTAGGGTTAGGTTTTAGCAATTAGAGAGGAGGATGGTGGTGATGGCCAAATTAATGGAAGGAGGAAGGGGGAAAAAGGAAGGGGAAGAAGGGTTTTGGCCTAGGGTTTGTCATGGCTAGGGTTTGTGATGATTATAGAGAGGAGGAGGTCGGTTTTGGTTGGAGAAAAAAGGAGGTGGAGGTGGTGACAAGCATGGCGAAATATAGGTGGAGGAAGGAGGAAATTTAGAGAAAAAATAAAATAAAATTAGAGAAGGAGAAGGAGAAGAGGAACTTACAACAATCTATTTCAGAGCATAGATGAGAAATGAGAAGGAAGAAAATAAATTTGTACGTACTTTGTTTCTCAACTGATGACTGTTCATTTCTAATGACTATTCAGGAGACTTTTTGAATACCCTAGCCCAATAGTCTAAGCCTAATAACACAAAGAGAAAATAAAACATGAAAACAATTTCGTGTAATACGCTGAAAACTGCAAATTTGGAGAAGTAAAAATCAGAATTTTATGAAACGAAAAGCAGGGAAAAGGTTAGAATCAAATCCAGCTTCATAAAAAACGAATAAACTTTCAAATTTCAAATTTCAAATTTAAAAATTTTAACAGGAAGTCAAACTTTGACCAAAGTTGACCAAAATTTGAATTTTCAGAAAAATCTTTATTTTATTAAATTTGGAAGAATAATTTACATCAATATTCAAAATTATGCATTAAAATTCCAAATTTATCAATTTTAAAATAATAAATTCAAAGTTTTTCAATTGAAATTCCAATTAAAATATTACAGAAATTACGGGTTGTTACACTCTCCCCCATTTAAAACTTTTCGTCCTCGAAAAGGAATGAGACACAGGAAAAACAAAGAAAATGAGATAGATTAACAAATAGTACCTGGAACAAACAATTCCGGATTCGAAGCACGCATGCTCTCCTCTGTCTCCCAAGTACAATCCCGATCATCAGTACTCCACTGCACTTTGACCAGGTTGACATATTTCCTTCTTAGCTGCTTCGTACCTTTATCGATAATACGAAGTGGCTTCCTCTCGACAGTAAGGTTTGGCTCAACATCCAAACTCTCGAGAGCAGAAGGCTGAACAATCAAAGATGGATCATGAAGGTACGGACGAAGATGCGAAACATGGAATACATTATGCAGTCTAGATAGTTTCTCAGGCAAATCCAAACGGTAGGCTAAAGAACCAACTCTCTCTATGATGCGAAAAGGACCAATGAACCTAGGAGCAAGCTTCCCTCTCCGACCAAACCGAATCACATTCCTTAACGGAGAGACCTTAAGGAAAACCTGATCACCAACAAAAAACTCCAGACTCCTCCTACGCCTATCAGCATACTTCTTCTGCCTATCCTGAGCAATCCTCATCTTCCTCTTAATCTCCTCAACCTTCTTAGAAGCCTCTAGAATCATATCAGGACCAAGAACCAAATGACTACCGGACTCAATCCAACAAGATGGAGATTTGCAAGGTCGTCCATAAAGACCAGCAAATGGAGCCATTTCGATACTAGCCTGAATTCAAAAGATGGAATAAGGCAGATAAATATTTAAGACAACCTTACAGAAAATTTAAGATTATACCTAATAACTATTGTTATAGGTGAATTCAACGAGATGGAGATGATCTTCCCATGATCCTCCATAATCAAGGACACAGACACGAAGAAGATCTTCTAGAATCTAATTCACTCTTTCCGTTTGACCGTCGGTCCGTGGATGGTAAGCAGTGCTCAGATTCAGGTGAGTACCTAAAGCTTCCTGAAAAGCTCTCCAAAACTGACTGGTAATGATGGGGTCCCTATCACAAACAATACTGACCTGAACACCATGAATACGAACAATCTCTCTCATATAAATCTCAGCCAAACTCAAAGCAAAACGGTTGGACCTGATCGTAATTAAATGAGCTGACTTGGTCAATCTATCCACAACTACCCAAATACTCTCATTACCTCTCCTAGTCCTCGGTAGTCCATCAATAAAATCCATAGAAACCTGTTCCTATTTCCAATTGGGAATCTCAAGGGGTTGCAATAATCCAGTGGTCTTCTGATGATCAGCCTTAACCTGCTGACAAGTCGCACATCTACTAACAAAAAGGGAGATATCACGTCTCATACCACTCCACCAATACAGCTTCTTCATATCCTGATACATTTCTGTCACACCTGGATGAACAGAAAGTCTGGATCAATGATTTTCCCAAAGTAACTCTTGCCTCAATCCATCGACATTCGGGACACAAATCCGATTATTAATCCTCAAAATCCCTCTATCATCGATCTGAGCTCCACTTCCATCTTGGCTGCTACCACCAACTCTGCTACGAACATTCTCCTTAATATGCCTAAGCATCTTATCCTCATCCTGCTTAGCAACAATATGATCCATAAGAGGAGAAGAAACAACAAGCTGACACAACATCGCCTTCTTACGACTAAAAGCATCGGCTACAACATTAGCTTCCCCGAGGGTATAGTTGATGTCGAGGTCATAAGAAGCAAGGAACTCAAGCCGTCTAACTTGTCTCTGATTCAAATCCTTCTGGGTGAAAATATATTTCAAAGACTGGTGATCCGTAAAGAGCTCAAACTTAGTTCCCAAAAGATGATGTCTCCAAAGCTTCAAAGCAAAAACCAGGACAAGTAATTCCAAATCATGGGCAGCATAATTTGCTTCATGGGTCTTCAACTGACGACTGGCATAAGCAATAACCTTCTTGAATTTCCATGATGAATTTTAGGACAAAGTATAGGAAAAGATAAAGAAAAGATTCAACTAGAATGGAAATCCTAATCAAAGAATTCTATTAAACAAGGTGGATTCGAAAAGAAGGAAATTCTAAGAAAAAATAGATTTTAAACAAGAAAAAATTCATATCCAAAATAATCCTTTAAAAATCCTTTAAAATCATTTTAAAACCATTTTATACTTAAAAATACGTTCTCTCACAAAGAATGATTCTGAGACTGATTTTACTCATTCTAGGGTATTTCTACCCTATCTCTAATGAGTTTTTGCCCCGCAGGCTAAGATTTGCCTAAAACCAAAGCTCTGATGCCAACTGTGTAACGACCCGTGAATTTCGTTAACTAAGTTTGTCATAATTTCCATAATTTATAGTAAAATGAATGTTAGGAATTAGATGTAGCAATTGTAATTAAAAGTTAACTGAAAAAAATAATAAATAAATAAATGTTATTTATTGAAATTCCAATTCAATAAAATAATGTAAATGTTATGATTTGGTTTTTAAATAGAATATGAGAAACAAGAGTAAGTATTGAATAATATGTTATTTATTTATGGTATTGAATAAAAATTGGTAAGCCAACTGTAATTAATGATAATAATGTGAGATAAGTTAATGAATTTGATTTCAATGCCACACCCATTAATGAATGTGATTGAAATAGAATTTAGGTAAATGTATACTAGGTTATAAATCAAATAGAGGGAAACAAACGTATATATCGAATTGATTAATGAATACATATACATTGAATAGTAATTGAATGTACAGTTAATGGAAATTGTATAAAATCAATAATGATAATTAGATGTGCCTTTTGATAATTAATTCCATAACGGAAAGAGTAAATGTATTCATTTGAATATAAAATTGCAATTGGGTAGGGATTGTTAAGTAACAACGTTAATGCAAGGTAAATGATGCTAAATTAAAGTCAATAATAATGAATAGTGACTAATTCAAAATTTGTAACACAGATTGTAATTTGGGAAATAAGAAGAATGAAACCAAGAAATAAATTATAGAGGATAGTTAATTGAAATCAATGTATCTATTTGGCAAAAATATAATAAGTGTACTACAATCAAAATTTATGTAAGCAAAGTGTGAAGTTCTAAATTTTTGGAATCAGTAGAATTTGGAAGGGATTAAAGGTTACATAGATTGATGGTATGGCACGTAATGAATTTTTTTGAAGTTGAGTTTTAAATAGTAAGTTAATTGATCTAATTTATAATAATTGGATGTATTGCAAAATAAATGAAATTAACGTTTAATTATTACGTTTATAGAGATTTAGCTGGAATTCAAGGATATTAGAATAATAGATTTTGAACCCAACATGGAATCCATCTACTTTAAATTTATAGATGGAATAAACATTGATTAGTTAATTTAATAGAAATGTTGGGAACTAAAATTTATAATTTTGAATATAATGGAATTTAAAGATAGGGCATTGAAATTGATAAAATTTATTTGCTCTAATTTGACATTTAAATTATCTTTAAATAATTGCAAATTTTTGAGAAGTATAAAGGTGATAAATGGTCAATTCTATAATTGAAATATAAAATTCAATTTAATTAATTTATTTTAAAATTTATTTAATTAATATAAAAATAACCATTTTGGCCACTGACTCGGATTTCGACGAAACCAATTCCATCGGATCCGTATCAGTGAATTATTGTAGGGTTTTAAGTTTTGTTGCGATCGGACTTGTCGTTTGATCGTACGAACGTGAAACGCCTTGAAATCGATTTAATTGAAATCAAATTTAAAATCAATTTGAAAATTTTGTTTTCAGCATAACTTCTTCATACGATGGAATTTGGACGTGAAACTTTTTCCATCGCGTTCAGAATGTTTTAAATTACCTGTTTTGATATATGAGTTTACCCAATTTCGTTTCGGGGGTCAGAACGGGCTTTTTGGGCCATAGTTTGTTCCGCACGTTCGTCTATCCCATTTGTCTATTCTACCTCTACCTCTATATAAGCACGGTTATAAACCCTAGCCTCCATCTTCTATTTTTTGTCTGTATGTTCATTTTTCTTCAATCCTTTCTCTACCTCAATGGATGCTTTCAGATCCAAATAACAGTTCGAAAATCAAATAAAAATTTAAGTCCTCCGAAAAATCCCAAAAAAATATATGTGGTAGTTTTCATCGATACGAATCTACGGGTGGTCTCGGTTTTTGCAATTGATGCTCAGATCAACCGGAAATCGCGGTCAAACCTCCAATTTTCGAAATCCACATGGCCCAATTTGGGAGTTTTTGATTGGATCGATTTTAGGCAAATTGCTTTCTGGGTTTTGAAGAGGAAGGTTTGTGGAGTCGTTTGACGGTGGTCTCGTAAGCTAAGACGACCGGAGGTGGCCGGAATTGGCGAACTAGGGTTTGCAAACCCTAGCTTGGAGGCGGCGGCGGCGGCCACCAGAGAGGCGCGCGATGGGGTAGGGAGGAGCGGCTCGGCCTGGAGATCACGATGGTGACTGCGGTTTGTCGAATGGTGGTCCGTGGCGTTGGCGATTCACGGTCAAAGGCCGGTCAAATGGGTTTCATGCTAAGTTCGGTAGCAGGAAGAAACGTTCGTGAAGGTGCATGTACGTGAGCAACATTTAGATGATGACGTGGCAGCTAGTATGTGTTCTCTTTTTATTTATTTTTAAATTGAAATTCAATCACAATTTTCGCAATATCTCGTGCATACGAACTCCGTTTCACGTGCGGTTTTTTTTGTTAGGATCGTAATTTAATTCCGGACCTGATGACACTGGTTTGGACGAATTCTGAGACGGTCAAATTTTTGGGTTTAAATTGAATTTAAATTCAATTTAAATTCAAAAAGGTGAGTGTTTTAACCCACTCACAACTTCTAAGATTTCCTATGTTTGTTAAATTCATGTATGATGTGGTTAGAAATTTATTTATAGCTGTTTGACATATATTTCATCATTATCTCAGTTAATTGCATTCATCGTAATCAATTGTTAATTTATTTATTTATTGCATTTAAATTGCCAGTTAATTGTTAATTAATTTATCCATTGCATTTAAACTGCCAATTAATTGTTAATCAATTTATCCGTTACATATAAACTGCCAGTTGAAAGTTATTAATTTTTATTGAATATAAACTATTTGGTGATGCCTGTTATATTTTATATGCTTTATATTGATGTTTTTGTTTAAATTGGATGACGATTGTAATGAATGGTTGATTATTGATATTTGGATGAATTGATGCTATATTTTATATAGTATAAACTGCAAGTTATTATGCATTTTATTTTATTCGGGATTGCGGTTTGAAATGATATATAACCGTAAACTTTTATTTTAAAATTACGGATTGAAATGATAAATATCCGTATCACTTGACCGTAGGATAGAAAATTATATACAGGCACCGTGGTCTATATATAAAATATTTTAAAGTGATTTTTCTATGGTTTGGAAAGAAATATACGGTTTAATAAATATTAAATTTTGATATTTTATAAATATTATTTTATATATAGTTAAATTCTAAAATTTAAGCTATGTGTAACTTAATGATGTTTTGAGTTGATTTACGAATATTTCAAGTTTGAGTTTTATTTAAGTGATATTGAACTTATTAAATAAATATTTCTAAACTAAATAATAGAAAAATTGAATTAAGGTATATATAGAATTTTCAGATTTAGTTGAGAATTTTAGAATATTTTAAGACTTGAAATATATCAAAATTGAAATGTTTTATTTAAATTAAGGTATTATTGTTTTCAAAGTATTGGTTTTCGAAATTTTTATAACTTTGAAAGTAATATGGTTTGAAAATGAATTCTTTTGAAATAGAAATTATTTAAGAATTATCTTTGAATATATTGATTTGAAACCGATTGAAATTTTGAGATTTAGAATATGACTGCCTTATGTGAGCTGGGTTTAATATGGTTTTAAAGAATATTTCGAGTTTTATAAATAAAAGTAAGATTAGCGATTGGAAATTCGGTTTTATTTAAATGAGACAATTGAATTGTTTTGGAAATGGAAATGATATATTATTGAATTGGGTTTGAAATAGTAATAATATTTTGGTTTAAAGTATATACTATTTTGAAGAAAAGGATATGTTTTGAAAGGGCAATGATTGTGTTTTAAAAGTATATATATTTTAAATGACCACGGTGTTATAATAACGATTGGTTGTTAAAGAGACCGGGATCGGATATGGACATACTCTCTGTCGATACCGAAAACCACTTTGACAACCGTGTACGCGGTGGAGATTCCAGAATGAAGTAGGATGATGGCGACGTTCTTAAGGTATGTTACGTGGACCCAACTCCCGTGAGTTGGCATAAGGTGGCTAAAACAGGAGCGATCTCGGACCAGTGAGGTAGCACCTCTTCTTGGACGCATTTCTTCGATATTATACTCTTACTTGTGATTTGACTAGATGGCCATCCTCCGATTTGGGAATGTTGTTCGAGGTGGAACGGTAGTGGCTGCTATGCGTATCCATCAGTCCGTGTGCGTAATTGGTATATCTACCCTGGCATTGCCTAGTTGTGCCGTGTCACCTACCATATCGAGCTTTACTACGATTATGATTTTAAGATCCGACCGCGTTAAGGTTCTCCATCCCCTTAACGCTATTTTCCGATATGATTATACTTTACTGATTAGACACTACTGTATATAGCGAATATTACTACATAGTAGATAGTTTAACGGATCCTTAAGAGATGTGAATCCCGAACATTTCTTAAGTTATTGCACCCACGTTAGACACTGGATAGGAGATGTCAAACCCCGTAAACATCTCTGACGCCGTTTACACTCATATTTATTTCATTGATTTAACTTACATAAGATCTTTTAGTTCTGACTCGAGTGTTTTGTCTTTTCAATTCGCTCGGGTCCGCCTGAGCATTTCAGGATTTGAAGGCCTATTTCTGAAGGACGAAGACGAAGATTTTATTATTACTATTTGTTATATATTCTACTACACCATTGTATTCTGCTGCATAATTATCATTCTCTGGTATGTGTAACTCTGATATGTATTGTATAAGTATAATCAAATGTTTTGTAAAACAGCTTCATGAACTGTTATTTGATTATTATATTTTATCGTTCCGCTGCAAGATTCTATTTTGTTTTATTTCTTTCTTGTCTTTTCTTATTTACCCCATAACAATCCGTCCTTTCGTATGGTTTAAATCGGCATGTGTGTCGGTCTAAAGCGTGCGAAAAGGCGGGATGTTACATCTGGTATCAGAGCTTTGGTTTAGCGATTAACCTTAGCTTTGTGGGGTTTGACTCTTTACTAATAGGGTAATAATACCCTATGGGAGTCGCTGAGCGCATATATGAGAGAGCGTATTTGTTAGTGCTATAAAAAGGTTTTGATATTGTGTTAATCTGTTCCGTTTTGTATTTATAAATTCTGCTTGATGCATGGGACGCTGTGACATCAATAGGGGTTTCTAAACACTTAATAGGACAGACAGACATAATATTTGTTTTTAACATAGGTGAATGAAATAATTTTTGCCTATTATATTTTCTATATATAAAATAAATTTTCCAAATGACATATATATTGGTTGCTATAGATTGGTTGGTAGGTAATAAGTGTAAATAATAATAGAAACAAGATTAAAGAATAAAATAGATAAAATGGGAAATTTAGAACTTAAGTTCCGGGGTTTTGAAATTTCTTTCGAATAAATTTTGGAATATGATAGTATTGCTTATAAGTATTTTCTGATATAAATATTTTAATATAATTCAGAAGTTTTGTTTTAAAGACGATTTTGGAGAAAAAATAATAATATTTTAAAGGTATTTTCTGATATTAGTATTTCAATATAAATAGAAATTTTGGAAAGAACAAGTTTTGTACTCCCCTCTCTGTCGCTGGAAAATAATTTCGGTGATGAGTGCACGCATCATCGATTTTCATTTTCGAGTTTCGAAGTGGGAAGGCCACTGTAGTAGTTTACTGCAGATTCATTTTTGAAAAAAAAATGTATAAATTTTGAATTGTTTTAAATTTAACTAGAGGTATAAGTTATAAGAAAATATTTATCTATTATTTCAAAATAATTTGAAATTTAACCCGGAATTTAAATTCTTAAATTTCCATTAATTAATTGTTTAAATTATTGTAGTGAAATAAAAGGTAAGTAATTAATAAATTGAAACCTCTGATTTAAATAAGAGATCTAAAAACTAAGTTATAAATGGAGATTAAAGAAAATTGAACTTTGTAACATAGGAGACAAAGAGTAATATTGTTGAACATTAAATTTAATTAAAAGATGAGATAAAACTTGTATAAGTTCATTTGCATTTTCTTTAACTTATATAACTTACCAAATATAAAAAGTTGAAATGTTTAATAAGAAATGTAATAGAAATTTGTACAAGTAAAAGTAGGTAATGAAGTATTCAATGAATTTGCTATATTAAATGAGAATTTAATGTTATTAACTTAGGTTATAATTGAAATTTTATCAAGGAAATATAATTAAAAAGTAAGTATGACAAATAGATGATTATAAACTTAAGTGTTTAATGTGTGAATAAATAAGATCATAAGATAATAAATGAGTAAATAATAGTAAGTAGTATATATATGGAAGATAATAAAACTTAAGTAAAAGATTTAAACTATTTGTGAACAAAATAAGTATAAAGGATGAATGCAGTAAATATAATAGGGATGTAAGTATTAAATAAATAAATGAAATTGAGAAATGCATAGGTGTAATGCAATAATAGAAACTTACATGACCTAAATTAATGAGAAAGAATAAGCGTAAGTAATGAGTAAAAAAAAATGAAACAAACATTAATATGTAAATGAAATTAAAGGTTTACTAGAAATAAATGTAAATTATAAAAGGAAATCAAACAACTAAAGTATGAAATAAAGTTATAATAAGCTAATTTGATTTTGATGGTTGGAATTGTCATTGTTTGATTTGTGGTTCGTTGGGTAAGGAATTTGAAGTTGTTGGATGAATAAATAATCTATTTTGTCCATCTAAGACTGTTGAGGAAATGATGCACTTGATAGTTATTTCCATTCCGTACAATTTCAAGTTTTGAACCCAAACAACTATTTGTCTGTTTGATTGGATGGTTGCTTTGTTTTGGGTGTGTATGCTGTTTGTGAAGTTGATGGTTGATGTATTGATTGGTTGTTAATGATTGAAACCACATAAATATTTCACTTTATATAAATTGTTAACCCTTTGGATTTATAAGTGAAATGCAGGTTATGAAGCAATTGCTACTGCTTTTGGTTCCATAAATTAAGCGTTAATGCCCGACAAATAGGTACGTTTCGGATTACGTTTTATAGCGATATTTTATATATTTTTCCGTGTTGGGGTTTACTATTTTGGATATTATATGTGATATTTTGTTATATTTAATATTATATTTTCTCTCGAGCCTCTCCGTACAAAGGAGACTCCGCCGAAATTTTTCGAAATTTTTGGACTTAGAAAATTATTTTTGAATGCTTCTCCAAACTTTATTTATTTAAGTATAAAAAGATATAATGATTAAAATGGGTATATTCTATATAAAGTAATAAATTTTGTAGATTAGTGTTTATAAGTTAATATTTTGAATAAGATGTATTGTTTATCTAAATTCTTCCTTCTCCCTTCTTTTTCCTTTTCGGGGACGAAAAGTTTTGAGTGGGGGAGAGTGTAACGACCCGTGAATTTCGTTAACTAAGTTTGTCATAATTTCCATAATTTATAGTAAAATGAATGTTAGGAATTAGATGTAGCAATTGTAATTAAAAGTTAACTGAAAAAAATAATAAATAAATAAATGTTATTTATTGAAATTCCAATTCAATAAAATAATGTAAATGTTATGATTTGGTTTTTAAATAGAATATGAGAAACAAGAGTAAGTATTGAATAATATGTTATTTATTTATGGTATTGAATAAAAATTGGTAAGCCAACTGTAATTAATGATAATAATGTGAGATAAGTTAATGAATTTGATTTCAATGCCACACCCATTAATGAATGTGATTGAAATAGAATTTAGGTAAATGTATACTAGGTTATAAATCAAATAGAGGGAAACAAACGTATATATCGAATTGATTAATGAATACATATACATTGAATAGTAATTGAATGTACAGTTAATGGAAATTGTATAAAATCAATAATGATAATTAGATGTGCCTTTTGATAATTAATTCCATAACGGAAAGAGTAAATGTATTCATTTGAATATAAAATTGCAATTGGGTAGGGATTGTTAAGTAACAACGTTAATGCAAGGTAAATGATGCTAAATTAAAGTCAATAATAATGAATAGTGACTAATTCAAAATTTGTAACACAGATTGTAATTTGGGAAATAAGAAGAATGAAACCAAGAAATAAATTATAGAGGATAGTTAATTGAAATCAATGTATCTATTTGGCAAAAATATAATAAGTGTACTACAATCAAAATTTATGTAAGCAAAGTGTGAAGTTCTAAATTTTTGGAATCAGTAGAATTTGGAAGGGATTAAAGGTTACATAGATTGATGGTATGGCACGTAATGAATTTTTTTGAAGTTGAGTTTTAAATAGTAAGTTAATTGATCTAATTTATAATAATTGGATGTATTGCAAAATAAATGAAATTAACGTTTAATTATTACGTTTATAGAGATTTAGCTGGAATTCAAGGATATTAGAATAATAGATTTTGAACCCAACATGGAATCCATCTACTTTAAATTTATAGATGGAATAAACATTGATTAGTTAATTTAATAGAAATGTTGGGAACTAAAATTTATAATTTTGAATATAATGGAATTTAAAGATAGGGCATTGAAATTGATAAAATTTATTTGCTCTAATTTGATATTTAAATTATCTTTAAATAATTGCAAATTTTTGAGAAGTATAAAGGTGATAAATGGTCAATTCTATAATTGAAATATAAAATTCAATTTAATTGATTTATTTTAAAATTTATTTAATTAATATAAAAATAACCATTTTGGCCACTGACTCGGATTTCGACGAAACCAATTCCATCGGATCCGTATCAGTGAATTATTGTAGGGTTTTAAGTTTTGTTGCGATCGGACTTGTCGTTTGATCGTACGAACGTGAAACGCCTTGAAATCGATTTAATTGAAATCAAATTTAAAATCAATTTGAAAATTTTGTTTTCAGCATAACTTCTTCATACGATGGAATTTGGACGTGAAACTTTTTCCATCGCGTTCAGAATGTTTTAAATTACCTGTTTTGATATATGAGTTTACCCAATTTCGTTTCGGGGGTCAGAACGGGCTTTTTGGGCCATAGTTTGTTCCGCACGTTCGTCTATCCCATTTGTCTATTCTACCTCTACCTCTATATAAGCACGGTTATAAACCCTAGCCTCCATCTTCTATTTTTTGTCTGTATGTTCATTTTTCTTCAATCCTTTCTCTACCTCAATGGATGCTTTCAGATCCAAATAACAGTTCAAAAATCAAATAAAAATTTAAGTCCTCCGAAAAATCCCAAAAAAATATATGTGGTAGTTTTCATCGATACGAATCTACGGGTGGTCTCGGTTTTTGCAATTGATGCTCAGATCAATCGAAAATCGCGGTCAAACCTCCAATTTTCGAAATCCACATGGCCCAATTTGGGAGTTTTTGATTGGATCGATTTTAGGCAAATTGCTTTCTGGGTTTTGAAGAGGAAGGTTTGTGGAGTCGTTTGACGGTGGTCTCGTAAGCTAAGACGACCGGAGGTGGCCGGAATTGGCGAACTAGGGTTTGCAAACCCTAGCTTGGAGGCGGCGGCGGCGGCCACCAGAGAGGCGCGCGCTGGGGTAGGGAGGAGCGGCTCGGCCTGGAGATCACGATGGTGACTGCGGTTTGTCGAATGGTGGTCCGTGGCGTTGGCGATTCACGGTCAAAGGCCGGTCAAATGGGTTTCATGCTAAGTTCGGTAGCAGGAAGAAACGTTCGTGAAGGTGCATGTACGTGAGCAACATTTAGATGATGACGTGGCAGCTAGTATGTGTTCTCTTTTTATTTATTTTTAAATTGAAATTCAATCACAATTTTCGCAATATCTCGTGCATACGAATTCCGTTTCACGTGCGGTTTTTTTTGTTAGGATCGTAATTTAATTCCGGACCTGATGACGCTGGTTTGGACGAATTCTGAGACGGTCAAATTTTTGGGTTTAAATTGAATTTAAATTCAATTTAAATTCAAAAAGGTGAGTGTTTTAACCCACTCACAACTTCTAAGATTTCCTATGTTTGTTAAATTCATGTATGATGTGGTTAGAAATTTATTTATAGCTGTTTGACATATATTTCATCATTATCTCAGTTAATTGCATTCATCGTAATCAATTGTTAATTTATTTATTTATTGCATTTAAATTGCCAGTTAATTGTTAATTAATTTATCCATTGCATTTAAACTGCCAATTAATTGTTAATCAATTTATCCGTTACATATAAACTGCCAGTTGAAAGTTATTAATTTTTATTGAATATAAACTATTTGGTGATGCCTGTTATATTTTATATGCTTTATATTGATGTTTTTGTTTAAATTGGATGACGATTGTAATGAATGGTTGATTATTGATATTTGGATGAATTGATGCTATATTTTATATAGTATAAACTGCAAGTTATTATGCATTTTATTTTATTCGGGATTGCGGTTTGAAATGATATATAACCGTAAACTTTTATTTTAAAATTACGGATTGAAATGATAAATATCCGTATCACTTGACCGTAGGATAGAAAATTATATACAGGCACCGTGGTCTATATATAAAATATTTTAAAGTGATTTTTCTATGGTTTGGAAAGAAATATACGGTTTAATAAATATTAAATTTTGATATTTTATAAATATTATTTTATATATAGTTAAATTCTAAAATTTAAGCTATGTGTAACTTAATGATGTTTTGAGTTGATTTACGAATATTTCAAGTTTGAGTTTTATTTAAGTGATATTGAACTTATTAAATAAATATTTCTAAACTAAATAATAGAAAAATTGAATTAAGGTATATATAGAATTTTCAGATTTAGTTGAGAATTTTAGAATATTTTAAGACTTGAAATATATCAAAATTGAAATGTTTTATTTAAATTAAGGTATTATTGTTTTCAAAGTATTGGTTTTCGAAATTTTTATAACTTTGAAAGTAATATGGTTTGAAAATGAATTCTTTTGAAATAGAAATTATTTAAGAATTATCTTTGAATATATTGATTTGAAACCGATTGAAATTTTGAGATTTAGAATATGACTGCCTTATGTGAGCTGGGTTTAATATGGTTTTAAAGAATATTTCGAGTTTTATAAATAAAAGTAAGATTAGCGATTGGAAATTTGGTTTTATTTAAATGAGACAATTGAATTGTTTTGGAAATGGAAATGATATATTATTGAATTGGGTTTGAAATAGTAATAATATTTTGGTTTAAAGTATATACTATTTTGAAGAAAAGGATATGTTTTGAAAGGGCAATGATTGTGTTTTAAAAGTATATATATTTTAAATGACCACGGTGTTATAATAACGATTGGTTGTTAAAGAGACCGGGATCGGATATGGACAAACTGTAACATCCTGCTATTTTGGACCATTCAAATCGACAATAAATCCACACATGTCGGACTTGAATAATTCAAAACAACAAATTGTTAATAAATTTTGGGGCAAATAAAATCAATCATAGAATCACAAACGCAGAAAATCAGAATAACTCGCAGTGGAATAAAATAAACATAGTAGTTCATGAAGCTACTAGATACAAAGTCTCAAGACAAATACAAAATACCAAAGTCTGAAAAACAGATACAACAGAAAATCCAAATTCATAAGTTCACTAATACATAAACAAAGCTGAATGGAAATAACAGAGATAGAAATGACAAATAGATAAATAGCTAAATCTCCAACAGATCTTTAGTTCCAAAAGATGAATCCAAAGCTGTGATACTCAGGCTGACCCGAGCGTAAAGCAAAACACAAAATACTCGAGTCAGGACATACATACTTATATAAATATAAATCAACTCAAGTGATCTGTAAAAGAAATGCATCGGTAACTTAAAGGATGCTTGAGATCGCCCATCCTTTAAGGATCCGTTAAACAATCTACTATGTAGTACAATACGCTATTATAATAATGTCTAAAGTAAGATAAACTATTAAAATAGCGTTAAGGCGTTACCAATATCCCCCTTAACACATTTTTATATATTCCTATAGTCTATACAGTACCGTAACTTCCCGTAAACTGGGCTTATCAGAGGGCACTCCATAGGTATGGTACAAAACAAACTCGTAATGGTCTCGATAAGGTAGGTGACACGGCACAACTATACAATGCCGGGCTAGATATACCAATTACACTTTCGGGCTGGTGGTAACGCATAGCAGCCACTACCGCCCTCCTCGAGCCATACTCCCAAATCAAAGGTGCGCACCAAATCAATCAAAAAGTAATAGAATGGCAATCAAAGAAGTGTGTCCGATCGGAGGAGCTACCTCACTTGGCCCGTCAATTGCTCTTGTTTTAGCGACCTTATGCTAACTCACGGGAGTTAGGTCCACGTATATACCTCAAATGGAACGTCGCCATTACCTATGTCATTCTGGAATCTCCACCGCGTACACAGTTGTTAAAGTGGTTTTCGGAGTTGGCAGAGAGTATGGCAACTTCCGATCCCGGTCTCTTTAACAACCAAACGTTATTATAACCCGTGGTTATTTCAATTTCAAATGGTTTATATTTCATATCAAAACATATTCATTTCAAAATCACACAAATCCAATATCATTATTCTTTTAAAATAATGTTCATTCAAAAGTTGTAACACTTTCAAAATTAGACATTTAATTATAACACTACGAAATCACAAAAGTTTAGAAACCATAGCACTTTAAATATGTAACCTTTAAAATCATAGCAAATCGAAAACATTACATTTTAGAAGTTGTAGCATTCTGAAAACATAACCTTAAGTCATCATAGCATTTTTGGAAAAGTGATACTTAAGAAATCATAGCATTTTGGAAATGTAACCTTAAGAAATCATAGCATTTTTGGAATGTAATACCTCCCACTTTAACATTTCATAAAATCAAAATACTTATATACTTACAATTTTTAACATAGTTATTTATCATTTCTAATTTATTACACTAATTAATTCATTTGGACATTAACTAAACCATGCTTTTAGTTAAATATACTTTATTACTTAAATTTCCAATTTAAAGCTGAATTTCCTTATGTTAAGTTAAAAGTATATTATTAACTTACATTTTATTATTACAGTAAAGAACATTTATTGTTTTAATCATTTAAAAGGTACCATTACATTAATTACCACTTACATGTTAACAGTACACTATTAACTTACATTTTCTTATTACAGTAAGGAACATTTATCATTTTAATCAATATTACATAAATTAAAACTTACATGTCAAATGTACGTTTAACTTACATTTTTACTACAATAAAGAGCATTTATCATTTTAATCAATATTACATTAATTAAAACATACATTTTTATTTCAGTAAAGAGCATTTATTATTTTAACCAATATTACATAAATTAAAACTTACATGTCAAATGTACGTTTTAACTTACATTTTTATTACAATAAAGAGCATTTATCATTTTAATCAATATTACATTAACTAAAACTTACATGTCAAATGTACGTTTTAACCTACATTTTTATTACAATAAAGAACATTTATTATATTTATTACCCAAAATATACCATTACATTAATTTGCACTTACATGTTACAATACATTATTAACTTGCAATTTATTATTACAATAAAGAGCATTCATTATATTTATTACCCAAATTATACCATTACATTAATTAGCACTTACATGTTACAATACATTATTAACTTACAATTTATTATTACAATAAAGAGCATATATTATATTTATTACCCAAATTATACCATTACATTAATTAGCACTTACATGTTACAATACATTATTAACTTACAATTTATTATTACAATAAAGAGCATTCATTATATTTATTACCTGTTAGCACCAAAATTGGTCACTAACCTCGTTTGAGAAAGATTGTGTAGAGAGATAAATGATGAAAGTAAATTTAAACGAGGAACAATATACTAAATTGAATGCAAAGACGAGAACACCAGATTTATAGTGGTTCGGCGTAACTGCCTACGTCCACTTTGAGGTTAATCTTTATTGCTTTACTAGATAATTGATTACAGATACAATCCGTTTGCCAACTACTTGAATACAATTGCTAAGTAAAGAGGATGAGTCTTGAAAGCGGTAGAGTCTCCCTAGTGTTCTCCCAAAAAGGTCCCTTTCACTGTGCCCCTGCCTCTCTATTTATAGACAAAGATGGGTTGGACTTCCCTGGCGGGCCTGGAAGCCGAATACCTTGGCCCAAATGGAGTGGTCACTGTATGCCGAACCGAACAGGCCGAATGGTCGGATGTCGAACCATCCTCTTCATGCCGAACGATGTGCTTGTTATGTGGGAAGAGTAGGCCGAGTAACAATCGAAGCCGGACGTGCTGGGAAGAATGCCGAGCCATCTTTGACTGCCGAACGTCCTTGGTATGCCGGACGATACACTGGCCGAGCGATGCCTCTGGCCGAACGATATCTTGACCGAACGAGGTCTCTGGCCGAACGATATCTTGACCGAACGAGGTCTCTGGCCGAACAAATATCTTGACCGAACGAGGTCTCTGGCCGAACGATGCCTTTGGCCGAACCAATATCTTGACCGAACGAGGTCTCTGGCCGAACGATACCTTTGGCCGAACCAATATCTTGACCGAATGAGGTCTCTGGCCGAACGATACCTTTGGCCGAACCAATATCTTGACCGAACAAGGTCTCTGGCCGAACGATGCCTTTTGGTCGAACAAAGTCTTTGGCCGAACAATGCCTTTGGCCGAGCGCTCCTGGATGCCGAGCGTTCCTGAATGACGGTTGCAAAGAGATGCCGAACGATCCAGTTGGGCCGAACGGTGGATATGCCGAGTACTAAGTTGCCTGGCCAAATCTCCAGGAAACACTTGCCCCCCAAAGTGTATTACGTGACCGAATGTGATACGCTTTGAATTACGTATCCTTCATGCTTCGCTTCGAACCTTGGTTCATCACTCTTGGGGGTTGCTTTCTTGTGAATGCCAATTATGGAGGTGTGTGTCGAACGTAGTGTAAATGCCGAACGACACAGTCCAAGCCGAACGTTCTATGCGTGCCGAACGATACCTTCTTGACCGGCTTTACCAGTTATGGCCTCTTCAACTTCTTCTTCTTCCCTATAAAACCAGGCGTTCTCCCTCTTCCCCTCTTTTCCACTTTTATTTATGTTATTCTCCAAAAACTTGCAATTCTTGCCTGTTAATCGGATACTAAAAGCCTAATCAATCCTTCCCAAGTTTCGGTCTACCGACTAGGTATTATCCCTTCTATCTAAATCCCTTCCATGATTAAACAGTTTCAATAAGAGACTTAGGTTTGTGCACTAGAACCGTAGCCGAGAGGGTAACGTGGATGGAGGAATCAAACTTTGATTAGGGTATCTTTAGGGCTGAATGATGTGAGGCGAGGAGAAATGACCAGGGATGATCGCACGTAGGATTTGTTGGGTGATGTGTTGTAGTTCGGCTTAACTTCATCATGCCGAACGAGACCGGAATAAAAGAAAGAATAGAGGAAGTGTTGGAGGCGATCAGGATGCCGAACGGCATGATCTGGGATGACTCGCTGAGCGACCTGTTCTTGTTGTTCGGTGTGGATGGAGGAGGAGAGGAGTGGAGTTGTAGCCAAGGGTGGAGTACCGAACGTTAAGGCTCGACATAACTCTGGTTCGGCGTGTCTTACCATACGCCGAACAGTGGAATGGAAGGCTAGGGTGGAGGCATGAATTAGTGGGGATGCCGAACGTTATCTTGGCCGAACAGAATCTTGGCCGAACGATGCTTCGCCGAGCGCTAACTAGTTCGAACGATAGTTAGGCCGAACGAGAATTTGGCCGAACAAGTTTTAGGCCGAATGGTAGCTTGGCCGAACAATCACAAATGCCGAACCATATCAAGGCCGAACAATGATAAATGTCGAACCATACTTAGGCCGAACAACGTGAATGCCGAACCATACTTAGGCCGATCAAACATAAATGTCGAACCATACTTAGGCCGAACAACACAAATGCTGAACCATATCAAGGCCGAACAATCATAAGTGCCGAACAAACAATTGCCTTGCCTAATCACATAACAAAACAAGGACAAGGACTCTAGCATACTAGCATATCAAACCGATCCGGACTATTAACTCCCTAGCTTCAGTAGACATAAACCTGAACTTAGATTGACATATTCGGATAACGTCTTTTAACGTTTTCTGAATCTGAAACCGTAATCACCATAAGGCAGGCTTTTGGAGACGGTCAGCGATGACGGTCTTCGAAGGCGATGATTTGAAGCTCGGTTTTATATCAGTAACCTTGTGACTTTCAAATTTTCAATGCTTATACACGATTGATTGCACTAGTTCACACACCACGTGGAGGGAATATTCGTGTTGTTAATTCTAACGTTGAACATTTTTCAAGTATAGTTCTCACATGTGCTTTGCCAGATTCACTATTTATTGGAGATGTCTAAAAAATCTAGCTCCGCCACTATCTCAGATAGGCCCGGGCCGTCTTCAAAGCAAGAAGTCGCGGACACTTCAAATCCGTCGACTTCCCCCGCTCATAATTTAGCTCCTGATGCCCTGGAGGCATCGATTCTCTTGGATGATCCGATCGATTCACAGGCTTCGAAGATTAACGAAGTCGCGCTTCGACGAATATGCTCTATCCACGGAATCCCTTTCACCGACGTGTTGGTTCCGTCGAGGCATGATCGCCCACATCTGCCCCCAGTTGGATATACTGCCTGTAATAAGTTTATGTGCTGGATGGGCAGCGTGCCTCCATTCAATTATTTCTTCGGGACGTGTTGCAATACATAGACATCGCCCCGTCGCAGCTGCATCCAAACGGCTACGCGTTCATATACGGGACCTACCTCCTTTTCATGGCCATCTTCTCTAGGCCTCCAACTCCCGGCGACATCAGATATATTTATATGATTAAGAGGCGGAAAGATAGCCCCTCCTTTGTGTTTCTCGAGCCGTACCACAAATGCTAAATTTTGACCGGAGTATGTTGCAAATTTGCCCTGTACAAACAGGAATGGTTCTATGTGCGTTGCCCTCCTGGTTTCGCGAGGAGATGGGTTGAAGGCAGTAAGTCTTTTCTTTGAGTCGACATTCGCGCTCTATCGGAGCTATGCTTTTTCTAACTTCTTGTTTCATCTTTTCAGGTATCAACCCACGTCCTGAGGGCCGAGGATATTCTGATACCGTCGAAGCCATTAGAGCTCTTCCTACCGAGGAACGGGACATCCGAACCCTCATTTCAAATGAGTCATTATCGAGATTCGGACTGTTAGCAGGAGGTCGCTGGATTAGCCTTCCTGAGGGCGTCTCCATTCCCAAGCCCGCATCCGGTAAAGGGAAAAAACTAGCTGAATCGTCATCACGCCATACCCCTGATGTACGGGAAGGGGAGAAAACCAAAGAGAGTGAAGCTCCTGAAACACAAGGCGAGAATGTGGGTCCTACTCAGGATCCGCTGGTCGAAGTGCATGATATTGAAACGTCATCTTCCCCTTCGAAGGGGAAAAAGAAATCGACGTATAAGATACGAAAGGAGAAGGTTGGCGGAACTTCTAAAGTTACGTTCATCCCGCCAGAGAAAAAGGCTTCTTCACAGCACATGGAAAGTTCTTTAAAGGGTCTGTCGAACCTTACCATTCCTGATGATCTACTCAACTATGGTTTTGACGATCCGGAGGCCCTTAAGTTTCATTCGCCCGCTAGAGGTGATACGGGAGTTCAAGCCCGAGTCCAGGGAGATAATACTCCAATTAGTAGAGATAAATGAACTGGTCCGTCGGGGGGAACACTAGGACACACACGCACACACGCACATCACCATACACTTCAATTTTCGCCATTACCCTGATTCTTCCTAACTTGCTATTATTTTTATTCTATGCAAGTGACATGGGGCGCTCCCACGGATTCGACCGCCTCCACGGCTCTTCTATATTTCAACATTCTGGACGGGATTCAGGCTCCGGTAGACGCAGGGACATAAATGATTATGAAGATCGAGACAACCTTCCCCGTGAGTCGTCTTATCGAAAGAAAACATATTCTCAGTCTTCATACTCTCACGATCCCCCTCCTCAAACTGAGCCAAACAGAGAAAAACTTTCGCAGAAGGGGTCTCAACCCGATGTCTCCCGAGATCAACATTCCAGTTCATCGAGCACACGACAAACTCGGGAATATCATAAGAGAACAGAACTTTCAAAGCCTCCCCCCCTATTCCTGCGGCTGACCCAACAATAGCAGAGAAGATGGTCGATCTTAAAGCTAAATTTCCCAAGATCTACTTTGACGGCCTGAAGTTCCTCCCAGCTATTCATCACATTCCAGGGCACGTCAAGTAGAGTGCCATCGCCTGCAACAACAACGTCTATGTTCAACATGACGCGTTTGTACATTTGGTTGAAAAAGTCTCGGAAGTATCCGTTGAGCGCCAACAGGAGATTGACCGTTTGAGGCTTGAAGCTATCTTCGATAAGGACATCATCAAGAATCAAGATGAAGAGCTCGCTTCGTATAAGTCCAAGCTTGAAGCCGCAGAGCAGAGTGCTAAGGAGACTGCGAAGGCCGTCGCTCGTCTAGAGATGACCCATAAGAAAGAACTTGACGTCGCAGTCCAACGCAGTGGGGCCCTAGCTCTAGAAAAAGATTCTATTCAAAAAGAAAAGGATACACTCGCCCTGCAGGTCAAAGAGCTGAAGGAGCTACTCTCCAAGGAGAGGGAAGAGAAGATAGCGGCTCAAGAAGAGTCTCAACGGTACTGTAACGAGATCGTTGATTCCTGTCTCTTAAAAGCAAAGCTCGATGATGAGCTCTTTAAGGTTGAGACGAAGAAGAGCGAAGCCCGTGAGGAGGGCAAGAGACTAGCTTCCGAGGAGATCGACTCCCGTCTTGAAGCAGCTGCAGAGGCCGGCAGAGAAGATGTCAAGTGTATGTTTGACTCGCCGATTGCCGAATACAGCGCCCGCGTCCTTATGCACCGCGACTTGACATTCCTAGGCGAGGGCTATCTTGAATCTTTGGCCGAGGCTTGGGAGACTTTGATAAAGATCAGGCATGTGGAGTCGGGCGTCGAAGAGGTTGACGAGGAGGCTTTAGTGAAAGAGTTTCTCAAGGGGAATGAGCCATCGGATTTGTCCGCAGCTATGGCTCTTTTTGGTAAAGGCTATTCCCCGTCAAAAAAGAAAGATGACGAAGCCGGTCCGTCTGGAACCGAGGCTGCAGCCCTTCCTCCTACTCAACCGGCTGATCGACCAGCACTTGACCCATTTGAGCAGCATGCCATCTACGATCCGGAAGATCCCGGTCTCGGCGTTCATGTGCTATCCCCTATTCTAGAGGGTGAAACTCCGCGCGCAGCTGATAGCCAGCCAGAAACCGGTATAAAATTCTTCTTCTAGAAGTCCAAAGATCTGTCGCTTTCTGTTAGCGGTTAAAGGTCCTAATGTTCGTTCTTTATGTTTTTATGCAGGCCGCTTTGATCCTGAACCAACTCCGAGGAGCAACGACGCCAAGTAGGAGGCAGGGAAAACAAGCGATGTCGCTCATGCGGGAGTAAATCCCGGCCCTGACGCTCAAGTGATCGGGGTGCTAGATGATGATAAGTTTGACACTTCATCTCCTGTTGAAGGGAGTGATGAAATCGAGATCACTAGCGCCTCAGAACATACTTCAAAGATGAGCATGAAGGAGCGACTCACAGAAGAGAAGAAAAAGAAGGTCGAGATCAAGGTCGAGCCTCAAATACTGGAACTTACCGACCCGCTGAATAGGCCTCTGAAAGTCATTCTTCCCAGCAAATTCAAACATCTGGATGTTCCTTCTCCCACTCCTGACTCCGCTTCTTTGGCAAGCAAAAAGTCCAAGAGGAAGCGTGAGGGGGAGGAGTCATCTGAGAAAACAAAGGAAGACAAGAAGAAGCCGAAGAAATAGCCACTATACTCGTTCAATGAGATTTTGCTTAGGTCTTGTAACTACTTTTACTTTTTCGTTTTCGTAGTTTGTGTAGATAGATTTTTGACTCCAAGTTTTGGAGGAGTAGTTTTGTAACCCCATTTTGAATTATTGAATAAAGTTTAGTTTCTTTGTCACTTGAACGATTCTTTTGCTTTTTTAGCTTTCTGTATAACTGTGGTCGAAACTCAAGTTCTTATGAGTTGCGTAATTTCCCAATCCATTCTTACATTGTTCGAACATTCTTTAGAGTGGCATATTTCTCGTTTCACATTTTTGGGTACTTAGAATTTTTTCTAATTCGCGCTCCGGGGATTTAGAGTAATTCGGTCCGCATTCAGGGGACTCGGAGATTGAATCGTCTATGCTCTAGTCCGCACTCTAGGGACTAAGAGTACTCCGGTCCGCGCTCAGGGGACCCGGAGATTGGAGTCGTTTATACTATATTCCGCACTCCGGGGACTTAGAGTACTCCGGTCCGCACTCAGGGGTCTCAGAGATTCAAGTCGTTTATACTCTAGTCCGCACTCCGGGGACTTAGAGTACTTCGGTCCGCGCTCAGGGGACTCGGAGATTCAAGTCGTTTATACTCTTGTCCGCGCTCCGGGGACTCGGAGATTCAAGTCGTTTATACTCTTGTCCGCGCTCCGAGGACTTAGAGTACTCCGGTCCGCGCTCAGGGGTCTCGGAGATTCAAGTCGTTTATACTCTTGTCCGCGCTCCGGGGACATAGAGTACTCCGGTCCGCGCTCAGGGGACTCGGAGATTCAAGTCGTTTATGCGAGTTCGTACATCATACGGAATAATGTAACTCCAGCGGTTCATCACCAGATTATAAGGTACAGAAACATTAATAATTCGTGAAACAGACGGCTTCAAGCCTTTATTAATGAAACAAACTAAATTGTCCGATTACACGCTAAAAAGTAACTAAGAAACACTGGAACAAAAACATACAGGAAATAACTGCACCTAAAACATGACAAAAACAAACTAAGTATAATAACGTCGCAAATGTTCACTGTTCCACGCTCGGGGGAGTGTCACGCTATCAACGGTCGCTAGCTTGAAAGTTCCTTCTCCAAGCTTCCGTTCAATGACATACGGACCTTCCCAGTTGGGATTCATATGTGATGGTACCGGGAAAACTCGTTTCAAAACGAGATCACCTACATTAAAGATCCTTGGGCGGACTTTGTCGTCGTAATATCGCTTGACTCTATGCCTATGTGCTGCCGACTTTAGCTCAGCCTCTTCACGTTTTTCGTCGATGCAGTCCAGTGACTCCAACAAGAGATCCTGATTCGTCCTAGGATCATAATATGTCACTCGATGAGATGGAACTTCAAGCTCCACGGGTATAACGACTTCCGAACCGTATGCCAATGCGAATGGAGTGTGGCCAGTCGCGGACTTGTGGGTAGTTCTATAAGCCCATATTGCTGTTGGGAGTTCATCTACCCACTTGCCACCGGCCTTTTCCAAACGCTTCTTCAATATGGACTTGATTATTTTGTTCACGGCCTCGACTTGTCCGTTAGCTTTCGGATGCGCAACGGCGGCGAACTTCTTCCCAACGCCGTACTTTAAATAGAAATCTTTGAACTCTCTGCTTTCAAACTGCGTTCCATTGTCCGTAATGATGGTTCGAGGGAGACCAAAGCGGCATATAATGTTTCGTACAACAAAATTAATGACCTTCTTGGAGGTGATTGTGGCTAAAGGCTCCGCCTCGGCCCACTTCGTGAAGTAGTTGACTGCAACTATCGCGTATTTTGCACCACCTTTGGATATAGGCAAAGAACCGATTATGTCGATTCCCCAGATTGCAAACGGCCATGGACTAACCATTTGTGTGAGTTCCGTTGGTGGAGCTCTCAGGATTTTCGCATATCTTTGACACTTGTCACATTTTCTTGCATAATCTGCAGCATCCCGATTCACAGTTGGCCAGTAGTATCCGTAACGGAGGAATTTTTTCGCTAGCGTTTGCCCCCCAGTATGGTCGCTACATTCTCCCTCATGAACATCCTTCAAGACCCGCTTTGTCTCATCATGGGCAATGCATCGTAATAAGGGGATCGAGAACCCCTTCCGATACATTACTCCATCCTGCATCACATATCGTGCGGCTTTTCGAATGACCTGTCGTCTTTCGCTCCTTTTTTTCGGTAAAGTCCCGGTCATCAGGTATAGTTTGAATGGGGTCATCCATGATTCCCTTTCGATTCCTGTTTCCAACACAAAATCAACTTTCATCGCGTCTATGCTTGGAGCATGCAAGGTTTCAACGGGAACTAATCCCATCTGCTGCACATCGCCAGTGCTTGCGAATTTGGCCAACGAGTCGGCTTCCTTGTTTTGTTCACGTGGGACATGTGAAATGTCATAATGTTCGACGTTCGCCAATAGTTCCTGAACCAAAGCAAGGTATGGAGCAAGCTTTTTCCCCCTTGCTTGGTAGTCTCCTCGCACTTGGTACACCACCAGCTGCGAGTCACAAAAGATTTCAACTGATTTAACCCTGAGTTCTCCGATGAGTTTTAAGCCAGCAATCAGTGCTTCATATTCTGCTTCATTATTCGTAGCTGGGAAATTGAGCTTCAAAGCGTAACAAATCTATCGGTTTTCTGGAGTTATGAGAACTACACCATCCCCGGAGCAACGGTCGTTTGATGCCCCATCGATGTACAATTTCCATCGAATGTGGGGAATGACACTGTGATTATCTGGTTCGTCAGATACAGTAAACTCAGCGATGAAATCTGCTAATGCTTGCCCTTGTATGGCTCTTTGTGGCAGGTAGGTAATATCGAACTGACTCAACATGATATTCCATTTTAACATCCTTCCAGAAGTTTCTGGTCGTTGGAGTACCTGCCGTAAGGGCTGATCGGTATAGACACTGACTGAGTGTGCTTGAAAGTATGGACGCAGCTTACGTGATGCAATCACCAAGCAATAGGCCAATTTCTCAATTTTAGGATAATTTCTTTCTGCCCCCGTTAAACGTTTGTTAACGTAATACACCGGCTTTTGGACTCGGTCCTCATCGTGGACCAAAGTCGCGCTTATAGCATGCGGGGATACAGCTAAGTATATATACAGCATCTCGTGGTCTACTAGTTTCGATAGCACTGGAGGACTCTCCAAATGCCTCACCAGATCTCGGAATGCTTCCTCACAGTTGGATGTCCATTCGAAATTTCTCTTCCCTTTCTTTATTATATCGAAGAAGGGAATGCACTTGTCCGTGGCTCTGGATATAAATCGACTCAGCGCAGCCACCTTTCCATTCAAGCTTTGCACCTATTTTATAGTTCTGAGCACTTGCACATCTCGAATAGCTTGAATCTTTTCTGGGTTCGCTTCAATTCCCCTGGCATTAACAATGAATCCCAAAAACTTCCCCGATGCAACGCCGAAGGAACACTTCAGAGGGTTGATCTTCATCCCATAATATTTGAGTATATCGAACATCTCTGATAAGTCTTGAATGTGGTCGTTTGACTGTCGTGACTTCACGAGCATGTCATCCACATAGACTTCCATCGTTCTACCAATCTGGTCTTTGAACATTCGATTCACCAAACGCTGATAGGTCGCTCCCGCGTTTTTCAATCCGAAAGGCATCACTACATAGCAATATAGCCCAACGTCCATGACGAAACTGGTGTGTTCCTGATCCGGAATATGCATCGGGATCTGATTGTATCCTGAGTACGCATCCATGAATGACAACAACTCCTGTCCTGCAGTGGAGTCGACCAACTGATCAATCCGAGGCAATGGGAAACTGTCCTTGGGGCATGCTTTGTTCAAATCGGAATAATCTATGCAAGTTCTCCATTTCCCGTTCGCCTTTTTCACCAGCATGGGGTTTGATACCCATTCAGGGTAGAGAGCGTCACGGACGAACTCATTGGCTTTGAGTTTGTCCACCTCCTCTCTGAGAGCAGCGGACCTCTCCGGGTCCATCCCTCTCCTCTTTTGTTTAACCGGGACGTACTTCAGGTCTATGTTCAACATATGACTCGTAATAACAGAAGAAATCCCACACATGTCAGAATGTGTCCAAGCAAAAACATCAAGATTCGCTCGGAGGAAATCATTGAGATCTTCAGTCATTGCGGGGCAGAGTTGTGATCCGATCTTCAGTACTCGCGACGGATCATCTCGGTTGACTGAAATGTTAATTGTCAATTCAGCCGGTGCTGCCTTTTCCTCCTTGGGTTTCTCATCGTTGTCTCGCGGATTTATATCTCTGACGATCCGAGAATCACGCCCGAGCCAGGGCTCGGGCATTACTTGTCAACTGTCGGTATTATGGATGCGGACAGGATTGTCTGCAACCTTTCCTTTCTCCCTTCGATGGGCCTCTCGGAGCTCTGCCACATAACATGCACAACCAGTCGCCTGGTCGCCATGAACAACACCTACTCCTTTGTCAGTCGGAAACTTCAAAGTCAAGCACCACGGGGATAATGCTGCCCTAAACTCAGCCAGGGCCGGTCGACCCAAGAACACATTGTACGGAGAATCCACATCCAAAACTACGAAGGGTAGGATTCGCACCCTCCTACGCTCACCTTGTCCCAGTTCAACTGGTAACTCAACATACCCCACTGCATCGGTCGCTGCGCCATTAAAGCCATGTATATAAGCTTTAGACGATTTCAAATCCTTTGTCTCCATCTTCATCTGGTCATAAGCCTTCTTGAAGATGATGTTGACAAAACTTCCACAATCAATCAAAATTCCCTTCACATAAGCAGACCCGATTGTCGCAGATATGACCATCGGGTCGATGGTAGGAGCCTCCACTTGGTCAGCATCTCTACTCCTGAATACTATATCATCTGTCATCATGCGCAGCTGCTTAGCAGGGGTCCCGTCCTCTACATTGGAACAACACTCGAAGTCGGCGTGCTTCAGGGAACTAGCATACCGCTCCATCTCTTTCCAGTTCTTATCCGCGGGATGAGGTCCGCCGATAATCGTGTTTATGACTAGTCTACCCACGGTCCGAGCAGGCTCGTCGGGATGACGTGGAGCTGGCGCATGACCAGGATTGGACGTTCCCTGTCCACCTTCTTGCGGATTTTTCACAAACTCCTGTAACTTTTTCTTCCTGATCAAATTCTCTATAGCGTCGTGTAGGTGTCTGCACTCTTCCGTATTGTGCCCATAAGTCTCATGGAAGCGGCAGTATTTCCCGGTCCACTTTTGTTCTTCGGTTGACTCCTTTGGACGTGGCTTTATGTACTGGAAGGTATTGCAGGTTGATAGGTAAATGTTCTCAAGAGACGCATTTAGCGGGGTATACTCGTTGTAGGTTGGAATTCTCGGCTTCCACTTCCCCGCTTCTCTCTTCTTCCCTTGATTTCTTCCTCCGGATTCCTTAGGTTGCCCGGGCTTGTTCTGGACATTGACTTGAACTTTTCCCGAGTTGTCTCCGGACTGTTTCACAGCAATGTTGCTTTTCACGGACTCCTGAACAGGCCCCGGTGCCTTATCTTGCCTTACCCACCTAGCTTCCTCTCTTCTTATGAACTGATGTGCCTTTGAGTAAAAACGCTCTAGCGTAGTCGGAGGTTTTCCTACCAGACAGTCTCCAAACTCTGAATCCGGATCCACGCCTCGCATCACAGCCATAAGAATTGCATGATCATTGGGTTTGCTGACTTCAGTTGCCGCAACATGGAATCTCTGCAAATACTACTTCAATGATTCCCCAGGAGCCTGGATTACACTTGATAGAGACATCACGTCCTTTGGATGAGTAGTGTGTATCCTGAACTGTTCTATATACTTCTTCGCCAACTTCTCGAAAATGGATACGGACCACGGAGGAAGTCGGGTGAACCACATGGTAGCGATTCCAGATAGAGTTATTGGAAAGCACCTGCACTTGGTGCATCATTTGCTCTAGCTGAATCCATCATCCATTCGTACCTCATGACATGCTGTATGGGATCAATCTTTCCTTCATATGCTGGGATAGTTGGCATACTAAACTTTCTGGGGTACGCTGTCTGTAGAACAATGTCTGTGAACGGAGTATGACTTCTTGACACTCCCCAATCATCGTTTGATAAGCCTTGATTCTCTTTCATCAACTGTCTGATCATGGCTGTCAGGTCTGGTGTTTGTATGGAAGGTGGAAGGTTGGAGTCTGTTCTACGTGATTGATTAGGCTGATGCCTCCTCTGTTGGCGATCTGCCAAATATGCATCTTGAGGTTCGACATCAGTGGAATCTTTATGATCTGGTCCTCCAGCCTCCACCTGCACTCCAGCTCCTAAGTTTCCAGCTCCTGCTTGGTCGCAGTCTCTAGCTGTTCGGACAGTAGCGCCTGCCTGCGTAGTTTCAGTCTTACGACGTCTACGCCTGGGAGGTTCATCGGACGAAGTCGAGCTGTCGGATAAAGAATAAGGAGCGGGATTGCCCCTAGCATTCTGATGCTGTTGTTGAGTGAGTTGTGCCATGAAGTTGGCGTTGGCTTGCATCTGCTCTCCGAGTTGTCTCCTGCTTTCCCTGAGTTCTCTCATCAAGTCGTTGAACTCTATTCTGGTGACAACCGGCATTTGGTCCTGGTCGGTAGTCCCTGCACCTAGTATTGCTTGCTGATTGCTAGTTCCTGCTTGTTGTACGCTAGCAGTCTCGTGGGCGTCCGCATTATGAGAGGCTGATCTGGTACGTGGTTTTTCCATTGTAGAGTTATTGGTATAAACTCTGAGTAGAATCAACGGACATCCTACGAATGAATCGAATCTTCTTTGGGGGATTTATTCAATCCAGTAGCTTCAAAGCAGATCCTTGAGGTCTGAGAATTAAGTTCTCAATGAAAGCACCAAAATTGGTCACTAACCTCGTTTGAGAAAGATTGTGTAGAGAGATAAATGATGAAAGTAAATTTAAACGAGGAACAATATGCTAAATTGAATGCAAAGACGAGAACACCAGATTTATAGTGGTTCGGCGTAACTGCCTACATCCACTTTGAGGTTAATCTTTATTGCTTTACTAGATAATTGATTACAGATACAATCCGTTTGCCAACTACTTGAATACAATTGCTAAGTAAAGAGGACGAGTCTTAAAAGCGGCAGAGTCTCCCCAGTGTTTTCCCAAAAAGGTCCCTTTCATTGTGCCCCTGCCTCTCTATTTATAGAAAAAGATGGGTTGGACTTCCCTGGCGGGCCTGGAAGCCGAATACCTTGGCCCAAATGGAGTGGTCACTGTATGCCGAACCGAACAGGCCGAACGGTCGGATGCCGAACCATCCTCTTCATGCCGAATGATGCGCTTGTTGTAAGGGAAGAGTAGGCCGAGTAACAATCGAAGCCGGACGTGCTAGGAAGAATGACGAGCTATCTTTGACTGCCGAACGTCCTTGGTATGTCGGACGATACGCTGGCCAAGCGATGCCTCTGGCCGAACGATGTCTTGACCGAACGAGGTCTCTGGCCGAACGATATCTTGAACGAACGAGGTCTCTGGCCGAACGAATATCTTGACCGAACGAGGTCTCTGGCCGAACGATGCTTTTGGCCGAACCAATATCTTGACCGAACATGGTCTCTGGCCGAACGATACCATTGGCCGAACCAATATCTTGACCGAATGAGGTCTCTGGCCGAACGATACCTTTGGCCGAACCAATATCTTGACCGAACGAGGTCTCTGGCCGAATGATGCCTTTTGGCCGAACAAAGTCTTTGGCTGAACAATGCCTTTGGCCGAGCGCTCCTGGATGCCGAGCGTTCCTGAATGACGGTTGCAAAGAGATGCCGAACGATCCAGTTGGGCCGAACGGTGGATATGCCGAGTACTAAGTTGCCTGGCCAAATCTCCAGGAAACACTACCCAAATTATACCATTACATTAATTAGCACTTACATGTTACCAATACATTATTAACTTACAATTTATTATTACAATAAAGAGCATTCATTATATTTATTACCCAAATTATACCATTACATTAATTAGCACTTACATGTTACAATACATTATTAACTTACCATTTATTATTACAATAAAGAGCATTCATTATATTTATTACCCAAATTATACCATTACATTAATTAGCACTTACATGTTACAATACATTATTAACTTACAATTCTAGGTTAGAATAAAATACCCTTATTAAGTCTAATTTGATTACTAAATTTCAATTGACCTTCATATTATAAATTAGATTCCAAAAATTACATTTCCAACCATTTGTTTCTTATAAAAAATTCAACACATGTAAATAAATGTATAAAATTTTATAGCAATCATTACATTAAAATTTTAGTTGAAATCCATATATTAAAATCCAAAATACTTAATAATTTTTAGAAAACTATTTTAAAACCAACCACGGAGTCTGTATAAAATTTTCTAACCTAGGGTCAAGTAAATACAGATTTATAGCATTTCAATCCGAACTTATTAAATTTCCGAGTTTATATCATTTCAGACCCGCAATCCCAAGTCAAATAAAAATTGCTCAGGTCTATCATTTCAGCCCATAATAATTTTTCCTTAATCTAAAGACCGTTCGGGTATGTATCATTTCAACCCATAGTGAAGGAACTTGCAGTGTGAGAACATAATATGAAGTAAACAGAACAATATACAACATATCATGGCATATGATCATAACAGGTATAATATCATATGAAATAACATGATATAAACATAAGTGGAATTTCTAACTTGCATATACATATCAATACAATTCTATTGTCATCAATTCACTAAAATATAAGTATATAGTCAAGCGTGATTACTCACCTTCTTTAGCTAGAGAAAAGGATTCCAAACAAACACAACAACTACTAATAAGCACGACAATCACGAACAAGTTTGAGTGGGAGGAGAATCCAAATCCAAAGCTTAGAAAAATAAAAAAATACATATGTAAACAAATAAATGCACATAGAAAAATAAAAGTTGAAAATTATAATTTGTAAGCACATGAAAGGGCTAGCCAAAAGGCACATAGGTTCAACCTAGAGGGGTTGTTTGGGTTCGGCTATGATAGCTTAGGGTTAGGTTTTGTCAATTGGAGAGGAGGATGGTGGTGATGGCCGAATTAATGGAAGGAGAAAGAGGGAAAAAGGAAGGGGAAGAAGGGTTTTGGCCTAGGGTTTGTCATGGCTAGGGTTTGTGATGATTATGGAGAGAAGGAGGTCGGTTTTGGTTGGAGGAAAAAGGAGGTGGAGGTGGTGACAAGCATGGCTGAAATATAGGAGGGGGAAGGAGGAAAATTTAGAGAAAAAATAAAATAAATTAGAGAAGGAGAAGGAGAAGAGGTACTTATAGCAATCTGTTTCAGAGCATAAATGAGAAATGAGAAATGAGAAGGCAGAAAATAAATTTGTACGTACTTTGTTTCTCAACTGATGACTGTTCATTTCTAATGACTATTCAGGAGACGTTTTGAATACCCTAGCCCATTAGTCTAAGCCCAATAACACAAAGAGAAAATAAAACATGAAAACAATTGCGTGTAATACACTGAAAACTGCAAATTTGGAGAAGTAAAAATCATAATTTTACAGCAGGGAAAAGGTTAGAACTAAATCCAGCTTCATAAAAAAAGAATAAATTTCAAATTTCAAATTCAAATTTTTGAACAGGAAGTCAAACTTTGACCAAAGTTGACCAAAATTTGAATTTTCGGAAAAATCTTTATTTTATTAAATTTGGAAGAATAATTTACATCAAAATTCAAAATTATGCATTAAAATTCAAAATTTATCAATTTTAAAATAATTAAATTCAAAGTTTTTCAATTGAAATTCCAATTAAAATATTACAGAAATTACGGGTTTTTACAAAAGCATTGGTAGAAAATGAAATAGAAAGAAAGTTAAAGGTCCTAAGATCCGACAATGGCGGTGAGTTTGTTTTTATGGAGTTCATAAATTTCTGTAGACAGCATGGAATTTGGAGACATTTTACTACACCTGGTGATCCGCAATCAAACGGAGTTGTTGAAAGGATGAACAAAACTCTACTAGAGAAGGCATGTTGCTTGAGATTGACGGCGGGTTTGTCTAGAGGCTTTTGGGTTGAAACTTTATCAACTGCAGCATATATTATCAATCAGATTCCGTGCTCAGCCATTGATGAGAGGATTCCTGAGGAAAGGTGGAAAGGTACATCTATACATATCAGTTATTTTTGTATATTTGGTAGCCCCATGTATGTTCACTATACAGGAAATGACAAGTTGGAGGCTAAAGCCTATCAAGGCATGTTTTTGGGCTATATAGAAGGTATTAAAGGGTATCGCATTTGGAACCCTGTTGATAGGAAGGTAGTGCACTCGAGACATGTCACATTTGATGAGTCCGCTAGGTTCAAGCCTAAGGAGAATCCACCTTGTTCAGTAGATTCAGAAGCTGAAAAGCCTAAGGAGATGGAAACTATTCCCACAGATCGGCCTAGTAGTAGAGTCAGAGATGTAAAAGAAGATAGAGTAATTACAGTTGTTGATACATCACATGAAAGTCCACAGAATTCCTCTAGCAATGATAGCGATGGTCGTGAAGCTAGAGATGATTCAGCTTAAGGTGGAGTTGATAAGAGTTTAGGCAAAGTTACACCTATTCGGGCTAGCTCTAGAATTAGAAGGCCACCAAATAGGTATGGAGAATGGAGTTATGCAAACCTTAGCCATGATGATCATTTTGATTATGCACTGCATATAGTACGAGATGAGCCTTTCAACCTTGAAGAAGCTATGAATTCGAGTGCCAGCTCGAAATGGATGCATACTATGGAAGATGAGATGGATTCATTAAAGAAGAATCAAACTTGAGAATAGGTACCACCCCTTCAAGAAAGCCGAGCCATATGATGCAAGTGGGTATATAAGGTGAAAGACGATGGAAGATACATGGCTAGATTTGTAGCAAAGTTTGAGCATTGCTCGAACTTAATTCGCTTACTAAAGTGCTAGGTGCCACTTGGTGGCACATGGGGAGAGTGAGTTAGTATACAGAGATGTTTATTTTGGAGATTGATGGGTTCTACATGAAGGGGGTACTTTCAACACTTTGTTGGCGGCGGTGGCCTTGCTGGAGTTTGTTGACAAAGTGGAATGGGTGATGGCAATGCCGAAGCTCATTGGGAAAGTATCCATGATGCCTTGTCCGAGAGCTGCTTGGAGTAAAAGAATGTAGGTGGAGTTGGTAGGCTTGCGGGGAAATATAGTATCAAGGTGGAGATTGTTAGATTTGATACAATATTTCCATACTTAAGAAGATTTGGAAGATATTTGAGATAATTGCTCAAATATATTGCCTCTTTTATATGCATTAAAGAGGGCAATGGATTAGATACATAAGAGGAAGAAATATTTGAAAAAGAGTGAAGTAATTAATTAATTCTCTAATTAGATGATTAAAGAAGGTATCTTATGAGACGCATACAAATTATGAGAAACTTGAAAAATAAAATGGTAAATTCTCCCGTATGATTTGGAGAATTGATTAAGTATTGATTTATGACCATAAATCAATTACTTCAACCTCAAGTAATAATCCCTATATAAAAGTAGGGATTAGGATGAATAGAAGTATCAGAAACGAATTAACTTCTCTTTTGTATTTCTTCATATTCTTCTTAGTCTCCATTATCAATCTTGTAATTCTTCTCTCTAAAAGTAATAAAATCTCCTCTCCCCAAGTGGATGTACACAATCTTGGGATAGTGGAACCACTATAAATCCGTGTGTGAACTCTCTATTTACTTTTTCGTGTGATTTGCTAATTTGCTGCTTTATTCTCAAGTTCTGTTTATTTTGTCACACCCAACACGATCTTATTGCTTCCGCATGTATTAGGGTTGATTTGCAATCATTTGTGTAAATTCATCCCTACATTACCTAGACGGTCATTAAAGTTCTAACTCAAGTTCTTTATTTACTCTTCAAATACAAATGAAAAATGAGGAATAAGATAACTTAGGTATTCACTCATTCTTAACTGGGGGTACATGCCCATTTTTAAGAAAAATATACCATTAGATCTTTGACATGTGGCAAGTAGTATCTTTAAATGGATGAGATCCTTTGAGCTGCTAGCATTGCATGCTATTGGGATGAAACATGGCATTGTTTACTACTTTAGCCTTTTCATGCTGATGTGGCATGGTTGGACCAATAAAACGTTGCCATGATGACAATTAGAATAATTTTCTGAGCATTTTTTTAGATATGTGATAACACCTTGTCATGCGATAACACTTAGTTTTAGTGATGTGATAACTCCTTTGGCCTTTAGAAGTGAGATAGCCTTTCTTAATTTCAAAGCGTGATATCTGATCTTTAAAAGTGCAATAGCTCTTCATTAATACATACAATAACCTCTATTGAGACATGTGATAGCTTTTATGTTAAAAGTGTGATAGCTTTATTTTGAGAAGTGTGATAGCACCTTCGCTTCAATCTTGCAATGGCTCCTATCATTAATCATGCAATAGCTTCCTATCTTTAGATATGTGATAGCTTCTATCTTTCGAAGTATGGTAGCTCCTCTTAGAAATGTGATGGCTCCTCATCATTAGAAGTGCGACGGATCCTCATCATTAGAAGTGTGATAGCTCCCTTGCCTTAAACAAACGATTTCTCTCCATTTTTAGAAGTGTGAAGGCTTCTTATCCTAAAATATGTGGTAGCATTATTTCTATACTTGCGATAGCTCCATTTCTATATTTGTGACAGCTTCAACGCTATACTTTTGATAACTTCAATTCTATACTGGCGATAGCTTCAATTTGATACTTATTACTAGCTTCAATTTGATACTTATGATAGCTTCAGTTCAATGCTTCGGATGGTTTTTCTTTTACACTTGCGATAGATCTATCTGTATACTTGCAATAGCTTTTCTTTATACTTGCGATAGCTTCAATTCTATACGTGCGATAGCTTCAATTCATACTTATGATAGCTTCAACTCTAGTCTTCAGATAGCTTTTCTTTTAAACTTGCGATAGTTCTATCTTTATACTAGTTATAGCACTTCTTTATACATGGAGTAGGTTCACTTTCATAAAACATGCTACCCCCAATTTGGATTAAAATTTTGGGTATAACAACATCCACCAAGGATTCCAAGTAACTAACCTATGTCAATTTCATCCCTATCAAATCCAAAATTTTATAAATACTGCATATATCGTTTAAACAGTAATATTTCCTTTTAAAACTAAAATATTTAAGGGTTTCACTCCTACCCAACTTAGAGATATTTTTTAGACATTTAAACATTGATCCAAGCTATGCCATAATGTAAAAAAAATTTCAGTACAATCACAATAGAAAAAACCTCATCTTGTTAGACCTCATATGCAGAAGATACGCGATACATAAGATTCATGGGCTAAACCATAACTAAATAAATATATATGGACTAAAAATTAATTTGCAACCCTTTTAAATGGAAATTGAAAAGATGGCGTTCTTCTCAAAAAAGTTTACTTCTTTACTGAAAGATCATGCATTCTTTCTTTGCAACCCTTACTCCGACCATTGCACTCCTTGTGACAAATATAGGTCGATCAACCGCTACTTTTGAATGCAGATAGTGCCATGTATGTATCCACATCTGGAAGCATTTTCTGATATCAGATATCCTTAACTATGGTTATATATGAATATCAGATTTTATTTACCCCGCTCATAATTGATAAAGACAAAACTCTAAATGAATTTTTTTGGTCCAATGCAAACCCTTTTTAGGAATAACGCTAGCATAAATAAGAACCAAAAATACATTGATAATAATCACTTTTGGATAGCAAACATTCATTTATACATGCATCATATGACTTATTGCCTTGACAAAACAGTAGATATCAATCATTTTATGCATTAAAATATGCATAATCTCAACTACTATATTGACAAAAGTCGGATATATAATTTTGAGATGCGCTAACAATTACATCCATATTCATATCTATTTTTCTAATTTTGGATAATTTTTCAACTTATGAATACAAACGTGGACATATTTTGGATTTTTTGGGTACTCATTGACGGTCCTAGACAAACACCAATCATTTCACTATACCAATTCCGCCTCTGATCTCCTCATATCACCCACATCGCCTATAATGCACCAAAATTGACTATGCTCAACTTTTGGAGCCAAAAGTTTGTCATTGGAAAGTTGATGATATAACTACCATCATCGGCACAAAATGGTGCGCCTTTACTATAAGAGCACAATGGTTGTTCCCATATCACCTATCTCCACATATAAAAGCTCCATAGACCCAAAATTCGATGTGTTCTAAATTTTATATACACGACGAACCACTAATGCACCTTAACCGTTTGCACCAAATGGCTCTCCTCCACATATTGATCACCTCAGTGTCTTTTGATCACCCATTAGGCCATTGAAAGCACCAACCTCCAGCCAAAACTGTACACACACATCCCCAATTCAAATTCAAAATATCATTTTCATTTTACTTTAAACAATTTAGTGTGCATATATATTGAACTATAACATTTAAGTTATACATGTACTTATATGAATAAGTATATATTTTTAATTTATTAATTTTTAATTAAATAAGTATTTAATCAACTAATTAATTATATTGAATAATGTTCAAAAAATATTAAATTTAATTTCAAAAAAATTGAATAATATTTTATAACATTTACAAAATTTTATTTGTATTTCAAATTTAACTTTTAAATTCAAAAATTTTAAAATTTTAAACTGAATTTCAAAAATTAGCCCAAGGCCCAGATTAATTTGGGACTTCACAATTGTGCCAAACTTTTGGATTTACTCTACCTAGTCAGGCCAGGCCGGCAGCTAAGGAGGGAAAAATACTTGAATATTCAACTCCAATCCTGGATACTATTTTTCTAGACACCGGTTGGATATGTAAGTTCTGGTTAGTTGGCACTAAAGTTGCTAATTAGATTGCATAGACCATTTTGACTCTGATACCATTGTTAGAATCGGAACAATTTGCGGTGTGTGAACTAGGTATATTTAAAAAAAAAATCCATATTTGGATCATAGTGAGCCTATGAAGTCTAATGGGTTGTACAAGATCCAATCTAGTTAAACTAAATAAAATCCAATTTTATTTAATGTTCTAATTTAATTAATTAGTGACTTAATTAAAATTTATTTGTTTAATATTTATGAGTATATCATCATCGTGCATGTTCAACATAATAATGTATAGATAATTAATGTATGCGTATATAGATGTTGGGATTTGCATCTATAATGTATACATTGGTCATTTATATACACATTGGCAATCTTAAAATATAATTAAAAAGTACATATAATTTATAAATAAATTTCATAATTTATTTTATATCAAATAAAATAACCTTTTAACCTTTTCTTTTAAATATATAAATATAATTTGAACGAGTCAATAGGATTTGAATTCAAATTAATATCTAAAACATCCAATATTTTGACTTGAGTACAATAATTTAAATTTCAAATTTAGATCTATAAAATACAAAATAAAATATCCTTTAATTATGCCAAAATATATTTTGGAAAAATTTCGTAATAAAATAAAGTATACATTTATAATAAAAAACTAAGTATAAAATACACGTATTGTAAATTTAATTCTTTTCGACCATAATATTTTTTAAAAATTCAATACCATTTTAAATTTAATATATATACATATAAGTAATAATTTAAAATATTAACTATAAATATATTAATACACACACACACTAAAATATATGTTCAGTAATTTCTTTTTAAAATTCGAAACCTATTCTAAATATATAACTAATTTTAAAACAGTTTAAAATATATTACATTTATATAAATGAATTAAAAATAATAAACGACAACTTGAAATGATTAATAATTGATATTAGTGTTTAAAAATATAATATATATAATAAAATAAAGCATGGCCAAAAATTAAAGAAAAATAATTTTTTTATATAAATTTAAATAATAATATAGATTATCGTAACTAAACCGGTGATATTAAATTATACATCAAACAAGAGATAGCTAATGCATGTGAAAAATTGTTGAATATACTATCTATTGCATGATAAGTATAATACAAAATGTAAATCAAATATTGTACCTTAAGGATGCTACCTTTGAACACACGTTGATTGATAGGATCCCTTAGATTCACCTCGAATTGATCATCAGACATTGCAATGGCCTAGTGTACCTTAATTATTTAATTTGATGTGTTTAGGACAAATATATTTTTGGCTATTGAGGGGACAAGGGAGCTCACAGATAAGAAGAGGACCATACATTTTAAGAAGAAAAGTGAAGGGCTATGTTTGTTTAAATAGAGAAAGGGAGGAGACAAGTTCTCCTCCTTTTACTAATTCCAAATCCAGATCCAAAATTTGAAAACAAAAATATCCTCATACCCTTATGCTATAGTCTATCATAAGATATGCTACATGGGCGTCAAAACTCTCCAATCCTATTAAGTAATTAATATCATTTAAATCATACTTAAATGCATATCGGTATCGTATAACTTTTATTAATGCATCCAATTAATTACTAATGGCAGCTAAAATAGCACCTAATACACTAAATAAATAATTAATATTTCATAAATATTATAATTAAGTTATATCAATTATAAATTAGTTACATCGTGTGGTATTTCGAAGAAATCATTAATACTAGGGGTGGGCACGGTCGGTTAACCGAACCGATCAGTTAATTAACCAATTTAACCGCCCAAAAGTTTCGGTTCGATTAACCGAACCGAAAATAATGTTGGATGGTTCGAACCGACCGAACCGCTAAATCTTAACCGTGGTTAACCGCAAATCTTAACCGGTTAACCGCTTAATCTTAACCGGTTAACCAATAGTTGGTTAACCGTGTATAACCAATTTTAACTGCCCAAAAATATCTCAGTTCAAACTCAAAAGAGCTTACGCTAAACAGTTCAAAAATGCATCTGTTCAAATTCTCTAATTTCAGTTCAAGATAGTCTTGGTTCACAATATAGTAGCATCTTACACTAAACAGTTCGTTACTGAGTTTAGACAGTTCAGCAATTACACTACATAAATACAAAGTTCAGACATAAGACATAGTTGCAAACACTACAAAGCATCAATACATAGTTTATAGCCTAGAATACCAGCAAGAAAATTAAAATTGATAGGTACATTGCATAACTTCATACATAGTGATACTGTCACTGCATAGTCTAAGCAGTTCATTGTTACATAACTTCGTGTATAATTCAGATAGTTCAAAAACCTCTTTATTGTCGGTATGCACCAGTTGAAAGCAAGACCACAAGACGGTAGGACCAGCAAGTTGCATGAACTGAAAATAAATGACTGAACAGAGATATTTATGAACTGAATATGATATTCTGAGATATTCAAGAGATATTCAAATCATACAGTTGTGGATTATTTTCAGTGATAAGATGGTTATACTTATATCAGCAGAAATGTGACGTAGTAATAAGAATGTAAATTGAAGTAGTGCATAACTTTTATCTTATATTAATTTGATATGTAAAATCAAAATGCAAAATGTTTGTTTACCAATTCTACCAATTCATAAAGCAAAAGACATGCAAAAAATTTCAAGCAACATGCCCTTATTTTCAAGGAATGGGATATATATACTAATTGTAAAAATTTCAAACCACACATGCCTCCATTTTCAAGCATCAGTCTTTGTATCGGGGTTGAGTGTGTGCAAAACATGATTCATACCCGATGGAGCAGGAAATTTATTATGTGAAAAAAGCAATGCAAAAAATGAAAGTCTTCTGCTAACACATCCATATCAAGAATTATGAAAGGGTATGTATTGCAGCCACTATGGCCGAAATCACGCAACAGACAATTCTAAAAATAAAACGTAGAACATAAAAAGTACGGTACAATTAAGAGGTTCTTTCTTGCTTCTACAAACAGAGACATAAGATAAGGAAACTTTGAATTCAAGGTAGGTTTAAAAAGGGCTAATTAACCTAAAGCCTACAAAGTGATATTCTATTAATTACTTTCCAACATTTGTTCAAATATACATAGAATTTTTCTTGATTAACAAAATAAAAAAAAAATTCATTCATGTTTTAACATTTAATCAACGTTTATGAAGTTTGGAGTTTTGAACTAAGAACTTAGGCAGTAAAAAAATCAAGACATGCAATATTAGTTCCATTGATTGTAAAGCATAAATGATTAAAATGAGGTAGCAAAAAGACAATTCCAGTACCCATTATATCATCCAAAGACCCATGATAATATTGGTTATTTTCATTTTAAATATGTTGGATAAAAGCTTTAGTTACAAAACAACCTAGAAGAAACAGTTTTTGCATAAATAATGACTTAAAAATTGAGATAATGTGCACGTCAGTATATGCATGTAGCTCTTTAACAACATCAGACTTTTTCATCTACATCCACTCATGTCGTATATTAAAACATTGGTCGCCGAAGTGACAATAATCACACTTGAGTGTTTATGGAACTTATCATTATGGGCACGAAAGCGAAACCCATCAACACAAAGCTATAATTCAGAGTAGATGTACCATTTTAAACTACATAAGCAAACTTCTTCACGACACTCAACTATCAATGTTGCTAATGCTGCAACCAACAGAATAATTTTCATAAGTTCTTAATCGACATCAGGTTATCTGAATTATTAATTCATCTTATTTCAGTTTTCGTCTGATATTCAACCAGTTTGTGGTTCTGTAATTGTCAGTTCATTTGTAATAATTAGCATTGCTGGACGACGATAATAGAAACTAGCATCGACATTTGTAGCTAGTAGCACTGATGGGTATTTTCAGTTCATCAGTAACTCATTGAAATTATCCATCATTAATAGAAACTACTAAACTAGCATCGGTTTAAACCATTCACTTCAGAAGAAAATTTAAAAATAAACTTCACTACAAAAATCTTATGAAACAAAAGTAATAAACATCAATACTGCTTAAATCCAGATCAATATTTTCATATGATGAATAAAACTACAAGAGAACAATAGCACGTATGAAGAACAAAATCAACAATTAGTCACCTGCTTTCTCTTCCTCCTCGACATCGTGCTTTCTGCAACAGTCGAAGGCCAGCACTCAATAGCATCACCAGCACTCAGTAGCATCGCGACTAGACCACCACGGATGTACCGAACTACCGATCGAGGGTTTTGATGAAGTCTAAAGATGATTTCTTTATTAACACAAGATCTAGGGTTTTGATTCTCTCATGGATTTTTTAACGAATAGTTGAGAGAGGCGAAAGCAGTTCTATCTATTTTGGGGCATGATAATTTAGGTTATTGGTTTGGTAATGGGTATGGGTTTGGACACTGTCGTGTTATATAAAAAATTGGTCGGTTGAACGATTAACCGTTGGCCAAATTTTCATTAACCGTTAACCGAACCGAAAATGTTCGGTTATGGTCGGTCGGTTAACCATTGACGTCGGTTAACCGTGTTTATCGGTTAAGTCGGTTCGGTATACGTCAATTTAATTGGTTAAGTCGGTTAAATGCCCACCCCTAATTAATACAGTTGTGTGACTCGTAGGTGTAAATTCAGTCAGTGATTAATATTGAATAATTCGAATATTAACGTTCATATGTAAACTTAGCTAGTGGTGTGACAGTTTGGCCAAATTTATCGATTATACATCTTTATCGATAAAATACAATTTTACAATTAAGCGATATATTTTAATAGCGATTGTTTACACCAATTCTCTTTATCAACACCATGTCACATTAGGGCTTATGGAATTTGGTTTTGGTATAAATTCCACTATCACCCATATTCAACTCGGTTTGTCCATAGAAAAGCCATTGGTTCAATAATAACATTTATTATTAATCATACTACTCTAGCTAGAGATTTTAACTTTGAGTTACTACTGTTGACCGTGTAATAACTTCACACAAATGAGGACAAGTTCTATATTGAATATCGTTTCACTTCCAATTCTTAGACCGAACTATTATTGCTCGATGGTCACCATGCCATGATATAACTTTAATCAAAGTGGAGTATCTATATTGATGCTCAATAGTATTTTTAAGTCGAGAAAACCGTTAACCATATAATATTCATACATGATTGAACATGGACCAAATATCCATATTCCTTTTGTTTCTAAAGAGTTCAAAACTCATAAAAGATAGTACACAGTCTTGGATAAACACTTAAGCTATCGAGGCATAAACGTTTTAGTATTGTATAATTTGGTTCTTAGATGGGCCCTGAAAATATAAAACACCAAATATACTATTGGTAAGTACATTTAATATTTTATGTTAATATTAATTCAGTTTATTTGTATATTTTAACTGATAAACATTTTATCAATTATATTAGTTACAAAAATTTATCAAAGTAGATTATTTTAACTTGTATAGCATATATTATTACAATATTTAAACTGTAAAATATGTTTATTTCATTTTTTAATAAGGCTCCTACTAGATTTTTTAAATTCCTTGAAACCCTAAAAGAAATGTAGAAATCTTTCGAATTCTCTAGTGTGTGTTAAAACTCGCATGCCTTGGGATTCTGACCATGGGTTTGTTTAACAAATCCTAGGCTCACAGGAAATGAGTTTACTTAACAAATAAAGAGAGATTATTCATCCTTACCAACTATTTTACTTTGGCCGAAGTATAATGCACGTACCTCGAGTTTGGTTAACAAAACGTGCATGTATCATACTTTATTTAGTCAGTATATTTATAGTACTACACATAACATCCCTAGCTTGAGCTTGCTCAACAACTAAAGAGTATGCAAATAATCTATTGATATAGAAATGGTAGATGACAAATTTGTATATTAAAGATTCATAATCTTTAATATACACATATATTAGGGTGATACCGATATAGGGAACAATGTATTTTTTAAAATACCCTAGCGATTCAAGTGCCTGACACATCACAAATCACGACATATATACAATATGTATGTACTTTATTCCTTAAACCTAAGTTAGGTTTCTTATAGTTCCACCTACGATTATATTATAAGTTTAATTCATTTATAATTGTTTATTATTTAATTAACTTATATAATATTCATGTGTATTTTTTAGATAAATCATATTTAATTTAATTTAATAATTAAAAACCTATATAATATTCACTTGTATATTACTAATGAAATCATATTTAATTAAATTAATTTAATTAACAATAAATTAAATTATTTTGAAATTTTATTTTATTCATCATAAACAATTTAATATAAATATTAATTATAACATTTATAGGTTTATATACATATATGTCATTATTAATTAACGGTTAATTCATTTATTTATCAAATAAATAATTTGTTTAATTAAAACAATTTTTAATTAAATATTATTAACAAATTAAAAATATTATTTTAATTTTACCTTAAACAATTTAAGATATATATATATCTGTATGTGTGTATGTGTGTGTGTGTGTTTGTGTGTTTGCATATATTGAGCTATAACATTTATAATGTTATATATACATACACATAATATGAGGAAAATCTATCGGGACACAAAACGCTGATACAATGAATCTTAACCATGGATTGCCTTTGATTTTATCCCCATGCATGAACACAATGAGATTCAACGGTCCAGACCTATTGTCATCAATTGTGTTTAATTTTGTATCCAAATAGCCGACCCTACTAAAATATATATGTTAATTAACTTTTAATTAATTATTATTTTAATTAATCCAATTAATTAAGTATTGAATAATTTTTAAAAAATATTAAAATTGATTTTAAAACAATTTTGAAAATATTTTATAACATTTAAAAAAAATTATTTTATATTTCAAATTTAACTTTTAAATTCAAAATGTTCTTTAAATTTTCAAAGTGAATTTTTAAATAGCCCAAGGCCCAAATCAATTTAGGCCTTTATAATTAGGTCAACCTTTTAGACTTACTCCACCAAGTCAGGCCAGGCCGGTAGCTAGGGAGAGGAGAGTACTTTATTATTCAACCCTAAGCCTAGACACTACTTTTCTAGACACCTGATCGAATATGTAAGGTTTAGTTAGTTTGACCTAAAGTTGCTAAATAGACCGCATAAACTATTTGAGCTCTAATATCATTGGTAGAACCAGGCCGGTCTACAACAGTTGAAATATGTAGATTTCAATATTTTTCTCTTTTTGGATCATAGTGGGCCCATAAAGTATAATTGGTTGTACTCGATCTGATATAGTTAAGTTAAATAAAATATGATTTTATTTTATTTTATTGTTTAATTAGATTTAATTAAAATTGATTACTATAGTGTTTATGACTATATCATTATATAATCATATATGAATATCGTGCATGTGCAATATAATAATGTGCACATAGTTAATGTATACTTATATAGATGTTGAGATTTGCATCTATAAAGTATACATAGGCCATTTATATACACATTTGCTATATCAAAATATTATTTAAAAATTACATTTAATTTCATAAATAATTTTTGAAATTTATTTTATATTAAATAAATCCACCTTTTAACTTTCTTTTAAATAGGCTGTTTAGAAAATTTTTTTGGTCTTCGTTAATGGCACCTCCCTATAGCGATTAATTACCTTCTCTGGTCTTCGCTTTCCATTGATTTCTCCTCTTTGCGTCGCCTATGTTTCCTCTTGCCTTCTCTCCCATCCCTCGCCTCTCCACCCCTATGCCTGCATCATCCCATGTTTCCCCTTCTCTAGATCCGTTCCCTTGCCCTTTCCGTCCACCACCAGATCTGACGAGTTTTTATCCCAACTACCCCCCTTCTCTCGATGCCGCTTCATCTATCTGAATTCGAGTTCCACCATCTTATCGCCTCCAAGCCTTGTTTAACGACTGCCTCTTTAACTGTTGGTGTCCAGACTGTCAATCCTTTCTCTGCACTCTGAGATTCGACTAGTGTTTTGATTCCAAATGCAGAGCTTGTGCCCTGTAAGCTTCTTCCATCTTTTGGTTCCACTATGTCTCCCCTTGTTGCTACTGTGGATTTTGGTGGTCAGGGGAATAATTTTGGTTTGACGACGTTTGAGAAACTATCAGATAATGGGGTCTGTGTAGAGGGGGAATTGTCTGAATGGTTGGGTTCTACAACTAAGGCATTGAATTCTAGAATTGGTTTGTGCGCGTCTCATGTTTGTGTAAATGCCAATGAGTTTTATGCCATGCATAACAATGTCTTGGATTCGGGGGATAGTATTTTTGGTAACTCTGAAGGATTTTAGAATGATGGTGTTCCTGCAGTGCAAATTCTGCAATCTGCTGTTCCTACCCCACCATGCTCAAAACCATGGTCGAAATAACAAACTATAATTTTAAATAATTAAAATTTAATAATAATGTTTAAATTTTTAAAATATATATTATAAATAAAGCATGGTCAAAAATTAAAAGATAGTTTTTTATATAAATTTAAATAAAAAATTTGATTATCATAACTAAATCAGTGATATTAAATTACACATCACCTTATCAAGTGGTGTGACAGTTTGGCTAAATTTATTTCTTACACGTCTCTATAAGTAATATCCAATTTTACAATTTAAACAGTACCTTTTAGTAACGGTTGTTGAAACCAATTTTCTTCGTCAATAATATATTACATTAGGGATTATGAAATTTAGTTTTGTTCAAAATTCCAGTATCGTCCATACTCAACTCAGTTAGTCCATAAACAAAGTTCCTTGGTTCAATAATAACCTTTATAATTAACCGGACTACTCTGGTTAGAGATTTTGACTTTGAGTTTACTACTATTGACTGTGATACTAATCTTATATATACAAATAAGGAGACAGATTCTCTATTGAACAGTGTTTCACTTCTAATTCTTTAACTCAGACCCAACTATTGTCCTTCGATGGTCGCTATGCCATGATTTAACTACAATCAAAGTGGAGTATCGACATTGAAGCTCAACAGTATTTTAGTCTGTAATATTGTCACTCCAAGGTTTCATGTTTGACATAGTTGTTATTAACCAACATGAAACTCTCGGATAAGTTCATAGTTATCCAATGACCATCAGTATGTAACCCCTTGGTGACCCCAACGACACGAGTAATACACTACCTAATATTTGCAGAGCATTACATACTATGATCTTAAGGATGTATCAATATCCTTTCTTGAAACATCAAGACAGGAATATTGAAAATAATATGTTATTTTATATTGTGATAATTTTCTCATGATTACAACTCCTTGTAATTATTATCATTTAACATATCATTTAAGAATTTTCTTTTTAATATACTTAAATTAATTACTTAATTGATATATCAAAAATATAAGAAGCATATAATAGAGAATAAGCACCTTTACAACGAACAAGATTGGTTGTAGAGTTAGATATATGTAACAAATTACATTATCTGCCCCTTGGACATATCCCTAACTCTCTTAGATAAGTTGTTGGCAAACAACTTTATCTGAGATGCACTTTAGCCATAATTGATTGCTAACCCAAATGGTTAGGAAAGCCGACACAAAGTGGAGGACATGTATTGACTATTCTGACTTAAATAAAGCATGCTTGAAGGACTGTCTCCACTTCCATGGATCTACCAACTTGTGGATGGAATAGTCAAACATGAATTACTACACATCCCCAATCAAGAGCATACAAGCTTTATCATATATTTGGGACTACATTGCTACAAAGTCATATCACCCAGTTTGAAGAATGCTGGAGCTACTTATCAACATTTGGTTAGCATGAATATGGAAGTCTCTATGGGGTAAAATCATGAAATCAATAGACCACATAGGTATCCTCTTAGAAATAATTGATATGCTTTGTAAGTATGGATGAAGTTGATACCACAGAAATGTTGTTTTAGGTTGGCATCAGGGAATATTTTAAGGTTCATTGTGAATTCAAGAAGCATTGAGGCTAACTTGGAGTGATTGAAGCTTTAAAAAAGGTTACAGTCCCATAAACAAGGAGAGAAATGCATAGCTTGAAGGGTAAAGTTGCTTCTTTGAGTAGGTTCATCTCAAAAGCTACCGATAAATGAATACCATTCTTTGATGCTTGAAAGAACAAAAGGGGATGTTTTGATGGCCATATGAATGTGGAGCTACTTTTCAAAATCTGTTGGAACATCTTCGAAAAACACTAATTTATTAAAACCTTTTGGAAGGAGAAGATTGTATATATGTTTGGCGGTATTGACTCACGAATTGAGTGCAACCTTGGTACATGAGGAATGTAAGATCCAAAGGCAAATATACTTTATTAGCAAGCAGTTCATTGAAGTAGAAAAACAATATCCAAAGTTGGAGAAGTTAGCATACTTCATTTTGATAGCATCGAGAAAGCTGAGACCATATCTTCAGGCTTACCCCAAAAGAGTTTGATGGATAACCTCTTAGGCATGTATTGCATAGCCTCAAGACTTTAGGAGGATTATTAAAATGGAACATTAAGATGAGTTAGTATGAAATCACTTATCATTTTAGGAAGGAAATTCGATGATAATCATTAGTGGATATAATTACCAAAACTATTGGAATCGGGCTAGTCGGAAGCATGTGAAATAAGTAGATTTCAAAAAAATTCATATTTAGGATATGTTGGGTCTATGAAGTCTAAAAGATTATTACAACCAATCTAATAATGTTTCTAATAAAATTGTGTTTTACTAAATTTTGTTAAAAGGAATTTTAAATTTAATTTAAATAAATATGTAATACAATGAATGTATCAAATACATTCATGTGTTTGAATGGTAAGGTGTAACGCCCCACCTTAAGACCCACACTAACAAAGGATATTACTATGAAATATCATCTGCTATTGCAGAGAATAAGGTTGGTTAGAAGTGATCAAACGTGAATATTCCCTTGAGCTAACACTGACACGTCCTTACCATAATATTTGAGGATCTTAACTGAATATTGGACGTCTAAAGTATTGGCACAAAGTAATAAACACGATGGCTAAAAATAATTTCAAAACAATAAATAAAATTTCAGAAAATACAGAATCACATTGCAACAGAAATTAAATAATACAACTCAAATATCAATTTATAGTGTGAGTCTACAAAAATAAAATACTAGACTCACATATACAGACATAAACATATAGCCTTCAATAGGTTACAAATTGTACACGACAACATAAGCTTACATCGCATATAAGTATACAACACGCCTATAGTCTAAAGATGAATAATGCATCAACATATAAACAACATAATATTTAACTTCTTAAGCTAGCCCACATCCAAGATCACCGAGTCCATGAACTTGTCAAATCTCGGTTTGACCTGAGCATTATAAGAAAATAACACCCGGATCAGACTATCTCTAAATATCACAAAAGTTAAGATCTCATAATGTACATGTATAAACATCCAAGATATAGAAATATCCAAATAATGTTCTTCACTAAACAAAATAAGGCTTCTTTATTAATACTTCATGTCATAAAGTTAAATTATGCACAACATTAACAAACATCAAAATCATAATGATAATAACCATATCTAAATCATATTAAGTCACAAGCATGAAAGCAAGCAATGGACATGCACTTTGCAAGTCAATACTAAGAATAAGCACTTCTCTAACCACAAAATAGACAAGCTCTTCGCTAGTTAACCCAAAGACAAATACTTCACAAGTCAATGATCATCGATGTGCACTTCACACGTGATTAAATAAGCACTTTGCCAGTCGACTATGAGACAAGCACTTTGTAAGTCACCACAAGAGACGAGCACTTTGCAAGTCAACACAAGAGACACATACTTCACATGCCAACACAAGAGATGAGCACTTCGCAAGTCATGGCTCGTTTGTAAACGAGTATCCCAAGATGGGCCTGAAATCCATTTAATCTGCCTAAAACGGATTACCCAAGGACAAGTATGAAAAATCTACAAAATAAGTGTTTATATACTTCCTAATAATAATCACTAAAGTAACGACCGCTGTCCCATAACCACTCAGTGTTGCCAAAGTATTTAATAAGTTAGTAAACTCCACTACTCAAATATTCTATGCAACAACTCATATATTTAAACAATAAAGTGCTAACTAATGTCCCATTACCATTTGTTACCACTAAATTGTTTAAGTATATTTCTCATGTCATTGAAAAGAAAACAATTAATTAGTTTGAAAACTAATTCACATCATAATTTATCAAATAGCAATTATCAAAAGAATTATTCCTTTCAAATGGATTTTCTAAACTGCTCCTCTTTCTTCAAAACTCAAGATTTGACAAAGATAAATGCCAATATGATTTTATAAGAGTTAAACGGATTTATAAAGATACCGAGTATTATATATATATATATATATCCTAATAATAAGAATTTTCTTCCTTTTAAAACTATTTATAATATACTTATAAAATCATATTTATATAATAATATTACTTCATTAATTTTATGTGCTAAATGGGACCAGGTTATTATATACTAAAATTAATCTCCAAAACAATCCATCAAAACTAAAGTCAAATAATACATAAAAAACATAGGGAATTGCTGAAAACACAAGTTCAGTTGATTGAATTATTTCCCTCCGTCGACTGAATAATTTCCTGAAGCAATGTTCCTGGAAACCTATGTCCAGTCGACTGAATGGTGTATTCAATCAACTGACCATAAGCCTAAAGCAATTTCCAAGCAGTTGTTCTATCACCTTCGGCGAAGACTTTGAGCGATTCAGGCCACTAATTCTTGATATCTGAAGCACGATTACAAACCCAAATGCCCACATACTATCATATATTCAACAAGCATCAAAAATCATCAAATCATACTAACTCATACTTTCGAATTCTCGATGCTTTCGACTGGCCCAACGTTTGGAGAGCGTTATGTACTCTAGTCTCAATGCATATGTCCATATCCACTCTCGATCCATCTTGATTAGGAATATTTAAAACAGTATGTTTATTTTATTATAATAAATCACTCAAGATGACACAACATTGTATCTACTATCACAAAACATACAATTTATGGATTTTCTATACTAAATATACTTTTAATAAATAATTAATATAACATATTATACCAAGTATATAATGGAAAGAAAACACCTTTTTTGAACAAGATTGGTTATCGAGTTAGACATATGTAACAAATTATATAATTTCCCCTTTGGCATACCTTTAACTCTTTCAATCTCCCACTTGCACTAGGGGTCAATTATGGAATCTTATTGCAACTTCATCAATCAGTTTCTCAAAAAAAATCTAGCCAGTTCCTCAGTGAATGGGCATGCTATATTGTTTTAATTATCGACTATGACAATCAACTCCCTCTGATGCTGATAAATTGCCTTTATAATATGGAATAATTTGGAATATGTTGCTTGACTTCTAGTGAGCTCTAGGTACCTTTATAAATGGTATCGCGACATAGTTTCATATAACAATGTCATTGATTTTTCAATATTTGGAATCATCCTTAGAACAGTTATAAATTTGTGCATTTATTTATACTTCTTATATTGTAGTAGCCGTTGGTTGAATTAGCTACTACTTATTGTTTGGAACAATTCCAACTTAAAGCTTATTAATAAAAGGTTGAACATGAATTTAATATTGATATATTATACTCGATAACACATATGAAGTTCAAGTCTGAACACTTCTTTATAAGGAGTTCGTTGTTTATGTAAATAATTCTCAAGTAAATAGTACATACTCGAGAATACTCTAAACTACCAATTAGTGATCGTAATTTGGATTTGATATTTAATATTTGATTCATGCATCAAATACATAAGCAAGATACGATATTGATAATACAACATGTATGATAATTTCTATTGTCAATACATAAGTATCCATCTTACATGTTCCATTTTACACATTTTAATATGGTGTTTTTGCATAGTTTGGGACAATCCCAACCTCCTATATACTTATTATAGAAGATATAATTTACAAATCCAATATCGAGTATTAAACAACCATTCTATTACCAATTTTAACATAAATACCCATTAACAATTAGTAGTATGTCGTTTACTTATAATTTTAGAAATATCTATGTACCCTTTAATGTTCTTTTTTATGGATATACGCTTCCTTTACATTTTGACTGAAAATCAAACTGTTTAATATTTCTATCAAAATGCTTATTCAATTTTGATGCTTATGGAATGATATTTTTGTATAATCTCTTGGATTATATAAGAAAAACCCACATACCAGATATTTCTCCTACTGAGTTCGAGACACTTTGGTTGTTATGTGCAAACAATATATTCTAAATAATTATTTAGAATTTTCCATTTCAATACACACACAAACACACTAAGGCATAAAGTCATACCAAGTAATAATTTTATGAGTAAAATTCAAATCTTCTTGAGTACATTGAATGACAAATCTATTATGTTAATTTCAACAATTGAAAATTATGCTATTATTCTTATCAGTATTGCTCATTATATCCTAACTGCATTTGCTGCCGATGAATCATATTCTTTCTCTTAAAGACACATATGCTACCGATGAATCATATTCTTTCAAGTACAATATCAAATCACATTTTGATAATGTATTTGTGTGACGACCCGGATCCGACGCTCGAAAATTGACATCTAATACATCACCCGTATTTGAATGCCGGAGATTCAAACGTTGGAGTCCAGTACGCCGGAGCTTATAACACATTAGGTAATAACAACAAGCGGAAACATAAATGAATATCATTGATACAACATGAATAAAACATTCTACAACAACTACCCATCACCATCAGAGCAAAATACAACACAACAACGGAATATAACAGCGGAAAGATAACACCAACAACAGAATACAACACCAACATGGTCTTCCAAAAGAGCTCCACGAAACTGCATCTTCATATCCAAAGCTCCAAACCAAAGATAGCTCAAACCCCCATCATGCTGAACTATAGCAAATCCGATGCAACCCAAAGACTTCTAGATCCACATCTACTATCTGAACTACTGATAACCTGACACTAGGCTGCCCGTGTGGAAAAATTATGGGCACCCAGAGTTTAGAAAGGGAACAATAAACTCCGGGTCAGTCATGGGACTGGTGTGAGCAAACAAAACATTTGTTTGTGTCAAAGAAAAGAAATCCGTTCATGCTTTTGGAAAATGAAACTACCATAAGGTCTCCCGCCACACACACAATGCAATCGCACACTTGGGGGAGGTTTCTCCTTATAGCAGTCAAACATGCTTGATACGCGAAAATCCTTTTGATATTATTATTAGTGCATAGTGTGGAAAACATTTCGAAAGTATAATATTAATCTTAGCTAGCATACGTACCATTATAGTATGCCTACTATAGCTACCATGTTAGATGGAAGGTTCTACAACTAAAATCGTACAGGGCTCGTATTGAGTGATTGGATTTCCAACAAATGGCCAAGGCTAAGGAACTTCCTTTCCGAATGGGTACGCCTTTGGAGGGACGTCCCGAGAACCTAACCAGATCTCTGCCAACACAAGACCGGGTTACCTCTGTAACTAGGTAACTAACAGTCACGAGTATGCCATCCTCCGGTCGTAACCGACCTTTACCGAGGCGCCTCAACAACCAACAACCACATAAGTAAAATATCTGGGCTCCATACCAGAATACCACTTTTTATCCAGAAGGAAATGTACATACCCTGAGGGGAGCGACCCCCATAACCTTGCCGCATCCTTCCTGTTTCAACCATTTCCGGGGTGTGAGGTTCGATGAAGTCTCGAACCACAAAGCTATGCTTCTCACAAAAGCCATGCTTCGATCAACTAATGATCAGCACTTAGCATGCCACATTACCAAATTGGGAATATATCACTAGTAACAATCAACTACATAACCTCTGAGCTCAAACGTCTCAAAGAAGGGTGTTAAGCTAAGAGAATAAATTCTCCGCCACCAAACAGAAATGTATTTGATAGAAACCAGCTTTATATCTCAAGGTGTAATGTTAGACATACATCCGTACAAGTCCATCCTGGGTCTGAATGGAACCGAAGGCACTTCAAAGAAGTCCTTGCAAACCCGGATATTCCTTAATCACGTTTAGACTCCCCATCACTTTGGGTAATCTCTATACCGGGGCCATTCGGTGCAGAGACAATCAACAGGTAATCCTTTCGCTTTCGAAAATACCCGGTCTTCAACCACCGTCTTCAAATGCAATCCATTTCGTCGTATCATTATTCGGAATAGGTTTTATGACAAAATGTCCTCTCCCGACTAATCCAAATAATGAGCGCTTAATTTTAAAATCATATGAATACATTCAGATCTTTGTTAAGTCATAACTTTTTAGCCCTTATTTCCCAAAACCTTTCCTTTTGAATGGTTTAAACAAATTTCCACTTTAATCTTTTAAACACAAGATTCACCTTTAAGATCCTCTTCAATTTGACACAAGGTTTACCAAATCTTTAACAAAGATTCATTCATATCTTTCAAAACAATTTCCCTTTCAAATTTTGATTTACCATAACTTGAAAATCCTTTCAACAAAAAATGGAAGTTCTTTCTTTATATGAAAGCTATTATCATTTGAAAACAAATATTTTTCGTTTCGGAACAATCTGATTTATTTTGCTCAAGTTATAGCCTTTAAAATAAAATTGGAAAACTGCGAACTGCCGCATCCTTGGCGAGCTCTATTTGAGTTAAGTCTGAATTCTCAAAATAATTCATTTTAAAATATTTAAAAAAATGGTTTAAAATCCATATATATACATTATATAACCTGTATAATCCTTTTTAAACCATAGTTTCCAAAATCAAAATCAATTATTTAAAATAAATTTTTAAACAATAAATATTATTATTTCTCAAACTTCATCTTTTAAGTCCTAACATTTCCAGAAATCAAGTTAAACTATATATAAGAATGTTGGAAGAAATTTCAACTTTAAACTTATTAATAAATAGAATTCAACTTCAAAATTTGAATTCAAATTCAAATCAAATCATTTTACTTTCAAAACTTTAACAAACCATATTTTATTCAAAATGATTTTTAATTCCAAAACTTCCTTTTCAAAAGTTTTTCATATTTATCCCAATTTCACTTCCAAACCATTTTGGATTCAAAATTCAATTTCAAAATCTTTTCACCATTTTGAATAAAATTCAAAATACCCATGACTTAACCAATTTCCCATGAATTCCATATTTGTGTGTGTGTGTTGTCCAGGGGCAACAATAAAATATCACAACCATCATAATCCAAGCACAACAGTATAAATAAGCGGTATAATCTATAACGCTTATCTTCATTCACAGATAAATATGTAAATTCATCACAGATAAATAACTAACATTCATCACAGCTCAATTCAAAGCAATTCATATCACAGAACATTACAAATCAAGGATATCAAACAATTCAAGGCATTCAATATAATCCAATCATCCATAAGAAAGATCAATTAGTTTTTCAATCCTTAATTAATTCAATTTAATTTCCAAATAAATTAAATTAATTACTTATGAATTAATTACCGAATCCTACTTAATCAACATTAATTAATTACAAACCATTTGATATTGACTAATGAAATTAACTAATCAACCTTAATTATCCATCTTAATTAATTATCCTTAATTAATAATCCCTTAATTAATCATATAAATAAATTAACCTTAAGTTAATTACATAATTAATTAACCCTTAATTAATTACATTAAGTAATTATCTTTCAATCATAAATCAATTAACCTTTAATTATTAATTAATTCACCTTTAATCATTAATTAATTAACCTTTAATTAATTAATCATCCTTTAATTATAAAAAAATTAACCTTCAATTATTAAGTAGTTAATCTTTAATTACTAATTGATTAATTAACCCTTAATTAATTTCATTAACACATTAACCCTTTAATTACTTTTATTAATCAATTCTTCTTTAATTAATTACATTAAGTAATTATTCTTTAAGTAATTATCCTTTAATTACTTTTATTAATTAATTAATATTTAATTACTTAAGATCTCAATTAATTAAAAGATAAACCATCATTTTAATTATCATTTAAATATTATTTAATTACCTTTGGAATTAATTATCATTAACCAATTAACTTAGACCTTTAAGTTAATTAACCTTTAAAAACATTTTTATCTTCTTAATTTACCACTTAATTACATTATTAAGTTTATTAAAAATAACTTTAAAATAAAGGTTATATATATTAAAACACTTTAAACTCAAAGTAATTTTATTTTAAAACCTTTAATAAATCCCAAGCTTAAATAAACATTTATTATTTTGAAAAGAAGTGGTTTAAGAAAATTGTTAAGTAAAACTTGATTTGTTTTAAAAGTTTAAAACTGTTTTTATACTAAATTCCCAGACTCGAGCCAATCAACAAATTTCCCGAGCTAACCCCCGAGCCAAATACAAATTTTCTCGAGAAAACCCTTTTTCTTCTTTTCACTTTGTTTTGGTTTAAATTTTAAAAACATTTACACACTCACGTTCGACTCGAACACAAACCAGAGCCAAAACAAAACATTCCCGAGCACAAACCCGAGACAAAGCCTTTCTTCCCAAACTCCACAACCACCCAAATTTCAAACATGCACGCGTGCACGTTGCACACCGTTCTGACCACCTCCGGTCGATGCTGCGACTATCGACAAGTCGACGACAACCTCCACTAACCACCAGACCACCCAGAACCCCGAAACGACGACGAACTCGCAATCGAGCAACTCGACACAACCTAGAACAAAACTGGATCACCAAAGATCGCCACGACCCACCGCCTCAGGCCACCAAAGGCCTCGCAACTCCATCTAGAGCTTCTCCGATCAACCACGCATCGATTCCACTTGCCCCGGTCTAGTCCGATGCCCCATCGACGACGAACAAGCCCCTTAAACTTCGTCGACCAAAACTGAGTTTAAAACCCTAAATTGATGTCGCACCGCCGCCTCGATGATCAGGAAATTCCCTGATCATTTTTCCCGAGTTCAGCAACCTCCAAGCTACCCTCAGCCACAATCCCGAGACTACAACCTTCGCCGATTGCCAGAAATTGCCAAAAACCAAATTCACGTTCAACCTCGAATTTCTCAATCAATACAATGCTAAAAATCTTGATTCTATTTTTAAAATTCATGGTTTATGAAGACGAACAGGTTGATGTAGGTGAATCAAGAAATTATGGAATTCGAATTTGACAAGATTTTAAAGTTTTCTCTGTATATTTAAATTTTCCAGATAATCTTTAACCAATTATTCTTAAAAATATTTTTTAAACTTAGATCTTGATTATACAAACATGTTTTGTTTAGATCTTAAAGCCTAACTAGAATCAGAGAAAGAGAATTTGATTTTTTTGAAACAGGTTTTGAAACCTGTAAACCTAGAACAGAGGTAAATGCCTGTTCCCAGACATGCACAGCTATATCCACACACACATATATATATACATATTTGTATACATGCAAACAATTTTACTTCAAGCATGATTACAAACAACAAGTTATAATCCAGATTTAAAGGAGTTTACTCACAGATATTTGACGAACAGAAAGCTGGAAGTTGATTTTGATTTTAAAAACTGGAAACTTGAAACTGGAAATTGTTTTGGACTTTGATCTGCAACTTGTTGATGTTTGAGATGATCTTCAGATTGTTTAAGTTGAATTTGGACTTGATCTTTGAATCAGTTGAAAAATTGAAGAAGTTGAAGTTGTTTTGATTTTTTTTTGTTTTTATTTCTTTTCTCTGGTTTGAGTTACCAGATTTTTGATAAATGAAGATAAAAAGAAGAAATGAAAGAGTAGAGATAGCCTTGTTTTATCATTTATAAAATATATAATCTTGACACTTGTCTTTGCATGAATTAAAATTTTAACACTTGTTAAATTATATGTTATTAAACCTACACTTCTATTTGTATATTTTAATTACTTACACTTGTATTTTTGTATGTTAAACAAAGGCTAACACTTGTTTAATTCCATATTATATGGTTTACACTTGTTAAATACATGTTAAAATCAAGCTACACTTGTAAAATGGCATCCATAAATGTTTTTAATATATTTATATAATTTTTATATTATATCATATTTACTTTTTAGTTTTATATATTTATATATAAATGTTTTATATTTATACTTTTCATTTATTAATATTTATATATCCTTAAAGAAAATATTTTAAAACTAATTATACTCTAATAAAATCACATATATATTATTTTTAAATCCAATTTATTTTTAAGATATGTACATTTGAATTTCAAATCAAATTCTAATTTACAAATTATTCAAACACATCTTTTATTTGTTTTGGAAAATATTTCAAATAAATTCACAAATTAATCCCAAAAATTTATATTAATTACTAAATTAAATTTGACTTAAAAACAGGATCGTTACAATTTGGAATCCTTTCGGATTTACGCATCATAACGTATGCAATGTTAATACTCTTAATGGTTTAATTAATCACTAAGGTTTATTTATTCTCGACATTTATAAGAAACACATAGTTTCTCTTCAATGTATAAGATAAATATTAGACATTCTAATGTGTAGTATACATTAGGTTTGATTAATTCATTTCATTCCTAGCAATCATTTTATTCTTGGATTGTATCCAAATCCATTTTACTACTAATAATTTCTAAAAGAAATTCCTGCACTACGAAGTTGATATTTCTTGAAATAGCAATTGTTTCTCAATGCAATGGAATAGGTATTCATAAATATTTTATGAATTGCCTTATTTTAAAATGATTTTATTTTAGTTTACAAAACTTTTCAAAATATATTGTCATCTAATGATAATCGTTCTCAAACTCCTTTTGGGGATACTCGTACAAGATCCCTCATAAACAATTATTATGTGCAATTTTCGACTTGCATAACCTAACAACTCCTTAGCCTAGGATATGTTGGGTTTCTTATAAACCCTTATCTTGTATAATTTTGTAAACCATTCTTTAGATGAAATTAATTTTAACTTTGTGTATTACTCCTAAGTACACGACCTTAAAAGGTTAACTCAACTTCACCCATAACTAATCGTACTTCATTCAACAAAGTTTGATTACTTCTTATTGATACATCATTATGCATCGTAAGGAAGAGTGACTTTTGGGATTGAATCTTTATTCATTTTAGGTGTGTTCAGAACTCTTTCTAATATACTAACATATTTGATCAAATCGAATTATTTTATTTTCTTCGCACATTGTTTTGTTTACTTCTATTTTATATTTTAAGAAGTCATCATTAACATATCACATGTTTATCATATATACATGTTCATGTTTTTGATAATTCATCGATGAATACAACAAATAACGTGGAACCATTTTGGAACTTTTGATTTAATACATCTATATGTACCAATCCGTAGAGTTCATCAACTCTCATAATGCTCCCACTGAATCGGTGATTCGCCCTTAATTATCCAAGACATAATTTCTAATGCCATATGATTCATAATCATAAAATCTTAAATTAATTTTCAAAACTGTGGCTTAGTCCATAATTCCAAATAATTGCAAATAATTTGAGATACTTATGTATTTTCCAATGCATAACTTTTGTTAAGAAAGTAAATATCTCTATTATAGTTTATGTTATAATGAATATTCATATTTAAGTCTATTTTCAGTCAACAACGAAAAAAAACTATTATTTCATAAATAATGTTTGGTATTATTTACGAAATTAATTTTTGTAACTTGATGCGACTAATAAGTGTTATAAGGCATCCTTTCACTATTTCTGCCATTACTATAATATCGTATGAAATAACTAATTAATGTAGGCTATTTATTCCATTTACTATAACCATCTTATAGTTGCGAGTTTTCAGATCAAATATCTTAAACTCAAAGGAAAAATTTAATAGAAAACAGTTTTCTATATATTAAAAAAACATTCTAGAATAGAAATCATATTTTTCATTTCAATGTTAACTATCTTTTTACAATAATTGTTTCCGATGTTTCTTTATGAAGCAAAACTGACCATTCACTCTCTTCATCTTAACTGTACCTTAATTTACACCTACTCTCGTACATTCATTTTCCATTCTAAATGGTCGAACCATTCAAAAGGAAACCCTTAATATAATATCATAACAAACCTTTTGCAAAGTGCAGTTGATTATCCCTAACATTTAAGGATATCAAATATTATAAATTGGTCAAAGTGACATTTCAAGAATCGAGTTCTTATATATATCTTCTAGCTTTCCGTCAAATGCTACATCTAGCATGACAAGATCATTATTGTAATTAATCCTATTGAATATTTGATCTCATACTATGGTTTACTTGCTTATTTCACTTAAACCAAATTCATCATGGTTTCGTACATTACATGTTGCGACCGTTCACCATACAACAGTAATATGTGATTATATATGGATCAAATACCTATATTCAAATATTACTTTTAGAGTTTGAAACTCATAAAGTGCAACACACAACCTCAAGTAATAAATATGTAATTGACCAGTTACGTATGTATTTTGTAGTTATAAAATTAGGCACTTGAATGGGTATTGAAATAATAACATGCAGGAAATATTTATTAGCTAGTATATTTTATATTTCCTTTATCAATCTTTGATTCGGTTCATTAGTATCTTAATTAATAAACCTTTTATCAATTCTATTAATTGCAAAAAATTTGTAAATGTAGATTATTATAAATTTATATGCAAATATTCTTACAATATTGGAAAGGTCATATATTACCATTTAATTTTTCTAATAAGACTTCCACTAGATTTATATGTTTATCAAAACCCTAAGAAAAATATAAAGTCATTTGATTTCTTTACTGGGTGTTAGGATCGCTTGCCTTGGGGTTTTGACCTTGAGGAATATCAACAAATCACGGTTTGCAAGAGATGGATAATACTTTATCGGTTGTATCAAATATAACTCCTAACCCATGGTCTTTGTCCTAATCTCATCTTGATCTCGAGGAATATCAACAAATCAAAATAGATTATTCACATATTTACCATTTCACGACGGCCTAAGTATAGTGCATGTAGCTTGTGACGTCCTGGATCCAATGATCGAAATAACAGTGGGAGTTTACTATTCGATAACTTGGATCAATCGGCATGGAAGGAGCGATCTCTTATATACACCATTTTGGGTTAACACGAATACGTTTCAATACCTGAATACATTTGAAATAATATGTATCTTGTCTCGATGCAAGGCAATATATACGGGTCATAGGCTTGAATAATACAGTATTAGAGGCATAGATAAAAATTTCCCAACTAATTGAATCAGAGTAAATAAAAATAATGAATTTTATATCATATCCAAATGTTTGCTGCATCATTCCATATATATACAACTCGTCCATAATACTGACCAATACAATGAAACCTTAATATAATTATAAATGGAGTAATTACTTTCCATCATCATCGGCTCCAACTCCATATCACGGCCCACAAAGCATAAACAATCATAATATTGACCAATAAAACAATCTCAGTTTGACTCGTGGAGTTATCACAAAACAAAATCTCGAGTCAGGCTAGATATCTGACTGTATGTGTAACCAAGCTCAAATAATAACATACTCAGTGTGATAGGTTTACATACAACTCTACTTGATTATATACACAAATTTATCACTATAATCAACACTAATGATGTAAACCCGCTTTTACGTACATTTTAAGTTGACAATAAACCACACATATCCAACTCAAATTGAACGAAAAGGCGGACCGCTAAGGGTAAAAAGAAAATAATGACAGAACAGAATCTTACATGAATTGAATAACATATATTATTTCAATATATAATCTTTACAGCGAAAATTTAAAATACTAATACCATTGTCTACTATAAGCTCAGCCTGGACAGTTGTAAATACTTGTCCTTAAAAATGCTGAAAAACGACAAACACGGTGAAAAAGTAAACCACGTCCATACATTGATGAAGATCTCCAGCTCTCCTTTGAAAACTCCAAGTGTCTTTAGCTAATCCTGAAACTACTCGGATCTGACCCAAGTATTAAAAATACCAGGATCAGTCTGGCAAACTAGTGTGAGAAATGCAAATCATAAATATATATATGATAGTGTCATAGATCGACTTTGATGCCAAACAAAATCTTTGAAATGAAGAGTATTTGATAAGACTACGTTGCATATAAATATGGACGAGTTTTTACCTTATGATAACTAAAACATTTTTATCAAATCGTTTGATATTATTTCTAATGACATTGGTTTGAAAAACTTTCCAAATAAATGTATTAATCATAGCTTAAATTGTTACATTTATTATATTCCAACATAATAGGTTTGCAACTAAACTGTAAATGCTCGTATTGGAGAATGAATTCCATACAATGACTAGGTAAGGGACTACCTCCGACAGAACATCTCTAGAGGGATGCACCTGAGGCTCCCTCCTCTACCAACACAGAATCGGCCTACCTTTGCCATATAGTACCGAATATGACATCACCGCGATCATTCCCAACCTATTCGAGACGTCTCATAACATACACAACAAACTTGATATATAGAGGGTATTCTAGAAAGGTGACGAACATATCTTAATGAATGCGACCCACTTACCATGCCGCATCTACCCTGTTTTTGCCATTACCGATGTGTGAGGCTTGAGGTAATGTTTTACCTTTCACATGACAAATCCATCTTTAAATGCCATAGTGCTATTTCCAACAACACAATAATTGATTTCCATAAAAGTACAACCTTCGAGCTTGTACATCTCAGAGAACGGTGTTAAGTGTACAAGGGGTTGCCTCCTACACCACCAACAGATGTAAGTTTGTAGAGATCAATGTACATGGTCTCATAAATGCAATGTCAGACATTCATCCACACAAGTGTCCAGGGACAGGACAAGCCAAAGGCACTTCTCCTACTACACCTTGTTTGAGAATCACCCCTAGGATTAGCAGCGAGTAGTCCTTGCATTGAAGATTTCAAATTGAAGGAACCACTACCACCATATATATATGATAAGGAAATTACCCCAGAGGTTAGTGGCAAGCAGCCCTACATTATAAAGATCTCCATCTTAAAAATCATTATCTTCAACATATTTTCACTTTCAAATGTATATCGGTTCGAAATGGTTTTTGAATATATAGGAATCACCCAAATCCGACCGCGACAAAAGTTGTTAAGTACATGGGTGAATATTATTTAATTTATCAATATCTGTATCCAGATAAAATATTGTAACGACCCGTATTTTTGGTAATTAAAAAAAATTTAATAAGATTATTGGAATTTTATATTGTGAGAAATAAAAATTTATGATTTATAAATGGAAAAAATTATTAGAATATAATTTAATAGTGTTGATTGAATGAAATTGACAACTGTTAATGTAATTCCAATCAATTATAATTACAAAGGTTAATAATGAATGATATCCCTAGCTGAAAGATAATTGTAGAGGTTAATTTAGATATAGTGGTAGGTTAATAAGAAATAGATTAAATGCTGTATTAAAGATAGAAATAATATTTATATATTTGAAATTGATTATTATAGAATAGAAAATCAGTTTTGGATAAGTAACTTATAACCCTTGGTTGTAAACAATGAATTAATAGATATGGATTACTAAGTTGTAACAATTGATTTATTATCATCTCATTAATTAAATCAGCTGAAATTAATTTGGAAATTAATAAATTTAATGTAATGGAAATTTTGCAGTTAATATACTAAAAGACGTTAACTATAGAAAATGAGTATAATAAAGTGGAAATTTATGTTAATAAAATTCATAGGGTATTTGTTGATTTAATATAAGAATTTAAATAAAAATAAAAGAATTTGTTGGAACTTAAATTATGAACGACTATGTTTATTTCTATTGTAATTTAATGTTGAAATTAATGTAATATTTAAGTATTGGATTTAACATGGAAAATTAATTTTAAAAATATTATTAATTTCTGTGTAATCAGGAGTGATGGAAATTTTTAACTATTAAATTTGAATTTAAAAGCGATTAAATTGATTTTAAAACAATAATTCATTTAATTAACGTGTAAAATTAGTCTTTTTGGGCACTTTCTCGGATTTCGACGAAACCAGTTTCATCGGATCCATAATAGTAAATTCTAATAGGATTTCAAGTTTCGTAGCGATCGGACTTATCATTTGATCATGCGAGCTTGAAACGCGTAGAAATCAATTAAAGGAATTTAAATGAATATAATTCGATTTTAAAAGCTAACTTCTATATACGATAGAATTAGGGATTGAAAGTAGTTCCATTGAGTTTAAAAATACCAAAAACCTATATTTCAATATATTGGATGACCTATTTTCATTTCAGGAAAGAAACGGGCTTTTCCGGCCATTGTTATCGCTTCGACCCATCCAATCTGTTCCATCCATTCTTAGCCATCTTTGTCTATATATAGGTTTTTATAAACCCTAGCTACTTCTATTTCATTTTCTTTACGTACAATTTCTGTTCCATTATCTGTTCGATTATCTATTTCTTCCCAATGGCAGACATCTCAAACCCTAATTGCAATTTCAAATCAAACTCCAAAATTCAAACTTCTCAAACCCTATCATATAATATATCATCGTGAAGCTCTTAAGGAACATAATCTACATCTACAATTCATTCTTCGATTGGAGGCTTCGTTTGTCCATAAATTGGCTATCTTTCTCGGCCGTTCATTCTAGGGTTTCACGGTCAACGGTGGACCTTCACCCAATCGACGATCGAGGAGTTGCGTCTGGTATAGGAGGCGATGCAGTCTTCATCCATCAGCTTTGTTCTAGTCATAGGTGCGTTGAGTTGGCCAGAAAATTCGAGAAAGGGGGCGGCGGCGCTGGCTTCTCTGGCGAGCCAGAGTTGGCTGCGCGTGACCAGGTAGGGTGGCCGGAGGTGGCAAGTGCAATGGCCAAGTCTGATTGAGGTGAAAGCTCATGTAGGCGTGTGCGTTCGACAACGATGGATGGAGGCCGTGCTATGTTATGGGTTTTGTTTGTATGCGTTAGGGTTGCAAGGTGATGAGCTATTTACTTTTTTTGCCTTCCATTATTTTATTTTGATTTTAAATTTTCAACCTTTAAACTAGCATAACTTTTTGATACGAGCTCCAATTGAAGCGCGGTTTCTTCCATTGGGTTCGTATTGAAATTTCGGAAAAACTTGAAACTGGTTTGGTTGAATTTGAATACTGTTCAAATTTTAGGCTTTTATTGGATTTTTAATCGACTATAAATCAAAGGTGAGTGATTTAACCCACTCACGCAATACTAAACCTTCTTATGTTGGTTGAATTAAATTTATGAAGTTATAAGAATTTCATTGATTGCTGTTTGGTAATGTAAATTGTCATTTAAATTTAGTTTGAATTTATATTGAATTAAATTGACATTTAAATTTATATTGAATTTAAATTGATAGTTAAGTACATGATATTGATAACTAGTTAATTGTTGTGATTTATTAGCTGATTTGGATGTTGACTGTGATGGATGTCTATTTGTTGACATTTCGGATGATTGGATGTTTATTTATATATATCCCTGTTATTTACCCTGTACAATAATTGAAAGCATATAAACTATTATGTGAATTATTTCAAATAAATTAAGAAATAGGTTAAAATGATATGTACCCATGACACCTTGATTTGGATTGAAATGATATACATCCATTCTTATAATTAAATTTGAAATAACCATTCACTTGGACATAGGGTAAAAAATTATATACGAACGTCGGATTGGTTAAATTAAATGGTTTTAAAATCCCGATTTTGGATTTTGATTAAATGATATTGATTTAAAGGAAATAAATTTTAGACTTATATGAATTAAACTATTTTCTAATTCAAGCTTAGAAATGTTGAAATTGAAATTAGTTAAACGGGACTGTTTTAAAAGAATTGAAAATGTGAAGTTATAATTGATATGACTTTAATTTTGGAAATTGAATTATTTTAAAGATTGGATCTTAAAACTGAACAGTAAGGTTTAATTTGATTTAAGTGTTTAAATCAGTAAATTGAAATGGGACTTGAATTTGATATAAATTGAAATGGTTTAAAATTAGAATTAAATTGAAATTTAAATCATTGAATTGGATTGTTGAATCGAATTTGAAGTTAACAATGAACGTTTCGAAAAATGAAGTTAATTCGAATTGAAATTGAAATCAAGTGATTTGACATCAAATCTAATTTGATTCAATTGAATTGAAAGATTGAAAATTGAATTTGTTGATTTGAAATTGGACATGGGTCCAGATTTGTAAAATGGAAAGAAAGAGTTTGATTTGGTATTATTTTCAAAATAAATTATTTTAATATAAACTGTTTAAAATCTTTTTTTAGTAATATTCATATTATTTTGATTTCTCCAAACATTTTACTATATAAACCTTTTTCAATACTCAAACCATTTTATATCAAACTATTTAAACTATTTTTTTAACTATTTACAACTATTCAAACTATTTTCTAAAATTTCAAACTATGCAAAGTTGGAATGTTTATATCTAAATCGTTGATTTAAATGCGAATGGGGTTAAATGAGATTATAACCTAAGTTGGAAATTGAAATGATACTTTCAAATGAAAATGACATATTTGGGTAAATATGATGATTTTGAAAAGAATGATATTTTGAATTGAATATGATATTTTGATATCAAATATGAATCGGTTTTTATAAACGTAAAAAGAACCAACTGGTGTGAAAAATGCCGTTTGGTTGTTAAAGAGACCGGTGCCTCTTATTGGCATACTCTCTGTCAATATTGGAACTACTTTAACAATTGTGTACATGGTGGATGATCCAGAATGAAGTGGTTGGATTTGGTGAACGTTTGCTGGATTTGAAGAAAGAGAACGATGATAGATGACCCCGACACTTGTGCCAATTTGAAATGACTAAAACAGTAGCCTATGTCTGGCCAAGGGGTTTGCAACCTTTAGGGGCCATCACCCTTTCGTATTACTATATTGATTTTGGACTTGATCGGTGCACCTTGATTTGATTTGACGGTGGTGGACTCGGTGGGCGGTTGTAGCTACGATGCATTACCACCAGCTAGAAAGGGTAAACTGGTAGAATGCTACCTTAGGCATTGCCTCACGTGCCTTGTCATACTTTTATCCTTATACGTGACCACTGCGATTTTGTTTTAGTGTTGTCTTATCACAGCGCCTCCCTGACTACCGACGTTACTGGTGGTGTTAAAGGCAAACTGTAAGGCAATGCTTAAAAATGTGTTACGGGGGATTAATATAAAGCCTTAGCACTAAGAAAAATATTTATTTTACTGATTATACACTACATATATAACTTATCTTACTACATATAGATAGTTTAATGGATCCTTAAGAGATGGAAAATCCCATAACATCTCTTATGTTATTGCACGCACGTTATACACTGGATAGGAGATGTAAAACCCCATAAACATCTCTAACACTATTACACTCCTTTTATTGGTGTTATTGAGTTAACTTACATAAGACCTTTTAGTTTTGACTCGAGTGTTTTGTCTCTTCATTACGCTTGGGTCAGCCTGAGTATTTCAGTATTGAAGACACTATCCCTTGAAGATGAAGATGGAGTTTGCTAGACCGTACATACTATTATTATTCCGCTGCATTATTTTGGTATGTTTGTTGATGGTACTCTGATTTTGTTGTAAAAATTGTGTAATCAAATGTATATTGTAAAACAGCTTCATGAATTGTTATTTGATTATTATATTTGTCATTCGACTGCGAGATTCTGTGTTTTTGTTTTCCTTATTTTCTCTTATTTTCTTATTAAACCCCATCGGCAATCCTCCCTTTTGTTTGAGTTAGACATGTGTGGTTTATTGTCGATTTAAACCGTCCAAAAAGGTGGGTCATCACAGTTGGTATCAGAGCTTAGGTTTAGAGATACCTTAGCTGGTTGGGGTAACTCTTTAAAATAGGGTTATTAATACCCTAGAATGAGTTTGAGTGTATATATACGAGAGAGCATATTTGTTAGTGCTATAAAATTATTTTATATTGCATTAATTTTTTCTATTTGGTATTTATGAATTCCGGTCGGTACATAGGACGATATGGTATTGATAAGGGTTTCTAAACACTTGAACAGGGTAGACGGACACGATATTGTTTTTAATAGGTAAATGAAATAATTTTACCTAATCTTATATTTTGTATATATATATGTATATCTAATTTTTCATATTGATTTTGTTATTTTGTTGTGTTGGATGTTAGTAAATGATGATATTTGATTATTTTCATTTATTGGTCGGTTAGTGAACGTTATTAAAACTATTAACTATTGTATGTTATAAGAAAATGTAATAAACATGGTTTATAAATTATGATTTACAAATAAAATGAATTTAAATTGAAAATTTGAGAACTTAAACCCCGTTGTTTGAAATTAGTTTTCAAAGATTTGGAAAAATAATATTAATATTATTTGGAAATATTTTCGAATAAAAATATTTTCAATAAGATTTGAAGGAAATGATTTCAAAAGAATTTTAAAGAAAATAAGTTATGTACTCCCCTCTTTTGTCGCTGGAAAATAATTTCGGTGATGATCGCGACATCATCGACTTTCATTTTCGATTTTCAAAACGGGAAGACGACTATAGTAGCTTTGCTACATGGTTGTTTTGGTGAAATAAATATTGATTTAAATTTCCTAAGTATGATTTGATATATAAAGGATATAAGTATATATTATTTCAAGATGATTTGAAATTAAATCTGGTATTTAGTTCTTAAGTTTTCTGTTAATTAGTGATTTTAGTTATTGAAATAAAAATGGAATCTTGACTATTTTAATGGTCGAAAACTTCCAAATTAAAATCTGAAATTAAAAGCTAGATGTTAATGAAAATATAAAAATTGAAGTTTTCAACTTGTAAATTAAAAGAAAATGAAAATTATGAAGATGTAAACCGTTGAACATTTTTGTTAACAAAAATGAATAAGATAAATTTGTATAACATTTATTTTCATTCTAAAAACATATATAAAACTTACTAGAAATGTTAAATTTGAATATGTAATAGAATATTATACAGGTGAAAGCTTAATAACAAAAACGCTTCAAAATGAACATATGTTTATAAATAAAAGAATTAAGATGTTACGAGAAATGTTATAAACATAAGTTAATGTTTTGAAATGCTTAGTAATTAAATTGAATAGTAAAAAGTTAATATTATTTCAACAAACGATTATAAACTTAAGAAAATGTTGAAATGATTCATTAATATATATAATATTAATTTATTCATAAATACTTTTAATATTAAATGATATTATATATGAAGGAATAAATGTGAATAAAAAAGTAAAGAAACTTAAGTATGAAATGATTCACTAATGAATAGTAATATTAAATGAAAATCAAGTATATAATTAAATAATAAATGTGAATTAAACTGCAATGAAATGTATGTAATACCTTAAGTATGTATTCAATGATGGTTTTAAATATTGAATGGGAAATAATCTACGTAAGTAAATGAATGTAAATAAATAAAAGATAATCTTGTATGAATGAATAAGAAATAAAATAAATGAAAAGGAAATGATGTGAAAAGAAACTAATAGAATAAATTTAAATAATATTTAATTCTTTGTTGTTTCGCTTATGGGATATTTGGGAAATGACACTTCAAATAGTTTAAGGTTGTATGAATAATTTATTAAGTAATTATTTAAGGCTGTTGAGCATAAGGTACACCTGGTAGTTTATTTATCACCCTTGTGCGATGCAAAGTGTCTGAATCTGAACAAAACATTTATTTTGATTGCATATAATGATTGTACTGTTTTATTTGATGACTATTGTTATGTTGTGTTGTTTGTATTATTAATTGAAACAACTAATATATTTCTCTTTTTACATAGTTCTAACTCTTTTGGATTATGTAAGTAAGATATAGGTTTATGGAAGCAATAGTTGTTGCTTTTTGTTTCATAAATAAAGTTTGTTTGCCCAACAAATAGGTATGTTTTTGGATTATGGTTTTTGAAACGATATTTTATTATTTTTCCCATGGTTTGGGATGTTTTATTATTGGAATATGATATATATATATATATATATATATTGTAATTATTGATGTTATTATTTTTCCGGACCTATCCACGCAAAGGAGACTCTGCCGAAATTTTTCGTAAATTTAGGACGTAGAAATTTTTTGTGGAAGTTGAGTTATTTTCAAACTTTTGTTAAACTTAATTATGTAAGTTTAAGTTGTTTATAAATTGATTATTTTGAATAAAATATATCAAATTTCTTGATTCCTTCTTGTTCCTTTTCGGGGACGAAAAGTTTTGAGCGGGGGAGATGGTAACGACCCGTATTTTTTATAATTAAAAATTATTAAATTTAATAAAATTTTTGGAATTTAATATTGTGAGAAATAAAAATTTATGATTTATAAATGGAAAAAATTATTAGAATATAATTTTATAGTGTTGATTGAATGAAATTGACAACCGTTAATGTAATTCCAATCAATTATAATTGCAAAGATTAATAATGAATGTTATTCCTAGCCGAAAGATAATTGTAGAGGTTAATTTGGATACAATGGAAGGTTAATAATAGATTAAATGTTGTATTAAAGATAGAAATAATATGTATATAATTGAAATTAGTTATTATAGAATAGGAAATCTGTTTTGGGTATGTAATTTATAACCCTTGGTTGTGAACAATGAATTAATAGATATGGATTGCTAAGTTGTAACAATTGATTTATTATCATCTCATTAATTAAATCAGTTGAATTTAATTTGGAAATTAATAAATTTAATGTAATGGAAATTTTGTAGTTAATATGGTAAAAAACGTTAACTGTAGAAAATGAGTACAATAAAGTGGAAACTTCTGTTAATTAAATTCATAGGGTATATGTTGATTTAATATAAGAATTAAAATCAAAATAAAAGAATTTGTTGGAATTTGAATTATAATAGACTAGGTTTATTTCTATTGTAATTTAATGTAGAAATTAATGTAATATTTAAATATTGGATTTAACATGGAAAATTAATTTTTAAAATATTATTAATTTCTATGTAATCAGGAGTGATGGAAATTGTTAACTTTTAGATTTAAATTTAAAAGTGATTAAATTGATTTTAAAATAATAATTCTTTTAATTAACGTGTAAAATTAGTCTTTTTGTGCACTGTCTCGGATTTTGACGAAACCAGTTTCATCAGATCTGTAATAGTGAGTTATTATAGGATTTCAAGTTTCGTAGCGATCGGATTTATCGTTTGATCGTGCGAGCTCGAAATGCATAGAAATCAATTAAAGGAATTTAATTGAATATAATTCGATTTTAAAAGATAACTTCTATATATGATAGAATTAGGGTGTGAAACTAGTTCCATTAAGTTTATAATACCGAAAACCTATATTTCGATATATTGGATGACATATTTTCGTCTCGAGAACGAAACGGGCTTTTTGGGCCATTGTTAGCGCTTTGCCCTTCGTTCTGTTCCATCCATTCTTATCCATCTCTGTCTATATATAGGCTGTTATAAATCCTAGCTGCTCCTATTTCATTTTATGTACATATAATTTCTATTCCATTATCTGTTCCTTCCCAATGGCAGACATCTCAAACCCTAATTGCAATTTCAAATCAAACTCCAAAATTCAAACTGCTCAAATCCTATTATATAATATATCATCGCGAAGCTCTCGATGAACGTAATCTGCGTCTGTAATTCATTTTTTGATTAGAGGATTTGTTTGTCTAGAAATTGGCCATCTGAGATGACCCTCCTATTTCCACCCTAATTTCATAAGGATTTTTTTTTTGCTATGAGATGATATATTGATATATCATTCATTACAAACATATTTTCCAAGGTCATTTTCTTTTTCCAATAACCAAAATATATCCAGGATCAAAATAACTTACCAATATAAATATATCAGTGCATATCTAATAACATACACATACATATGAAGATGTATGTGTTCTTCTTGTTTAAATTCAGAGTATATACTTTATTTTTTTTTTGTTCAATAACATCCTGTTTGATTTAGAGATTTAGTAATTCAGATACATTATTGTATTCAGATTTTTGGCCATGAAATCCACTAGAAACATATACTTTAGTCTGTCATTAGGATCAAGAAATGTTCAAGTAATATTCAGTAGTAAACAAGCTTTTAAGGTAGATGATTGTGTTTAAAGTCTGGATAATATTAGATTCAGTATAAAAGAAAGTGGATCCTAAGTGAACACAAGCAACATCTAGGCGTAATGGAAACGCGCCTAACTTATACACAAGAGGTCACGAGTTCGAGTACCATGCAGGTCGGTTCAAACACAATTTTTGGTTTTCTTCTTTTTTTTTTTTTTACTTCTGAAAGGTTAGAAATCTGATACCTACCTATAATTGTACATATATGTTTAATTTTTGCCTATAACCCAACATACAAAACAATCCTTCTTACTTTACTATTTTTGTATCCCATTCCTACAACTGTTTTAAGAATTTATGATCATATTTTTGCTCAAATATCAACATGTACACAGATATACATGTACATGTCAATATTTCTGCTCATTTTCCAGAAAACTGGGTGAATCAATTGCTAAATGTACTAAGCTTTGAAATGCATTTTTTTATTTTCAGAATACAATCTATCATGATCAACCAATACTTCATTTAATTGAAGCTGGTTAACTCATGAATCCTGTATCTGCCACACTAGTTCAATTTCATTGCATTCTGTTTAAAGCTTTAGGAAAACATCTTACTCTTCTCAATACAATTCAGAAATGAATTCAAACTTAATTACAAAGCATTTCAGTAAAAGATAATAAAATCCTGTTAAGTTTTCTTTTTGCTAAATCCAGATTTTGTTCTAAAACTCAGTGCTCTGTTATGTCTCAAGATTAACTAATACATAATATAAATTATACAAAACAGTAGCTCAACTACATATGCATGTTTCTCCTCCAAACATCCATATCAATAATTAAAATCATTTCATTGTTTCCCACTCAGATTTTTCCCTTGAGATTTTAAACCTTAATGCATAACAGTATATTTAGCATGATACAACTAGTTCATCTAACCATAATAGAATTCATTACATGACTGGAAATCTTAGAAACATAAAATTTTTCCTGAATACATGCAGATATAATCAATTTAAACTCTTATTGAAACTAGCTAGCATGTTCATTCACTCCTCCATAAAAGCCATAACTTCATTTTTACTTAGTGCCTGGGTTACCTGAAAGAACATAAGTGGCTGCCTCATTTTAAAATGAGACACCCCATATGCCATGAGCAAACAAGGGTCAGATCTATGATCTGGTATGAGTAACATCAATTCATTCATGATATTAAGCAATAGAGAATATAAGGGTACTAACTTGTTATTTAAGCAAATTTCTGCAATCAATTATTTTAGTATAATTAAGTTGGTTCAGGTATGATATATTCATTTATCATTCCTTCACTTGCATACATAATCATGCAAACATAATTATCTATTTGCAACAATTTCATTTACTGGAATCATCTTGGTTCCATATCATTCAACCTAAGAAATATCCACATTCCTATTTCTTCATTTACAGGTTGTAATATTCAATTTAAATTCCTGCCTCATCTGCTATTAAGGAATCACTGGGACACATTGCAATGAACTAATTCACATCATTGCACAAAGATCTCAGGGCTTAAACAAACCATGTGCCAACTTGCATACTTCAAATATGACAAGCATTCCAGCAGCTTTCTTGGCCTTCCCTTCCCTAGTTTATTTACTAGTGTATAGTCTTAAATCCTATCATCAAATATGCTAAGTGAACATATCACTGCAAACATGGAAACATCCATAATTTCTTCTAGCATAATTCTCCTCAGAAATAATCAGACAGTTATTTCCTAAATGGGGTCAATATGTCTTGATCTTAGTAAAATATGAGAACATTTTCAACTGTAAAAGAGGCATGGCATGTTATATTGATCTGCAAGCCTTTATGATTGATTCAGATTCAAGATCTGGTTCAATCATAATTTTAGCTTGTGGGTTTCTTTTTTTTTTTGATTTGATTAAGGGCTCAGCACTTAGAAAATTTCTATTGCACCCTTAACATTTTTCTTTTCAAGCCTCAGCACTTATACCAAGTATAATGCAGCTCTAATCATTTTTATAAAGTTTCCATGCCATAGATCTATAACAGCTGAGAGTATTCTCTATATAATTTTTAAGATCCTAAACTTTAACATTTGTGAGTATAAATAAATCAGTATGATACTCATCCAAAGACAAATGTCTCAACCAATCAAAGATCATCCAAAATCATCCATATTAAATCATATCAGATTTAAAATAAAACATCCAAAGAGCATTGATGAAATCATATACATCAAAACCAGAAATATATATAAATGGAAATAAAAAGTGGCTGCCTCATCTCAGGTCTTAATGCCATGAACTTAGTGAGATTACTCACCTAAATGTTTCTTCTTATTAATCCAGAAAATTCTTGTTGGAGTGTTCTCTCCTTTCTTCCAATATTTTCCTTCTTTTCTTATTTTTGTGCAGCTCGGGGTAAAAATGATTCTACTGGCTAAACTGCCTATTTATAAACATTTTTCTTCTAGGGTTTTGTTGAAACAGAATTCCATTTCTGTCCTGGCTAGCATCATGCATTTTTCATTCATAATACCCCGGCCATATTAACCAATTTAAAGGCTGCATTTTCTTTCTTTTACTTTTCAGAAAATGGCCACTCACCTAGTCATGTTAAAAGTGTGACTATTTTATTTTATTTTTCAATTATCCCTGAGAATTCTCCTTTGCTATTTTTGCCTATACAAGCTTATTAACTTGTATCACATTTCATGTCATTTTAATGTTATAGTTTTACCTGCTTATATATATATACTTTTCAGTACTTAAAAATATATATATATATATATACACATATTTTATCTAAGCTTATTTTAATTTCTCTTTAATTCCAGAAGCATATGTACCTATATGTATACAGGTTTACTAATATACATAATTTTCTCTTCTGGGTTTTAAATAAAATTTTGTTTACTGAATTAAAGTAAAACCTACTTTTCTTATTTTCTAAGATGATCCATATAATTTCAGAAATCAAACAACCATGTTGCCAAATCATGTTTGTATTGCTCTTTAATTCTTGTTTTAAATCCAAGAAATCTGGAGTTCTTCCTTGTGCCATTTCAGTGTGCACGTGCACACATATACTTGCACACTATTTATTCCAGAAACTTCACCATATTTAAATCTAAATATTTCAAAATTAAATCATTTTTCAAAAATGATTTTTCACAAAATTTTGGGGTATTACATTCACCCCTCCTTTTAAGAATTGTGTCCTCATAATTTTTCTAACATTTATAGTGAGCATCTTTTTCTTTTCTGAAAACTTATCAAACATATGCATAAGCAAACAAATTCAACCATATCAACCATGCATAACAAATAAATTTTTTTTTTTTCCAGAAAAAAAAAGAAAAAAAAAATTACCTTTTAATTTGCAAAAAGCTTAGGATAATCCATTCTAATCTTATCCTCTAACTCCCATGTGCAGTCATTAGGATCACTACTCCACTGGATCTTAACTAGTTTCAAAGTTTTGCTCCTTAATTTCTTTTCTTCCTTGGCTACAATCCCCACTGGTTCTTTTTCATAAACCAAGTCAGGATTTATTTGAATTTTGGTAGGCTCTTCCAAAATGTCTTCCTTATCATGTACCCATTTTCTAAGTTGGGACACATGAAAAACATTATGCATTGCTTTCATCTCCTTTGGTAGTTCTAATTTGTAAGTCAATGAACCAATTCTTTCCAGAATTTTATAGGGTCCAACATACCTTGGTGTAAGCTTACCTTGCTTGCCAAATCTCATGACTTTCTTCATAGGTGAAATCTTGATGAAAACAAAGTCTCCCACTTCATATTCCACTTGCTTTCTCTTCCTATCTGCAAATTTCTTTTGCCTATCTTGAGCTGCTGCTATTCTTTTTCTTATTAACCCAATTCTCTCTGTAGTTTCTTTAACATATTCAGGTCCAAGAACAGCCCTTTCTCCAGTCTCTACCCAGCATATAGGTGATAAACAAGGCTTGCCATATAAGGCTTCAAATGGTGCCATCCCTATGGTGCTTTGGTAACTGTTATTGTATGTGAATTCAGCTAGATGGAGGTGGTCTTCCCAGTTGCCTCCAAAGTCCAGTGTACATGCTCTCAACAAATCCTCTAAGACTTTGTTCACCACCTCAGTTTGACCATCTGATTGTGGATGGTAGGCAGTGCTTAAGCACAATTCACTCCCCATAGCCTCTTGAAAACTTTTCCAAAACCTTGAGGTGAAGATGGTATCCCTATCACTCACAATGGTTTTAGGTATGTCATGCAACCTTACTACCTCTTTCATGAATATTTGAGCCAATTTTGGAGCATTTCTTTCTGTTTTAACGGGGATAAAATGTGCTACCTTAGTTAGCCTATCCACAATTACCCATATACTTGTGTTTCCCTTCTTAGATCTAGGCAGACCATCTATGAAATCCATAGATATGTCCTCCCACTTCCACTGTGGTATACTAAGGGGTTGCAATAGTCCTGATGGCCTTTGTGTCTCTGCCTTGACTTGTTGGCAAATCATGCACCTTGCAACATATCTGGCCACATCTGACTTCATCCCCTTCCACCAAAGATTTCTTTTCAAATTTTGATACATCTTGGTGCTACCTGGGTGTATGGAGTACTTACTCCTATGGTACTCATTTAATATTTCCTCTTTCAATTCTATATTTTCTGGAACACATATCCTGTTTTTATTCCTCAAATACCCATTTTTATCAACTTGATAATTTATTACTTCCTCCCCTTTTGATATGAGCATTTTCTTTTCCACCATGTTTAGGTCTTGTTCCTGCATTTGCCCAATCTTAAGAAGTAAATCTGATTGCAGAGATATCATACTTAATTTCCCTTTACCTTCACCTTCTTCAATGGGCATCATTTGTTCCTCACTACTTTCCTCAATTTCCAAATCAGTAAGTATAGACAAATCCCTAAACTCTTCCATCATCAACATGGCTACTTTGGCATGTTGTCTACTCAAGGCATCTGCAACTTTATTTGCCTTGCCTGGTGTATACAGTATATCTAGGTCATAGGCAGCTAGGAACTCTACCCATCTATGTTGCCTCATGTTCAAATCTTTTTGTGAGAATAAATATTTCAGTGCCTTATGATCAGTGTACAAAATGAATTTGGCACCTAACAAATAATGTCTCCAAAGTTTCAAAGCATACACAACTGCTGCTAGTTCAAGATCATGGGTTGCATACCTGGTTTCATGTGGCTTTAATTGCCTAGATGCATAGGCTACCACCTGGTCTTGCTGCATCAACACAGCCCCTAGCCCAGAGCCACTTGCATCAGTGTACACAACCAAATTTTCATTTCCTTCTGGCACTCTCAACACTGGTGCATTTATCAGAGCTTCCTTTATTTTGATAAAAGCTTGCTCACATTTTTCTGTCCATACAAAGGCTTGGTTCTTTCTAGTTAAATTGGTAAGTGGTGATGATATTTTTGAGAAATCTTTTATGAATCTCCTATAATATCCTGCCATCCCCATAAATGATCTAATCTCACTGATGGTGCTAGGCCTTTTCCATGCTTGGATTGCCACTACCTTGTTAGGGTTTACTGATATTCCTTTGGCAGAGATGACATGCCCAAGGAAATGCACTTCTTCTTTCCAAAATGCACATTTTGAAAATTTTGCCTTTAAATCATTTTCCCTTAGTCTTGACAAAACTAAATGCAAATGATTTTTATGCTCTTCCACTGTCTTGGAATAAATCAAAATGTCATCAATAAAAATCAGTACAAATTTGTCTAGATAATCTCTAAATATTCTATTCATCAAATCAACAAAATATGAAGGAGCATTTGTCAAACCAAATGGCATAACCAAAAATTCATATAAGCCATATCTTGTGTTAAATGCAGTGTACTTAACACTTGAGTCTTCAACCTTCATTTGATGGAATCCTGATGCTAAGTCTAGCCTAGAAAATATTTTAGCTTCACTGAGTTGGTCAAAGAGATCATCTATTCTAGGCAATGGGTATTTATTCTTGATGGTTACTTTATTTAGCTCCCTGTAATCTATGCACATTCTCAAGGTACCATCATGTTTTCTTACAAACACTACTGGAGAACCCCAGCAGGAATTGCTTGGCCTTATAAATCCCTTGCCTTCTAATTCTTCCAACTGATTTTTCAATTCTTTCAGTTCACTTGGCCCCATTCTATAAGGTTTCTTAATTATTGGACTTGCTCCTGGAATGAGATTAATTTGGAACTCAACTGGTCTGTGGTGTGGAACACCCTTAACTTCCCCAAACACATCCAAGTATTCATTAACTATGGGAATTTCTTCAATGGTTAGTTCACTCAGATCTTTTTCTAAGTCAACTAAATGATATAGTTTTCCTTCCTTAGCTACCTCACATAAAACTGTGATTCTCTGGCCTCTAGAATTTTGCAATGATATGGTGGATGAGTCTAAATTAATTATGGCTTTAAATTGCCTTAACCAGTCTACCCCCAATATAACACCTATATTTGGGTAATTCAAAACATATAAATTGGAAATAAAAATATTTCCTCCTATGTTTAACTCCACATCCACACAAATCATATTTAAAACACTAGAACTCCCCAATGGACTATGTATATGCAATGGGGTTTCAACTAATATGCAATTCAGTTTTAGCACTTTAACCAATTCATAAGAAATTAAGGAGTGAGTTGCCCCAGTATCATACACTACTGTTATGGGTATGGTACAAATAAGTAATGTACCTTCCACTTGGCTATGGTTTACAGTGTTACTTTCCACTGTGGCTTTGCCTTTTCCTTCCAAATTTGCCAATTTGCCTTGCTGTTTATACTCAGGACAATTCCTCTTCATATGTCCCTCTTTCCCACATAGATAGCATTTGAAAGCTCCTCCTTTCAACTCTGGACATTTTGGTTTGATATGCCCTTCCTTTCCACACTGATGGCACACAATTTTCTTCTTGTCTTCCTTAGCTTTGACATCTCCAGTGCTTTTGTTACTAGCCTCTTCTTTCTTCTTATCATAAGGGTGATACCTCCCCTTACCTTTCTTGTTATTATTGCTCTTAAAATTTCTGAACTTCTCCCTTTCCTTGTCATGCTGCTCCAACCTCAAAGCTAAGTCTATCACATGATCAAAAGTCTTGTCTGCATAAGGTAACATAGCTCTGCTAAGTCCTGGGTTTAGACCTTTTATGTACCTATCATTTTTAGATGCTTCATCTGCCACAAGCATTGCTCCATATGTGGAAAGTCCCTCAAACTTTTGAGTGTATTCTGTGACAGTCATGGTTCCTTGTCTAAGCCTAATGAATTCTTCTAGCAAGGTAGTCTTTGCTGATGCTGGTACAAACCTTGCCTCCAACATCTCTTTGAATTGATTCCAAGTGATTTCATTCTCATTCCTTCCTGCAATGATTACTTCCCACCAGCCTAAAGCTACTCCTTTCAGCTGTCTTGAAGCCACTTGCCTCTTTCTTTGATCATCAAGTTGCATGTCATTGAAAATTCTTTCCAATGTTCTCAACCATGTTTGAATTTCCATGATACTCTCTGTCCCTTCAAAGCTTTTGCCTCCTAAATGAGTATATGTCTTAAGCAGTTTTGAGAGTTCTTCATAGGGATTTTCTTGCCTTTGTCCTGCCCCATCCCTAAATGCTCTCACCAAGTCTTGCAGATTGACCATTGGTGGTGCATGGGAAGATCCTGCTCCCTGATTTGGTGGTCTCCCTACCATAGTTTGCTAATAATAATTTACATAGCTGGTTAGTTTGGTATTTAGTTCCTTTTAATTTTATTTCTATCTAAGAACTTGATCCTTACTTCTACTATGTTGAATAACATAGCTCTGATACCAACTGAGATGACCCTCCTATTTCCACCCTAATTTCATAAGGATTTTTTTTTGCTATGAGATGATATATTGATATATCATTCATTACAAACATATTTTCCAAGGTCATTTTCTTTTTCCAATAACCAAAATATATCCAGGATCAAAATAACTTACCAATATAAATATATCAGTGCATATCTAATAACATACACATACATATGAAGATGTATGTGTTCTTCTTGTTTAAATTCAGAGTATATACTTTATTTTTTTTTGTTCAATAACATCATGTTTGATTTAGAGATTTAGTAATTCAGATACATTATTGTATTCAGATTTTTGGCCATGAAATCCACTAGAAACATGTACTTTAGTCTGTCATTAGGATCAAGAAATGTTCAAGTAATATTCAGTAGTAAACAAGCTTTTAAGGTAGATGATTGTGTTTAAAGTCTGGATAATATTAGATTCAGTATAAAAGAAAGTGGATCCTAAGTGAACACAAGCAACATCTAGGCGTAATGGAAACGCGCCTAACTTATACACAAGAGGTCACGAGTTCGAGTACCATGCAGGTCGGTTCAAACACAATTTTTGGTTTTCTTTTTTTTTTTTTTACTTCTGAAAGGTTAGAAATCTGATACCTACCTATAATTGTACATATATGTTTAATTTTTGCCTATAACCCAACATACAAAACAATCCTTCTTACTTTACTATTTTTGTATCCCATTCCTACAACTGTTTTAAGAATTTATGATCATATTTTTGCTCAAATATCAACATGTACACAGATATACATGTACATGTCAATATTTCTGCTCATTTTCCAGAAAACTGGGTGAATCAATTGCTAAATGTACTAAGCTTTGAAATGCATTTTTTTATTTTCAGAATACAATCTATCATGATCAACCAATACTTCATTTAATTGAAGCTGGTTAACTCATGAATCCTGTATCTGCCACACTAGTTCAATTTCATTGCATTCTGTTTAAAGCTTTAGGAAAACATCTTACTCTTCTCAATACAATTCAGAAATGAATTCAAACTTAATTACAAAGCATTTCAGTAAAAGATAATAAAATCCTGTTAAGTTTTCTTTTTGCTAAATCCAGATTTTGTTCTAAAACTCAGTGCTATGTTATGTCTCAAGATTAACTAATACATAATATAAATTATACAAAACAGTAGCTCAACTACATATGCATGTTTCTCCTCCAAACATCCATATCAATAATTAAAATCATTTCATTGTTTCCCACTCAGATTTTTCCCTTGAGATTTTAAACCTTAATGCATAACAGTATATTTAGCATGATACAACTAGTTCATCTAACCATAATAGAATTCATTACATGACTGGAAATCTTAGAAACATAAAATTTTTCCTGAATACATGCAGATATAATCAATTTAAACTCTTATTGAAACTAGCTAGCATGTTCATTCACTCCTCCATAAAAGCCATAACTTCATTTTTACTTAGTGCCTGGGTTACCTGAAAGAACATAAGTGGCTGCCTCATTTTAAAATGAGACACCCCATATGCCATGAGCAAACAAGGGTCAGATCTATGATCTGGTATGAGTAACATCAATTCATTCATGATATTAAGCAATAGAGAATATAAGGGTACTAACTTGTTATTTAAGCAAATTTCTGCAATCAATTATTTTAGTATAATTAAGTTGGTTCAGGTATGATATATTCATTTATCATTCCTTCACTTGCATACATAATCATGCAAACATAATTATCTATTTGCAACAATTTCATTTACTGGAATCATCTTGGTTCCATATCATTCAACCTAAGAAATATCCACATTCCTATTTCTTCATTTACAGGTTGTAATATTCAATTTAAATTCCTGCCTCATCTGCTATTAAGGAATCACTGGGACACATTGCAATGAACTAATTCACATCATTGCACAAAGATCTCAGGGCTTAAACAAACCATGTGCCAACTTGCATACTTCAAATATGACAAGCATTCCAGCAGCTTTCTTGGCCTTCCCTTCCCTAGTTTATTTACTAGTGTATAGTCTTAAATCCTATCATCAAATATGCTAAGTGAACATATCACTGCAAACATGGAAACATCCATAATTTCTTCTAGCATAATTCTCCTCAGAAATAATCAGACAGTTATTTCCTAAATGGGGTCAATATGTCTTGATCTTAGTAAAATATGAGAACATTTTCAACTGTAAAAGAGGCATGGCATGTTATATTGATCTGCAAGCCTTTATGATTGATTCAGATTCAAGATCTGGTTCAATCATAATTTTAGCTTGTGGGTTTCTTTTTTTTTTTGATTTGATTAAGGGCTCAGCACTTAGAAAATTTCTATTGCACCCTTAACATTTTTCTTTTCAAGCCTCAGCACTTATACCAAGTATAATGCAGCTCTAATCATTTTTATAAAGTTTCCATGCCATAGATCTATAACAGCTGAGAGTATTCTCTATATAATTTTTAAGATCCTAAACTTTAACATTTGTGAGTATAAATAAATCAGTATGATACTCATCCAAAGACAAATGTCTCAACCAATCAAAGATCATCCAAAATCATCCATATTAAATCATATCAGATTTAAAATAAAACATCCAAAGAGCATTGATGAAATCATATACATCAAAACCAGAAATATATATAAATGGAAATAAAAAGTGGCTGCCTCATCTCAGGTCTTAATGCCATGAACTTAGTGAGATTACTCACCTAAATGTTTCTTCTTATTAATCCAGAAAATTCTTGTTGGAGTGTTCTCTCCTTTCTTCCAATATTTTCCTTCTTTTCTTATTTTTGTGCAGCTCGGGGTAAAAATGATTCTACTGGCTAAACTGCCTATTTATAAACATTTTTCTTCTAGGGTTTTGTTGAAACAGAATTCCATTTCTGTCCTGGCTAGCATCATGCATTTTTCATTCATAATACCCCGGCCATATTAACCAATTTAAAGGCTGCATTTTCTTTCTTTTACTTTTCAGAAAATGGCCACTCACCTAGTCATGTTAAAAGTGTGACTATTTTATTTTATTTTTCAATTATCCCTGAGAATTCTCCTTTGCTATTTTTGCCTATACAAGCTTATTAACTTGTATCACATTTCATGTCATTTTAATGTTATAGTTTTACCTGCTTATATATATATACTTTTCAGTACTTAAAAATATATATATATATATACACATATTTTATCTAAGCTTATTTTAATTTCTCTTTAATTCCAGAAGCATATGTACCTATATGTATACAGGTTTACTAATATACATAATTTTCTCTTCTGGGTTTTAAATAAAATTTTGTTTACTGAATTAAAGTAAAACCTACTTTTCTTATTTTCTAAGATGATCCATATAATTTCAGAAATCAAACAACCATGTTGCCAAATCATGTTTGTATTGCTCTTTAATTCTTGTTTTAAATCCAAGAAATCTGGAGTTCTTCCTTGTGCCATTTCAGTGTGCACGTGCACACATATACTTGCACACTATTTATTCCAGAAACTTCACCATATTTAAATCTAAATATTTCAAAATTAAATCATTTTTCAAAAATGATTTTTCATAAAATTTTGGGGTATTACACCATCTTTCTCGGTCGTTCATTCTAGGGTTTCACGATCAACGGTGGATCTTCACCCAATCGACGATCGGGGAGTTGTGTCTGGTAGAGGAGGCGATGCAGTCTTCATCCACCAGCTTCGTTCTAGTTGTAGGTGCGTCGAGTTGGCTAGAAAATTTGAGAGAGGGAGCGGCGGCGCTGGCTTCTCTGGCGAGCCGGAGTTGGCCGCGCGTGGCCAGGTAGGGCAGCCGGAGGTGGCGAGTTCAGTGGCCAAGTCTGATCGAGGTGAAAGCTCACGTGGTCGTGCGCGTTCGGTGATGATGGGTGGCGGCCATGCTATGTTATGGGTTCTATTCGTATGCATTAGGGTTGCAAGGTGATGAGCTATTTACTTTTTTTGCCCTCCATTATTTTATTTTGATTTTAAATTTTCAACCTTCTAACTAGCATAACTTTTTGATACGAGCTCCGTTTGACATATGGTTCCTTCCATTGGATTTGTATTGAAATTTCGGACAACATGAAACTAGTTTAGTTGGATTTGGAGGCTATTCAAATTTTAGGCTTTTATTGGATTTTTAATCGACTATAAATCAAAGGTGAGTGATTTAACTCACTCACGCAATACTAAACTTTCTTATGTTAGTTGAATTAAATTTATGAAGTGACAAGAATTTTATAGATTGCTGTTTGGTAATGTAAATTGTCATTTAAATTTATATTGAATTAAATTAACATTTAAATTTATATTGAATTTAAATTGCTAGTTAAGTACCTCATATTTATAACTAGTCAATTGTTGTGATTTATTGGCTTATTTGGATGTTGACTGTGATGGATGTCTTTTTGTTGACATTTTGGATTATTAGATGATTATTTATTTATATATATCCTTATTATTTACCTGCACAATAATTGAAAGCATATAAATTGTTATGTGAATTATTTCGAATAAATTAAGAAATAGGTTGAAATGATATATACCTATGACACCTTGATTTGGATTGAAATGATATATATCCATTCTTATAATTAAAACTGAATTAACCATTCACTTGGTCATAGGGTAGAAAATTATATACGGATATCGGATTGGTTAAATTAAATGGTTTTAAAATCCCGATTTTGGATTTTAATTAAATGATATTGATTTAAAGGAAATAAATTTTGGACTTATATGAATTAAAATATTTTCTAATTCAAGCTTAGAAATGTTGAAATTGAAATTGGTTAAAGGGAACTGTTTTAAAAGAATTGAATTGAAAATGTGAAGTTATAATTGATATGACTTTAATTTTTGAAATTGAATTATTTTAAAGATTGGATCTTAAAACTGAACAGTGAGGTTTAATTTGATTTAAGTGTTTAAATCAGTAAATTGAAATTGGACTTGAATTTGATATAAATTGAAATGGTTTAAAATAAGAATTAAATTGAAATTTAAATCATTGAATTGGATTGTTGAATCGAATTTGAAGTTAAAAATGAACGTTTCGAAAAATGAAGTTAATTCGAATTGAAATTGAAATCAAGTGATTTGACATCAAATCTAATTTGAGTCAATTGAATTGAAAGATTAAAAATAGAATTTTTTTGATTTGAAATTGGACATGGGTCCAGATTTGTAAAATGGAAAGAAACAGTTTGATTTAGTATTATTTTCAAAATAAATTATTTTAATATAAACAGTTTAAAATCTATTTTTATTAATATTCAGATTATTTTGATTTCTCCAAACTATTTTACTATACAAACCATTTTCAATACTCAAACCATTTTATATCAAATATTTAAACTATTTTTAAACTATTTATAACTATTCAAACTATTTTCTAAAATTTCAAACTGTGCAAAGTTGGAATGTTTATATCTAAATCGTTGATTTAAATGCGAATGGGGTTAAATAAGATTATAACATAAGTTGGAAATTGAAATGATCCTTTCAAGTGAAAATTACATGTTTGGGTAAATATGATGATTTTGAAAAGAAGGATATCTTGAATTGAATATGATATTTTGATATCGAATATGAATCGGTTTTGAAATGTAAAAGAACCAACCGGTGTGAAAAATGACATTGGGTTGTTAAAGAGACCGGGGCCTCTTATTGGCATACTCTCTGTCAATATTGGAACCATTTTAACAACTGTGTATATGGTGGATAATCCAGAATGAAGTGGTTAGATTTGGTGAACGTTTGTTGGATTTGAAGAAAGAGAACAATGATGGATGACCCCCAAACTTGTGCCAATTTGAAATGACTAAAACATGAGCTTATGTTTGGCCAAGGGGTTCGCAACCTTTAGGGGCCATCACCCCTTCGTATTGCTATATTGCTTTTTGACTTGATCGGTGCACCTTGATTTGATTTGGGGGTAGTGGACTAGGTGGGCGGTCGTAGCTATGACGCGTTACCACCAGCTAGAAAGAGTAAACTGGTAGAATCCTACCTTGGGCATTGCCTCACATGCCTTGTCATACAATTATCCTTATACGCGACCACTATGATTTTGTTTTAGTGTTGTCTTATCACGGGGCCTCCTTGACTACCGACGTTATTGGTGGTGTCAAAGGCAAACTGTAAGACAATGCTTAAAAATGTGTTAAGGGAGATTAATGTAAAGCCTTAATGCTAAGAAAAATATTTATTTTACTAATTAGACACTACATATATAGCGTATCTTACTACATATAGATTGTTTGACGGATCCTTAAGAGATGGAAAATCACGTAACATCTCATAAGTTATTGCACTTACGTTATACACTGGATAGAAGATGTAAAACCCCATAAACATCTCTGATCCTATTACACTCATTTTATTGGTGTTATTTTTTATTTTATTCTAAAACTCCACTCCAAAGAGTAGAGACCCAACCCGGCTAGTCCAACTAGAGCCAGGAATGGGAGGTTAGCCTGCCAAGCAGGAAGCATTTGTTTCCCAACCGTGTGTCTTGGATTAACGGGAAATACAACTTCTCGCCTTGAGGGAGCAGAGCAGATGGGTATCGAACTCGTGACCTCATTAATAGGTTGCAAGTGTCTCTACCACTGCGCCACTAATGTTATTGGTGTTATTGATTTAACTTACATAAGACCTTTTAGTTCTGACTCGAGTGTTTTGTCTCTTCATTACGCTCGGGTCAGAAAGAATATTACAGTGTTGAAGACACTATCCCTTGAAGATGAAGATGGAGTTTGCTAGACCATGCTTACTATTATTATTTCGCTGCATTAATTTGGTATGTTTATTGATGGTACTCTGATTTTGTTGTAAAATTTGTGTAATCAAATGTATATTGTATAACAGCTTCATGAACTGTTATTTGATTATTATATTTGTCATTCCTCCACGAGATTCTGTGTTTTTGTTTTCCTTATTTTCTCTTATTTTCTTATTAAACCCCATCGACAATCCTCCCTTTTTAATGGTTTGAGATAGACATGTGTGGTTTATTGTCAATTTAAACCGCCTTAAAATGTAGGTTGTCACAAATATCTTCTGGAGATATACTTCTTTAAACCATTCCATTTTAGTATATACAGAATCATTAAACCTCTTTTATCAAAACCTTTGGTTAATTTAAACCCCTTTTTAACTTTGGAAATACCAAAACGTTTCATCTTTAATTACTTAGAAAGGTATAATTCAAATCTTAATGAAGATTTCACATTTCCAAAACATATATTTAATGGGTCAAAAATGATGTTATTTAAGATGTCATTTAATGTAAACCCAAACCAGTTAGTATTGAATAAAAGTGATCCATAAATTTGAGACTGACTATACCTAATACAAATTTCTGTATTCAGCCTGTATATTCGTCGAATAACGGTGAAATCACCTTTTAAATTCATATGAATAGTACGAGTTTCCTCCTCAGAATTCAATACGGAGTTTAACTAAAATATTTTCTTTAACAACCAAAATCCTATTTTAAATCTTGTTTATCTATTGGAAAGCTCCAAATCTCTTTTTATCTTAGGAAGATGTGATCCGAGTAAATCTAATTTACTCTCTCCTCCATTGGACCAGTCCGGATAGCTAGAGCGGAACCCAGACACTAGTTGTCCAAGTTTGGGTCTAGAGATTATATCTCTATTACCCATAAGACGGTCAAGTTATTTGATCAACTCTAAAACCTTTTATATGATTTTTTAGACATGATTTTCGTTTACTTAACACAATTTCAAATATTGTTTAAAACAATTTTCCGTTAACCATTTATTTAAAACTCCTTTAAAATAATTATAAAACTTCTAAATCATCTTCAAAATACTTAATTATTCATTTGAAAAGATCACTAAAAAGATTAAGAAAGAATAATTAAGTTAAAAATTGTGCAGTTAAAGCGCTCGGCAGATTCAGTGCGGCGGAGGTGCAAAAAGTCATAGCGGGGATACAGCGAGGATATAGCGGGATATAGTGGTTGACTCTAAAATAGCATATAAAACTTGTAATTAATGTTTTTACAAATATATAAATGGTAATTAAATGAAAAATTAACATTCAGTTGAATTATAATTAATACATAAATAATTTTAAATAAAAACATGTGCGAATATACTATAAATAAATGCAAAACTATTATATAACATAATTGAATTTAGTAGAATATTAGAGTATTTTCATTTCTAAAAATATATTAAAAAATTCAATTAAATAAATTAATTTCGTAATTTTTATAATGTATAATGTCATTTTTCAATTCATTTCTTTTAAAGAATATATAGCGGAAATAACGGAATATAGTGGAAATAACGGGATATAGCGGAAATAGCGGGGCTTAAAGCGGAAAGGCTATATTAGGGGCTATATGGAAAAATCATAGCGGTAGAAATCCACTATGAGATATAGCAGGGTTATAGTGGGGCAATAGTAGGGCATTAACTACACAGGTTAAAACCATAATTTGCAAAAGTTACTGAAACCGCCACAAAAACTGCTGCAGACAGTGTTTTTAAATCTTCTTTGTTCAAAATACTAATTCCGTTTCATATATGTCCATTTTTATAACTCAAATCCCTTTTAAAATATTTTAACACATTTATAAAATTTACTTCATGTTTTTAAAGGTTTAAAAATATCAATTTTAATGCCTTTGCTACTTTGGTTCCCAAAACTGCCAAACCGTGATGTTTTAAAAAAACTTGATTCGGACATAAATCAAATTATATTTAATGAAATCTTGATTTTTCTTCTTCATTTGAAAATTTTAGTTATAGAAGTTCGGAAATTCTTAATTCGAATAATTCCGAGCTATATTTCATTCTACACATTGATTTAACTTGTACAGCGTCAAATCTCGAACTGTCGTTATGCAACGCGCAAATTTTGCCTCCATTTTCAAATCTTTTTCAAACTTTACCAAAATGAGATTTAATATTTATAAAACATTTATAAACCATTTTAAACCATTTTATTCATGTTTAAAGAGGTTTGACCATACCGTAACACTTTTATAATTCATATAGGAAAGTGATTTCCTTTGTGTAAATTCGACGTATATTTAACATGAATTATTTCCACATTAAGCAAGCATATAATCAATCAATCATCATCTAAACATATTAAACAACCATATAAGCAATCATTTTAGCATATGATCAAGGGAACAACTTTAAGTAGTTAATGTTTATTATTATCACTAATAGCAAGCAATATTTAAGTGATTAATAAGAAATATTAATAAGTGATTGTCAAATGATTCAAAGTGGGATTAATTCATTTTTACCAAACTAAACTCTATCCTCTTCCTACCAACATTCAAGCACATATCACCACACTTCGCACCATCACTTCCTTCTCCATCCCAAACTTTTCTAAAGCTTCCTAAAATCAAACCAGCGGCATTCTAGCAGCGCTTCCTTCTCTTTTCTTCACTCCAAAGCTTCTAGATCATCCTTTACTCTATGTCAGTTTGGCCATGCTTCTTTGAGTGGTGGAGCTCAGCCTTGGTGCTTGGAAGAGGGGTGGTCGTGGGTTGTGGAGGTGGTAGGGAATGTTTTGACTTGGTTATAGAGGTAGATCTACTTTATGTTCATGTGGATATAATCTATTTTCATTTTGGCATTATTTCTTCATTATTTTCTTAAAATGGAGAGGAAGAACAGAATGAGCGTGTGAATAAATGAGAAAATAGGGTAGGTATTTATAGGGTAGGAAATCTTAGATATGAAGCAACCATAGGAAAATATCTTTTACACATGACATATGTTTGTTTACATCATCCATGCACATCTCATCCCCCCATCACACACGCATCTCCCCCCATGCCCCTTCATGTGCATTTGTGTAAGGTGTAAGGTGATGTGAAGTGTTGTTTTATTTTCTTTAGGAAAATATCTAGATATTTTTAAATAAACATCATGATATTCTGTTTAATTTACCATTAGTAAATATGAGAGGTAAATGGTAATTCTTATGTGTATTTATGTGTTCATGGATGCATGTATATGTATATATGCATATATATGTTGCATATAACATGCAACGTTGCACAACTTCCTCTTGTCAAACCGTAACAATTCTGGAATTCGATTTTCGGTCATATTTTTATTTCTTAATTAAATTACATATAAATGTAAACAAAATTTGAAAAATTAATTTATTATCATTTTAAATAAATTAAAACGATCACATTTGAATTATAAAACCATATAAACCAATATTAAACAAGTGTTTATAAAAAGTGCTATTATATCGACAAAGCGTTATTAATTTTATTATATCTTCAAATCAAGCATATATTTTTATAAAATTATTATAAATGATTTCTTATCACTATATAGCCAATTAAAATGTATTTTATCATTTTAAAACAATTATTTGATTACTTAAAGTTAATTTAAAATTCTAGAAAATATATAAAAGTGATGATATCCCTGATGATGTCATAAATATATTTTATTCCAAAAAGTAAAATAAATAATTTTTTTATTTCATATTCTTGCTTAAATAGATAAATAAGTGTATGTCCAGTTCTGTTCGCTTTAATATTGAGAAAATCTTAATTTTCTCAAAACTAATTTTCATCGTTTTTCTTATGAAAACCCCCATAAATCCATATTTGTTAATATACCTTTAAAACAAGTTTACCATCATTATTTACGGTTCAAAACATTATAATTTGTGTTGTAAAATATTGTATTTGAATATTTCAAATTTAAATATAATTTATCATAGTGATAAATTTGTGAGTCATTACAAATGAATAATTCCCATAAGCTTGATAATTGAAACCATTTCAAAATAGGTTTCCAAATTCCTTTTCTTCAAATCATTTCCACAAAATCACTTTAAAATGGATTTTCAAATTACTTATAAAATTAATTTATTCATGAAAACCCCATATATTTAGAAATCATATACCAGAGGTTTACTTTGCAAATGATGTCAAAATACAGGTTTTATAAACAAATAATTTATCAAAACTAGTTTTCCAAATATGATATAAAACCAATCTTTGCAAATAACATATCAATATATTCCTAATTTGTATAAAATCAATCATTACAATATATTTCTCAAATCAATATGCATATCAGATTTATCCTAAAATAATTTTATAAAACATTGTACAAAATGGTATTCCCTCTTATCTATTTAAATTGCTACTTTCCATTTATTGAAACCATTTTCAAAATATTCGATATCTTCATCAAAACTGGATTCAAAATTCAATACGGTTTCATCAAATCTAGTTTAAATAAATATCCTTGTATGGTGAATTCTCATCAAAATAGATCATAACAGATCATAACAAATTATAACATTACTCATCTACGATCGACATCCATGGAAGGTAATCCAACCTTTACAATCCAGGCTTGGGCATTACCTTTGAGCGATATCAAAAGCAATAATATCCAAATGGATTATAAAATAAATAGCAACCCCTTTTAAAATGGTAAAATCATCAAAATCATTTCCAAATAAGGAAACACAAAAAATTATAATTTTATTTGTTTCAAATTGGGAAATTCTTAATAGTGGAAATACCATCAAATACCTTTAGTTTATTTAATACAAAACTAATAAAATAACCTTTTGAATAATTCTTCAAAATTTGTTTTATAGAAAAGATTGTATAAATAAACTATTTGTCCTTTACAGTTTAAATTCAAATTCAGGTTATTTCTAAAATCAACTTGATTTCATAAATGCTTTTCTACTTCAAAATTCATAAAAATATTTATCTCATAGATTTATCTTTAATATTTATCACACAGGATTTTAAATTCATTTTGAATTGAAATTCCATTATTTTCCAATTAAAAATTCAAGCTGAAATTCAAACTCCATCATGTCAAAATAATTCAAATCATTTCATATGAAAATCTTTCTAGTAATATAATCTATCAAAAATTCTTTTCAAAAAATTTCAATATAAAATCTTCCTTCTTTATATAAATTCAAATAAAGAAGTTTTCAAAAATAAATTCAATTATATTTCAAAATAAAATTCTTTTAAAACACCGTACTAGCTTTAAATTTTCATATTCTTCAAATCAATTATCACAATATTTATGAATATTGTCTATATTTTTCAAGCAATGTAATATCTTTTTAAAATAATTCAAAAAATGCATTCTTATATGTAATTTAATAAAATAAACATAATCAGAATAGGGTTATATCACTCAAACCCTATAATTTTAACATAGGTGTAGTTTCCTACTTTGTACATACACTTTAAATCAAATAGAGGAAGTTTCAACTCATAAAAATAATTAAAAAATCCAAATTTTCCTCTTTAATATTTCAATTTAGCAAAGATATTATCATCTAGGTTCAATGATGTTTTAACTTATATTTGAATCAATATTGATTGTAATGATTCAAGCACGACAAGCTACCAACCCATCAACAATTTAAATTTAAATCAAATTAAAGTAAATTGAATCAAACTATTAACTTAGTTAATCAATATACTTAACAATATGAGAAGTTAACTCATTTTCTCAGCTAAGAACATCAACCCCATTACTGCACATCGTTGCCAGCACCAAACTTGTAATGACCCGGATTTCCCAACGATTTATTTTGAATATTTAATGTTTTTAAATGTTGAATTGGAATATAAAATTTTATTTTTGAATATGAAGATTTGGTTGGAATTATAAAATGAATTAAAATTTTAAATATAGCGATTTATCGTAATACGGAAATAGTACGAATAATTGAAATTTTAGTTGAATATAAATCGAAATGATTTCTAATATGGATATAAATTCTATTTGATAATTGAGTTAGTAGGATTTTAAAACTAGAATTTCAAGCGATTTCGTAAATTTTCGAAATCGTCGATTTAATCTACGGGTTAACATAGCCTTTCGAAGCACAGTCTCGGAATTTGATGAAACTAATTTCACTGGATCCGTAATAGTGTATTATTATCGTATTTCAATTTTCATAGCAATTGAATTTACTGTTTGGTCATATGGGATAGAAACGCGTTGAAGTTAATATTAAAAATTTATTTTAATTGGGTTCAAAAAAGCTATCTTCTCCATACGATCGAATTGGGACTCGAGACTTGTTCTACTGGGTTCAGAATAGCGGTATAACATTAGAAACACCAGACAGCATGACTTGATAGGGGTTCGAATAAAATATCAAAATTTAAAATATATATATATATATCTTATCATCATCACTTCAGCCCACATTCTTTCATGACTAGCCACCCTAGGGCAAACCTAGTATCTGAAAAAGCCGTCTTCTCCCCAAATTTTAAACACGCGAGTTTTTCCCATCTTTGCCTTCTTCACTTCGAACACGAAAATGAAATCAAATTCGTTTCCAAATAAAAAAAACAAAAAAAGGGCGCGCGAGCGCCTGGAAATCTCGGTCGTGTTGTGGAGTCGCGAAGCGTGGCACGGTGGGAGTTTGCGCGCACAGGCGTAGGTGAGGAGACGTGGGTTGAAGTGATTTCCATTGTTCGATTTAGGGGCATCGAGCTTGGTTGCGAGAGAAGGAATCGATAGAGGAGGAGATGGAGTAGGCCATGACATTTGAGTTGAAGGGGATGAAGGCAGTTTGAGTGGCGAGTGCGATGTGGGAAGCTGAGCGACGCGTTGTCATGAATGGTGGTGAACGGTCGCGATTGGGTCTGGCATAGGTGGAGCTAGGTGCGGCAAAAAGTAAGGGAGTTTGGGATCGTAACTTTCTAGAGTTCGCACATAAGGAGCGGATGATGGTTGGTGGCTGTGTGGTGCTTGGGGGATGGTGCGGCGTCGCAGTAGTAGTAAGGTGGCCGGAATTTGGGAATACGCATGAACGCGCGGCAAGTAGGCGAGGAGATAGTATTATCGTTAGTTAGGTAAATTAATTAGTTAATGATGTTAATTAATATTATATAATTAATTATAGTCGAATGTTTATAAATTGATAACTTATGCGCAAGGTCCAAAATTAACGTAATGAGTCACGCTGGATTTGCAGCGGCGAATACTACTCAATGGGATAAATTTGGAATTGGAACGATTAACAATTTCAGAAAATCAAGGCGAGTAAATCTCACTCTTTTTGGCTTGCTGGATTAAATTATAATAATTAAAATTAATTATTGGATGCTTGGATGAGTTGATATAATTATTACCAGTTGAATGCTATATTATATGTAGTAGTATATATATTAGCAGTTGGATATATATCCCGCCGTTGGAGTGGATGAGACCCTATGTGCCCCACATAATAACAGATGACCCTATATTACCGCGATATCCCCCTCGAAGTAGGATTGGTATTTTTATGTTGTATTAACATCTGTGGTTGCAGGGAAACAGGTTGGAGAGATCCAACTAGATTCCTCAAAAATGTTAATTTTAATTTCATATATAATAATATATGATGTGTTAGGATAATCTGTTATAGATTATTGTTGTGATTTGGATTATTGGATGCTATATTAACACTGGCCTTAATTTTGGTATT